>CM031377.1:94686594-95291440 GCA_018208015.1 Medicago ruthenica | reverse complement strand
CTCTCTATCTCTTCTCTCTCTCTCTCTCTCTCTCTCTCTTCTCTCTCTCTCTCTCTCTCTCTCTCTCTCTCTCTCTCTGACAATTGGCTATTTTGGCTCAACAAAGAATAAATGAATACATTACATAAATAGGGTGGCTCAAAAAGCTCTAGGTACCAAACATTTTTCCTTAGTGTATACAAAATATAACAAATCAACAAATAGAGAAAAATTGCAAGTTCTAGAAATCACAGTTGCATGGAACACTCATAAGAATAAAAAGTAAAAATAAATTGGAAATATTTGGCTCAAACCTCACAAGCTGATATTTCTTGAAGTTGTGGCTACCTAATCATTCAAAATCTCGTACACTTCCCTTATTAATTGTAATTCAAGCATCTAACTCCTTATGAACTTTTGAAGTACCATTGATGAAATGAACTGTTACTAAACTAGTAAACTTTAAAAACAAAAAAATTCATTAATAATAAACAAGTAAAGTGTAGTACAGAAATGCAAGAGGGGAATACAACTTCAAAACATACAAACTGATCAAGACAAATTATTGAAAACAACTAATGTGGACTTATTTTCATTTTATATTTTTTTCCGTCCATCTTTTCATTCTTTTAACTGAAAATAAACACCTACAGAATAACAAACATTAGAAAAGGGATGGGTTTCCTCTCATCAAACTTTTTCTTCTACGTCATTAGCTTGACACCTCAGTCACTGTTAGTGTGGCATATAAGATAGAAAAAACATATCATCCTTCTTCTTCCTCTTGTTTGGTAGAAATTCCATGAACTTCGTACAAAGTAGTAGATGATGCCATGCTCCCACCGTCAAGCCTTTGTAATTTGAGCTCTCCCATCATAGAGAATAATATGTATCCTTTTACAAATGAATAGGCTCTTTCATCCCCATTGGTCGAGTCTCAATTTTTCAGGTAGATATCGACACACCTCACTCGTGGCTTTCCTTCCACCACAATAGTATGACACCCAGTCTCCAACACAACCAACTTCTTCTCACAATGGCATGTTTTCTCATCAAAATGACTACACTAAACTTGAAACTTATCAAATAAGGCTTGATTGGACCCCAAAAACTCATCCAAAATAATTTCAAGCAAAGAGTAATAATCGATTATGATAACTTTTTGTTGTTATTTCTTTATATGATGCCCTTCACAATAGCCACTTTGATGATCCACACCACAAAAATCACATCTCACATTTAATCTTGCGATTTTGTCATCCCAATATTTTATTTTGTGAGATAGCAGATTGTTTTCATACCAAAGGATAATTATTTCTTCAGTATCGTCTACCCCACATTGCTACAAAACTCAGATAAACATTTTAGTTGCAAAACACAATGAAAAAGACATGAAGAACATAAAACATTAAATACATTTTATTTTTAAAGGAAAACATTATATGCATGTTATTGGCTTCACCTCTCATGACATATTCTTTAATACAATTTCGCTCTCTTTAATTTGTGCTCTCTCCACACATTGCACTTGATATAAAAAATTTCAACCCATTGCATTGCGGAATGAAAGATGACAAAACCCCAGCATATAGAACATTAGAACCCCATTAATCTTGGCATGGCCTTGCTCTTATTAATATACGACATGAATATTATTGTTTCTATTTCATGGATTCCTGGATATAGTTTTATTTTGATTATGAATTTTGGAGATGCCGCAGATTCAGATTTTTGTCATGGTTGAATAATTAAAATAATAGCTTCAGTTGGACCTATTTACTTTTGTAAATTATTAAAAACAATTGCTTATCTTAATGCAACACACCTCGATCTATAAAATCAATTTTGTGGTTTACGATAGAAAACCCATTAAATTTTGTACAGAAAAACCCCTTTATATTGAATTGAATTGGATTGGTAGACAATCTCGGGGTACAGAAGAATCATGAATCACTATAGTTGTTGTGTATAAATAAGGAGGTGATTGTAAAGTTGAGATTAGAGATAGGGTACACCGTGAGGCTTTATGTGATTTAATTTCAACCTTATGATCAAACTAAATTGAAGGTTGAGATTTGGTGTCAAAGTTTATTTTGACACATGTCAACGAATCTTGACTTTTATATATATATATATATATATATATATATATATATATATATATATATATATATATATATATATATATATATATATATATATATATATATATCGCCTTGTATAAATAATTCAATAATTTCGATAACAGCGCTAGGTGACGTTCTAGCAAGTGTACTAAAATGATGTCAAAGCTAATAAATAAAATTTGTATCCACATGGACTATCTTACTTTCTACTAAGCAAATTCATTATCATATCGGATGTATAAAAATGAGGGTTGCACATGGCAATTGGTTTAGTTTAAAAAATATTCAACTTATTATAAAATGCAAATAAAATGGTTTAGAATTTCAAGATAAAAGGTGATCAGGTCTTTCAAATCCTCTATTGCTCGTTGTTTGGTAAATTGCATATATCCTCTAGAATTATTCTCCTAGTTTCGCGATAAATTAACAAAATAGCTTTCATCAATCTCTTGACTCAGAACCCTCTTATAAGGTTTCAACCCCCTAATCTCTTAGTTGAGCCCGTAACCGTTGAAGGTTTTTTTGGGACGTTAATTTCTAAATCATAACCAAACAATCCTCTATCTCTAAAGTGACGCGTAAGGTTAAACAGATATATTAGGTCAAATTCTATAGCTAGTGCTAGTAGTTAATTGATATTTAAATTCATTTCATATGTGATCAAGATATAAAAAACATTAAGCACAAACAAATTTGAATAAAACTAGGATAGCAATTATATTGAATAAAGTTTATACAATTAGATTGTTCAATCAACTTACAATAGATTCATCTAAGACTTAATCATAAGAAACTTAGCTACTAATGGCTAAAGCATAAACAACTAGATTAAGGGATATCATCGTTACATGAAATATGGACTGACTATGAGTTAAGCCCTTTATATATAGGTATACCAAATAGAAAAACAAATTAAAACATATTTTTCTAAAACTATTAAGGCTGGCGTTTTTCTTAGCAAAAAATATGAAATTACATCATTCCCTACTCTTCCTAGTATTGCCCCATAAGACCTCCAGGGCCTTGGTCATCATGGAATAATTTAGAAAGAATTATGGCGCACTCTTAATTTCTGAAAAAATGGCTAGGTAGTCAGCCTCTTGTGGCTACCAATTATCTTTTTCTGAATAATGAAATTTTCATTTTAATGTGTAATGTTTAATTCTCCATATGTTCATTACTTGACCTTTGTTAGCCGATGGTTTTATTGCATAACTTGTAACAAAGGAAAGCCGATAACGGGATAAATTCTATATCATTCTATTCACAATTTTGCACACCTTCGACTCATCTCTGAACAAGTAAAAGTAAACAATCACCTCTTTTCTTACTATTAAACACAAAAAATGTTCAAAGTTTTAATCAACATGCAATCATTTATAAATACAAAAAGAAAATGACTTGCCTGCCTGATATTACGCATGGTCAGCCGAGGATATCGATGATATTAAGCATGTCCTTATCTTACGCTACATTAAGAAATGCATAAATAAAAATAAGCTTTGTTGATTGATTGGATGTGTCTATTACATGGTATGAACATAATATTTATAGTGTGACTATTTCTTATTAGCCAGACGACGTGGTCCACAGTGCATAACCCCTGTTCGGCTAATTTTCATGGGTGTTGCGTGATAATTCTCTTGGAAGTGGGATCGTGGTGCCCCACATTCGTTTCCCGTCTCTTCTCCTCGGCATGATTTGTTTACAAGGCCTATGCGCAGCTCCACCATAGATCGTGTCTTGACCCTCATTCTTGGGAACATTTATTGGTATTGAGAGCAGAGATCGTGGGTAATTCGTCATTGTCAAGTCCAATTATGATTTTGACTTAGTTTTGAGCCTTTGACGAACCTTGTTATGATTTAGTGGCCTTGACGAACCTGGTTATCCTTTACTCGGTTGAGGGGCCTCCTCGCCTAATTGCTAAATCGTCTATTTTCTGAAATATATCAAATAAAAAATATAAAAATACCCCTAAGAAATTCTAATAATCAAATAAAGCTAATGCAATTTTATTTTTTTTGGATTTTATGGGCAAGTTTAGAAGGAAATCACAATATCACCCGAAAACCAATTTTTCATATTTGTTTTCAGTTAGAAATGTGCACTTCCAAGATCTGAAACACAAGAAACACATTGTAGCAGAGGGTTAGAATGGTTAGTATGGTTTATCTCTGTCACAAAACATGTTCACTCTTTGTGTTGATACAACTCAGATTATATAATTCGAACCAATTTTTTCCCATGACTTTTTGGCTCAAGAAGGTTATTCAGATTTTATAATCTAAAAAAACAAGCACAACATATTTTACAATCCGAACGCACCCTACAAATGCTTCGAAGTAGGGATGTATAGGAGGTGTTTGGATTATAAAATCCGATTTTTTTTTTCGGATTTTAGAATCAGAATTGGTGGAAAATGCATTTTTCCACCAAAAATATAGGGGAAAACTTCATTTCAGATTATAGAATCCGAAATCCAAAGGTTTTTTTTTGGAATTTTAGAGGGTGTACGAGAAGTAAGTAGGATTGGAAAAGAAATTCACCAATTTCTTTTCAATGATAAGGCCTTATTTTTCTCTTAATTGGGCGTACTTCTCTTTTGAGCCCATATTTATCCATGTATTTATCTTATATTTTCCCTCATGTACTCATTTAGTTGAAAATTGCTTTATACACTTCAAAGAAAGCTAAAACACACTAGTAATTTACGTTTAACTCCATAGGTAGTTAACTGTCGATGGAAAGCAATTCGGCGGCAGCTAACTGCCGATGGGAAAGAAACCAGCGGCAGTTAGCTGTCGTTGCCATATTTTGTCTATATTTTCTAAAACTTTACATTTTTTTCATCTTAACGTGAAAAAAAAACGATAAAATGACATGCGATTAAAGTGAAAAAGCTAAAAACAACAAAAAAAAGTAATAAATAAAAATGATAATAATGATTTGAAAATTATACTCTTAAAAATAACATAAATTATATTTTCTTTTATTATTATATATATGATATGATTTATTATATATATATAAATAATTTGATTTATTATTATCATTTTTATTTATTATACTCTTATATTAAAATTATACTCTAAAAAGCAATTTTGATTTATAAATATATATAGAAAAAAATAGAAAAAGAAAAGAAAAAATGGAAAATAATGGAATATAAATAAGTCAATGTGTGGAAAATAATGAAAAAAAAAGCAAATTCATGCTCCACGACAGTTAAGTGCCGATGGAGTTGAGATGTGGAACGACAGTTAACTGCCGCCGCGAAAGAGTCATCGACAGTTAACTATTGACTGGGGCATTTGAGTAATTTATTGGTGTGTTTCAGCAAACTATGAAGTGTATACAACAACTTTCCATTTAGTTTGATTAGGAAAAGAGATACTACTTGTCTTCGTGTGCACGTCGAGAGGTCGAGAAAATTGTCTTGACATGAATTATGACGACTCATGACAAAATGGAATGAAAAGTAGTAATCATCTGATCTATTTTCTCATCTTCTACATAAAATAAGATAAAATGGGTAAGTATCTAAATAATAAGGGCTTTGCTAACACAAAATGCATTAAACTATATCCAAAATTTTAATATAAATTATACAATTCAATGGTTTATCAATATTAATTTCAATGGAACTTTTGCTCTTGTTGCAAGGTTAAAAGTTATCCAAAATTTAGTATCAATTGGTGCAAATCGTAACATTACTTTGTATTAAATGAACGTAAAAATGAATTTTTAAATGGTTTTATAAACCCCCTAAAAAAATGACAAAAGGTAACTTATATAATTTCATTCAATATAATAGGGGTAATACAAGATGGAATCAAATCAAAGACATGGTGACTAGCATACAATTTTGACACCCTCGCTAGATTGTGGGCGACATAATTTGCTTGTCTCCCGATAAAACATATCTTAAAGTTTGGGAATTGTTGTAATAGTGACCTACACCTAGATATAATATTGCCTAAATCCGATTGGTTTTTAGATTTATCCATGATGCCATCCTTCACTAGCTTGCAATCTAGGTCTATTTGCACCATTGAAAATCCTAATTCCCCAAGCCAAGATATAGCCTCCCTTAATCCCAATGCCTCTGCTTTCAATGGAGAAGGATAACACTCAAACTACTTAGTTAATGCTTTTATAAACTGACCTTGAGCATTCCGAATGCACATTCTGATTTCAAAGCATTGTCGATCACTAAATAATGCCGCATCTACATTACACTTCACATATCCCTCCATCGATGGTTGCCATTGCACTTCCAGCTGAGTATTGCACTGCTGTTCAGATGTTTAGGGCTGCTCACAAGCTACGCACCATTGAAAAAATGAATTACAAGCCTGCTGCACCGCTGTATGGACAGACAGTTGCTATGTCTCCCACACTTTGTCGTTTCGACGGCCAAATGCACCATAACTATTAGGAGCTTAGCTAGTTAGTTAGAATGTTAGTTTGAGTTAGTTAATTAGTTAACAACTAGTTAACTTGTTAGCTAAGTAACCATAGTTTGTTATAAGAGTTTGTTCTATATATACTCTAGAATCACTTGTAAATATTATGAGATGCATTACTCTCAATAAGAGTTTGTTTTCAATTTCTATTTCTCTCAATTTTCTCTCAAACCATTAAAACTCACATACAGATTTCTGCAACTTTCTCTAAATTGTTCTATCAAATTGGTACAAGAGCCCGGTTCGATCACCATTATTGGAGAATCTGTGAAGGATGAAAACTCACAACAATGGAAATTTCCCTGCGCACCTACCAGTTTTCGATGGAAAGAACTATGATCAGTGGGTAATGAAGATGAAGGTGATCTTCATATACCAATATTTTTTTGATGTTGTTAATGAAGGAATAACATCATTAGCAAGAAACACAACAGATGTTCAGCAAGCTGCAAATGAGGATGCAAAGAAGAAGGATGGGAAAGCTATGTTTCTTATTCATCAATGTGTGAATAGTGAAATCTTTGGGAAAATTATGCGTTATGAGAATGTACAGGAAACATGAGATACACTTGAAAGATTGTATTCATGAGATGGAAAATTGAAGAAGGTGAGGCTTCAAGCACTGAGAAGACAATATGAAATGCTGACTATGGAAGAAGGAGAATCTACAAGTTAATACTTTGATAAACTGGTGAATCTTGCAAATTAGATGACAAGGAATGGAGATAACATCACTGATTTGATGAAGATAGAGAAGGTTCTCAAAACCTTGACACCAATGTTTGATCATATTGTTGTGGCATTGGAAGAATCCAAAGACTTGGATACAATGAAGATTGAATAATTGCAAGCAAGTTTTCAAGCACATGAATTAAGGATAATTGATAGAATCAAAGAAAAGGCCAAAGGTTCTGCATCTGGTCAGGCTTTACAGTTTTAGTATGTAAAGAAGGGAAAATAAAAGAAAGGGAAGAAGCCTTTTATTCATCAATCTTACAAGAATGGTGAAGGTTCAAGTAAGAATCAGAAAGGTAACTTGGAAGAAGAAGCAAAGTCTGCATCAAATCAGAAAAAGAAGACAGATAAGAAAGAAATTCAGTGTTACAACTGTCAGAAATGGGACACTATGCTTCTGAATGCAGATCCAAAAGGGTTCCAAGGAACAAAGGTGATGAAGCTTAGTTTGCTCAACATGAAGACTTTGATTCAGATGAAGTACTCTTGATGGCCATAATCAAAGGTGATGAAGAAAAGAACGATGAATGGTATTTAGATACTGGATGCTCAAATCAAATGACAGGTAAAAAATCTTGGTTCTCTGAGTTAGATGATTTTGTGAAAAGGAAGATAAGATTTACAGACAATAGCATAGTTTATGCTAAAGGACTTGGCAAAGTCTTAATCCATAGAAAAGATGGGAAGAGAGCTTGTATCACTGATGTGTTATATGTGCCAAACATGAAGAGTAATCTCATTAGTATAGGTCAATTACTGCAAAAAGGCTATACTATGAAGATGAAAGCACAAGCTATGAGGGTTTTTGACTGAAAGAATAGATTGATCCTGAAAGCTCCATTGTCAAAGCAAAGAACTTTCAATATCAATATAAATGTGATTAAAGATCAGTGTTTGCTATCAGAAACTAAGAATGAAAACTGGCTTTGGCATCAAAGATATGGGCATATCAACTTCAGAGATTTGAATATGCTCAGTGAGAAGAAAATGGTGCAAGGATTACCACAAATCAAGCTACTTAGTAAAGTCTATGTTATGTGTTGCACAGGAAAGCAAGCAAGAAATTCATACAAAGCTGAAGTACCATTCAAGGCAACTAGGAAACTTGAAGCCATTCATTCTGACGTGTGTGGACCTTTTGAGGTATAATCATTTGGAGGTAACAGCTATTTTGTAACATTCATAGATGAATTTACTAGAAAGTTGTGGATTTACTTGCTAGCCAAGAAAAGTGATGTCTTTGAAACTTTTAAAAAGTTTAGAATGCTAGTTAAAAATGAAAGTGGTGGGGTAATTAGCAGATTAAGAACAGTGGAGGAGGTGAGTACACATCTGGCGAGTTTGAAGATTTTTGCTCATCAAATGGCATAAATCATGAAGTTACTGCACCTTACACACCACAACACAATGGCACATCAGAGAGGAAGAACAGAACATTGGTCAAAATGATGAGAAGTATGTTGAAACAGAACCAAGTACCTCATTATTTGTGGGGAGAAGCAGCATCTACTATAGCATACCTCATAAATAGAAGTCCTACAAAGAAGTTGCAGGATAAGACACCAGAAGCAGCCTGGTCAGGAGTTAAGCCAAGTGTTCAACATCTTAGGGTGTTTGGCTCATTGTGTTTCAGACACATTCCTGATTAAATGAGAAGAAAATTAGATGACAAGTCTCAATCTATGATTTTAGTTGGATATCACTCAACTGGTGCCTACAAGTTGTATGAAGAATAAGAAGGTAGTGTTGAGTAAAGATGTTAAGTTTGATGAGTCAAGAAGCTGGCACTGGAAAGGAAAGGTATTAGATAAAACTGACAATCAGTTCTATCTATATGAATCTGAAACAGACGAGCATGATGTTGAAG
Source organism: Medicago ruthenica (assembly GCA_018208015.1). Taxonomy (NCBI): domain Eukaryota; kingdom Viridiplantae; phylum Streptophyta; class Magnoliopsida; order Fabales; family Fabaceae; genus Medicago; species Medicago ruthenica. The sequence continues at coordinate 95,282,264 of CM031377.1, read as the reverse complement.
AACAAGTTGAGAATGTTGAAGCTACAGAAGAAGGAAGTGTAAACAGACCTACAAGGAACATTCAACAACCTCAAAGGTTGAATGATTATGTAAGATTTCCTGATACAACTATAAATGATGATGGTGATGTAATTCAGTTTGCAATGTTTGTTGAAACTGAGCTAGTTATAGTTGAGTAAGCACTCAAGCAAAAACACTGGAAAGAAGCAATGCTTGATGAACTAAAATCAATATAGAAGAATGACACTTGGAGGTTAGTTCATTTACCACCTAATAAGAACTGTATTGATGTGAAGTGGGTCTTTAAGACTAAATTGAAGACAGATGGTCATATAGCAAAGTATAATGCTAGATTAGTTGCAAGAGGCTTTCTGCAAAAGTATGGTCGAGATTACTATGAAGTGTATGCTCCAGTGGCCAGAATTGAAACAATCAGATTGATTGTTGCAGTAGCTATTAGCAATAATTGGTCAATGTATCAGCTAGATGTGAAGTAAGCCTTTCTCAATGGTGAGTTGAAAGAAGAAGTTTATGTAAGCCAACCACCAGGTTTTGAAATAAATGGGAAAGAAGATTATGTGTATAGACTGAAGAAGGCTTTATATGGGTTAAAGCAAGCTCCCAGAGCTTGGAACAAGAAAATAGATAGTTTTCTTCTTCAACAAGGCTTTGAAAAATGTGTGAATGAGCATGGCATATACTGCATGAATTCTACTAATAAGCTTAAGCTGGTTGTATGCTTATATGTAGATGATGTGATTGTGACTGGGAACAATGAAACTGAGATGGAATGTTTTAAAAGAAGTATGAAGAACTAGTTTGAGATGTCTGATCTAGGCAATCTCACATATTTCCTGGGAATTGAGTTTGAGATGAACTCACAAGGAGTTGTGATTCATCAAAGGAAATATGCACAAGACATTTTGAAAAGATTCAAAATGCTAAACTGCAAGCCAATTTCAACTTCAGTTGACACAAGAGTCAAGCTAACTCTGATCAGTGATGAAAAGGAAGTGGATTCAACCTTATATAAGCATATTGTGGGGTCTTTGAGATACTTGTGCCACACAAGACCTGATATAGCTTATGGAGTAGGTTTGATCAGTAGATACATGGAGAAACCTACTACTTCTCACTTGATTGCAGCTAAGAGGATCCCTAAATATACATTTTTTTGAAAGGAGAAGGATCCTTAGATACGTGAAGGGAACTTGCAATTATGGTATACAATACACAAGGAATCAGAATAATCAATCTTATGAGATATTTTGTTATTCTAACTCAGTCTGGAGTGGAGACAAAGATGGCAGGAAAAACACTGCAGCCTATGTGTTCATGTATGGAAATGTTGCAGTTTCATGGAGTTCTAAGAAGGAAGCAGTTATTGCATTATTTTCTTGTGAGGTTGAGTACATTGCAACCTCAATGGCAGCTTGTCAAGCACAATGGATCAATATGCTCATGATTGAAATGAAGTTAAATTAAGATGAGAAAATGGAATTGATGATTGATAGCAAGTCTGCTATTGATTTGGCTAAGCATCCAGTTGCTCATGGAAGAAGTAAACACATTGAGACACGTTTCCATTTCTTAAGAGATCAGGTAAACAAAGGCAAGCTGGAGATTAAGCATTGCAAGACAGAAGAGCAAGTTGCAAACTTGCTTACCAAGCCATTGAAGACTAGCAGCTTGGAATACTTGAGGAACAAGTTAGGAATGGCTGAAATTTCTAATTAATGAATTATGAGGTGTATTAGGAGCTTAATTCAGTTAGTTAGAATGTTAGTTTGAGTTTGTTAATTAGTTAACAACTAGTTAACTTGTTAGCTAAGTAACCATAGTCTGTTATAAGAGTTTGTTGTATATATACTCTAGAATCACTTGTAAATATTATGAGATGCATTACTCTCAATAAGAGTTTGTTTTCAATTTCTATTTCTCTCAACCCTTAAAACTCACATACAAGTTTCTGCACCTTTCTTCTAAAGTGTTCTATCAATAACATCATTGCTATGTCACTGCACTCATGCTCAGAAAATCTGCAGAAAAAAGAAAACAAAAATGCTGCCAAACTAGTTGCATTAACAACTCCTTCGCTTATTTTTTCCCACAAACCCGCCTCTTGCCAAACTTGCTTCACCGCATCACAACCCATAAACACATGCCAATCATTCTCATAATTAGTTTCCCAATGCGGGCATATATCTGAACATGGAACACCTTTATCTTGAAGCCTCATCCGCGTAGGGAGTAAAAACCCTAAAAATCACATCTTTTGATGATGTTCAATTTCTTGAAAATGTTTAAAAACTCAAAAAAATTGCTTTATGGTCTCAAACAAGTTTTTGAAGCGTGTTATGAAAGACTAAAAAAAAATCAAATTGAAAAATGGTTTGAAAGAGGAAGATGAAAGCAAATTTATTTACAATATCATGTAAAAATGGATTTCTCATAATTCAAATATATGTGCATGATATCATATTTGATTCTAATAAAATGATGGGAGAACTTAAGTTCTTTCTCAAAATTCAAATAAAATGATGGAATCTACTCACATTCGCTCTCTTCTTCTTTTATGGAGTGGTCTCTACCCTTTATTCTTGCTTTCTTTTCTTTTCTTCTTGGAAATAGTGTTTTTCCTCATTCTAATACAATTAATTGTTGAGACAAATTTTAAATAGTGTTTACTTGTTCCAAGATCCTTTAAATTATCTGTGAATCATAACATTACTTGAGGGATCTCTAATCGTCTCAAAAATGGAAGCAACATAACCATTATGTTCGTTTCTTTCAAAAAATAATACAAGACGGGTGATTCCCTCGAATACACTATTGATCAATTTAGCAATTCCAATAAAATTTTCTTTTTTTAACCTTGTTCGAATGGAATCCTTTCAATTTGTTTATCAAAAATATAGTTACGACGTAGTTCTAACTTATTGATTTTCAATAACCTCGAATACTTGGCCTTGAAAAAGAAATAAACATCATATACTATTCCTATCATCAATCCTTCTATTGTCCCAAAAACACTTAATTCTAGTGGCACTGAATAAATGATGTCGAGCCAAGAGGATCCCAATTTCTATATAATCAAGGAGTGCATCACATGTGAGACATCAAAATTTATGATCTAAGAAAAAGAATTTACTTCTATCACCCTATGACTTCTCACGCGCCCTATTTTTTTCTCGAAAATACCCTTAGATTTTCGGATTTTATAACCCGAACGCAGTTCGGATTATAGATTCCAAAATATGTTTATATATAAGCAGCAATCAGAATCTCTTTCATTTCATCAAATGTGAATTTTGCTTTTAAAAACAACAAAAAAAACAAAGTAAAAAAATGATAAAACCTGTCAAATAAAATAAAAAACATCATAAAAAATTCTAAAAATCAAACAAAGGTAATGCTAAATTTTTCGGATTTTTCAATGAATATGAAGAAAAAAAAGGTCTAAACAATAGAATTTTGGATTTTGAGGAGCAGAGTCCCGTAAGAAGTCCATTCTAAGGGAGTCTTGATCGTTGATTTTTTTTCCTGATTTCCTGAGCAAATTTCGGAACAATTCGATCAAATAGTCTGAAAACTGGATTTTTGACTGAGACGCGACGAAAACAGCTAACAATGACTTGAAACACAAGGAGGGGGTTATGATGGTTAGTATAGTTCTTAAACTAACTTTCTTTGTTACAAATAGGCTCAGTCTTTGTGCTGATACAGTTCGAATCATATAAACCGAACCAGTTTTCCCTGAATCCTTAGCACAAGAGGGTTGTATGTGAAGTGTTCGGATTTTATAATCGGGAAAGAAAAAAAAACAAGAATCACGACTTGTTATATTGGGTTTTCGGATTTTAAAATTCGAATTGGTTAAAAACTAATTTTTCCACCTCTAAAATAGAGAAAAACTTGTTTTGGATTTTAGAATCCAAAATCCCTATGGCATTTTTGTAAAAAATAAACGTGTGAGAAAGTCGTAGGGTGGAAAAAGTAAATCTCCTAAGAAAAATATTTGGGCCTATTCCAAATTATCCGGCTCATAGTAAAAGTTTAATTTTTTTTAAAACAACAATTGACATAAAAAAAACATTGTTTCACCGGTTTTTCATAAAATCATGCGTTTGATTTTTTTAAGAAACTAAATTAGTCCACCAAAATTGTCATGGGAGAAAATCGAACATAAGATCTTGAGGAGTATCACACTTCAAGATCTCAAGCTAACACCACCAGACCAACCCAAATGTAGTTTGACCAATAAAATATTCAATATAGTGTAATTCAAAAAGTTATTATTTGAATGGTATAAATCATCCATTGTTTTTGGGAAATTCAGAGTCATCTAAAGTCCAATTTAACAAGTAACATCGTGTTCCTACTACACACCTGATAAATCTATGTAATTAAATCATTATCCTCTTATGACAATCAAACAGAGATCTGCAAATTGGGTTGAGATCCAAACAAATGTGTAACCTTCTCGAAACATCGCATTCCATACACTTCAAATATAAAAGGTCATCAATCCGTGATAAAAGGTATATTCTCTATTATGATAAAATCATTGGTTTTCTAAAAATCTTCACTGACTTGGTTTTTGGAGTCTTTGCCGGGACACCACGCTCAGTAGAATCACAATGTTTCATTTGTCATGTTCAACCAATTTGACACATTCCCATTATCTTACGGTTAACAAACAAGTTTTTTTTTTTGGGTTAATTATGTAAGTGGTTTTTATAAATATTTAAAATTTTGTTATTTGTCTCTATAAAAAAAAATTGCACTTTTTAGTCTCTGTATAAATTTCCATCAGCATTTTTTATTTATCCTTAAAAATGTAAAAGAAGAATGTTACAAAGACTAGAAAGAATAATTTTTTTAGGAACTAAAAACAAAATTCTGAATATTATAAGGACCACTTACTTAATTAAACTTTTTTTTTATCGGCAACAAACAATTTAATTAAATTTTCTAGCTAGGCATTATATGCCATTGGCTTTGTGAATCATACTCTTTCACACATGTATTCAATCAAATTCACATTGCTTATTCTTATTCTCAAAGAAAATAACAAGGAAGTACAGCCACTAGTAGTAGTAATACAATGCAAATAAGTAGCAACCAGTAAACTTTAGTTTTTGTTATTCAATACCATTACACAAAGATAACAAAGTTGCCAAAACAAATGAAATTAGAAGAAATTCAAATACAAACCAAATTTCCAATCTTGTTACCAACACATTTTAGCAAATAACACTTATTGATTAAAAAAAACCACCCATCAATCAAAACATAACCCTTCACGAAAAATTGCTTGAAACAAATCCATAACATGCTTCTCAAGAACAAGTCCAAATTCAATACCACCTTTTAAACCCTTACTTTCTGTTAAACCAATAGTTAATCCTCTATCAATGGAAGTTGTCTCCACTTTTGCAGGTCTTCCAAAACCAAAATCAATTTCATATACTCCAAACCTTGTTGACCCTGCAACTCCTATTCCTTTAACTCCTTCACCAATCATAGCCATTAATTTAAACATCAATGTCTCTATTCCATCAAGAACACCGTTATCCAACTTTTTTGTTTTGCCATAGATTTTCTTAGCAACAATCACAACTCCGTCTTCTTTTGTAAAATCATCTGGCTCTGTATCAACTAAATGATTAGATACACAATTTCCAAAATAATTTTCAGGAATTGGTGGAACTAATCTTGATCTGCAATCCACAGGAAAACCAAAAGAAAATTTCTGTTTTTTATCGCTTTCGGATTGTTGTATCGCCTTTGCTATACAAACTGAAACATAAGCACATGTAAGAATAAAAGTTGACAATTTCTTAGGTTGTTCTTGTTCTTGTTCTTGTTCTTGTGATCCTTCTTCAATATTGTTCCATTTGGAGAACACCCTTTTGTTTATTTTCTCCAAATCTTCGCGTGTGAGCTCAAACGTTGCTCGAACCGAATCCTTAACGATTGGTTGAAACATGTTTGACATAATCTTTATGCTTTTCACACTGCTCTTATCAAAATGTGATGAGATTCTGTTCCAACTATTAATGAACAAATTCTCAAAATCATTTGGATCTTTGATGACTCCCCTTTCCAAAAACGGTTCTAATAAAGGCTCTAAATTTGGTGATTGTGTTTCTTCTTCAAGAGATTTACATATAGAAGACCATGCTTTGATGAACATGGTTGAAGATTTTCCATCAAGAACAGCATGGTGTGTGCTTATTCCAATGGAAAAACCATTTTTCGGAAAAAGTGTTATCTGAAGTGAAATAATAGAAGCAAAAGAATCTGATGATCCTAAGTGAGGTACAAAAGAACGAGACAAAGAAGCTTCTTGTGGTGAATTGTGCTCCAAAATTTTATCGAAGGAAACATCATCGTCATCACATTGTGCTAAGAGCAAGGAAACTCCGTCTTCATTTGGATTAAAATGGATGATTGGTTTTGGAGAATCAGAAGGCCAAACGATGTTACCAGCTAAAGGGAGGAAGTGTTGGAGAGTTGAAGAGAGTGAAGATTTGAGTTTTGGAACAAGATTTTCGAAGAAAAAAGTAGGGTGTGAATGTGAACTTGGGAGGGTGTAGAAGAAAATACGTTCTACCGGATGGAATCTTAACCAAATCAAGTCAAAAAATGTGAGAGGGAGAAATAGTTGGGTTAAAGAACTAGGAGAAACTTTGCATTGTTCATGGATTTTGATGGGTTTGTTTAGAGAAGCCATTTGGAAGATGATGATGCTTGGTCTAAGAAAAAATTGCTTGTTATATATACTAGTTCTGTTTTATTATCTTTTGAACGTTGTTTTTATAAATCAATAAATGGCTTCAATTTTTATCAAAAAATAAATATATGGCTTCAATTTTTTTTTGAAAGAAAATAAATGGCTTCAATTAAAAATTAAAAATAAAATCTATTTTTACATGTTTTTGGTCTGCTCACTTATTATTATTTTTTGATGAGATTTTTTTCCCATCACTCTCTTTCAACTGAAATTCGAACATTTATTCATTACAATGTGAGAGATTAGTCTCTTTTCCTAGACTTAACACACGTTGTTGGAAACTTTAATACTTTATTCAATCTATAGAGTCGTTCAAAATGATTCATTTATGTGGTGAGAAAAATTATCTCATTTTTTTTGTTGTCAAGGGAAATTTCTAAACAGAAAAGTGTTCCACTAAAATCTATACTTTTTTTTGTCAAAAAAAGTTTTGAGATCTCTACATTTTTTTTAGGGGAGAGAGATCTCTATAATTATGGTGTAAATACTTAATATGGTCTAACCAAAGCTCCAACAAAAATTAGTCGCCAAGTTGATTTTTTTTTTGAAATATTAGCCAAGTTGATATATGGAGTTGTTTTTATACAATGATATAAATACTTAATACTCTATCAATCTCATATTACAAGTCGTTTTGAAAAAATATCAATTTATAAATTGTTTTATAATATCAAGAAATATTAATGTTATTTTTCCTATTATACTTTTAATTATTTATTACTTCATCTTTTTTCAATTTTTTAATTTATTTTCAACATACCGTTAATGAAGGATAATTTTATAAAATTATAACTCACAATTACTCTTTCCATACAAAATTAATTATGTGTGAAATCATAAAAAACGACTTATATAATATTGGACGTAGGGACTAAATTCTTAGGCCGAACATCTTATGTAATTACCCGGATTCAAACATGATATCTTTCATGTACATGTAAGTTTTTAAATGGTGTTTACTACTCTATTAGAAACAAATTTAAAGCAAATTAAAAAGAAACTTTATTTATATATTGGTAGTGCTGCTGGTGCATAAATAAAAAAATCCATGTGCAACTAAATGCCAATCGCGTTCTACACATATACAATTAACAAAAATTACCTCGTTCTACACGCGTATGATTATTTTATTTTATTTTGTTTTGTTTCAAATCAAATCTCACAAACTTGTGGATCTGTGGTCCTAGTAATCATCTTCTAATAAATACAAAATCTTAAAAGATACTTGAAATCTATTTATATTTTAAATATTTTTTTAGACGGAGGGAACACTTTCTCTTGTTTCCAATATTTAATATAATCAATATCTATACTTCTATGCTTCCTTAGAAAAAAATAACTATACTTCTATACGATAAATAAAGGAAATACATGATTTTCGGTGACTTATTTCATTTTAAAATATACCCTTAAACAAATTTACATATAAGAAATAGGATTAAATATGTTTTTGGTCCCTATAAAATTTTTAACTTTTAAGTTTTAGTTCCTATAAAAAATTTCATTAATTTTTTATCCTTCAAAAATTTTCCGTCACAACTTTTGGTCCCTACATTTAAGTAAAATTAAAATTATGTGTATCCTTCGAAATTTTGTATTATTTTTTGTGGTCGTGTTTAGTACGTTATAGAAATCTCTCTTGTACTCTAGCCACTAGGCTATTTGACCAAAAAAAAAAAGAAATCTCTCTTGTAAAAGATTAATTTTTTTTAGCAAGTGATGAATTAAATATGAATTTTTAAGTTTTTAACGATTCATATTTGTAGAAGAGATTGTTATAATATTATAAACATCTCTATAAAAAAATTATTTAAAAATGTGAAATATACACATGATTTGATTCTAAAACAGGGACCATAAGTGGTGGTAGAAAATTTTTTAGGGACCAAAACTTGTTGAAAAATTTTATAGGGACTAAAATTTAACAATTTTATGAGGACCAAAAACATATTTAACCCTAAGAAATATGTTGTTATGAGAATTTATATTATATTGTTGGTTTCATTGAAAAAGATAAGTATAGTTTGTTACAATATGAAAGTGCAATATATATATATATATATAGATATATATATATATATATAGTTTTAATCAAAACCAAAAATTTATAAAAACTATTATTCGTAAATTATACACATTAGCATAATAAAAAGAGCTTACAGACAGACACGGATTGTCCGTTTGAACGCTAGTGGTTGTGTAAAAGAAAGAGAAATGATATTTGTACAATCATTTATGGACAACTTTTGCGACAACTCTCTCTAATAGACATTATGGGCTTAGCTTAATTGGTAGGGTCAATGCATTGTTATATACAGGGGCCGGAGTTCGAATTCCAGATTCCTCACTTGTTCACATTTAATAGGTAAATTTATAACCACTAGACTACTTAAACAGAATACAGTTGTTACATCAGCCATTCTTAAGTCTTGGAGAACAAGCTACTTAAGTGTACTTGGTTCTCTCTAGCTTGATTTGAGCTCATTGGCTAACCAAGAGTCATTCCTTTATCGATGGGCAATAAAAGAGAACTGTAAGGGGGATTGAGTACTTGTGTTGTGTAGCCATAGTTTAATAGTGTTTGTTAGGGCACCCTTAACCTGCTACATACGAATGGAAGCAAGCGTGAAGTGTGATCATTCATTCGTATATCTTGATCATTCATTCAGATCCTTGATTAATTGTCATTATAACCAATGAACATGAATGTTGGTAATGTTTATGTTTATGCATTTTAGTTGTAGTGTCAATTAAATAAATGGTATCTGTAAATATCTAGAATTTCTTTTTTAATCTTTATAAAAAAGTCATAATTTTTAGTCATTGTAACATTTTCTTTTAGCATTTTTTGGGACCAAAAATACTGGCAAAAAAATTTACGGTGACTAAAGTTGCTGATGGAAATTTTTATAAGGACTAAAAAGTGTGATTCTTTTTTCTAGTGACTAAAAACGAAATTTTGAATATTTATAGAGACAACTTATTTAATTAAACCTTAGTTTTATTTAGGGTTAATTATGTTTGAGGTCCCTACAAATATGCGAACTTCCAACATTGGTCCCTATTTAAATTTTAATAAATTTTTCATCCCCAACGTTTTTGTGGTTTACAGGTTTGGTCCTTGCCGTCAAAACTGTGTTGATTGGGCTAACAGAATGCTGATGCGGACATGCCGCATGGGCATTTCAAATGACATGGCTGCCACGCGGCAAATGACATCAATTTTTTAGTATTATATTATTGTCTACATATTATTCATTTAATTGAAATAAAATTCTTATTGAATCAATTTACAAAGTTTTAATTATTAAACCAGTTTCAAGTTCATCTCTCTCCCTTCAACAATATTGTTCACCTTCATCTTCTTGTTTCTACTTTTCTTCATCAGACACCACCACCACCATCTCCTACTCCTTCTTTGATCTCCTCTCTACCAACATCACCAAAGTTACTACCACCACACCAAAAACAAAACAGACCCAATAACAACAACACTCAATTATTAAATATAAAAAGCTAGATCCACAAATTTTCCTAGAAATGTTGTCAAAGCCTATCACTCTCCTTTGTTCCTTTATATTCTTCCAGATCCAGCAAATATTCCAACCTAGAAATTTTGTCTTGTCACTCTACTTTCGAGTTTCCGGTCTCTCCCTGCATTTGCCGGAAAAAAACTAGATCTGTGTTAATGTTTCTCTTTGTCACTATTTCAGCCTCTTCAATCTTCTTAGCTCCCACTCTCTTCGTTTTCCAATCCGACCTTGCACATCGACCGGTTCCCTTTCTCTCTCGTCCTTGGTCCTTTTTCTCCCGTCTCCATCACCGGCGGAGATTTCTGCGTCGACCGTGGCCATGTCATTAACTTCGTTCAGACTCCTCTCTCTCCGCGACGATTGTTGTATCGGTGGCGGAATTGTTGTTCGGTCGGAGAAGAAAGTTTATGTATCTAGTGAAGGTGTATATGATGCTGATGATGATGCTAGTGCTAGTGGTGATTTGAGGGTCGACGAATATGAAACGAGTTGATGAGTTTTCTCCTCACCATATAAGATCTGCAGAGTTTTTTTTTTTCTGGAAAATGAACAAAAGAATATGAAATGATTGTTGTTGCTGTTGGATTTTTCAATTGTGAAGATTGTTGAGTTCCTGTGTGTTTAAGTTGACGAGTTGACGAATTTGTTGAAGTTGATAGCATCACTTTGTTTTTTTTAGATCTAGAAGAAGATTGGTAAGGGTGATGAGGGAAGGAATTTTAAAGATTATTTAATTACTTTAATTAATAAACAAAATAAAAAATATAATTTTTATTTAAATAAATTTTTAAGATTTTAATGACACATGGCAGCCTTCATCATTGAATCAGACCACGTCACATCCTAGTGGCATGTCCGCATCAGCATTCTGTTAGCCCAGTCAACACAGTTTTGACGGCAAGGACCAAACCCACAAACCACACAAACGTTGGGGATGAAAATTTTATTAAAATTTAAATAGGGATCAATGTTGGAAGTTCGCATATTTGTAGGGACCTTAAACATAATTAACCCTTTTATTTATATATCAAAGGATAATAAATATTTCTAATTGGTGCATATGTCATGTCAAATAAATGTTAATATCTCTAGTATGGTCATGATTGTGTATTGGTGGATCTTCCAGAGGAGAACATTAATATAATCGGTGTTAATTAGCTGATATATAAAGACCATGGCTCTTATTAGTTATGGTTGAGTATGATCTTATGGTTATGGTCCAACCAGTGTGACATTATGGTTGGACCCATTATGCTTCTTTCAATACCTATAGCACTCTAGCAATCTATGACTCAATGAAACACAATGACTCTTAGAAAAGTGTATAATCTGAAGAACAAGATGAACAATGAGCTATGAGGACCCTAGAGAGAATAGATGTAATTGAATCAGTGAGTTAGGGCTTTGGATGATATGAGTACATTTAGAAAATGGTGGCAAGAGCAATATTTTGGCCAAAAACAAGGTGTTGATTCGATTCACTAAATGAGTGATTTGAATCAGACAGCTAAAAGACAAGCAAGAAAACTATGAAGATTGATACGGTTCATGCATAGTTTGAATCGAATCAAGTTTCCCAGAATGAAGGTTGATACGATTCACACATCAGGTGATTCGAATCACTAAGCCTATAACACAACACAGAGAGTTTACATGATGTGATTCACCAAACGATGATTCAAGTCAAATTGATACGATTCAAGGAATCATGAATCGAACCATGGACAGAACCTTTTCATGATACGATTCAGAAACATAGTGATTCGAATCAAAAGGCTTAAAATCAATTTTGATCAAAACTAAAGAGGTTGACTTCAAACACAAAGCAAGCTAGGTTCCTAGGGATCAAGGGAACAAAAAAAGCATTGATGCTAGGTGCTTTAACAAGATGATAATTACAAATGATAAAACAACGTTAAAAATATAACCTAGACATCATTAAAACCAACCAACAAGCCTATGACTATAGAAACCTTCATTCTCCCTGAATCATAGCATAACAACCAGACCAAAAAAAACAACAAAACAAGGCAATACATAGACATAGACTACATAGACAAAGAAATCAAGTAGTCAAGTAATTCATCATCAACATACTTCTCCCCTTTTGACAACGTCAAAAAGAAATCATAATCACCAAAGGAAGAAGGAATATTTAAAAAAAACAACAAGCACAACCGCAATTGAAACTTGTACGCATGCAAAGTCAAGCACAAGAACAAAAGAAAGGCATGCATTAAAGAGGTCATAAATAAGATAGAGACCAAGCCAACTAAAACAAACAACAATTGATTTCGAGTATATGGAGAGAGTAGGATCTTACCAAGTTGAGAGATGCAATGAGTGTTTAGAATAGTACAATGGACAAAAGGTAATAAATAAGAGGTATAACTTATTTAAAGCAAGAGGTATCTAAGATACCTAGTTCCCTACGGATCTTGAGGAAGGAGTCGGATGGAAGTGGTTTTATAAAAAAATCAGCAAGTTGACACTTAGTGTCAACATACTCAAATATCACGTCCTTCTTTTCAACATGATCCATAAGGAAATGGTGCCGAATTTCAATGTGTTTAGTCCATGAATGCAAAACTGGGTTTTTGGTGAGATTAATAGCACTAGTGTTATCGCATTTAATTGGAACACAACCTAGTTTTAAATCATAGTCGAGCAGTTGTTGCTTAAGCCAAAAAATTTGAGAGCAACAACTACCGGTTGCCACATATTCAACCTCGGTGGTAGAAAGAACAACACTATGTTGCTTTTTGCTCTGCCACGAGATCAAATAGTTTCCAAACAAATGACAAGTCCCACTAGTGCTCTTTTGGTTCGAGTTACACCCGGCAAAGTCAGAATCCGAAAACCCAACTAGGCAACAAGAACTCCCCTTTGGATACGATAAACCAAAATGAGTAGTGCCGCTTAGGTATCGCAAAATTCGTTTAACAACTTTTAAGTGAGATTCCTCAGGGGAGGCTTGGTATCTAGCACACATACAAACAGTAAACATGATATCGGTTCTACTTGCTGTTAAATCAAGCAAAGAACCTATCATACCTCGATACCTTTTGCTATCAACATTAATGCCGAACTCATCCTTATCGATTGAGAGAGCCTAGGCCATGGGAGTTGAGATAGACTTGCAATCTTGCATGTCAAACTTCTTTAGTAGCTCCAAGGCGTATTTTGTATGACTAACAAATGTTCCTTCCTTCGCTTGCTTTATTTGGAGACCAAGGAAAAAGGTGAGCTCCCCCATGAGAGACATTTCAAACTCGCCTTGCATATCCATAGAAAATTCTCTACACAAACTCTCATCAGTTGACCCAAAGATGATATCATCAACATAGACTTAATTTTATAGGGACTAAAATTTAACAATTTTATGAGGACCAAAAACATATTTAACCCTAAGAAATATGTTGTTATGAGAATTTATATTATATTGTCGGTTTCATTGAAAAAGTTAAGTATAGTTTGTTACAATATGAAAGTGCAATATATATATATATATATATATATATATATATATATATATATATATAGTTTTAATCAAAACCAAAAATTTATAAAAACTATTATTCGTAAATTATACACATTAGCATAATAAAAAGAGCTTACAGACAGACACGGATTGTCCGTTTGAACGCTAGTGGTTGTGTAAAAGAAAGAGAAATGATATTTGTACAATCATTTATGGACAACTTTTGCGACAACTCTCTCTAATAGACATTATGGGCTTAGCTTAATTGGTAGGGTCAATGCATTGTTATATACAGGGGCCGGAGTTCGAATTCCAGATTCCTCACTTGTTCACATTTAATAGGTAAATTTATAACCACTAGACTACTTAACAGAATACAGTTGTTACATCAGCCATTCTTAAGTCTTGGAGAACAAGCTACTTAAGTGTACTTGGTTCTCTCTAGCTTGATTTGAGCTCATTGGCTAACCAAGAGTCATTCCTTTATCGATGGGCAATAAAAGAGAACTGTAAGGGGGATTGAGTACTTGTGTTGTGTAGCCATAGTTTAATAGTGTTTGTTAGGGCACCCTTAACCTGCTACATACGAATGGAAGCAAGCGTGAAGTGTGATCATTCATTCGTATCTCTTGATCATTCATTCAGATCCTTGATTAATTGTCATTATAACCAATGAACATGAATGTTGGTAATGTTTATGCATTTTAGTTGTAGTGTCAATTAAATAAATGGTATCTGTAAATATCTAGAATTTCTTTTTTAATCTTTATAAAAAAGTCATAATTTTTAGTCATTGTAACATTTTCTTTTAGCATTTTTTGGGACCAAAAATACTGGCAAAAAAATTTACGGTGACTAAAGTTGCTGATGGAAATTTTTATAAGGACTAAAAAGTGTGATTCTTTTTTCTAGTGACTAAAAACGAAATTTTGAATATTTATAGAGATAATTTATTTAATTAAACCTTAGTTTTATTTAGGGTTAATTATGTTTGAGGTCCCTACAAATATGCGAACTTCCAACATTGGTCCCTATTTAAATTTTAATAAATTTTTCATCCCCAACGTTTTTGTGGTTTACAGGTTTGGTCCTTGCCGTCAAAACTGTGTTGATTGGGCTAACAGAATGCTGATGCGGACATGCCGCATGGGCATTTCAAATGACATGGCTGCCACGCGGCAAATGACATCAATTTTTTAGTATTATATTATTGTCTACATATTATTCATTTAATTGAAATAAAATTCTTATTGAATCAATTTACAAAGTTTTAATTATTAAACCAGTTTCAAGTTCATCTCTCTCCCTTCAACAATATTGTTCACCTTCATCTTCTTGTTTCTACTTTTCTTCATCAGACACCACCACCACCATCTCCTACTCCTTCCTTGATCTCCTCTCTACCAACATCACCAAAGTTACTACCACCACACCAAAAACAAAACAGACCCAATAAAAACAACACTCAATTATTAAATATAAAAAGCTAGATCCACAAATTTTCCTAGAAATGTTGTCAAAGCCTATCACTCTCCTTTGTTCCTTTATATTCTTCCAGATCCAGCAAATATTCCAACCTAGAAATTTTGTCTTGTCACTCTACTTTCGAGTTTCCGGTCTCTCCCTGCATTTGCCGGAAAAAAACTAGATCTGTGTTAATGTTTCTCTTTGTCACTATTTCAGCCTCTTCAATCTTCTTAGCTCCCACTCTCTTCGTTTTCCAATCCGACCTTGCACATCGACCGGTTCCCTTTCTCTCTCGTCCTTGGTCCTTTTTCTCCCGTCTCCATCACCGGCGGAGATTTCTGCGTCGACCGTGGCCATGTCATTAACTTCGTTCAGACTCCTCTCTCTCCGCGACGATTGTTGTATCAGTGGCGGAATTGTTGTTCAGTCGGAGAAGAAAGTTTATGTATCTAGTGAAGGTGTATGTGATGCTGATGATGATGCTAGTGCTAGTGGTGATTTGAGGGTTGACGAATATGAAACGAGTTGATGAGTTTTCTCCTCACCATATAAGATCTGCAGAGTTTTTTTTCTTCTGGAAAATGAACAAAAGAATATGAAACGATTGTTGTTGCTGTTGGATTTTTCAATTGTGAAGATTGTTGAGTTCCTGTGTGTTTAAGTTGACGAGTTTACGAATTTGTTGAAGTTGATAGCATCACTTTGTTTTTTTTAGATCTAGAAGAAGATTGGTAAGGGTGATGAGGGAAGGAATTTTAAAGATTATTTAATTACTTTAATTAATAAACAAAATAAAAAATATAATTTTTATTTAAATAAATTTTTAAGATTTTAATGATACATGGCAGTCTTCATCATTGAATCAGACCACGTTACATCCTAGTGGCATGTCTGCATCAGCATTCTGTTAGCCCAGTCAACACAGTTTTGACGGCAAGGACCAAACCCGCAAACCACACAAACGTTGGGGATGAAAAATTTATTAAAATTTAAATAGGGATCAATGTTGGAAGTTCGCATATTTGTAGGGACCTTAAACATAATTAACCCTTTTATTTATATATCAAAAGATAATAAATATTTCTAATTGGTGCATATGTCATGTCAAATAAATGTTAATATCTCTAGTATGGTCATGATTGTGTATTGGTGGATCTTCCAGAGGAGAACATTAATATAATCGGTGTTAATTAGCTGATATATAAAGACCATGGCTCTTATTAGTTATGGTTGAGTATGATCTTATGGTTATGGTCCAACCAGTGTGACATTATGGTTGGACCCATTATGCTTCTTTCAATCCCTATAGCACTCTAGCAATCTATGACTCAATGAAACACAATGATTCTTAGAAAAGTGTATAATCTGAAGAACAAGATGAACAATGAGCTATGAGGACCCTAGAGAGAATAGATGTAATTGAATCAGTGAGTTAGGGCTTTGGATGATATGAGTATATTTAGAAAATGGTGGCAAGAGCAATATTTTGGCCAAAAACAAGGTGTTGATTCGATTCACTAAATGAGTGATTCGAATTAGACAGCTAAAAGACAAGCAAGAAAACTATGAAGATTGATACGATTCATGCATATTTTGAATCGAATCAAGTTTCCCAGAATGAAGGTTGATACGATTCACACATCAGGTGATTCGAATCACTAAGCCTATAACACAACACAGAGAGTTTACATGATGTGATTCACCAAACGATGATTCAAATCAAATTGATACGATTCAAGGAATCATGAATCGAACCATGGACAGAACCTTTTCATGATACGATTCAGAAACATAGTGATTCGAATCAAAAGGCTTAAAATAAATTTTGATCAAAACTAAAGAGGTTGACTTCAAACACAAAGCAAGCTAGGTTCCTAGGGATCAAGGGAATAAAAAAAGCATTGATGCTAGGTGCTTTAACAAGATGATAATTACAAATGATAAAACAACGTTAAAAACATCACCTAGACATCATTAAAACCAACCAACAAGCCTATGACTATAGAAACCTTCATTCTCCCTGAATCATAGCATAACAACCAGACCAAACAAAACAACAAAACAAGGCAATACATAGACATAGACTACATAGACAAAGAAATCAAGTAATTCATTATCAACATACTTCTCCCCTTTTGACAACGTCAAAAAGAAATCATAATCACCAATGGAAGAAGGAATATTTAAAAAAAAAACAACAAGCACAACCGCAATTGAAAACTTGTAGGCATGCAAAGTCAAGCACAAGAACAAAAGAAAGGCATGCATGAAAGAGATCATAAATAAGATAGAGACCAAGCCAACTAAAACAAACAATGATTGAGTTCGAGTATATGGAGAGAGTAGGATCTTACCAAGTTGAGAGATGCAATGAGTGTTTAGAATAGTACAATGGACAAAAGGTAATAAATAAGAGGTATAACTTATTTAAAGCAAGAGGTATCTAAGATACCTAGTTCCCTACGGATCTTGAGGAAGGAGTCGGATGGAAGTGGTATCTAAGATACCTAGTTCCCTACGGATCTTGAGGAAGGAGACGCATTTAATTGGAACACAACCTAGTTTTAAATCATAGTCGAGCAGTTGTTGCTTAAGCCAAAAAATTTGAGAGCAACAACTACCGGTTGCCACATATTCAACCTCGGTGGTAGAAAGAACAACACTATGTTGCTTTTTGCTCTGCCACGAGATTAAATAGTTTCCAAACAAATGACAAGTCCCACTAGTGCTCTTTTGGTTCGAGTTACACCCGGCAAAGTCAGAATCCGAAAACCCAACTAGGCAACAAGAACTCCCCTTTGGATACGATAAACCAAAATGAGTAGTGCCGCTTAGGTATCGCAAAATTCATTTAACAACTTTTAAGTGAGATTCCTTAGGGGATGTTTGGTATCTAGCACGCATACAAACAGTAAACATGATATCGGTTCTACTTGCTGTTAAATCAAGCAAAGAACCTATCATACCTCGATACCTTTTGCTATCAACATTAATGCCGAACTCATCCTTATCGATTGAGAGAGCCGAGGCCATGGGAGTTGAGATAGACTTGCAATCTTGCATGTCAAACTTCTTTAGTAGCTCCAAGGCGTATTTTGTATGACTAACAAATGTTCCTTCCTTCGCTTGCTTTATTTGGAGACCAAGGAAAAAGGTGAGCTCCCCCATGAGAGACATTTCAAACTCGCCTTGCATATCCTTAGAAAATTCTCTACACAAACTCTCATCAGTTGACCCAAAGATGATATCATCAACATAGACTTAATTTTATAGGGACTAAAATTTAACAATTTTATGAGGACCAAAAACATATTTAACCCTAAGAAATATGTTGTTATGAGAATTTATATTATATTGTTGGTTTCATTGAAAAAGATAAGTATAGTTTGTTACAATATGAAAGTGCAATATATATATATATATATATATATATAGTTTTAATCAAAACCAAAAAATTATAAAAACTATTATTCGTAAATTATACACATTAGCATAATAAAAAGAGCTTACAGACAGACACGGATTGTCCGTTTGAACGCTAGTGGTTGTGTAAAAGAAAAAGAAATGATATTTGTACAATCATTTATGGACAACTTTTGCGACAACTCTCTCTAATAGACATTATGGGCTTAGCTTAATTGGTAGGGTCAATGCATTGTTATATACAGGGGCCGGAGTTCGAATTCCAGATTCCTCACTTGTTCACATTTAATAGGTAAATTTATAACCACTAGACTACTTAACAGAATACAGTTGTTACATCAGCCATTCTTAAGTCTTGGAGAACAAGCTACTTAAGTGTACTTGGTTCTCTCTAGCTTGATTTGAGCTCATTGGCTAACCAAGAGTCATTCCTTTATCGATGGGCAATAAAAGAGAACTGTAAGGGGGATTGAGTACTTGTGTTGTGTAGCCATAGTTTAATAGTGTTTGTTAGGGCACCCTTAACCTGCTACATACGAATGGAAGCAAGCGTGAAGTGTGATCATTCATTCGTATCTCTTGATCATTCATTCAGATCCTTGATTAATTGTCATTATAACCAATGAACATGAATGTTGGTAATGTTTATGCATTTTAGTTGTAGTGTCAATTAAATAAATGGTATCTGTAAATATCTAGAATTTCTTTTTTAATCTTTATAAAAAAGTCATAATTTTTAGTCATTGTAACATTTTCTTTTAGCATTTTTTGGGACCAAAAATACTGGCAAAAAAATTTACGGTGACTAAAGTTGCTGATGGAAATTTTTATAAGGACTAAAAAGTGTGATTCTTTTTTCTAGTGACTAAAAATGAAATTTTGAATATTTATAGAGACAATTTATTTAATTAAACCTTAGTTTTATTTAGGGTTAATTATGTTTGAGGTCCCTACAAAAATGCGAACTTCCAACATTGGTCCCTATTTAAATTTTAATAAATTTTTCATCCCCAACGTTTTTGTGGTTTACAGGTTTGGTCCTTGCCGTCAAAACTGTGTTGATTGGGCTAACAGAATGTTGATGCGGACATGCCGCATGGGCATTTCAAATGACATGGCTGCCACACGGCAAATGACATCAATTTTTTAGTATTATATTATTGTTTATATATTATTCATTTAATTGAAATAAAATTCTTATTGAATCAATTTACAAAGTTTTAATTATTAAACCAGTTTCAAGTTCATCTCTCTCCCTTCAACAATATTGTTCACCTTCATATTCTTGTTTGTACTTTTCTTCATCAGACACCACCATCTCATACTCCTTCTTTGATCTCCTCCCTACCAACATCACCAAAGTTACTACCACCACACCAAAAACAAAACAGACCCAATAACAACAACACTCAATTATTAAATATAAAAACCTAGATCTACAAATTTTCCTAGAAATGTTGTCAAAGCCTATCACTCTCCTTTGTTCCTTTATGTTCTTCCAGATCCAGCAAATATTCCAACCTAGAAATTTTGTCTTGTCACTCTACTTTCGAGTTTCCGGTCTCTTCCTGCATTTGCCGGAAAAAAACTAGATCTGTCTTAATGTTTCTCTTTGTCACTATTTCAGCCTCTTCAGTCTTCTTAGCTCCCACTCTCTTCGTTTTCCGATCCGACCTTGCACATCGACCGGTTCCCTTTGAAATTCCTGGCAACCTGACTGAAATATGTTGTGCACAATGTTGGCACAACTGTCCGAGCACGTGTCTACTCAGAACTACAATTATAATACCGCAGCGTAACAAGGCACAAAATAAAAGGAACACAGCGGAAATAAAAAGTACACAGTGAGTTTGTTAACCCAGTTCGGAGCAACTCTCCTACTCTGGGGGATACCAATCCAGGAATGATTCCACTATTATAGTTCTAGTGAAAAGACCAACGCAGACACACTACTTGACTTTGCACCTAGACCCTACCAGTGGCAACTCTATCTAGGAACTCCTAGATATGAGACCCCGTCTCAATTCCTATCAACAACACAATCAAAATTGTAATCAACTACGCAAAACCCACCAAGAGAGACACACTCTAATAACACATACTCACTCCGTACTTAAAAGCTTAGGAGCAGCTTACAATTACAACTCAAACAAACTCAGTCCTTAGCTTGAATCAGGGAGATACAAGCAAGGCTCACAATTAACAAAATAAACCCAAAAAACCTTAAACACACGCTTTGCTATAACACACACGGTTTTTAGTTACCCAACTAGGGTTTGCCTTCACAAATATATAATACTCAGATAGCACGGTTTTGGGCTTCAAAATAGACGTGAACATTTGTCTGGTCCAGCTGAAACAATCTTCTAGAAATAATAAAAAGCTTCCAAATATAGAATGATATCTTGTGGAACAAATAGCAAGGCAAATAAAACTTCAAGCAAATCTTCAATCAGATACACGCGCCTTGATCACCAAGCTAGAGGAAAATAAACTTCAGGTAAATCTTTGGAAGATTGCGTACACAAATATAAAGCGCTAGCTGGCGCGAAAATCACAAGTCACATAATGCTGTTCCATATGCTACCGCATCTGTCCCAGCATCTGGCTAGTAGATGTTTTTGCAAAATGTAGCCAATCTACAAAAACCCAACAATCTCCCCCTTTGGCAAAATTTTGGCTAAAACACTCTAGAGCCAGTTCTTTGGAGATACACAGATAAGTTTCCTTCACGTCAACATAGGCACACAACAAGGAAAGAAGATATCGTAGCATATAATGAGATTACTTCCAAGCGAGCAATTTGGACAAAGATAACTTGCAAGAAGTAACAGAGGCATGCACCAGATAACACAAACACTAGCCTCATAGGAACAAATAGAGAGAAATAAACTCTCAAAAAATGGATTCACAAAGAGAAGGGAAAAAAATAAATTTCCACACACCAAAATCAACAACAAGAAGCTCCCCCTCAAAACATGTACCAGCACTCCCCCTCAACATATACTACACTCCCCCTCAACACAACCATACAAAATATAAGCTTCAAAACAAGCACACGACCAGCCAATATAATATAAGCTATAATCTACTCCCCCTTTTTAGCCATAAATTCTGACAAATAACAGATAGTGCATACTCATAGAAAGTGCATAGAAACCATAGAGAGTGCATATTACAGACCAGAAGCACACCAGGTGCATAAGAAATTCAGGGCATAGCCCAGTCACCAACAAAAGCAAAAGGAGTACATCAAAAGAGATCAGAACAAAACAATAAAATCAGAAATCCTCAGAATCATCAGAGGCATCCTCAGTGGCATCAGCAGAAGCAACAGGCATATTTCCTCCTTCTTCCTCATCCTGCTCACCCTCAGCATCAGCTTCAGCCTTCAAAGCTGCAATGATCCTGTCAATCTTCACCTTCCTAGCTCCAAGAGCCACACTTGTCTCACTAAGATCAGCAATCATTTGCTTTCTGGAGAGCACACCAGATGTCCGGACAGAAGTACCGGCTACATCAGCATCATGTGTCTCAGACAGCAAACTGCAATCCAAAGGCATAGGACCAGGCCTCTTGCAGGGCTCATCACTACTGATCAAAATATCTGGGTGTTGCTGAAGAATAATTCCACACAGGAGGGTAGGAAAAGCAATTGGAAACTTAATAGCAAAAGATTTAGCATGCTCCAAAACTTGATAATAGATGTAGGCTCCATAATCAAAGGGTGACTTGGTTCCCACGGCATAAATCAACTTAGCCAAACCAGAAGCAACAGAATTTGAGTGAGTGGTTGGAGTCCAGTTTTGAGCACAGATCCTATTCAAAACAGCATACATGGGAGACAGTTGAGCAGAAGATAAATGCTTTGGCCAATGCTTAATCTTGTTATCAGTGATTGCCTTGCAGATGGTGTCCTCAGTGACCTCCAGCTCAAGAGTCTCCTCAACAGATCTCTCTAGGTATGTGTTGACCACCATAGGAGAGAAGTTGACACACTTACCTCGAACAAAAACCTTCCTATACTCAGGGTTTCTTGTGTCATCACACTCATCAGAAACATTCACCAGAAATTCCCTGACCAGCTTATCATAACATGGACCCAGATTTCTCACAGTCTTCATCAGTCCAGCATATTCCAACACATCAACCAGCTTTTTACACTTGAAAACTTCTTCCTTCAGATTTCTTTCAAGACCCAGTCTTCTGTGGTATATAAACTTCCACCTGGAAGACCCAATTTCCAAATGAAAAGAGACATTATCCAGAGGGGCTAGAGGGATGGTTAGAGGAATCTTCATACCCTTCATTGTTTTTCTGGAAGCTCCACCAGATGTGGCAGCTTCAGGCTCAGCAACTTCAAACTCAGAATCAAACATGATGATTTGGTGTTTGAAGGTATGACGAAAGTGCGTTTTTTGAATGATGATGCGAGCGGCAAGAGAGGAGTTGAGGAGTTGAGAGAAGTTAAGACACAAACAATGATGGTAGCGTGTGAAAGTTTTGAAAAAGGAAAGTTGGAAATAACCTCCTTGATTGACGTGCACCAGGCGGTTGAGGAGGGAGAAAATAATAGCTGCACGTCTCTCAGAAATTAATTGCTACAAATCCTCAAGTAAACATATCCCTAACTTCCGTCTTAATTTTTCAAATTGATTAGCATCAAGAGCTTTGGTAAAAATATCTGCTAATTGCTCTTCAGTTGCAACATGCTCAAGAGTAACAATTTTTTCTTCAACAAGATCTCTAATAAAATGATGTCTAATATCAATGTGTTTAGTCCTGCTGTGTTGTATAGGATTTTTGGAGATATTAATTGCACTCAGATTGTCACAATATAATGTCATAGCATCTGTCTTGACATTGTATTCACTCAGCATCTGTCTCATCCACAATAATTGAGAGCAACTGCTACCAGCTGCTATGTACTCAGCTTCAGCTGTAGACAAAGAGACGCAATTTTGCTTCTTACTGAACCAGGATATAAGATTGTTGCCTAGAAAGAAACATCCACCAGAAGTACTCTTTCTATCATCTGCACTTCCAGCCCAGTCAGCATCACAATACCCAAACAACACAGTGCTTTCTCCATGAGAATACAACATACCATAGTCACTGGTACCATTCACATACTTCAGAATTCTCTTTACCTGAGTCAGATGGCTGATTTTTGGTTCAGCTTGGTACCTGGCACACACTCCAACTACAAATGTGATATCTGGCCTACTTGCTGTAAGATATAGAAGACTCCCTATCATACTCCTATACATGCTTTGATCAACATCCACACCTTTCTCATCCTTTGATAATTTCACATGTGTGGGAGCAGGGGTTCTTTTATGAGCAGCATTTTCCATCCCAAATTTCTTGACTATATTTTTAGCATACTTACTTTGAGAGATAAATATAGTATCTTCCATCTGTTTCACTTGAAGACCAAGAAAGAACTTTAGCTCACCTACAAGACTCATCTCAAATTCAGATTGCATTTGCTGAACAAAATGCTCTATCATCTGGTCAGACATTCCTCCAAAGACTATGTCATCAACATATATTTGAGCAATCATCAGCTGTCCATTTTCATCTTTCACAAACAAGGTCTTGTCATTTCCTCCCTTCCTATAGCCATGGTTGATTAGAAACTCAGCAAGTCTCTCATACCAAGCTCTACGGGCTTGCTTCAGGCCATATAGAGCTTTCTTCAATTTGTAAACATGGTTTGGAAAATTTGGATCAATGAAACCTTTAGGCTGTTCCACATAGACCTCTTCATTTAAGTACCCATTGAGAAAGGCACTCTTGACATCCATCTGATACAGCTTGAATTTTAGTATGCATGCAATTCCAAGTAACAATCTAATAGATTCCAACCTAGCTACAGGAGCAAAAGTCTCATCAAAGTCTACACCTTCAATTTGAGAATATCCTTGTGCAACCAGTCTGGCTTTGTTTCTAGTGATAGTGCCATTTTCATCAGACTTGTTTTTATAAACCCACTTGGTACCTATGACATTCACATTATCTGGTCTAGGAACTAAGTCCCACACATTACTTCTCTTGAACTGAGTTAATTCTTCTTGCATAGCATTTATCCAGAACTCATCAGTTAGAGCTTCCTTAACATTCTTTGGTTCAAGTTTAGATATAAAGCAAGAATTTGATACCTCATCATAGTTCCTTCTAGTTGTGATCCCTTGGTTAGGGTCGCCAATGACTTGATCTATGGGGTGGTTTTTCTGAACTCTGATAGATGGTCCTTTGTTGGGAGCAGTCTTCTCTGGATTAGTTACTTCAGAATCTTGCTCACCACTTGCTTCATCTACTTTCTTCTCTTCCTGTAGGTCAGATGCTGAGTCAAATGGCGCATCATCTGGCATAGCATTATTTCCTTCATCATCTACAACAACATTTATGGATTCCATCACTGTCTTGGTTCTGGAGTTGTATACTCTATAGGCTCTGCTGTTTGTTGAATAGCCTAGAAAGATTCCCTCTTCACTTTTAGCATCCATCTTTCTTCTTGGTTCCCTGTCAGCTAAAATATAGCACTTACTACCAAACACATGGAAATGCTTCACTGTTGGCTTCCTGTCCTTCCATAGCTCGTACAAGTTTGTAGATGTACCTTTTCTCAAAGTCGCTCTGTTATGAATATAGCAGGCTGTGTTCATGGCTTCAACCCAAAAGAAAAATGGCAACTTCTTTGCATGTAGCATAACCCTGGCAGATTCTTGCAAAGTCCTGTTCTTTCTCTCAACTATCCCATTTTGTTGGGAAGTAATGGGTGCAGAGAACTCATGAAATATTCCTTCAGAAATACAGAAATCAGAGAACTTACCATTCTCAAACTCTTTCCCATGGTCACTTCTGATTCTAACAATTCCACAATCCTTTTCTCTCTGAAGTTGTAAGCAAAGATCCTTGAATTTTTCAAAAGTGTCTGATTTCTCCTTAATGAAATTTATCCAAGTATATCTGGAAAAATCATCAACAACAACAAATGCATACTTCTTACCACCTAAGCTTTCGACTTGCATAGGTCCCATTAAGTCCATGTGCAATAGCTCAAGAACTCTGGATGTGGACAGATGTTGCAGCTTCTGGTGAGGCATCTTGGTCTGTTTTCCTATCTGGCATTCTCCACATATACTTCCTTCCTGAATTTGGAGTTTTGGTAGACCTCTGATGGCTCCTTCAGCAATAGCTTTCTTCATGCTTCTGAGATTCAGATGTCCAAGCTTTTGGTGCCATAACTTAACTTCATCTTCTTTGGTTATTAGACAAGTAGATAACTTTACTTTATCTTGAGAGACCCACAAGTAGCAATTGTCCTTTGATCTAACACCTTTCATCAGGATGTCCCCTTCACTATTAGCAACTAAGCATTCACTCTTTGTAAAGTTGACCTTCATTCCTTGATCGCACAGCTGACTAATACTAATTAAGTTAGCAGTTAATCCTTTCACAAGAAGCACCTTATCAAGTTTGGGTAGACCCTCTTCCACAAGATTTCCTACACCCTTTATTTCTCCTTTGGCTCCATCCCCAAAAGTCACAAAACTTGTAGCATAAGGCTTAACATCAGTTAAGTAATTTTTATCACCAGTCATATGTCTGGAAGATCCACTGTCAAAGTACCAATCATTTCTGGATGACACTCTCAGAGATGTATGAGCAATTTGAGCAATCTCATCAGCTTCTGGTTCTATTTTTCTAGGATCCACAGTGTTGCTTGTGAAATTATCATTCTTTTGCTTCCACTGCTTCTTGGTGATCTTTACTGTGGGATCAGGTCTTGGTGAATAGGTCCTGTCTGGGTAACCATATAATTTGAAACAAAAAGGTCTGATATGTCCTTTTCTTCCACAGTAGTGACATACCCAACCATAATACCTTCCTTTTGATCTGGGCCTATATCCAGATGCCTGTTGTCTCACCTGATGATGGGGCATCTGTCTTGACATAGTATGATCATAATTATTAACAGATGGCACAAACTGTCTCACTGGTAGTTGTTTCTGCTGAGGCAAGGATTTGTAGTCAAACCCAATACCTTTAGAATCTCCAGGTTTCTGTCCTATTTCCAAAATTTCGTCTAAAGCATCAGTACCTTTGTTCATCATCCGTAGTTGCTTGTTCATATTGTCAATCTTGGAAGTAAGTAAGATAACCTCATCATTGAGGTCTGAGTTTATTTTCAGAAGTTTGTCTTTCTCAGCTTGCAAGAGAGCAATGGTCCTTTTCTGTTTTTCTAAATTTCTACAAACTTCCTCACTTTTGAGACATAGCTCCTTGTAAGAATCAGCCAATTCATCATATGTTACCTCTTCATCACTAGATTCATTGTCAGATGTGCACACTCCAGTCAAGGCATTCACATGTTTTGCAGTTTCAGGTTCTTCTTCTGATTCATCCTCTTCAGAACAAGACACAGTCATCACCTTCTTTTGTTTCTTCAGATAAGTTGCACACTCAGTTCTGATGTGACCAAATCCTTCGCATTCATGACATTGCACCCCTTTGCTTTGATTGATTTTGTCATCAGTTCTAGGTTTCCTCTGATTGTTGACATTTTTATAGATGCTGCGACTGTTGTCCGGAGCATTTGTCCTAGGGCGTCTGTCCATCCTCTTCACAACTTCATTCAATTGTTTGCCCAACAACACAATAGCTTCAGAGATGCTCTCATCAGTATCTAAATTACTCTCCACATCATCTTTATCAGTGTTGGAGATGAAAGCAATGTTCTTGTCTTTCTTTTCAGATCTTTCATTAGCCTTCAAATCAAAAGTTTGAAGAGATCCAATCAACTCATCAACTTTCATACTTCCAATATCTTGGGCCTCCTCAATAGCACATACTTTCATATCAAATTTCTTAGGTAGGGACCTGAGGATTTTACTTACCAGTTTTTCATCAGACATCTTTTCTCCCAAGGATTCAAATGTGTTAGCATATTCTAGCACATTCATGTGAAAGTCATGAACACTCTCTCCTTCCTTCATTCTCAGATTCTCAAACTGTGTCGTTAGCAGTTGTAGCCTTGACTTCTTGACCTTTTGAGTACCTTCATGAGCTGTTCTTAGGATATCCCAAGCTTCCTTAGCAATAGTACATTGTTTAATCAACCTGAACATGTTCTTGTCTACACCATTAAACAAAGCATTCAGGGCCTTAGAGTTTCCAATAGCTGCAGTGTCTTCTGCTGTAGACCACTCCTCTTCTGGTTTTAACTCATCAGTATCAACATTATTCGCATCTTTTATTTTAGGAGGGACCCATGCCTTGATCACAGCCTTCCAAGCTCTGCTGTCTAGAGATTTCAAGAATGCTGTCATGCGTGATTTCCAAATGTCATAGTTTGGCCCATCCAACAGGGGTGGTCTGTTCACCAGTCCTCCTTCTTTATCCATTAAGCCAGAAAATTCTTTCCCTGGAGCTCACCCACACAGAACAGGGTGCCTGCTCTGATGCCAATTGAAATTCCTGGCAACCTGACTGAAATATGTTGTGCACAATGTTGGCACAACTGTCCGAGCACGTGTCTACTCAGAACTACAATTAAAATACCGCAGCGTAACAAGGCACAAAATAAAAGGAACACAGCGGAAATAAAAAGTACACAGTGAGTTTGTTAACCCAGTTCGGAGCAACTCTCCTACTCTGGGGGATACCAATCCAGGAATGATTCCACTATTATAGTTCTAGTGAAAAGACCAACGCAGACACACTACTTGACTTTGCACCTAGACCCTACCAGTGGCAACTCTATCTAGGAACTCCTAGATATGAGACCCCGTCTCAATTCCTATCAACAACACAATCAAAATTGTAATCAACTACGCAAAACACACCAAGAGAGACACACTCTAATAACACATACTCACTCCGTACTTAAAAGCTTAGGAGCAGCTTACAATTACAACTCAAACAAACTCAGTCCTTAGCTTGAATCAGGGAGATACAAGCAAGGCTTACAATTAACAAAATAAACCCTAAAAACCTTAAACACACGCTTTGCTATAACACACACGGTTTTTAGTTACCCAACTAGGGTTTGCCTTCACAAATATATAATACTCAGATAGCACGGTTTTGGGCTTCAAAATAGACGTGAACATTTGTCTGGTCCAGCTGAAACAATCTTCTAGAATAATAAAAAGCTTCCAAATATAGAATGATATCTTGTGGAACAAATAGCAAGGCAAATAAAACTTCAAGCAAATCTTCAATCAGATACACGTGCCTTGATCACCAAGCTAGAGGAAAATAAACTTCAGGTAAATCTTTGGAAGATTGCGTACACAAATATAAAGCGCTAGCTGGCGTGAAAATCACAAGTCACATAATGCTGTTCCATATGCTACCGCATCTGTCCCAGCATCTGGCTAGTAGATGTTTTTGCAAAATGTAGCCAATCTACAAAAACCCAACACCCTTTCTCTCTCGTCCTTGGTCCTTTTTCTCCCGTCTCCATCACCGGCGGAGATTTCCGCGTCGACCGTGGCCATGTCATTAACTTCGTTTAGACTCCTCTCTCTCCACGACGATTGTTGTATCGGTGGCGGAATTGTTGTTCGGTCGGAGAAGAAAGTTTATGTATCTAGTGAAGGTGTATGTGATGCTGATGATGATGCTAGTGCTAGTGGTGATTTGAGGGTCGACGAATATGAAACGAGTTGATGAGTTTTCTCCTCACCATATAAGATCAGCGGAGTTTTTTTCTGGAAAATGAACAAAAGAATATGAAACGATTGTTGTTGCTGTTGGATTTTTCAATTGTGAAGATTGTTGAGTTCCTGTGTGTTTAAGTTGACGAGTTGATGAATTTGTTGAAGTTGATAGCATCACTTTGTTTTTTTAGATCTAGAAGAAGATTGGTAAGGGTGATGAGGGAAGGAATTTTAAAGATTATTTAATTACTTTAATTAATAAACAAAATAAAAAATATAATTTTTCTTTAAATAAATTTTTAAGATTTTAATGACACATGGCAGTCCTCATCATTGAATTAGACCACGTCACATCCTAGTGGCATGTCCGCATCAGCATTCTGTTAGCCCAGTCAACACAGTTTTGATGGCAAGGACCAAACCC
This sequence comes from Medicago ruthenica, assembly GCA_018208015.1. NCBI lineage: Eukaryota > Viridiplantae > Streptophyta > Magnoliopsida > Fabales > Fabaceae > Medicago > Medicago ruthenica. The sequence continues at coordinate 95,252,464 of CM031377.1, read as the reverse complement.
GCAAACCACACAAACGTTGGGGATGAAAAATTTATTAAAATTTAAATAGGGATCAATGTTGGAAGTTCGCATATTTGTAGGGACCTCAAACATAATTAACCCTTTTATTTATATATCAAAAGATAATAAATATTTCTAATTGGTGCATATGTCATGTCAAATAAATGTTAATATCTTTAGTATGGTCATGATTGTGTATTGGTGGATCTTCCATAGGAGAACATTAATATAATCGGTGTTAATTAGCTGATATATAAAGACCATGGCTCTTATTAGTTATGGTTGAGTATGATCTTATGGTTATGGTCCAACCAGTGTGACATTATGGTTGGACCCATTATGCTTCTTTCAATCCCTATAGCACTCTAGCAATCTATGACTCAATGAAACACAATGATTCTTAGAAAAGTGTATAATCTGAAGAACAAGATGAACAATGAGCTATGAGGACCCTAGAGCGAATAGATGTAATTGAATCAGTGAGTTAGGGCTTTGGATGATATGAGTATATTTAGAAAATGGTGGCAAGAGCAATATTTTGGCCAAAAACAAGGTGTTGATTCGATTCACTAAATGAGTGATTCGAATCAGACAGCTAAAAGACAAGCAAGAAAACTATGAAGATTGATACGATTCATGCATATTTTGAATCGAATCAAGTTTCCCAGAATGAAGGTTGATACGATTCACACATCAGGTGATTCGAATCACTAAGCCTATAACACAACACAGAGAGTTTACATGATGTGATTCACCAAACGATGATTCAAATCAAATTGATACGATTCAAGGAATCATGAATCGAACCATCGACATAACCTTTTCATGACACGATTCAAAAACATAGTGATTCGAATCAAAAGGCTTAAAATCAGTTTTGATCAAAACTAAAGAGGTTGACTTCAATCACAAAGCAAGCTAGGTTCCTAGGGATCAAGGGAATCAAAAAAGCATTGATGCTAGGTGCTTTAACAAGATGCTAATTACAAATGATAAAACAACGTTAAAAACATAACCTAGACATCATTAAAACCAACCAACAAGCCTATGACTATAGAAACCTTCATTCTCCCTGAATCATAGCATAACAACGAGACCAAAAAAAACAACAAAACAAGGCAATACATAGACATAGACTACATAGACAAAGAAATCAAGTAGTCAAGTAATTCATCATCAACATACTTCTCCCCTTTTGACAACGTCAAAAAGAAATCATAATCACCAAAGGAAGAAGGAATATTTAAAAAAAACAACAAGCACAACCGCAATTGAAACTTGTACGCATGCAAAGTCAAGCACAAGAACAAAAGAAAGGCATGCATTAAAGAGGTCATAAATAAGATAGAGACCAAGCCAACTAAAACAAACAACAATTGATTTCGAGTATATGGAGAGAGTAGGATCTTACCAAGTTGAGAGATGCAATGAGTGTTTAGAATAGTACAATGGACAAAAGGTAATAAATAAGAGGTATAACTTATTTAAAGCAAGAGGTATCTAAGATACCTAGTTCCCTACGGATCTTGAGGAAGGAGTCGGATGGAAGTGGTTTTATAAAAATATCAGCAAGTTGACACTTAGTGTCAACATACTCAAATATCACGTCCTTCTTTTCAACATGATCCATAAGGAAATGGTGCCAAATTTCAATGTGTTTAGTCCTTGAATGCAAAACTGGGTTTTTGGTGAGATTAATAGCACTAGTGTTATCGCATTTAATTGGAACACAACCTAGTTTTAAATCATAGTCGAGCAGTTGTTGCTTAAGCCAAAAAATTTGAGAGCAACAACTACCGGCTGCCACATATTCAACCTCGGTGGTAGAAAGAACAACACTATGTTGCTTTTTGCACTGCCACGAGACCAAATAGTTTCCAAACAAATGACAAGTCCCACTAGTGCTCTTTTGGTTCGAGTTACACCCGGCAAAGTCAGAATCTGAAAACCCAACTAGGCAACAAGAACTCCCCTTTGGATACGATAAACCAAAATCAGTAGTGCCGCTTAGGTATCGCAAAATAAGTTTAACAACTTTTAAGTGAGATTCCTTAGGGGAGGCTTGGTATCTTGCACACATACAAACAGTAAACATGATATCGGTTCTACTTGCTGTTAAATAAAGCAAAGAACCTATCATACCTCGATACCTTTTGCTATCAACATTAATGTTGAACTCATCCTTATCGATTGAGAGAGCCGAGGCCATGGGAGTTGAGATAGACTTGCAATCTTGCATGTCAAACTTCTTTAGTAGCTCCAAGGTGTATTTTGTATGACTAACAAATGTTCCTTCCTTCGCTTGCTTTATTTGGAGACCAAGGAAAAAGGTGAGCTCCCCCATGAGAGACATTTCAAACTCGCCTTGCATATCCTTAGAAAATTCTCTACGCAAACTCTCATCAGTTGACCCAAAGATGATATCATCAACATAGACTTAAACAAGTAAAATATCTTTTCCTTTACGTTTACAAAACAAAGTAGTGTCAACAATTCCACGTGAAAAACCTTTATCCAACATAAATTTGCTCAATCTCTCATACCAAGCTCTAGGAGCTTGTTTGAGACAATAGAGAGCTCTTTTTAACTTGAAAACATTATCTGGAAACTCAAGATCTTCAAAACCGGGTGGTTGTGACACAAAAACTTCTTCGTTTAGTAAACCATTTAGAAACGCGGACTTAACGTCCATGTGATATAGCTTAAAGTTAACGCAACATGTGAATGCCAAAAGGAGGCGTATGGCCTCAAGGCGGGCTACGGGAGCATAAGTCTCCTCGTAGTCAATCCCCTACTCTTGGTTGTACCCTTTTGCCACAAGCCTTGCCTTATTTCGTGTGATAATACCATTTTTGTCCAATTTATTCCTAAAGACCCACTTAGTCCTAATGATTGAATTTCCTTTAGGACAAGGAATTAAGTCCCAAACTTCATTTCTTTTAAATTGATTTAATTCATCTTGCATAGCAAGAATCCAATTTTCGTCAATCATTGCTTCTTTTATGGTCTTAGGCTCAATTTGTGAGACGAAAGCGGTGAAACCACATAAATTACTTACCTAAGACCTAGTACTTACTCCCTTTCTAATGTCGCCTAGAATGTTCTCCAAAGGGTGGTCTCTCGTGGTGATCCAATCCTAAGTAGACAATGGTGAGGTTCCTTGTTTTTCACCTCGTGAACGTCTTCCTTTAATTCTTTATCCTTGTTGTCCTCATCTTTCGGACAATATCCTTTGTGTCACCATCCTTGACAATATCCTTTGTGTCTATTCATGCAACATCAAAAGAAGTACCTTTCCCGACAATTTGGGGAGGTGTCTCATCAAAAGCAACATGAACGGATTCCTCGACAACGAGGGTCCTTTTGTTGTAAACTTTATATGCCTTGCTAGTAGATGAGTATCCTAAGAAGATTCCCTCATTCGCTTTAGCATCAAATTTACCAAGTTTATCCTTACCATTGTTTAAGATAACACATTTACAACCAAAAACTCTTAAGTATGATAAGTTTGGCTTTCTTCCCTTAAGTAGTTCATAGGGTGTCTTGTTTAGGATTGGTCGAATGAAAATCCTATTTAAGACGTGGCATGCGGTATTAACCGCATCCGCCCAAAAATACTTAGGAAGACTCATTTCATTTAACATTGTCCTAGCGAGCTCCTCTAAAACTCTATTTTTCCTTTCAACCACGCCATTTTGTTGAGGAGTTCTAGGACATGAAAAATTATGTGAGATGCCAAAATCATCACAAAAGTCTTCAAAGTGGTGATTAACAAATTCACCACCATGATAACTTCTAAGAGAGATAATTTTCAAAGAAAGTTAATTTTGGATAATCTTAGAAAATTTAGTGAAATCATTAAAGGTATCATCTTTGCTAGACAAGAATAATGTCCAAGTAAATCTAGAATAGTCATCAACAATAACAAATCCGTAATAGTTACCACCTAGATTTTTTGTTCTTGAAGGACCAAAAAGATCAAGGTGGAGAAGCTCTAGAGGTTGTGAAGTAGAAACAACATTTTTTGGTTTAAAGGATACTCTAGTTTGCTTCCCTTTTTGACAAGAATCACATAATTTATCTTTTTCAAACTTCATTTTAGGTAGACCAATTACTAGATCCTTAGACAAAACCTTATTTAGAAAATCAAAGTGGACATGACTAAGACGTGTATGCCACAACCAAGAATCTTCATTTTTGGCCATGAGACACTTAGATCCACTTAGTGATACATCATCTAAATCAAGAACATATACATTATCAACTCTTAAACCCTTAAACATAATGTCCTTGTCTTCATTATGCTCAATGATGCAACTATGGGCATTGAAAGTTATATTGAACCCATTGTCGCAAAATTGACTAATGCTAAGGAGATTATGCTTAAGCCCTTCAACAAGCATAACATCTTTGATTATGGTTATGGAGAGATTTCCCACAACACACTTACCTAGAATCTTACCTTGATTATTGTCACCATAAGAGACAAACCCACGTTCTTTTCTTTTGAAATCGATGAACATGGATGAGTCCCCCGTCATGTGCCTTGAACAACCACTATCTAGATACCATTTTCTTCGTGGTTGCAAAGTCATCAAGAGATTTTTTCTTTTGTCCCATAAAGCAAAGTTGGGCAATTTCATCATTCTCAGAAGTGTAGACGAGGATTCTTCGTCTTCCCAAGCTATATAAGCTCTTCTTCCTTTTGACTTTTCGGATGAGTTGGATTTGCCTCTTGTTTTGAGTAGTACGGGACATTCACTCTTCAAGTGACCAAATTTACCACATCCAAAGCAATTTGGCCATTTGTCCTCCTTTGTACCTTCCCCTTGGTTCTTTTTAGGGTTCACCAAATTTTGTCACTATGCCTTAACCTATTCCTTTGAATGTAGCGATTAAAGCGTCTAACAAACATCCCCAATTCTTCTTCCATAGGTGAGTCATCTCCGGAGTCACTATCCTCATGATTTGATGATTTAGCCTTGGATGAAGAGGCTTTTAAAGCAATCGGTTTATTCTCTTTCTTCTTAGAATCTTCCTCACTAGTCTTCAATCGTAGGATTTCGTGTTCATGCTCCTTGAGCTTTCTAAAGAGAGTAATGATGCCAATAGTGTTAAGATTTTGTGCTTCTTTGATAGCCGTCACCTTGGGATGCCAATCTCTAGTCATACACCTCAACACTTTGTTAGTGCAATCTTGGTTTGAGATGACTTTTCCTAAGTTTTGCAATTTGTTAAAAATATGAGTGAATCTCAATTGCATGGAGGAGATGGACTCACCATCCTCCATGTGAAAGAGTTCATATAGTTGAACGAGAGTATTAATCTTAGATTACTTGACATCGTCGGTTCCCTCATGAAGAGTTTCCAACGCATCCCACATAGCCTTAGCGGTTTTACAATGAGAGACGGAATGATACTCATTTACTCCAAGAGAAGAGATGATTATGTTTCGCGCCTTCATGTCGAATTGAACCTTCTTTTTGTCATCATCACTCCAATCGGCTTTTGGTTTATCTTCTGTGACACCATCAACAATGTTTTGAGATTGAAAATGTCTGTTGAGAACGGCGTCCCACACATCCATATCCACTGATTGGATATGAACGCTCATGCATTCTTTCCAATAGTCATAGTTTTCGCCGTCGAAAATTGGTGCTCTATTATACGCCTATTTTGGCTCGTTACTTGCCATATCGACCTTGACTCTTCCGGTGATTAAACTGTAAAAGAAGATACCAAGCTACTGATACCACTTGTTGGTCTATATGGCAACAAGGAATTCGCAAGACGGGGGTGAATAACGCATTTTAAAATTCTTTTAAAATCGACGAAAAATGTAGCGAAAGCGATTTAAAATAAATGACTATTTGAAATAACTTTAAGTGTAAGATAACGACAAAAATTATAAAGACTACACACAAAGATTTACGAATTGAATCGAGAGATTCAATTAAGATAAATCACAATACAATCTAATATCGATACAAATTACAAGTTGTGAAACTAGACAAATCAAACCAAACATAATCACAATAAAGCACATTATACTAATGAAAATACAAAGATATAAACTAGTTAATTGAGACTTAATTGAATAACAATGTGATCAAATATGTTTTGAATAAGTTTGATTCAAGGAATCAAACCAAAGCTTAAGATAAAAACTTGATCACACACAATTCAATCAATATTCAACTAACTCAATTTATATATGAACTAAACGATATTAAAAGAGTAAGGGAAAGAGAGATAACACCAGATTTTTATAGTAGTTCCCCCTTTCGTCCTCGCTTCGGGGTATGTCTACTGTTCTTGGTGGAAAACATCTCCACCAAGGACCTCCACTATGATTTGAATTTTGAAATACAAAAGATTACAAGAGTTCCTTCAAACTATCCTAGTTTTTTTAACCCTTATGCAATCCCAACCCCAATCTACAAGTAACCCTTGAAATTGGTGCTTCTTGTATCCTCGAATCCTCAAACACCCGTGCAACCCTTCAAGCTCTTCACTCGAACTCTTCGATGCTCCATCTAGTGAGTGGATCCCCTTAAACACAAGAACAATTAGAAAGAACCATCAACCCTAGGAGGTGGAATGAAATCAATCAATTCACTTCGGATCCTTGATTCCCAACTAATATCCTTGAAAGTAATCAACTTACAATCCCTATAGCACTCCTCAACGAAACACAATGATTCTTAGAAAAAGTGTTTAATCTGAAGAACAAGATGAGCAATGAGCTATGAGGACCCTAAAGAGAATAGATGTAATTGAATCAGTGATTTAGGGCTTTCGATGATATGAGTATATATAGAAAAGAGTGGCAAGAGCAATATTTTGGCCAAAAACAACGTGTTGATTTGATTCACTAAATGGGTGATTCGAATCAGACAGCTAAAAGACAAGCAAGAAAACTATGAAGATTGATACGATTCATGCATAGTTTGAATCGAATCAAGTTGCCCAGAAAGAAGGTTGATACGATTCACACATCAGGTGATTCGAATCACTGAGCCTAAAACACAACACAGAGAGTTTACATGATGCAATTCACCAAACGATGATTCGAATCAAATTGATACGATTCAAGAAATCATGAATCGAACCATGGGCAAAACCTTTTCATGATACGATTCAGAAACATAGTGTTTCGAATCAAAAGGCTTAAAATCAATTTTGATCAAAACTAAAGAGGTTGACTTCAAACACAAGGCAAGCTAGGTTCCTAGGGATCAAGGGAATCAAAAAGCCATAGATGTTAGGTGCTTTAACAAGATGCTAATTACAAATGATAAAACAACGTTAAAAACATAACCTAGGCATCATCAAAAACAATCAGCAAGCCTATGACTATAGAAACCTTCATCATCAACCTCTTCTTCACATACACATAACCTTTGCCAATGAGGATATATGTCATCCAATCGAATAGGAATTTTTTTTTATCTTCATGGCAAGAATACATGCATAAGGCAACCTGTACGATGTCTTATGCACACAACCACAATCTTTCTTAGTAAAGCTGAATGTCTTGGAGCATTTTGCATCCTCAAAGATAAAACACAATGCGGTTCTAGATACACAACCCTCCAATTCTGTGTACAAAAAAGTTGCCTTTGTATCTATGTTCTAATACGGTATGGCTCCTCCCAAAACTTTCTTGTATCTCAGACAGTTGGATAGTCATCATTTTGTCTATTTCATCCCAACATGATGTCAAATCTCCCACACTACTCCTCAAATATTTTTTCAACTTTCCATGAGCTGATTCAACAATGTCGGTGGTTCTGCACCCTAGATGCAAGACTTTATATGTCCATGCCCTCGCAAATTTTTCCTTAACGGTGTTCAATATTGTAGTTTCAACAAGGAACTTTGGAAATGTTTTGCATACATCTTTGAATCGCTTTACTGCACTTGCATGTGAATCCTCCGTAGGAGATTCAACCAAATCTTTCCAAGCACTCATGATTTTGTCAACAATATCACTTGTTTTCCTCCTTCACTTCCTTCACTTCTTTCCCATCAACTTTTACATCATTCGGCTTTGCTTTGACTCTACAATCTGTGATGCACTTAGCTCTTACATTCTTCCTAATATGAAAATAACAAAGTAAAACGGAAGTATCAGGGAGAACTTTGGCAACGACATTCATCAGAGCATTGTCCATGTCAGTGACAACCACCTTAGGCATGTTGAGTTTTGAGGACAAAAGACCAACCAACATCTCAAGTGCCCAAGTAAAGTTATCCTCTTTTTCAGAGACAAGAAAGACAAAACCAATAGATTATGTCATGTTGGTAGTGGTGACACAAACAATCTCAAATAATGGCATTCTATACAAATTGGTTTTGTAAGTAGAGTCCATGACCAAAACGGTCGGAAAAGTGTTAAACATATTAATTGACTCCGGATGAGCAAAAAAATGTCTTCAAGAGTGGTTTCCTCATCATTTGTTCTTGTGAAATAGACATATTTATGCTCTTTCGACTTCTCAATCAAGTATTGCATCTCCGTCTTGTCACCTTTTATAGACTTTCGCCATCTAGTTTGTGCATGGTACACTTGTTTTATATTCGTCACACTTTCTTTGTTTTTTTCCTTCAAATCTGTGAGAATATTCATAGGCAACGCCAAGCTCTTTGTCATGTCGACAACTCTTTTCTTCTCCTCCTCTTTTATTCTATCAGTAAGAAGGTTGTCGCGGTGATTTTTGCATATCAAGCTATTAGTTAGCGTTGACTCGCAATTTTAAGCTCATCACCGATCTTTTATTTTTTCGAGGAAAAAGGGGAAAGTTCGAAAAAAAAAAAACCCTATTTTTTAGATCAAGGTCTGGAGGTTGGTTACACAAATGGAAGGTATTAGCACCCTAAACGTCTATAGTACTCTATAGGAACCTCTTGTTTTTAATTATTTTTATGCTAAGTTGATTATTTGTAAATAAATGCCTAAGTGTAAAGAAAAGATTAAAGTGATGAATGAAAAGAGAGAAAAATGTTTTTGTTATTTTGTTGATTTGGAAAGACAAAGTCTTTTGCCTACGTACCCATGCGGGATCAAAATCACGTAGTTCGGGGTAAAAAACCGAGTGATTTGTTTTGATTGATTTCAAAGTTTGAAAAAGTTTGAGAAAAATAAGAGGCCGAAAAGGCATAGAAGAGTAAAAATTGTGAGTTTGATTGATTTTAATTGAAGAAAAAGTTTAGGTAATTAAAGTTGATTAAAATTTGATTAAGAAAGAAAAGTCACTTGGTTTGAAATCCAAGGTTGATTTTTTTGGGATTTTGATTATATGAAATGTTTTTGATTTTGACTATTTGACTTTTTTGTGAAAATTTTGATTAATTCCTAAGGTCCAAAAGCTAAGGTATGCTGAGATAATCTGAAGCGTGTCGGATCCCTCAAAATGACGTTGGATCAAGTGAGGGTCATTTTCCTCGGATATGGCCATTATTTTGTATTTTTGTCGTTTTCATAAAGCGGAATAAATAAATGTGAGTGTCGGTGCAATATTCTCATTTATATTTACATTGTCCCTAAATACATTCTAATAAAATAAAAATGACAAAATAATAAATAAAAATAAAATTGCAAATGCATTAAAATAAATAAATATGCCAAAGAAAATGAAAATAAATAAAAATGCATGAAATGTTTAGACATTAAATAAATATGTTGCACAAAATTAAAAAAAAAAAAAGAAAATAAAAGTGCATAATATGCAAGACATTAAATAAATATGTTACATAAAATAAAAAGAAAATAAAAATGCAATGATATGCAAGGCATTAAATAAATATGTTGCATAAAATAAATAAAGAAAATAAAAGTGCATGATATGCAAGACATTAAATAAATAAGTTGCATAAAATAAAAAAAAGAAAATAAAAATGCAAGATATGCAAGGCATTAAATAAACATGTTGCATAAAATAGAAAAGAAAATAAAAATGCATGATATGCAAGACATTAAATAAATATGTTGCATAAAAATAAATAAAGAAATAATAAAAATGCATGATATGCTGGAAAATAAATAAAATAAATAAAAGGAAAATAAATAAAGATGTACAAGAAAAAAGAAAATAAATAACAAAATAAACTAAACTAACAAAAAAGGAAAAAAATGCATTAAATAAAAACCTAGTACTAAAAAAATATAAAATAAATAAAACAGAAATAAAATGGCATGGAATAATAAAATGCAAAATGAAAATGAAAATGCAAAAGGAAAAAAAAAACAAAAGAAGAAAATGAGAAGAAAAATAAAATGCAAGAAATAAAGAAAAAGAAAGGGGGGCAAGAGTAGAAAGGGGAGTGCAAGAAGTAACTGAGAGAAAAAGAGAGGAGAAGGCAGAATGGGCCGCGGGTCTGATGTACAATGGGTCTGGCTCACTGATAGTATTTAAAAAACTTCTTGACTTTTGGTCATTTTCCAACTCTCTTTCTCTCTCTATTTCCTCGCCTCTCTAAAATTCTCTCCTTCTCTCTAAATAGCCCACGGCCGGAAACAGCTTTCTGGCGCGGTGGCCGCCGGCCTAGACGACGGCGCCACCGTGCCGGAGATAAAAAAATTCATTTTCTTTAAATCTTTACACTTCCGAACATCCTTTTTCTCACTTCTCTCGAATCTAAACTTATTTTTTCAAAATCTTTAACGAAAAGCCTAGATCTAAATTTTTTTTAAGAAAAAGAGATGAACTACCTTGGTTTCTTTTTGTTTTCAGCTTTGGTGTTGTTGTTTTAGATTTTGTGGTGGCTTTTGTATCAGTTTTTGTTTCGGATTCGTGGGTGTGTTTATGGATGATTTTGGGTTCGGTTTTGTGGTTGTGATTGTGGATGATTTTGGTTTGGTTCGTTTTTTGTGATGATTTGTGGTGTTTCTGTGATGATTTTGTGATTTTTGAATTTTGTGGTGGTTTGTTGGTGGTTGGTGGTGGTTCTGACTGACTGCTCTGACTGATTTTTTTTTGGGGTCCGAGAAAATAGTACATTTAATGTACTATTTATAGTGAAAATTAAGGTTGGTGAAATTGGACAAAAATGCCCCTTGGGGATCTGGACAGAAATGGACTAAAAGACTGACTGAAGAAAAAAACAATAATAAGAAAATAAAAAACGAAAATAATTAAAAATTAAAAATAAAAACTAATAATAAAAATTTAAAAATAAAATAAATACAAAATAATAAAAAAAAAAATAAGAATAACATGGTCGCCTTCGGAACAAAAATGAGGTATTTTAAAATACCTCTGCCGAAATTTCGTCTGAAACGACGAAAATTTCCGGCTTTAAAAGACGGGTAAAACGAATCGAGACCGGGTCAAAAATGGGGTATGACAGATGCCCTTATTTAAGTTTCTTCGTTACAGAGATTTAAAAATGGAATTTTTAATTCGACGGGTCGAAGAGACTTAAATACAGAGTACACCATTTTTGACCAATTTCGACTGCAAAATGCTATGAATGCAATGCTATGAATGCGATACTATGAATGCGATTCAATGAATGCCCACGATGCAAGTGTGAATGCAAGACGACGAGAATGACTCGACTGGGGATAAAAACAAAGCAACAGGATACCCGAGTCCGTTAAAGAATGGTATCCGACTCCACTGGGGATAACGTAGTTTGACTGGAGAAAAGATCAAATATCGTACTGATGGCTGAAAAAGAAATATGGTATGGGAAAAAGACACTGACCACAAGCTGCTCGTTTGTAGAGCTTGCCACTTGAGGTAAAGACGGGAATAAAAGATACTTGCCAGCTGTTCGGTTGTAGAACTGCCACTGGACGACAATGATGAAAGTAAAAGATATGTGCAAGCTGTTTGTTTGTAGAACCTGCCACTTGACACAAAGATAACGTAAAGACATGCACAAGTTGTTCGATTGTAGAACTGCCACTTGGCATAAAGACAGAATAAAGGACGCACAAGTTGTTCGTTTGAACTGCCACTTGGCGAAAAGACAAAATAAAAGATGCACAAGTTGTTTGTTTGTAGAACTGCCACTTGGCATAAAGACAAGATAAAAGTATGCACAAGCTGTTCGTTTGAACTGCCACTTGGCATAAAGACAAGATAAAAGTACGCACAAGATGTTCGTTTGAACTGCCACTTGGCGAAAAGACAAGATAAAAGACATGCACAAGCTGTTCGTTAAAGAATTGTCACTTGGCATAAAGAGGGTGACATCTCTGGACTAGACACACTGGGGATGACACTTGGGGGAAAAAGAAGGTTACAAATTGTTCATGATTGATTGGTATGAAAAGATAGTTAAAGCAAGACTCAAGGTGGTTAATGCAACCTTGTATGAATGATGTTGTCTATATGTTGTATATGCATGAATGTGTGAATGCATGTATGATAGTACGACTTGTATAACTGTATGACTGGATCAATTTGTGTGATTGTATAATTGGTGAGCTTGACGAAACAAGATTAGACAGGTAAGATGGAAAGTGGACCGACGTCGCAGTACAAACACTCGGCAATCTTCATTGGGATGATGCCATTGATGACATATCAAAACATTGACGGGGTAGAGCCCAACATACGCAACAACTGATGGGGAGTAAACACTTCCTGGGGAAGACGTGCTAATCCAAAAACCTGGCAGAAAAACTGGTGCTTCTGTGGTCATGCTTGTAACACCCATAATAAGATTGCCTAGGATCTTATACGAGTATTAAAATTTCGTACTGGATACATTAATTTACAATATAAAAGTTCATACAAATATTACAACACACTGTAATATTACATCCAAAGTTAAAACCATTCTCTTGTTACTTGTACATCATGTATCACAACATATAATACATCCATATAATACAATCATCCAAATATATAACAACAGCACGATCAGTCCGTAGCTTTCTCCTTACCCTTGTTGCGTGCTGATTGCGATCCTGCCTGTGAACCTGCACCAGAAGGAATGGGATGAGACATAATGTCTCAGTGAGCTCTACCCAACCTACTGTTTGGCGACCACAGGGAACCTAGGGTCGCCATGCCTACCTTGGCAATTTAGGGGAATTCTAGAATCGCCAAGTCTTTAACCTGCCTATAACTTTAACTATAACCTTTCTATGACTGTAAACTTTCTATGACTGTAACTATAACAACTTTAACTATAACTGTAAATCATAAAACGAATAAAGTGTTTTATGTTAGCTGTTAGCGTTGAACAAACAATTATCTGAGTTCATTTTATGGAGGGCACCCCGGGTGGAGCAACCCCGAGATACGTCTCCCTATAACCGGTGAAATTCCTATCAAATCAGGCTAACACCGGACTCCCTATAAAACGTGTGGACAATCCTCTCGGAGAAGTCCCATCCGGCGAATCCCGGAGTCTGATGAACACGCCACTGTAAAACGTGCAAGCACGCCACTATAAAACGTGTAAACACGCCAATATCTTTAATCTTTAATTCTTTAACTTTAACATATAATCTGGCACTTTAATTCTATAACAATACTGTAATCTATAACCTGCACTCTATAATCTGTAATCTTTAAATCCTTGGTTTATCGTTTTCATAAACCAACTATGATCTTGGGGAACTAATACTATAAACTTGTCTTTAACTATAATTATCAAGCATCCTACTCTCATTGTTCATAGGCTTGCACATACTTAACATGTATACGGAGTTGCTTAGTAAGGGATAATCCCATTACTAGCTTCTAAACTCCTCTACATAACTTAAAATATTGGGTAATCATCCCCCTATGCCATTCCTATAACCCATCCAACCTTATATGCATTCCTATACTCAAAAACATGAATTTTGGTAGCTGAACAATCGGGGGCCGATTTGTTAAAATCGGGGGCCGAATTTTCACGCAACAAAAACTGGATTTCTAGGCTTTGAAATCGGCGGCCGAAATTACAAAATCGGGGCCCGATTTTCAGCTTCAGACAGCATAGAACATGAACCACACGTGATTTCCACCCCTTTCGTTTAAACCACTCATACCCAGGCATTAAAACATCCCAAAAGACGAATTTCTAAGGCATAGAGATAGACTACAACATGATTAATCAAGGAAAAACCATTAAAGAGGATTAGGGTTCTATGATTCACAAAAAGGATCAAATGACTATAAACTTCAAAATTAAGCAAGGAGGGTTCTAAAACCCACTAGGAGCTCACCTCAAGATGAGTTTGATGTTGGCTTAAACCTTAGCTTCAAGTCCCAAATTTCTACTCAAGAGAACTTCTATTTCCTTGGCTTTCTTTTGCTCAAAATTCTCAAACCAAGCTCACTTGCCACACAAGAGTTTAAGTAAAGTTTAAATGGATTATTGGGTGGTGATTGATGAGATGATGATGAAGAAGTAGAAGGGCGAAAATGGGAGAAGGAAGGGAAGAATTTTTCTGATTTTGGGAGTTAAGGAAAATGAGTAGAAACTCAACATATTTCATATATATCCAAATGTCCAATTGCCTTTAATTACGACTATGCCACTGCTTGCAAACGAAGCTTCTAACACGTTTAATTGCTACTTCTAAGCGGGATATTACACTCTACCCCCCTTAAAGAAATTTCGTCCTCGAAATTTAAGAATTACCTGTAAAAAGATGCGGGTAGCTCTCCATCATCTCTGATTCCAATTCCCATGTGGCTTCGCCATAGGGAGAACCTTTCCATATAACTTTGACAATCGGAATCTCTTTGTTCCTCAATGCTTTAACATCACGTTCAACAATCAGTTCCGGTTCGGGCCGGAAAGTCAAATCTGATCTTAAGTCGATGGTTTCCAACTCCACTGGTTGATGAGGATCAGGAATGAACTTCCTTAACTGTGAAACATGGAAAACATCATGTAATCCTGACATCGCCGGTGGCAGAGCCAATTGGTAAGCTGCTGGTCCGACACGTTTAAGTATCTCAAATGGCCCAATAAATCTTGGACTCAATTTCTTTGTTCTGAAAACACCTCGTAGTCCCAACTTAGGGGTTACTCTCAGGAAAACATGATCTCCCACTTCGAACTCTAGAGGTCTCCGCCTCTTGTCCGCATAACTCTTCTGTCGACTTTGAGCAGTTCTGATCTTATCCTGGATGGATTTAATCTTTAAAGTTGTCTCTTGAATAATCTCAGGTCCCAAAATACTTTTATCTCCAACCTCTGACCAACAAAGCGGTGTTCTACACCTCCTGCCATACAGTGCCTCATAGGGTGCCATTCCGATGCTAGAATGGTAACTATTATTATACGAAAATTCAATCAAAGGCAGATGATTATTCCAACTTGCTCCATCCTCTAAAATGCATGCACGTAACATATCCTCCAATGTCTGTATAGTTCTCTCTGATTGTCCATCTGTTTGAGGATGATGAGACGTACTCAACTTTAACCTTGTTCCCAAAGCCTTCTGAAAAGCCTTCCAAAAGTGAGAAGTAAAGATAGGATCTCTATCTGACACAATGCTGGTCGGAACACCATGTAGTTTCACAATCTCCGCTATGAACAATTCTGCGTACTGAGCAGCCCTGTAAGTAGTCCTAACCGGTAAAAAGTGAGCAGACTTAGTTAACCGATCGACAACTACCCAAATTGAATCATGTCCCCGTTGAGTCCGAGGTAACCCTGTCACAAAATCCATAGAGATTTCTTCCCATTTCCACTGAGGGATCTCCAATGGTACAAGCATCCCTGCCGGCCTCTGATGTTCAATCTTCACTTGTTGACACACAATACAACGTGATACGAATTCCGCAATATCAGTTTTCATCCCTGGCCACCAATAATCCTTCTTTAAATCTTGGTACATTTTAGTGGTACCCGGATGAATACTGAAACTACTCTTGTGTGCCTCTTCCAAAATCAACCTCTTTAAACTAGCGTTATTTGGAACACAAACTCTACCTTCAAACAGCAGAGTACCATCCGAAGCCCTTGAAAATTCTGGCTGACCAATCCTCCTCTGAAGATTCACATCTGATTCTTGAGCTTGCGCGATTCGAGACCGCAAATCACAAGTAACTTCTAATCTTTGCAACAAGACGCCATCGTCTATTTCTGTAACGCTGAGATTAAGATCTCGAAATTTTTCATACAAACCACAGGTATGCATCAGTACTTCTGCTTTAATCAAAGATTTCCTGCTCAAGGCGTCAGCAACAACATTCGCCTTTCCAGGGTGATACTTTAACTCGAAATCAAAATCCTTTAAATATTCCATCCATCTTCTCTGCCTCATGTTTAGTTCCCGTTGGTCAAACAAATACTTTAAACTTTTATGGTCACTGAACAAGTCGAATTGTGCTCCATATAAATGGTGCCTCCACACTTTCAAAGCAAAAACTATTGCCGCCAACTCAAGGTCATGAGTGGGGTAATTCTCCTCATGAGATTTAAGCTGCCGAGAAGCATAAGCTATAACATTACCTTCTTGCATGAGCACACTGCCCAGTCCCTTAGAGGACGCATCACAATAAACCACATATTTCTTTTCAGGGTCAGGTATTGCTAATACTGGAGCCTTGGATAATTTCTTTCTCAAAGTCCGGAAACTTTTCTCACAATCTTCGTCCCAGACGAACGGCACATCTTTCCTTGTGAGGCGTGTCAATGGCAAAGCAATCTGTGAAAATCTCATAATAAATCTCCGGTAGTAACCTGCTAAACCCAGGAAACTCCGAACCTCTGTTACATTCGTTGGTCTGGCCCAATTAAGGACAGCTTCAACCTTTGATGAGTCAACTGACACTCCTCCTTTAGAAATAACATGCCCCAAAAACTGGATTTCCGATAACCAAAATTCACATTTGCTGAATTTTGCATATAACTGATTTTCTCTGAGAATGTCCAGAACGATCCTCAGATGCTGAGCATGTTCCTGTGAGTCCTTCGAATAAATCAAAATATCATCTATGAAGATCACAACAAACTGATCCAGGTAAGGCTGGAAAATCCGATTCATGTAGTCCATAAACACAGCTGGAGCATTAGTCACTCCAAACGGCATAACCAAAAATTCATAATGTCCATAACGCGTTCTGAACGCCGTCTTAGACACATCTGACGACTTGATACGAATCTGGTGGTATCCTGATCTGAGATCGATCTTTGAAAACACTGCGGCTCCTTTGAGCTGATCCAAAAGATCATCAATCCTCGGTAACGGGTACTTATTCTTAATAGTTACTTTATTTAACCGACGGTAGTCAATGCACAATCTCATACTACCATCCTTCTTCTTAACTAACAACACTGGCGCACCCCAAGGTGACACACTGGGCCTGATGAAATGTTTCTGAATCAAGTCTTCTAACTGAAACTTCAATTCCTTTAACTCTGATGGTGACATTCTATAAGGCGCCACTGATACTGGTTCTGATCCTGGGATGAGATCAATAGAAAACTCAACTTCTCGTTCCGGGGGTAAATTACTTATCTCTGAAGGAAAAACATCCAAATAGTCACTGACAACAGGAATATCACTGGGACTCAGTTCTGATTCCGAAGTCACAGTAACCATCACATAAAAACCATTATCCTGGGCACACATAAGCTGAGTAAGCTGATGAGTGCGGTTGATTAACTCTGATAACGCCACACCTTCGGTTGTATCTTCCGTAGGCATAAAAATACACTTTTCCGCACATCCAATATAAACATGATTAGCAGATAACCAATCCATTCCTAGAATCACATCAAGCTGTATCATAGGAAGACACACCAAATCTATGTAGTATGTCTTACTAGATACAGTGATCGGGCAGTTTTCACATATAAAGCTAGCTACAACTCCGCCCTCAGTAGCGGTAGATACCGTCATAGGAGGTATCAACGGTGACATAGACAATTGTAATGCTTCTACACACTTGTAAGAAATAAAGGAACATGTTGCACCACAATCAAAAAGCACTTTAACTGGAGTTTGGCCTAAGTAACACATACCGGCAATTAAATCTTCATTTGCCAAAGCCTTCTGACCATCCAGGGAATACACTCTGCCCTTACTTGTTGTAGTACCCTCAGCTCCACCTTTACCTCTTCTTTCTGGACAATTAGCCAAAATGTGCCCCGGCTGCCTACACCCGAAACACACACCTGTTTGTCTCATGCACTGACCATAATGCGATTTCCCGCAAAATTTACAAGTGACCACCGCCTGTGGTGTAAATGATTGTTTGCCCCTCTTAGGGGAGCCCTTAGGCTTGTTCTCTTGATACCTATCTGGAAATTTACCTTTTCTCTTTTCATACGCTGCAGCTTTCTCTTTCGCGGTCTTGGCAAAACCCGCTTCCGCAACCAAACTATCATGAACCATCTCGTCATAGCTAGTATTCCTTTGTAGACTCACGGCTGTATCAATCTCACCTCTCAGCCCACGCCTATACTGATTCATCTTCCAATTTTCATTAGCGGCATACTCGTTGTGAGAGGAGTAGTACGACAATTCTTCAAACTTCTTTGTAAACTCGGTGACTGACATGCCACCTTGCTTCAGCTCAAGAAATTCCTGTTCCTTCTTCACTTTATAAGACATTGGGATATACTTTTCTATCATTGCTTCCTTGAAGTTATCCCAATTAACCTCAACCTCGTTTGCTAACATTCGGCGTTGAGCGGATTCCCACCAATCTTCCGCTGCGCCTCTGAACTGGTTAGTGGCCAACAATACTTTACTTTCCTCAGGGCAATCCACCATCCAGAACACTTTCTCAATCTGTTTCAGCCATCTCTTGGCCTCTGGAGGTTCACCTTCTCCATTGAACTCAGGAGGGTGATTTCTGTTAAACTCCCGGTAGGACGGATTCGCCACTGCTGGTGGTGGTGTCTGCTGTTGAGCACCTTGTCCATGGTGCATCATTCCCATCCATTCTTGCTGAGCTTGGGCCTGTTGTTGGGCTTGCTGCTGCATCATGAGCATCATCTGCTGATGCTGTAACGCAGCCTGAGCTTGTTGCTCTTGGTACTGTTGCTGCAACGCCTGCTGCTGTTGCATCATTTGTGCCCAAAATTGCATATTAGGGTCTCCTCCGGCTTCCTCAGCATTAGCCTGATTTGATCTAGGCCTGCCAGGACCTCTTCTCCTCCCAGACATATTATCCTAACTGTCATACACAAGTCAAGGTGATCAGTTTCAACCAGATATAACATTTAGAATAATGTCCCGGATCCAAGAGATCCACAAACTTAAATTGTATTTTAATGACCCATGGCACAGTCTGAATCGACCTGCTCTGATACCAAATTGTAACACCCATAATAAGATTGCCTAGGATCTTATACGAGTATTAAAATTTCGTACTGGATACATTAATTTACAATATAAAAGTTCATACAAATATTACAACACACTGTAATATTACATCCAAAGTTAAAACCATTCTCTTGTTACTTGTACATCATGTATCACAACATATAATACATCCATATAATACAATCATCCAAATATATAACAACAGCACGATCAGTCCGTAGCTTTCTCCTTACCCTTGTTGCGTGCTGATTGCGATCCTGCCTGTGAACCTGCACCAGAAGGAATGGGATGAGACATAATGTCTCAGTGAGCTCTACCCAACCTACTGTTTGGCGACCACAGGGAACCTAGGGTCGCCATGCCTACCTTGGCAATTTAGGGGAATTCTAGAATCGCCAAGTCTTTAACCTGCCTATAACTTTAACTATAACCTTTCTATGACTGTAAACTTTCTATGACTGTAACTATAACAACTTTAACTATAACTGTAAATCATAAAACGAATAAAGTGTTTTATGTTAGCTGTTAGCGTTGAACAAACAATTATCTGAGTTCATTTTATGGAGGGCACCCCGGGTGGAGCAACCCCGAGATACGTCTCCCTATAACCGGTGAAATTCCTATCAAATCAGGCTAACACCGGACTCCCTATAAAACGTGTGGACAATCCTCTCGGAGAAGTCCCATCCGGCGAATCCCGGAGTCTGATGAACACGCCACTGTAAAACGTGCAAGCACGCCACTATAAAACGTGTAAACACGCCAATATCTTTAATCTTTAATTCTTTAACTTTAACATATAATCTGGCACTTTAATTCTATAACAATACTGTAATCTATAACCTGCACTCTATAATCTGTAATCTTTAAATCCTTGGTTTATCGTTTTCATAAACCAACTATGATCTTGGGGAACTAATACTATAAACTTGTCTTTAACTATAATTATCAAGCATCCTACTCTCATTGTTCATAGGCTTGCACATACTTAACATGTATACGGAGTTGCTTAGTAAGGGATAATCCCATTACTAGCTTCTAAACTCCTCTACATAACTTAAAATATTGGGTAATCATCCCCCTATGCCATTCCTATAACCCATCCAACCTTATATGCATTCCTATACTCAAAAACATGAATTTTGGTAGCTGAACAATCGGGGGCCGATTTGTTAAAATCGGGGGCCGAATTTTCACGCAACAAAAACTGGATTTCTAGGCTTTGAAATCGGCGGCCGAAATTACAAAATCGGGGCCCGATTTTCAGCTTCAGACAGCATAGAACATGAACCACACGTGATTTCCACCCCTTTCGTTTAAACCACTCATACCCAGGCATTAAAACATCCCAAAAGACGAATTTCTAAGGCATAGAGATAGACTACAACATGATTAATCAAGGAAAAACCATTAAAGAGGATTAGGGTTCTATGATTCACAAAAAGGATCAAATGACTATAAACTTCAAAATTAAGCAAGGAGGGTTCTAAAACCCACTAGGAGCTCACCTCAAGATGAGTTTGATGTTGGCTTAAACCTTAGCTTCAAGTCCCAAATTTCTACTCAAGAGAACTTCTATTTCCTTGGCTTTCTTTTGCTCAAAATTCTCAAACCAAGCTCACTTGCCACACAAGAGTTTAAGTAAAGTTTAAATGGATTATTGGGTGGTGATTGATGAGATGATGATGAAGAAGTAGAAGGGCGAAAATGGGAGAAGGAAGGGAAGAATTTTTCTGATTTTGGGAGTTAAGGAAAATGAGTAGAAACTCAACATATTTCATATATATCCAAATGTCCAATTGCCTTTAATTACGACTATGCCACTGCTTGCAAACGAAGCTTCTAACACGTTTAATTGCTACTTCTAAGCGGGATATTACAATGCTTATCTTTTGTTTTTCTTCTTTTTGAATCCATAACTTTTGCCTGGATTGCCCTTTCAGGTTTTCTGTCCACCGCGAGTATATTCTTTTGTATGTCCCTAATTTTTTCCTGGACCGCCTTTTCAGGTTTCCGATCCACCAGGAATATGTTCTTTTGTATGTCCCTAATTTTTGCCTGGACTGCTTTTTCGAGTTTTAATCCATCGGGACGCTCATTTTTGCCTAAGTCGCCCTTTCGGGTTTTCGGCTTACCAAGCTATTTTCCTTTTTCTCTTTTTTCCCCTCTTTTTTTTTCAAGCAATTGACCATGTTCAATCTGCAGAGTTTATCCATTCTCAGGATAGCTGTTGACACACCCTTCACTTATTCATGAGTTCAGAGAGAATGTGTTTGTTGTTTATGCTTTCCAAAAGATATGAAAAAAGATTTATGATTTTAAAAAAATATGTTGCTTCAAGTATTACCATCAAAAAATAGAAGGAATTTTATAAACAGAATAAATGAGAGTTCCAAATAAAAGGCACAAACTCAAATTTATTTAATAGAGTGATGGCCCGCCAATGGCGTGGCTCCACGGATCTTACAAAGTTGGGAAAATGGTAAATATAAGGGAAGGTACATTGAACACAATAACCACTATTCTCCCTAACAACTTTGAATTCCACTGTTTGGATGCTTCAGATTCAGAGTCTTTTTGACAGCTAACGTTCCCCAAGTGAGTCATGGCCAACCTGATGCAGTTACCTTGTCATGATCCTTAATTTTTGGATAGACCGCCCTTTCGCGTTTTCGACCTATCAGGATGATTATTTTCTGTTTTATGTCTCTAATTTTTGCCTGGACCGCCCTCGGGTTTTCAGTCCACCGAGACGCTTATTTTTGCCTAAGCCGCCCTTTCGGGTTTTCGACTAACCGAGCTGTTCTTTTATTTTTTAGACAAAGTATTTCTTGACTGCATCGGCGTTCATAGGTCGGGGAAGCTCATCATCATCCATAGTCGTAAGAGTCATTGCACCACCGGAGAAAACTCTCTTGACGACGTATGGGCCTTCATAATTAGGCATCCATTTGCCCCTGGAATCAGGTTGAAAAAACAAGACCTTCTTGAGCACGAGATCTTCTTCTTGGAACACACGGGGACGAACTTTCTTGTCAAAAGCTTGCTTCATCCTCTTTTGATATAACTGCCCATGTCACAAGGCATTCATGCGTTTCTCTTCAATCAAATTCAACTGATCATATCTGTTTTGGCACCATTCAGCCTCTGACAACTTGGCTTCCATTAGAACTCTCATTGAGGGAATCTCAACTTCTACGGGGAGTACTGCTTCCATGCCATATACCAAAGAGAAAGGTGTCGCCCCTGTTGAGGTACGCACTGAAATACGATATCCGTGCAAAGCATACGGCAACATCTCATGACAATCCTTGTAGGTGACCACCATCTTCTGCACTATCTTCTTGATGTTCTTGTTTGCAGCTTCAACTGCGCCATTCATCTATGGCCTGTAAGGAGAAGAATTATGATGCTCGATCTTGAACTCTTCGCACAACTCTTTCATCATCTTGTTGTTCAAGTTTGTTCCATTATCCGTGATGATTCTATTAGGCACACCGTAACGGCAGATGATCTGATTCTTGATAAAACGGACCACCACTTGCTTGATCACATTTGCATAGGATGCTACTTCAACCCACTTAGTGAAGTAATCAATAGTCACTAGAATGAAGTGATGTCCATTTGAAGCCTTCGATTCGATTCTACCAATCATGTCAATGCCCCACATAGAGAATGGCCACGGAGAAGAAAGAACATTGAGCGTAGTTGGTGGTACATGAATTTTGTCAGCATAGATTTGACATTTATGACATCTCCTGGCATGCTTATAACAATCTGTCTCCATCGTCATCCAGTAGTAACCTACTTTCAAGATTTTCTTAGCCATTGTATGCCCATTAGAGTGAGTTCCAAAGGAGCCTTCGTGTATCTCATGCATCAATAGCTCTGCTTCTTTCTTGTCCACACACCTGAGTAATACCATGTCAAAGTTTCTCTTGTACAAAATGTAACACCCTAAACCCCACATTTTATTTTCTAATAAAATTCAATAAATAATTAAACACGCCAGGGTGTCACACATCTTAATCAATCCAAAAATACTTCATTTAATATTAAAAACATCGCAGCGGAATAAATTTTAAAGTATTCAAAGTAATTGTCACATCATGAAATCAACATCAAAACTGAATTCAAAATGAATTCTAAAACAAAATTTGAAATAAAATAAATCATCATTCCCTAGTGTTACTAATCAGAGCATCGATTCGATAAAGACTCCCAAAAGCGACAAATAAACGAGTAGGCTCCAAAGCTATCCTCAGAGACTCACTGTTACTAAGATTCTTCTTCCTGCAAATCTACACCACAAAGGCGTAGGCGCCCAACCCGCCACTAGAGGGTGAGAATATATTCAACATAAAGAAAGTATAGACACATGTATAGATTCAGATAAATTATACATAACTCACAATAAACATGTATACATCACGCCAATTATATTCATAAATAATTATACACTTTCATTTAATAACATCAGCAATACACGAATCATCATCATATAATAACAAGTAAGCATCTATAACATTTACGAATATTAGTAAGTATTTAACAAGATACTAGTCATTCATACATAAGCATATAAGGAAACTCATCATTGAATATCACATCTTTAAATAGCTACACATCTTTAAATGACACATTTTTTGATTTCACATCTTCAAATAGACTTACAAGTATGTATGTAATGTCCCTAACTCGACTCTATATGCATGTGGTACCGGTTTTGGATATCAGAGGTATGTTACTGATTTATCCCCCATCTTTAAATCACATCTTTAAATCGGACTGACCATGAATGCATGAACATTAAACAATGACTCAACAATCCACATCTTTGTATGACTCAACAATTACACATCTTTAAATAACACATCTTTATATGACACATCTTTGTATAATCACATCTTCAAATATCACATCTTTATATAACACATCTTTAAATCACACATCTTCAAATAACACATCTTTATATAAAACATCTTTAAATCACACATATTCAAATAGCACATCTTTATATAACACATCTTTATATAGCACATCTTTAAATAACACATCTTCAAATATCACATCTTTATATAACACATCTTCAAATATCACATCTTCAAATATCACATCTTTATATAACACGTTTATCTACACATCTTAAAATCACACATTATCTTCACATCATCAAATAATTACTCCTCTTAAAATAATATATTTAAAAATAGTAGAAATAATTTCAATTATAGCTATTTTATACATAAATTACTTTGAAAATAGATAGGCAACAAAAACTCAAAATTGATTTGGTTGGCTAAATTCAAGTAATCAAAATGATATTTGATTCACGTTTTCAAAAAGCAAACCTTATCTCATTATTATTATTATTCTTTTTTTTTTTAATTAAAAATTAAAGGCAAAATAAAATCACATATGTGTGCCGATCCAAAACTTAAGCAACTAGATCCAATTTACTCACAGGACAAAAGAAACTTAAATATAATAAGGCCTCTCAAATAATTCAGCAATATACGATAAAAGTTCAAACATATACTCAGTAACTTATTGTATACAAAAAAAGGTTTGTCAACACACAGTTTTATGCAACAAAGAAAATATTCCCAATTTACAAATTAGGGTTCACACATTAATAGGGTTAATCTATGAAACGAAAATCAAGGATGACCATCGAAAATAACTTTTTACCAATCTCAGTAAATAAAACTAATTATAGCGACATAAAAGAACACAAATTTAATCATAGATTCACCAAAAATATGAGAAAACAACGAAAATTAACAACCCTTCACTACCCACATGAGTACACAACCCTTATGATGAATAAAACTCCCCTCTTACCTTAAATCAGCAAAATAAGCAACTTCTACGGTTAGGTTTCTATCTAAGCTTCTCTCCTTGCCTCTTCTCTTCACAACCCTAGTTTCCTTGAGTCTTCTCTCAATTCTGATCTTTGTGTTTTGTAACCTCATTCTCTTATGACTTTCTTCTATTTATAATCTTTTAATTGGGCTAGGTTCTTCTCATAACTTTTACACCAGTTTATTCTCTACTATTTACCCTTCCTTCTTTCCTATTTAATTAAAACACTACTTATTTACTTACTTAAACCTCTTTTTACTAATACACCTTCATTCTCTCATGTTCACTAAAAATATCATTTTCTCCTTAATTTCTCTTAATCTCCTATTTTTCAAGAACTAACTAACTCATCTATTCGCTCAATACCCACAATCCAAAAACTTATTTTGAAAACATCAAACAGATATTTCCTAATAATATTAATATTGCTAATATTATATAACAATAATACTAGTAAATTAATATTTAAAAATCGGGCTGTTACACAAAACATCTCCATTCAGAAAGAAATTGCCAGACAATCTTCTCAAAGTCTTCTTGTCTTTGTTGGACGCTCCGGGTGGATATTCTTGACTCTGGAGGAAACACTTAATATCATGAAACCATGGCTTGTCGTCAACAACCTCTTCGGCTGCAAACACATGAGCAGGCCTCTCAAAACGTTGAATTCTGATCATTGGCATGTCATTCTGATGACTCACTTCATACATGGAAGACAAAGTTGCTAAGGCATCCGCCATTTGGTTCTCATCACGAGGGATGTGGTGCAGCTCAACTTTGTTGAAGAAAGTCAACAAACGCCTTACATAGTCTTTGTATGGAATCAAGCCGGGGTGGCGAGTTTCCCATTCTCCTTTGATCTAGTTGATTACAAGTGCTGAGTCCCCATATATGTCAAGGTTCTTGATTCTCAAGTCAATAACTTCTTCATACCCATGATACACACTTCATACTCTGCCATATTGTTTGTACAATCAAATTGCAGCCTTGCAGCAAAAGGGAGATGATTGCCTTCAGGAGTGACAATGACTGCCCCAATTCCATTACCATAGACATTCACGGCCCCGTCGAATATCAAATCCCATCTAGACTCGGGATCTGGACCCTCTTCAGGAAATAGTTCATCATAATCTTTCATCTTCAGATACATAATCTCTTCGTCAGGAAAGTCAAACTTGATAGGCTGGTAATCTTCAATTGGCTGATGGGCCAAATGATGAGGATACTGCCTTTGATTGCCTTCTGAGTGCGGTATTAAATATCATACTCGGACAACAACATCTGCCAACGAGCAATTCTCCCTGTTAAGGCCGGCTTCTCAAAGATATATTTGATTGGATCCATTTTGGATATCAACCAAGTGGTGTGGTTAAGCATGTAATGACGAAGACGCTTAGCAGCCCAGGCTAGTGCATAACAAGTCTTCTCAAGTAGGGAGTACCGAGACTCGCAATCTGTAAACTTCTTGCTTAAGTAGTAAATAGCATGCTCTTTCCTTCCGGTCTCATCCTGCTGTCCGAGCACACATCCCATAGAATCTTCTAACACAGTTAAGTACATGATGAAGGTGAGAAAAACACAAGAAGGGGGGGTTGAATTGTGTTGGCTTTTTCTTTCTCAAAAACTTTGGTTAGTTCAGAATCAGATGTTGATCAGATTCTGAAACTATTTTCAGAGTTGTTTGCAGAGGGTATAAAGTAAATGAGAGAGAGAGAGAGAGAGAGACACAAGCAGTTTATCCTGGTTCCTTCCACAACCCGGAAGTAGTCCAGTCCCCTTGTCACTTACAAGAGATTTTCACTATAATCACAAAGATTACAATTGCTCAAGCACAAAGCAAGAGACTTCATATGCTCAAACACAAAGTAAGAGACTTCCAATTGCTCAAACACTAAGTAAGAGACTTCCTATGCTCAAACACAAAGTAAGAGACTTTCTTGCTCAGACACACAGTCTAAGACTTTGAATCAAACATATTTTACAAGAGAATGAGTTTGAGTTTGAACACTTGATATATTATCAGTGGTGTTCACAAAATACAACACAGAATTAAGACTCTATACTTAAGAAATTCTAAGATAAGAAGTTTGTAAGAATTTCTAAGTTATTTTGATGACATTCAGATTTGGCAGAACTGAGTTTTAGAAAACAGAGCAATGCGTTTTCAGTCTTATGAGTCTTGTTCTTCTTCTTCAATCCTTCAATCCTTTATAGAGAATTAAAGAGCTGTTGAGAAGTGTCAAATATTATCAAAGAGCCGTTGCAATAGAAGCTATGTCCAGCATTTAATTCCTTCCTGACATTGTGTGCGTAACACAGAAAACAGAGGAATGGAATTTGAATTGTTTCCTTAAAATAGGGAGAATGTTTTGGCCAAGGAGACAATTGTTGCAAAGAGCTGTTCTGACCGTACAGTACTTTACTGTAGACAGTTGCAATTGTTGACTTCTGCGTTTCAGGCTTCAGAAGCTTCTTTTCAGAACTGGCTTCAGACACTGTTCATCAGAAGCTGTCTTCAGACGCAGTTCTTCAGAAGCTGGCTTCAGACACACTGTTCATCAGACGCAGTCTTCAGAAGCTGGTCTTCAGAAGCACTGTTCATCAAACGCACTTCTTCAGAAGCAGACCTTCAGACGCTTCCTTCAGACGCTGCCTTCAGAAGCTCTTCTTCAGACGCTGATTTTCTTCAGCCTTGCAACACAAGCTTCTATATTTTCCTTCTTGCTCTTAACTTGTTCTTTCATAACCATTGTTAGATACCAATCTTTAAGTATATGGTTCTGCACACTAGAATCAAGTATTAGCATATCCAATTTTCTTTTTAACACTTTGTTATCATCAAAACTAAAAAGAGAGTTGTTCATACATTTTGTTCCAACAATCTCCCCCTTTTTGATGATGACAAACATAAGCATTAATAGAAAATTGTTGTTAATTTAATTAACAAGTTGACTTCAGGGTCTGAGGTTTGTAAGCTCCCCCTGAGTCTGATAATCCACAAGGTGAGGTTTGTAAGCTCCCCTTGAGTCTTATCCAGGTTAATTAAATTCCATTTAAATCAAACAGATGAAAAATCAAAGTGTAAATACATTCAGAATTTAAATAATAAACTGACTTCAAGGTCTGAGGTTTGTAAGCTCCCCCTAAGTCTGATAATTCACAAGGTGAGGTTTGTAAGCTCCCCTTGAGTTTTATCCAAGTTATTTAAATTCAGTTTAATTCACAGAATTGAAAATTCAGTTTATCTCCACATAATTAAATCAGAGGCTAAGAGTTGAGAAACTGTTCTCCTAAGTTAATTACTTATAAGAAATTAACTTATGTTCTGAGCTCAGAGCCTGAAATACTTGTTACTTTTACTCCCCCTTTTGTCATCAACAAAAAGAAAATTCAAGAATTTTTAAGATACAAGAGAGTTAAAACGTGAGATGAAAAATGTTCAGAGCATTTCTGTTCAGTACCACTGAACTGTTTCAGACACAATTGTCCAGAACATGTGGTTCAGTACAACTGAACTCTTTCAGACAGAATTAAGAGTTTTTAAAAGGGTCTGAAAACTGAACATATAAGATGAGATATTGAAAGTGTGACTGTGTTTTTGTTAAAACATTTCAGAAACTGAAAACAGAAAAAACATTGAACACAACTGCACATTAATGACTTTAGGAGGGGCAAAGTACAACTGTCAAAGCTTAATTCATCACTGCCCAGCTGTTATTACTTATCAGATTCTGACCATGTGTTAGACTACTGTTCAGATTCACTCTCATTAGTGGGCCACGTGTAAGGTGTCCACTTATAATGAGTTTTATCAAAAGTTTAAAAATTCAGATTCTGAAACTCAGACTCTGATGTTTTCAGAAGCTAAACTTTCTTCAGACTCTCAAAGTGAGTGTCTGTTAAGTCTTAGCTTCTGATGAACTTCAGATACTCAGTTTCTTATTCAGAGTCAAGCAATTTTTCCAGAGATAAAATGCATGTTCAGATTCTTTTTAATAAAATTAAATCTATCTTCTGTGAGGGGTTTTGTAAATATATCAGCCCATTGATGATCAGTAACAATGAATTGAATATCCAAAACACCCTTCTGAACATAATCTCTAATAAAATGATGTTTAATTTCAATATGCTTGGCTCTTGAATGTAGAATTGGATTTTTAGACAAACAGATTGCAGCAGTATTATCACAGAAAATAGAAATGATGTTTTCATGAATCTGATAGTCTTCTAACTGATGTTTCATCCAGAGCAGTTGTATGCAACAACTTGCAGCTGAGATGTATTCTGCTTCTGCTGTTGACAATGCAATAGTTGATTGTCTTTTGCTGGCCCAGGATATCAGATTCTCACCAAGAAATTGACAATTTCCACTGGTGGATTTTCTTTCAATCTTGTCACCAGCATAATCAGCATCACAGAATCCAACCAGCTTATAATCTAACAATTTCTTATACAGAAGTCCAAGATTAGTTGTTCCCTTCAGATACCTGAAGATTCTCTTGACAGCAGTCATATGAGATTCTCTAGGATCTGATTGGAATCTTGCACACAAGCATACACTAAACAAAATATCTGGTCTAGAAGTTGTTAAGTATAACAGAGAACCAATCATACCTCTGTAGAGCTTCTGATCTACCTTTGAGCCAATGTCTTCTTTGCTTAAATTGCAGGTTGGATGCATTGGTGTTGTCATCAATTTACGATCTTTAAGCTGGAACTTCTTCAGAAGCTCCTTTGTATATTTAGATTGATGAACATACACTCCATCTTTGCATTGGTTGATTTGAATTCCAAGAAAGAATTTCAATTCTCCCATCATGCTCATTTCAAATTCATCCTGCATTAACTTAGAAAATTCTTTGCAAAGAATGACATTAGTAGAACCAAATATAATATCATCAACATAGATTTGCACAATTAAGATGTCTTTCTTAAGTGTCTTTCTGAAAAGTGTATTGTCAATTTGTCCTCTTACAAAATCATTTTTAAGTAAGAAATTACTTAGTCTCTCATACCAAGCTCTGGGAGCTTGTTTCAGACCATACAGTGATTTCTTAAGTTTAAAAACAAAATCTGGATTTTTTAAATCTTCAAAACCATGAGGTTGTTTGACATATACTTCTTCAGAAATAACTCTATTTAAAAAAGCACTCTTAACATCCATTTGTTATAAGATGATATTGTGATTTACTGCATAGGAAAGAAGTAACCTGATTGCTTCCACTCTTGCAACTGGAGCAAATGTTTCAGTGTAATCTATTCCTTCCTGCTGACTGTAGCCTTGAGCAACCAGTCTAGCTTTGTTTCTGACTACTTCTCCTTGTTCATTTAGCTTATTTCTGAACACCCATTTTGTTCCAATAATGTTCTTGTGATTTGGTTTTGCAACTAAATCCCAAACATCGTTTCTTTGAAACTGATTGAGTTCTTCTTGCATAGCTACTATCCATCCATCATCTGCAAGTGCTTCATCAATTGTTGTAGGTTTAATCATTGATAGTAGTCCAA
The DNA here is from genome assembly GCA_018208015.1 of Medicago ruthenica. Classification (NCBI taxonomy): domain Eukaryota; kingdom Viridiplantae; phylum Streptophyta; class Magnoliopsida; order Fabales; family Fabaceae; genus Medicago; species Medicago ruthenica. The sequence goes on along the minus strand of CM031377.1, from coordinate 95,221,848 downwards.
TTAAAGAAAATAAAAGTGCATGATATGCAAGACATTAAATAAATATGTTGCATAAAATAAAAATAAAAAAAAATGCATGATATGCAAGGCATTAAATAAATATGTTGCATAAAATAGAAAAGAAAATAAAAATGCACGATATGCAAGACATTAAATAAATATGTTGCATAAAAATAAATAAAGAAATAAAAAATGCATGATATGCTGGAAAATAAATAAAATAAATAAAAAGAAAATAAATAAAGATGTACAAGAAAAAAGAAAATAACTAACAAAAAATAAACTAAACTAACAAAAAAGGAAAAAAATGCATTAAATAAAAACCTAGTACTAAAAAAAATATAAAATAAATAAAACAGAAATAAAATGGCTTAGAATAATAAAATGCAAAATGGAAATGAAAATGCAAAAGGAAAAAAAACAAAAGAAGAAAATGAGAAGAAAAATAAAATGCAAGAAATAAAGAAAAGGAAAGGGGGGAAGAGTAGAAAGGGGAGTGCAAGAAGTAACTGAGAGAAAAAGAGAGGAGAAGGCAGAATGGGTCGCGGGTCTGATGTACAATGGGTCTGGCTCACTAATAGTATTTAAAAAACTTCTTGACTTTTGGTCATTTTCCAACTCTCTTCCTCTCTCTATTTCCTCTTCTCTCTAAAATTCTCTCCTCCTTCTCTCTAAATAGCCCACGGCCGGAAACAGTTTTCCGGCACGGTGGCGCCACCGTGCCGGAGATAAAAAAATTCCTTTTCTTTAAATCTTTACACTTCCGAACATCCTTTTTCTCACTTCTCTCGAATCTAAACTTATTTTTTCAAAATCTTTAACGAAAAGCCTAGATCTAAATTTTTTTTAAGAAAAAGAGATGAACTACCTTGGTTTCTTTTTGTTTTCGGCTTTGGTGTTGTTGTTTCAGATTTTGTGGTGGCTTTTGTATCAGTTTTTTATTCGGATTCGTGGTTGTGTTTATGGATGATTTTGGGTTCGGTTTTGTGGTTGTGATTGTGGATGATTTTGGTTCGGTTCGTTTTTTGTGATGATTTGTGGTATTTCTGTGATGATTTTGTGATTTTTGATTTTTGTGGTGGTTCTGTGGTGGTTTGTTGGTGGTTGGTGATGGTTCTGACTGAGTGCTCTGACTGATTTTTTTTGGGTCCGTGAATAGTACATTTAATGTACTATTTATAGTGAAAATTAGGGTTGGTGAGATTGGACAAAAATGCCCCTTGGGGGTCTGGACAGAAATGGACTAAAAGATTGACTGAAGAAAAAAATAAAATAAAAAACAATAATAAGAAAATAAAAAATGAAAATAATTAAAAATTTAAAATAAAAACTAATAATAAAAATTTAAAAATAAAATAAATACAAAATAATAAAAAAAAAATAAAAAAAAATAAGAATAACACGGTCGCATTCGAAACAAAAATGAGGTATTTTAAAATACCTCTCTGCCGAAAATTTCGTCTGAAACGAGTAAAATTCTAGCTTTAAAAGATGAGTAAAACGAATCGAAATCGGGTCAAAAATGGGGTATGACAAAGGCGACCGCCTAACTTTGGCTTCAACTCATGGTTGTGAATTCCACTAAGCATGATCAACCACTAATTATTTGTATTCTTCTCAAAGTAACCATGCAACCTAAACGGACAATCACATTTCCTTGAGTCCGTGCCTTCAAGATTCAATTTCCTCCTCCTCTTCGGTGGTTTGTATACACCACTCCTTTCACATTGCAATGTCATCATTGGACTTTTTATACTAGATTTATCTATAGATATAGTAAATCCCGCCTTTGCCGCTTGTCGACGAACCCTACCAAGCAAGTCATCTCGCTCTCGTCACCTATCATTTGTTAAAAAAAATGAGGTGGTGTTTACTTCATAATCGTGAAGCTTGGAAACACCGATAGGTTTAGGTTTTTCTTCAATGTGAGCTTGAAAGGGAATTTTGACATTAACCTTCACATCAACAGTATGTTTGACATCAACGGAAGCTTCGATTATGGCCGGTTTTGGCTCAACGCCATAATCACCACATTTTCAACCATCACTATGTCGATTGAATAAAAAAAAAATAACAACAAAAAAAAAATATAAATAACTTGTGCAACAAGCTAAGAAAGAAAAAAATGGCGCAAAAATTTAAATCCTGGACACCAACGTGACTTAACTCACGTTGCCCTTACACCTACGTGAGTTAAGTCACGCCCATACATGCTTCCCAAACTGACGAACTAAGCTCAAAAACCAGCAAAAGCAAAAGAGGTTAGATGATACATTACCTGATTTTTAACGTTTGATGAGCGTAGAAACTTGCTTCCTGACGATTTGCAATGATTTCAGCTCAAGATTTTGCTCCATATTTTCGCACTTTTTGAGTTTTTGGAGGTGAAGAGAGAAAGAAAATGTGTGTTGAAGTGTGGAACTGCTGAGTTTTGTCCTAAAACAGTACTGCATCGCAACGTGAGTTAATTCACGTTGGCTTTATACGTGACTTAACTCACATTGCTTTAAACGAGATTTAACTCACGTTGATATAAGCGAACTTGACTTAAGTCACGTGAGGGTATTTTGGTCAGTTTGTATGAGAATGGACATATTTGTTTGTGAGAAGAGCAATTTTCTTGTAACATTTAACCATGTACTGTTAGTGGCATCTTCATAGCATTTCTTGTGCTTTTAGATGCATTTTTTATTGAAATAAAATTCTCTTTTTGTTTTTTCAAAAAAAAAATTAAAAAGATTAACATGTGCCCTCACAACTAGCAACTATTTATTGAGATTTTTTTTTTCCTTTAAATTTTTTTTCTTCTCAATAAATAGTTGTTAATTGTAAAATTCTTAACATGTGTCTTAAAGATACATGATTAAGACACATGTTAGGATGACCCCTTTTATTAATAGGACCAAATAGTAGTATGGCTTTCTCAAAATTCAAATATCAATTCATTGTACTAGACCTTTTACCATTGTGATCGACCACAAAATTATACACCCTAGAGTTAACATTTAAGTTTTACCTCCAAATACAAGTAATTTATTGAAGATCTTTTGACAGTTAATTAGTTATTATTTCTTGATAAATGCAATTTTTTGTGAAAACAAAATTAATTTGTCCAAGTTAATCATCATCAATAAATTCCTTTTTTTTTTACAATTAATCATAATCAATAAATCTCAATCAAACTAGTTTCACACGTGACCAATTCTATGCAACTCATGTCTTTCAGTTAACGAGCGCACGTACTTCATAATTGGTTCCACTTCACAAAGCCACTCTGCTTGTTTGGTTCAGCTTTTTCTTAGTTCATAATCACTTCTACAGGCTCAAAATTGAAAAAATCAATTTCTCACATGTTTGGTTCAGTTTTACAAAAACAATTCTTTTCTCCAAAAGCAATTCTAGTTGAAGCTACAATTCTTAACTTTTGAGTTAACTAGAATCAATTCTCCATTAAATTTTCTATTTTAATTATTACAACCAATTATTTTCTTTTATTGTCTTTTATCAATTCTTCTTCTTTTTGGTTTGTATTTAATTAGATGAACCAAATTTACTCAAAAAAATTTAACGAACCGAATTAGCCCCAGAAAATATTTATGGTCATAAGTTACCAAGTTTTGGATTTTTCTTTACGGTTTTTCCGTTCATATTTACTGTATTTTTTCTTTTATGCTATATTTTATCATTTTTGGCAACCAACTCTATTATTATTTAACTTGAATATATTTTATCAAAAAATATAAAATACATAGAACAAATATTTTGTCAAAAAAATTTGGTTCAATGATCGTATTTATTACTTGTTAAATTAATATATAGAAAAATGTATTTATTTAAATTAAATAATATATCTACATTTAGTATTGATCTACATATATATTCTACTATGTCCATTTATTTGTATTTAGCTATGTCTATTTTAGTAATTATACATTCAAAAACAATTTTGATCAAAACTATCTAAACAACATCCATTTTGTTTAATCAATTCTACATTATTGTATCCAAACATAAATCAATTCTCTCAAAATCAATTCTGTCAGAATCAATTCTATACAAAGTTGAACCAAACACACAGTGACTCATTCTTTTTGACATTAAAAGTCAAAACCAAATCTACATACTCCCTCGATCTCAAATCAAACGTCCTCTTTCCTATTTTTTTTTCTCAAATTATTTATCATGAATGCATACACATACATATAGAACGAGAGACACACACTCACACGAAGAGTAATTTATTAATAGTCATACAAAGTTCAGAAAAATTTATTATTTCAATTTTTCTTAATACCTTGAATTTTGTTAGAATGTTCTTATAAAAAAGGACGGACGAAGCAATAAATAATAGTGTCACATTGAATAGATAAAAATTGGTATAAGTAATGATTTAAGGAAGTACTCTCTCTGATCCCAATAATAAGTAACTTTTTACTTTTTAAAGTTGATTGATTAAACAATGTATTTATTATTCAATGAATTAAAAAAGCGAAAAGTTATTTATAATTGAGACCGAAAGAAATAATAGTTTGTGTTAGACTCTACTCATATACTTAAGTTCTAACATCTTTTCAACGAAATCATTTTGTCTTAAAATCGATCTAGACCGAACCTGGAGCACTTTAATCGCACTTTCACAACAAGCAATGAACCAAAAGAACCGTATATAAAAAAACCTGACCCACCATCAAGTTTTCTTCACTCACTCATCACAATCACAAGTACCTTTCGCACACACTTCCCCTTATTTCTGTGCGGAAACTGTTCCCTTTGCTCTCTTCTTCACACTTCACTGTTTCTCAACACAACACTCACTCTTCCAACGCGATCACAACAACCCTTCAACCGAAATCAACATCAACACATTCTCTGGTACTTCACATTTTCATTTTCTCACTTTTCTCTCAATTGGGTCTTCATTTTTTTTATCAAATTTTTGTTTTTTATTTATTTTTCTTATTACCCTTTTGACCAATTCATTAATTTTCATAAATGGGTCATTCCCATTTTACGTTAATTGTTCAAAAAATTGGTTTTTTCGGTTAGTAATGATCAGACATTATGGATTGTTTATGGGACAGTTTAGTGAGTGTGATATAGTGGTTGAAGTGAAGTGTGATTGTTAATTTGTTTATGATGTTTTTGTTTTTTAATTTTGAAGTTTGAATTTTTCATTGTGTATGTTGATTGATTCAGTTTCTGTGAAATGGGTGTTGTTTGATTTGTATAATTAGTCGGTTTAGGGTTTTAGGTTTGAAATTTTTTATTATTTTTGGAATCTAGGTTAATGTAATGTAATGTAATGAGGCTAGTTTGGTGATTATAAATAGAGTTTTTAATTCTTGTATTTTTGATGAAATGTTGGTATTGGTTGATTCATTCATATGATAAAATTAGGGTGATTCATATGATAAAATTAGGGTGATCTCATTTCATTATGAGAATGACTGTTGCTTTATTGTCTTTTACTGTGATGCCTTTTATTTTTTTCTGTGTTAGATAACTTAGATTTTGTTCTCCCTAAATTTCTCTAAAAAGTTCCTCGTACGAGGGAGCAGACACGATTTTATTTTGAATTTTTTTAGTTATTTGAGTGAGATTATTATCAAATTATCTTTTTTATTACAAGATTATCAATTTGTGTAGTTAAGACAGTCCGTCAGTGTGAGGACCTGACTTCGAATCTCACGAATAGGCCATTCCCGTTTTACGTTAATGGTTCAAAAAATTGATTTTTTCACTTAGTAATTATCAGACATTATGGATTGTTTCTGTGGCTGTTTAGTGATTGTAAGGTAGTGGCTGAAGTGAAGTGTGTTTGTTAATTTGTTTCTTGAGTTTTTTTGTTGTCAAAGATTGAATTTTTCAATGTGTATGTTGATGGATTCTGTTTATGTGAGCGGTGAACTCAAGTGGGTGTTGGTTGATTTGTACCTTAGGTCGGTTTAGGGTTTAGAATTGAGATTTTTGTTTCTCTTTGGGATCTAGGGTATTGTTATGAGGCTAGTTCGGGGATACAAATAGGGTTTTTGAGTTCATATGATAAATGAAATTTGGTTGATCTCACTTCATTATGATAATGAGTGTTGCTTTGTTGTCTTTTTCTTTGATGTCTTTTATTTTATTTTTTTGAGTTAGATAACTTGGAATTTTCTCCCTAAGTTTCTCTAAAAAGTTCCTCTCATGAGGGAGCAGACGTGATTTATTTATTTTATTTTGAATTTTTTTAGTTATGTAAGTGAGATTATTATCAATTTATGTTTAGTTAACAAATAGGGCAGCAATAAGATGGGTCTGTAATAAGTATGTGGTGCTCTTCTTCCATTGAATTTGTATGAAAAATTGTTTAAAGATTGTATGTAGTGTTGTCAATCGTTGATCACAAGAAATAGCACTTTGTTCAAATTATGCTATGCTACAGGGCTATGGCACTCCTATAGCCCATATTTGACAACACTTACTATTCACAGGAGGCCATGTAATTAATTATTGATAATCAGGGGTTATTTGCTTGAGCATAATAAATATAGCATTGACAACTAGTGTAACCATGCTGATAATCACCGTTTAGTTGCTTAAACAGAAAATTGTGAAGTTTTTTCTTAGTAGAAGTGTTTGTTTCTGAAGTTTTTTTTTTTTTATGTTTCAATGTTCGAAATTTTTCATTGAGTATGTTGTTTGGTTCAGTTTTTGTCAAATTGATGGTGTTTGATTTGTAACATAGATCGGCTTAAGGTATTGTAATGATACTAGTGTGGTGACATGATACAAACAGATATGTTGATTCTTGTGTTTTTGTTGTAGTGTGTGTATTGGTTGATTCATGTAAGATAAAATTAGGGTGATCTCACCTCATTATGAAAATGATTGTTGCTTTGTTGTCCTTTTCTGTGATGTTTTATTTTTTTTTGTGCTCGACAACTTAGATTGTTTCTCTCTAAGTTTCTCGAACAAATACCTCTTATAATATTTTGAATTGTTTTTAGTTACGTGAGTGAGATTATTATCAATTTATGTTTTTTTTACAGGATTATCAATTTATGTTTAGTTAACTAATAGTCCATCAATATGATGGGTCTGCAATATGTGTGTGATGTTCTTCTTCCATTGAATTTGTATGCAAAATTGGTTACAGATTGTATGTAATATACCAACGTAGGTTAGTAAGGATTCAACTCAGATCCCACAAGGACCTGTGTTCGAATCTTGTAACCGATGTGAGGACCTCGGTGGGTAATATACCAACGTGGGTAATATCTCTGTTGCCAGAGCTTACAGATAGGTAATTACATATTACCGTAATATGTAATTACCTATCTGTAAGCTCTGGCCCTTGGGCTTTCCCTTGCTGTGTTGAGCCCCGGGACCCAACGAACGTTTTTTATTTATGTTAATTTCCTCAGGTGGCCATGAAATTACATATTGATAATCAGGGATTAGTTGCTGATGCATAATAAGTGTAGGATTGGCTACTAGGTGTAACCATATTGATTCCCCTCAAACTATGTATGGCCGATTATGTTTCATTAACCAAGTTAATTTATGTGCTCCAGAAGAACAACAAAAGCCTTTTCGTATTAAGTGACTCGTTCTAACAAAAACCAAGTCTTTGAATAGGCACCCAGTTGCTACAATTTTATGTGTAAATGTTCTCAAGTTTAAGTGTATCTAAATGTTCTCAAGTTTCAAATATTAATCAGTTGGTTTTTGACAGATGGCCCTGCAAACAGCTACTCCTCCAACTACTCCCAGTCCCGAAATGGTTGGTAATGCATTTGTTGAGCAGTATTACCATATTCTTCACCATTCTCCGGAGTTAGTCTATCGGTTTTACCAGGAGTCTAGTGTGATAAGCCGGCCTGATTCCAATGGTGTTATGACATCAGTTACAACCATGAAAGTAAGTTTCCTTATTCAAAACCGTTGACTCTAAATCTTTTTAAAAAAGTTTAGGGAATTCATCTCTAATTCTAAGGGGAATCACTGTCTTTTTATGGTGCAGGGCATTAACGAGAAGATTCTTTCGCTAAATTTTAAGGAATTTAAAGCAGAGATTAAGACCGCAGATGCTCAAAAATCGCACAAGGAAGGAGTGACTGTGCTTGTGACCGGATGCTTGACTGGAAAGGATAACTTGAGAAGAAAATTTGCACAGTCATTCTTCCTTGCTCCACAAGATAACGGCTTTTTCGTTCTGAATGATGTTTTTAGGTATGTAGAAGACCCTGAACCTTCAGAACCGCATCCAGTTAATGGAGATGATGGGCCAATTGCTGTTACTGTAACCTCAGAACCAGGCAAGTTTATTACAAAATAAATGTTTCTTCCGTGACAGAAATTGTTCAGGAGTTTTATTTATGCTGGTAACGTTTCTTTACAGAACCAATTCACATTGCTGATCCTTCTCCACCGGACCCTGCAAATTCTCTTGTGAAAGAACGCCAAATTGTTGCTGAGAATGCTTATGAGCCTTCTAACCATCATGAAACGCAGATAGTTGCCGAAAATGAAGACACCGTAGAACCTGATTTTCAGTCAAATGAGAATGATGATTCTCAGGCAGCTGAAATCACTTCTCTGTCTCAAGATGATGCTCCAAAGAAGTCTTATGCATCGATTGTCAGTATTGCCATAAATCTTTCACTTCCAAGCCCTGTTTTTGTTTAAGCTTTGAAGCTTATTAGTTTGTTGCAGGTTAAAGTCCCAAAAGGAAATTTGGTACCGGCTAAAGTGTATGTGCCAACTAAAACTGTAAAGAATGTGCCAACTAATACTGTAAAGAAGGCGACCAACAGAACTGAAAGCAAAGTAGTTGAGTCAGTAGAATCTGCTGCAGTGCCTGATGCAGCACCGGATAATGTTGGCAACCCTGAAAGTAATGATAGTTATGATGAAGGTATGTGTTTTTTTGTTTCAACTTGTGTGCTTTGTTTTTTTATCTAGAAAAGTTTAGGTAAATTGGATTCCTGGGTTCACCAGGGCCAAGAAAAGCCCCAAGGCTCAGAGAGCACTTAAAGAGGTACTTATATATCATTAACTAACAAGGTTCTCACACGGGCACCAGGATTTAAACCTAGGTCCTTGTGGGATCTTAGTCAATTCCTTACCAACTGAACCAACCTACGTTGGCACTTTGGTTGTTGTTCAAAGTCAAAAAAAATTAATTTAATGCAGCACATCTTTTAATTTTTGAAGTCTTGAAGTTGTTACTTGCAACAAAACCAAAATATTTTGCTATAAAATATGTCTGCTTCTGTTTTTAACAGTCGAGGGACACTCCATTTACATTCGAAATTTGCCGTTAAATGTTACGGTTGCTCAGTTGGAAACAGAGTTTCAGAAATTTGGACCGATCAAGCCAGGATGCATCCAAGTCAGAAATAATAAGGTAATTATGATGTCAATGAATTAGTCAAATTACCCTTTATGTTGTTTCTTCAATCCTAATAAAGTTTTTCTGGAAATTATGTGTGTCTGTCTTTGCAGCAGCAGGGATACTGTTTCGGCTTTGTTGAATACCTATCAGTAAATTCAATGAATAATGCAATTCAGGTATGATCTTCATTAGTGGATACCTTAGATTCCTATAATTTTAGTAGTTAATCATGCAAGTTACATATATTTTTATGTTGGAGCTGCATTTAAGTTTGAAGGCTAATTTCAAATTGGATGTAGTTATATAATTCATGAATCTGCCACTGTTTCCAATGGATGGCAACATAAAAGCATGATAAAATTTATATATTATATAACTTATTTAAAACTTCCATGTATTCTTAGTCTAGGGAGTGTGTTAATTCTCAAATGATATAAATGATATTTTCTTAAGTATAAGGATCATGTGTGGATAATAAATAAATCCTGAAACATCTTTATATTTTGTTTAAGAGTCATAAAAGAAAAAGAAAAAGAAAATTGTATTGGAGTTTAGACAACAATGATACTATTTAACATGGAAGATTGAAACAACGAATTTCATGATAGAGACAAAGTGGCAGTTACAGATTATTATTTTTGATATTAAAATAACATAATTTTGGTTTTGGTGGATATCATAATGGGTGGAGATTAGTGCAATTGTTTGTTTTCGTTGATCTGTCCTTCGTAGAAAGTAGTATTATTCTTTAGACAATTGTGGGACAGTACACATCTTGGTGTGTAATCCATCTATAAAATCCTTTCAACTGGGTGCTTTTTGGCTAGTTGTTCAAGAACAATTGGTGTATTTTATCCTTTTTTGGCTGAAATATGGGTGTGTTTCTGTTCCTGTTAAAAATGATTTTTCCCCTAACATATACAATAGAACTCACAGTTGTTTTCCATTACTCTTTAATAAAAGTGCCAACTTGTTGGTTGGACATGTTGAAGCACTTAGAAGGACTAAGTATCCTTCTATCTGGAATAAAACGAGTAAACAATCGTTCTGGTTCTTGAATGCGTGAGGCGCTGTCACAATAGTCCCTAAATCTATCAAAACTACAAAAACATACCTAAGTGTGTCTTATATTCATGATGTAGTCTTGAGATGGGAACATAGGAACATCTTGATACAATTAACTAACATAAGTTACATAACTGTTGGTGTGTTCATATTTTTTCTTCAGTGTGTTCTAGTTTATATGCAAGCAGCTTATAAATATTGCATGCTCATCTAGTTACATCATCTTCAAATAAGTGATTTATTCATTCCACTATTCCAAGTCCTTAAGGAAGAAAGATAATTGCTACATTGTAATAGCTAGTTCTAGTTCTGCCAGGAATGATTTGTGTTTGCGGAAAACTTCCATTGTCTTTTTTCTCATTTCGTTTCTTCTGATTTAATGTGAAAATATTCAGGCTTCACCTATTGCTATTGGGGGGCGTCAAGCTGTAGTTGAGATAAAGAGAACCACTGCCCGAGGTAATTTGAAACTAACTAACATCAATGTCATTCATTGTTGCGGCTTATTTTTAAAAATGATAATCTGTTTTTTTTTAAAACGGCCTTAAATGAGAAGCTGTTTTTGAGTAGCTTTTCTTAAAAATAAAATTCTTTTAAGTTTTTTTTTTGGAAAAAGTGATTTTATTACAGTAGATAAACACAAAATAGTTTCTGTTTTTCTTAAAAATAGCTAAAATTTAATTTGTAAATTATTGAATACTAAAATTATCTTTTATTTTATATAATCGGTAACAAATCTGTTGTTATTGGCTGTTTTGGTTGGCAAAGGAGTTCTATGAAAGTTAACAATTTTAGTTGCTCTGTTTCAGTTGGCGGTGGCACCGGCGGTATTGGAAGACCTAGGTTTCCATCCGGAAGAAGTGGATTTCGAAATGATTCATTCAGAGGTCGTGGGAATTTCGGTGGTGGTCGGGGCTTTGGGCGAAACGACCATGGAAACCGAGGTGAGTTTCCTATTAGAGGTCGTGGTCCCGGCGGACGTGGAGAAGGTTATCACCAAGGGAGAGGAAGAGGTGGTGGCCGGTCTAGCGTATTTAAACAAAATCCCGTCGCCACCGAATGATTTTCGGAAGTTTTCTAAGGCCTTTTTTGGTAGGATACAAACATTGAAGAAATCTTCAAAATTTTCTTTCCACCCTTCAAAGACTTCTCATATGTTACTTTCACTGCATTTGCACAGTTGTAGTATTTCTAGTTGTTATTTGCCATGATCTCGGTGGTTTTAGCAATGATCAGAAATAGGTTATATACTCTCTTTTTAAGATGGAAACAAATAACATGTCTGTATTTGATACTATTAGATTAACTGTTGTTTGTTATTTTTTATTTTTTATTTTTTTATTTTTGTTTCTATGAACCAACATTTATAAAGTGAGATGTTTATTTTAAAAGGTTTATTATTCATTTAATTTATATAACTTTTTTTGCTGTAAAATTTAGGAATAGCTCAAGGATAACTACTAGTTTAAGAGTATTGATATTTGAACATCAACATTTGAACAATTTATAAAATCACACTAAAAACAACTCATGAGATTTTTATAATAATATTTTCTCTCAACCAAATTAACGCTTGATTTTATAAGTTGATCTATAAGTTGTCTAATTTTTTATGTTCAAATATCATAACTCATAGTTTAATATGTTTGTGTCATCTGTTTGAATATGAGATGAGATTAAGCATTTATAATGTCTATCTTCTTCATAGATAGATGTTATTTTGTCAATTAAGTACAACTTAGTTGAGTTGATAATTACAAGGACAATAATATGTAGGGGTCAAGGTTCGAACCCCAAATTTTTCTCATTTTTCCACATTTAAAGTGTATGAATCCAGCCACTAGACCATTTGACCAAAAGATAGATGTTATTATATAGGGTGTTGTTTGATCTATGTGGATAGATTTTATTAATTTAGTAGTTATGTTAGTTTTTAGAGTTTGAACTCAGAACCTCATTTTTTAATCTTTTTCAATGTCCTTTAACTTATCAACTGAGCTATCTATGTCAGACATGAAATTGTTTTAGACCATTACTTTTTTCACCCTATAAGTTTCTCGTTCGCCCTATTCGAATTCTAAAATCCGAAATATTTCAACGTGTTTTTGGAGGTTTTATGGGATTTTTATGTAGTTCGGATTTTACAATCCAAACTGCATAGGGTGTGCGAGAACCTCATAAAGTAAGAAAAGAAACAATCAATTGTTTTATTAGTAAACTTTGTTAGTTTAACTTATCAAGTGAGTTATCTATGCCAGACATGAAATTGTTTTATTATTAAACTTTTTTAGTTTTCTTAACATAGTTTTCAGTTTCCAATAACTTAATCAATTTCAATATCTCATAGGAGTATGTACGATCTAGCTACTGCTGTTGATATCATACTACCTTGTGTCTTATTTTAATATCATATAACTCCACCTTGGACCAACACCAAAACCACAAAGATCATCATACTAAAAGAATCTACCACATTTATAGTAAAAGAATTTATTAAATGATTGAAAGCTGAAATATAGCACATGTTAGATGTACTAGAGTCAACATTTATAGTAAGTACAGTAATAGAAACTTCAAATACATGTTTTTTTTTTTTAGTAATAGAGAGGCTAGGCCAAATTACTAAAGGACTCAGCGATTGAAATAAACTCCATCAATATCATGCCATAAAAGGTTAATACAACTTTAAGATGGATGAATAAATAGATAAGTATCTATGGATAGATAGAGAGCGTAATCCGTAAACCAGTCAGTTATCTGGTTTATCTGCCTATAAATATGTTAAAATCAAACGTGTCAATCCTACATCCTAAAAAGATTGATGATCAAGACGATTGAAGCATATACTTGTTAAAACCTCTGTTTCAACCACCAATATTAACATAGACACCTTGTCATGGAATTTGCTTTACAAAGAACCTATCAACACCAATCGTACTAAAATAAATAAATCTCACATGAGACTATAAAACCAAAAGAATGATGGAGTATTTAACTATTTCTAGAGATACACTTGTTAAGTATCTTTTTCAGGACCGTATCTGAAGCAGTGCGAGGAGGGTGACCGTCCTAGGCCTCAAAAAATAAGTTTAAAATTCGGGTCACAAAATAACATAAAGGTATATTAAGGCCAAAACAAAAAATGATACTTAAATTCTAAAAGATCTTGTGTTTATCAAAGCCGCATATTGTTATCCAAATGTTTCAATTGCTTATCGAATTCACTTAATTATGTCGGTGACCGTTACATTTGCAGAAGAAAAAAAAATTCAAAGTTAAACTTATTGAAAAACTACTTGACACCGTTAATTTTAGAAAAAAGATTGAATGGTTTAGCCATTTTATGTATAGAGAATATATGATAGAACATATTGATGTAGACACAATTATTTGTTACTTTCCATTTAGAAATGCTCGTAGAAATTATTTTGAATGATTGTTTGGATATTAAATAAAAAATTCAACGTTTTTGTATGAAGTTTGACGTTTTTATTAGATTATTTCTTAACGTGATAAAAAAACTATTATCTTCAAGCAATTTTTTCGAGGGATCATCTTCATGCAAATTACTTTCACGCTTTGAAAAATCAAATTTTATATACTTTTTAGTTATGCCCAAATTGTAGATTCGCCCTAGGCTACCAAAATCTCAGAAATGGTCCTGATCTTTTTAGGCCTAATTCTTATTTTAGTGTTTCTCTTTAGACCCCTAATATCTCTAAGGCACCCTAATACACATTCAGTTGTTATCTACCATATGTACGTTTTCTCCTGTCAAACACACGTCCGAGAGATAACTCGTTAAATAAACATACATCCGATAGATAATTATCGAATGTGAATTTAGGGAGCCTTAAAGATATTGGAGGGTCTAAAGAGAAACATTCTAAGAGGAACTATTTAACAAGTATCATTCAAGTCCGGCCCAAATTCATATAGGCTTAATACAAATTTTAAGTGAGAGAGAATAGTGAAGAAAAAAAGGAAAGACTTTACCAAAAAAAAATTATAATATATTTACTTCTTTTAGGGTGTAAATGGTATCATTCGCGTAAATGGTAACTATAAATACTATTGAAAATTGCTCTTTAGGCTTTCAAATTTTCTCCCAGCCACTCAAGAATGACAAAATTGTCTCCAACAGCAGTTAACTGTCATTCGCTCTTTTTTCAACGGCAGTTAACTGCCGTTGCATTATGGTTTTATTCCAAAACACAAAAACTCATCAAACTAACTCCAAATTCACCCAAACCAATCTCCATTCAATTTTTTCTTCAAATGCAAGCAAGTTATCAAGTATATAACAAGTGTTCAAATCCCTTGTATTCACATTGTTAGTTTTATATGGTGTTTTTTTTAAATTAAAAAAAATTGGTAAAATGTTACTGTTAGGGTTGTAGAAATAATTGATTTTTTAGTTATTTTGAGATCACATATTTGAATGTTTTAGTTGTCAACGTTGTTTAGACTAGGTTTAAGTTCAAGTGGTTGTTTAAAAATTTAAATAGCATAGTAAATCAAGAATGTATATTTTTCACTCCAAGTGTTTGATGAAATGCTTGAATGAGTTTTTCATTGATTTTTTGTTTTTGTTTACTTTTTATGTTGTGTAGATATGGCTAATAGGCGCAGGCTAGGTAGGGAGACCATGACCGGTAGACTACACAAAGAGAGGCAGGCGGCGAACATTATGCCTAAACGGGGATGGGAGCGTAAGAATGATGGGGATGGGACCTCACACACGAGTACGTCCCAGGTTTGTTGACCCTTCTCAAAACCAAAACTACAATTCCACTGAGGAGTACTACCACAACCCTACTCAGGAGGAGTACTACCAGGTTGAGCATCATGAGGAGCTTGAGCAGCATGACGCATCGGCTCCCCTACCGGAACCTAATGCTTTTTCTGGAGGCTCTTCTGATCTAACTTTGTTGTCGTCATTTGCAAGTGCACGGTTAATATCGCGTAGTAAAAATATCGATCCACATGGAGTTTAGTAAGTACCAATTATGTTTTCAAAGTATGTTAGCTGAACAAGTTATAATTTTGAGTTGGAGAATGTTTTTTTGGTTAAGTTTTATATGATAAAAAACATCTTGGGATTATTGGTATATCTAATGACAGAATCTTAAACGGTCAAGCCTATATCTCTATTCTATATTTAATCTATTTTCCAAAGACAAGATTCTCTAAGGTAATTCATGTTTCCTTTCGAAATACATGAATGTATCCCAATAGCAACCACGCCTATTGTAACACCCATACTAACTTTAACTAGTATATTAGCATGTGCGTTAAACTGATACTGGATACATTTAAAAATTTCAATAATAATATTACATCACAACAGAATAAATACATGTTTACTCGTTTGTACAATAATCCAATACTGTTACAATGCTTTTACAAATGTCCATAAAGCTTCTGAGCTGGTACACAACGAGTAAATGCACTCCATCCAGTACCTCTATGAAGATCTTCGTCACGAACCTCTGACTAACCTGTAAACCTGCACCAGAAGGAATGGGATGAGACATAATGTCTCAGTGAGCTCTACCCAACCTACTGTTTGGCAACCACAGGGAACCTAGGGTCACCATGCCTACCTTGGCAATTTAGGGGAATTCTAGAATCGCCAAGTCTTTAAACCTGCCTATGACTATAAGTCTTTCTGTAACTATAGCTTAGAACTGCCTATAACCCTTGCCATAACGGCCTATGACTATAACTATAATTGCCTAAATCCATAACTGTGATCATGTCTGTATCTATGACTTAGTGATCGAGGGGAAGACCTAGGATCACTTTCTGATAACTGACTATAACTATAACTGTATGTTTCCTGTGACTATAACTGTAACTGTAACTTTAACTATAACTATAAAACATAAAACATGTACACAGTTCGATAGCAGTTTTATGTTAGTTGTTAGCGTTGAACAAACAATTATCTGAGTTCATTTTACGGAGGGCACCCCGGGTGGAGCAACCCCGAGATACGTCTCCCTATAAACCGGTGAAACTCCTATCATATCAGGCTAACACCGGACTCCCTATAAAACGTGTGGACAACCCTCTCGGAGAAGTCTCATCCGGCGAATCCCGGAGTCTGATGAACACGCCACTATAAAACGTGCAAGCACGCCACTATAAAACGTGTAAACACGCCAATATCTTTAATCTTTAATTCTTTAACTTTAACGTATGAACATATAATCTGTTACTATAATCATATGACATTCCTGTAATCTATAACCTGTAACCTATAAGATCTTGGCTTATCGTTCTCATAAGCCACCTATAATTGTTGGAGGACCAACACTATAAACTTTAAGTGAAACTATGATTGCTAAATCTTTCCTATTACTTTGTATCCTAAAGTGGATACAACTAACAATTTGATTCTCATGCTATAACCCTCATCTCCTATCAAGGAACTCAACATAACGTTATCATATGCCGTCTTAGGCTTGTCTATTCCTTTAACCCTTATACTCAACATGCGTTGCCAATCCCGTGTTCATTTTATTCCGTATACGTTATATGCCCTCGGATATGCCCACAATGGTGTTTTTCTTATAAAATAAGGTTTTCTTTGAAAATGGTTACCAAAAGCCTCGCCTGACACGTGCACAGGTCACGGAACGAAGCAGAAAAGTCATAAACATGCTGCCCATTTTCGCTGGGCGAAATCCATTTCACTGGGCGATTTGAGGCAGGGAAAATTTGGTGAAAATCGTCGTATTCTCGCCCTGCGATCGCCGAGCGAAATTGACAATTCAATACTAGTTCAAAACATGATTTTTCCACCATTTTTGACATAATAAGGCATACCCAAGCACTATAACATCATGAGGAATGATTTACAACTATAAATTGATTGATTAAAACAAGTATGAACAAGGAATTTGCAAGCAATAGGGATTAGGGTAACAATTACCAACTATGAACAAAATGAACAAAACTCATCAAACACTCACAAGGTGGGTTCTAAAACCCCTAGGAGCTCACCTCAAATTCGTGCTTGATCCATGCTTGCTAAGCTTCATTCCAAACCTTAGCTAGATTCTTCTCAAAACCCTAGCTTTTGCCCCTTTTTATCCTCTCTTGATTCTTGACCTCCAAGTCATAATCTTGCTTGCTTGCATGAAGATGGAGAGTTTAGGAGTGAAGTTTAATGATTGTTGAAGGATTGGAGGGAGGGGCGCATGAGAGGAAGAAGAGAGAAGGAAGAGGAGTTGTTCTAGAGAGAAAAAGAAGTTTGTAAAATGAAGAGGAAATGACTTTTGTCATATATATAATACCCATGAGTGGTGTCATACCCCATTTTTTGACCCGTTTTCGTCTCGTTTTGTTTATTGTCTCGTTTTACGCATTTTTTTTTAAAGGCCGAGAATTTTCGTCGTTTCAGACGAAATTTCGGCAGGGAGGTATTTTAAAATACCTCATGTCAGTTTTTGTTTTGTTTATTAATTTTATTTTATCCCTTTTTATTTTTACTTTTAATTTCAGTTTTATTATTATCATTAATTTTATTTCAATTTTTATTATTATCATTTTTATTACTTTTACTATTATTATTATTTTTTTTTCTTTTTTGCATTTTTTTGTCCAAATCCAGTCCAAAAAAATCCAGTCCAAGTCAACAGCAGTGTTTTTTTTCATCATCACAAATTCTCAATTCTATCCAAAAATCATCATCACAAATCCCAGATCCTCACAAAATCATCTGCAAAAAATCCAGCAGATCAATCCCACATTTAATGCTTGCAGAATCTTATCCAAGAAAACCAGATCAAATTGCAAGATTAGTGAGTCATTAAGCTGACAAGCAGCTTAATGTCCCTCTATAAAACAGAGCTTGCATCAACAGAAAAAAAGAGAAGAAATTTTGAGAAGAATTTTGAACAAACAAACAGATTTTTTCTTAGCATAAACACATCACAAAATTTTCCAGCAAGCTTCACACAACATTTTTTCCAGCAAAACATACTCAGCAAGGCAAGCATCACACGGCCTAAACACACATAAACCCACACAAACACAAAAAACGCAGCACTGCACACCCAAACCCTCACCAAGCCGCGTCCTAGCCCAACACACACACACAAATCACTTGACAAAGCCTCACGCACACATCAACCACACGAACCCAGCAGTAACAAAACCACACAAACTCACACCACAACACACAAATCTTACACGGCCAACCCAACACACAGCACAAAAACGCACACACACACCCCACGAAAACACACTCACACACACCTACACTCACGCAAACACACGGACACAGCAAGAGCAAAGCAAAGCCGAACAGAAACAAGGTAAAAGGGAAATTTTTTTTTCGTATTTTTAAATTCTAGATCTAGGGTTTTTGAGGGAGATTTGGAGAAATCTAAGCTTGGATTCGGGTTTAGGAGGAAAAAGGAGGTGGGGAAAGTGTATTTGTTTTTAAAAAAGAGGCAAAAAAATTTTCCGGCGCGGTGGTGCCGCCGCGTGGGCCGGCGGCCACCACGCCGGAGAACCTCCGGTGGCCGAACAGAAAAGGAGAGAGGGGAGAGAGAAGTGGGAGTACGCGGACTAGAGAGAAGGGGAAGAGAGAGGAAATTGTGAGGAAATGAGGAGAAATGAGGGGAGAAGGGTATTTATACCCCTCCCCGTTTCTGTGTGGCAGGGTGTACGCGTTAGCGTACACCCACGTGATCCAGGCCTTTGATTTTTTAATCATACGGCCCTTGTTTCTTTACCCTGTGATTTAATCAGGGCCGTCTGATTAATCAGACGGCCCAGATTAATTTACGAAAGCCCAATGCTTTTTGGGCCCTTTCTTTCAAATCTGATTCAGTTTTTGCTACTAGTACCCCCCAGTTTTAATTTTTACACCTCCCAAATATTTATTTCTTTTATTTTCTTTGCAAATTTAATTTTTTTTCTTTTTGTTATTTATTTCTTTTTATTGTTTTATTATTTTTTACATCTCATTTATTTATTTACCTATCATTTATCTCATGCATTTATTTTCTATTTTTATTTCTTTTTGTTCATTTCATTTCATATTTTTTCTTTATATGTACATTTAGGAACATATATATATAAATATGCATTGTTCTTTTATTATTTTCTATAATTCAATCCATGATAAACAAATCTTTTTTTATTTTAATCCAACAATCCTTTCATTTAATTCCTCGCGTTTAGTTTATTTCACCGCATTTATTTTTCTTTTTTTAACTCTAAGTAAAAAAAATCCAAAACAACAAAAACATTTTCATTAAGTAACAAATTTGTTCATTTTGGTTGCAACAACTAATTTGGATAATTTATTTTCTCTTTTATTCTAAAAACGAGCGTTTTTTTTAATACTTTTTTCTTAAAATTCAAGCGAAACTTGAATGAAAAAGGGTGGTTTGACGTATGTCTCTCCTTTCCTCGATCGAATAAACACTTGACGTATGTCTCGTTGCTTAAACGATCGTCATTCTTTTCTAGCTTCCCCAAAAAAATATATGTTTTTAAATTCAAACAAAACTTGAATGAAAAAGGGTGGTTTGACGTATGTCTCTCCTTTCCCCGGTTGTACGAACACTTGACGTATGTCTCGTTGCTCGGACAATCGTCATTCTATTTTCAAAGTGAATCCAACTCACCAATCTTGGCCCTTGTGGTCAATCCAAACCTTTCGCGCCATTGCGCGTTAATTTTAAAACATTTACGCCTTGCGTGAATTTAACGCCTCCGCGCGTTTATTTTATTTTTAAGCTTTTGTACGCCTCCGTGCGTTTGTCTTTATTTTCAAACCTCTTACGCCTCCGTGCGTTTGTTTTATTTTTTAAGCTTTTTACGCCTTTGTGCGTTTTCAAACAATTCTTTTCAAGAACTACGTAAGCTTTGAATTCTCCGACTACCGGGAGATACGTAGGAGCAAGACCGACGTCTTGTCAAGCCCGTTAATAAAAAATCTCTTTTTTCTCTTTTTTCTATTTCGTTTGTTTTTATCTCTTTCTTCACTTCACATTTTATTTACTTGTTCTTTTACATATATATATATGATTAAGCATGCAAGCAAAACGTCAAAAACATTTTAAGCCTAAGTCAACTAAGAGGTTCCCGTTGAGTACAACGGATGTGAGGGGTGCTAATACCTTCCCCTCGCATAATCGACTTTCGAACCTAAAATCTCTTTTTCAAGGTAATTTCGAACTTTTTTCCTTTTTCCCCGAAAAATTAAAAGTTCAGTCGTGATTTAAATTTAGTGATTCAATGCTAGTCAATAGCTTGACATCCGAAATTCGACGCGACAAGTGGTAATTACCAAAATGCCATTACTCAAAACATCTCTGATACATCGTCTTAATACTGATAAATACTTGGGTCATAAGCGGGATATTACACTCTACCCCCCTTAAAGAAATTTCGTCCTCGAAATTTAGAATCCACTCATTATCGTCTGTGAATGAATCTATTATACTACCTTCTCTACTAGCCCAAATTTCAATTCATCTTGCTTATCGGAATCCCTTGGATTTTCCAACTCTATAAGTCGAGTATGCTCGACAATCTTTTCTTTAACTATGATGCTTGTGGTGCATTACATAACTCTTACGTAGTAGGATATGAGGTTATCCGAACCAACATATCCATATTATCTGACTATGATCTCTGTTCGACATTTTCCTTACTAATCCAGTTTAAAATTGTTAAGTCTCGGATTTCCTTTACTGAATTCTATCAGTTCTTCTTTAATTGACAATTCCATATTAACCTGAAGACGTTGAGTCATTCTGTTTTCCCCCAATTATTTCAACTTTCTGAGGAATCTATTACATTACTTTTAGTTCAAAGAACTTTTGTCTATAACTTTCGCCTCGCAAGACGACCTTTTACTGTTACACTCGTAGCATTCTTCATATAAATTTATTCTCACACTGGAAGGTATCTGATATTGAATATTCTCAAACGGAATTGAAATCTATTACAACTATCTTCACAATTCAAATTCAAAGTGATGGCTGAACTTATGGTACAAGTTCACTTCTCTCTGTCATCCTGGTGTAACGGTTATCTCAACCATGTACATTGTTCACATTCCCTCCGCGGGAATCCTTAAAGCTCGAGGAATCACTTAAGTCGGTTATGCTCCGATTAATTAACAACAATAACATGTAGCCAAAGGTCTTAGGAACCTTCTTCTTTACCAATACTTTCAAACTTATGAAAATCCAGTATAAGTGACGTGTGGCATAAACCGTCTCACATATCACCATATAATATAGTCCATAGCACATAGCTTCTATACATGATCGAGCACGTGTACACTCCTATAGGGTACACCGTACGCCGCATCATCGTTGTCCAACTAACGGGACATCATACTTAGTCAAAATATACTTGAGACAAAGCCACGCCAACTAAGGTCACTCTTCTTGCTCTTAACTCATGTGTGCACTCTTTGAGTAACTACAATCCCGTATGAAACTATGATTACGTCCCATAGACGTTATAACTTATTTTGTTCAAGAACATTCTCCGTTTTCTAAAAGAAAACTCTATTCTGTTCGCTATTCAAAATAGCACTCTTAAACTCTGAATCATTTAATTCATGACTTGAATTCACGTAGCCTTTCACTATAAACTATGAGTACTCTTCTGATCGGTGTAACACATTTCCTTCCTTTAACTGTTAACATTAAGTTCAAGAATTTCTGAACTCCTCAACTGAGATTTATTCGGCAACAACAAACCTGTTATGCATATGGCTTTTCTGTTAAAACATTACCGACTGCGTACCACGATTACTAACACATGCCTCATGACTATAAAAATGTTACACTACTATCTAAGTAGCATAAACTCTGCCTGATCAGTATACATAATACTAATCATAACCTGTTACATGCGACATGCTAGCATAACGTGGATACGATGCGGAATAACTACATGCCACTGAATAATTCCTCTTTGATTAAACTTACTATTCAAGTTAACTTTAAGTTACTGAGCTAAACAGCTAGATCATCGTATGAAATGTGGCCTCCTTCTCTATGAACTCATTTTGCTGTAAACACATTCTTTTAAGTTATCAACTGCTTCGATTCTCTTATCCCATGAGTTTCGAGATCTGAAACATCCCTCGACTTATCTATTAAAACCTCCTGTTGGAACTGATGATAAGTTCAAGTCATCACTACTTACACATATTCTGTAACTTGAGAATTTATCTCTGAATGCCTTTCCTGTAATTCCTCTAACAAGGACTTCACAAACATCCTTTTCCTCTAAACTTCAACTTTGATTTGTCTGTTAACTCATTATTGGATTACTTCTCCGCTGCGCAACTCTGATTTAAACAATTAACCTTGGGATAGAAGTAATACTCCACTATTACCATATAAAATCTCTTTGGCCAATCCTTTGACTCTATAACTTCGTAATTACCATATATGACCATCTTCCATTAAAATTTCTCTTGTGGTTTAATTCACCTGTTAACCTTACTGATTGCTCGACGCTTGACTTAGCGTTTCCTTTCGAACATAAACAAAATTCTTACTTTCACGAAATACACCAAAACTTGTAACAGTCTTTAACAATGAATACGAGCCCAACGATGCTCCTGTTAAAACAACTTAAGTTCATATCTTATTTACTTGTGGTAACTTCTAGAAACATTCTATGACTTCCGGAAATCCTCGTCCTTCATATACTTAATCGATTAATGAATCGAGTCTCATCCTATAATTATCCGTCGCATCCACAACCTTTTTCCAAGACACTTAGGTCCACAAAACTCTAACATAACTCTTGGTTACTCCTCGGGTTTCTCCGAAAATAATCCGTCTCGGTAAGACTCACCTTTTACCGGCTCTCCTGTAAGCCCAAACACATGTTACGCCTCTTCGAGTACCCGATTAATAAATCTGTAAGCTTCAACTCTTATTATTTCCCATTGGATCCTTCCTGTAACTTGTTACTATATTCCCCATTCCAATCTAATCTTGTTATCTGTATAATATTCCATATGTCTACTCGACCGTTGCCCTCTTTATGGGTTCGAACAATCCAAGGTATATATATATATCTACCATCTTTAACATCTACCAACATAAGGTGATCTTTGTCGGCTTACCCAATTACTCGTGTAAGGAGCCCATCAAAGGATAACATAGAACTCCTTAACATTAACCATAGCTTTAACCGTAACTTGCACGTTAGTAACGATCTTCCTGCTGCTAGAGCCTCTCAGTAGTTCTTGGCTAACTCTTGTTTAATCCTCGAAACCGGCCTGCTATAATCCGACAACAAACGATTCAATCTTTAATCCATACCCTTACCGGGGGTTTCCTTTACTTATCACTACGCTCACATTCTTCATACCAAGCATCTTGGTGTCCCACGAAAAAGATGGTAACCTGTTCCATCTGTTCACTATTTCGCTTAATCCATAAACGAGTCTCTTATCCATCAGATATCTAAATCTCATCCGATCCACGTGCGCAAGTTCTTCCATCCTTACACACTATGTCCTTACTGGAATTCCAGAGCTTCCGATAATTAATTGATCATTCCTTAAAGTATTTCCATAGTTCTTTACTGTTCATGTCTCCTCGGAGAAGGCATCGTTCAATGATGCGTCCAACTAGTTAAGGTACCTGACCTTACTCTTTAATACCTCTTATATTCCTGAAACTTTGCCGTTAACTGGCTCAGTTACTTCACTGTTAGAGAACCACCCTTTGACACAAAACACTTTGCCAAATTCGTCTTAGAATCTGACGTCTTAACCTTCACCCTTTGAACACTTCTTTCCACCTTGGTCACATTCAGCTCTCGGATATTTGTCCTAACTGTCATATACTAGACTGAGTTGATCAGGCTCAACTAGACATGACATTTAGAACAACATCTGGGACCCAATGATTCCACTACTTTTATTGAATCTTAAATGACCCATGGCACGGTCTGAATCGACCTGCTCTGATACCAATTGTAACACCCATACTAACTTTAACTAGTATATTAGCATGTGCGTTAAACTGATACTGGATACATTTAAAAATTTCAATAATAATATTACATCACAACAGAATAAATACATGTTTACTCGTTTGTACAATAATCCAATACTGTTACAATGCTTTTACAAATGTCCATAAAGCTTCTGAGCTGGTACACAACGAGTAAATGCACTCCATCCAGTACCTCTATGAAGATCTTCGTCACGAACCTCTGACTAACCTGTAAACCTGCACCAGAAGGAATGGGATGAGACATAATGTCTCAGTGAGCTCTACCCAACCTACTGTTTGGCAACCACAGGGAACCTAGGGTCACCATGCCTACCTTGGCAATTTAGGGGAATTCTAGAATCGCCAAGTCTTTAAACCTGCCTATGACTATAAGTCTTTCTGTAACTATAGCTTAGAACTGCCTATAACCCTTGCCATAACGGCCTATGACTATAACTATAATTGCCTAAATCCATAACTGTGATCATGTCTGTATCTATGACTTAGTGATCGAGGGGAAGACCTAGGATCACTTTCTGATAACTGACTATAACTATAACTGTATGTTTCCTGTGACTATAACTGTAACTGTAACTTTAACTATAACTATAAAACATAAAACATGTACACAGTTCGATAGCAGTTTTATGTTAGCTGTTAGCGTTGAACAAACAATTATCTGAGTTCATTTTACGGAGGGCACCCCGGGTGGAGCAACCCCGAGATACGTCTCCCTATAAACCGGTGAAACTCCTATCATATCAGGCTAACACCGGACTCCCTATAAAACGTGTGGACAACCCTCTCGGAGAAGTCCCATCCGGCGAATCCCGGAGTCTGATGAACACGCCACTATAAAACGTGCAAGCACGCCACTATAAAACGTGTAAACACGCCAATATCTTTAATCTTTAATTCTTTAACTTTAACGTATGAACATATAATCTGTTACTATAATCATATGACATTCATGTAATCTATAACCTGTAACCTATAAGATCTTGGCTTATCGTTCTCATAAGCCACCTATAATTGTTGGAGGACCAACACTATAAACTTTAAGTGAAACTATGATTGCTAAATCTTTCCTATTACTTTGTATCCTAAAGTGGATACAACTAACAATTTGATTCTCATGCTATAACCCTCATCTCCTATCAAGGAACTCAACATAACGCTATCATATGTCGTCTTAGGCTTGTCTATTCCTTTAACCCTTATACTCAACATGCGTTGCCAATCCCGTGTTCATTTTATTCCGTATACGTTATATGCCCTCGGATATGCCCACAATGGTGTTTTTCTTATAAAATAAGGTTTTCTTTGAAAATGGTTACCAAAAGCCTCGCCTGACACGTGCACAGGTCACGGAATGAAGCAGAAAAGTCATAAACATGCTGCCCATTTTCGCTGGGCGAAATCCATTTCGCTGGGTGATTTGAGGCAGGGAAAATTTGGTGAAAATCGTCGTATTCTCGCCCTGCGATCGCCGAGCGAAATTGACAGTTCAATACTAGTTCAAAACATGATTTTTCCACCATTTTTGACATAATAAGGCATACCCAAGCACTATAACATCATGAGGAATGATTTACAACTATAAATTGATTGATTAAAACAAGTATGAACAAGGAATTTGCAAGCAATAGGGATTAGGGTAACAATTACCAACTATGAACAAAATGAACAAAACTCATCAAACACTCACAAGGTGGGTTCTAAAACCCCTAGGAGCTCACCTCAAATTCGTGCTTGATCCATGCTTGCTAAGCTTCATTCCAAACCTTAGCTAGATTCTTCTCAAAACCCTAGCTTTTGCCCCTTTTTATCCTCTCTTGATTCTTGACCTCCAAGTCATAATCTTGCTTGCTTGCATGAAGATGGAGAGTTTGGGAGTGAAGTTTAATGATTGTTGAAGGATTGGAGGGAGGGGCGCATGAGAGGAAGAAGAGAGAAGGAAGATGAGTTGTTCTAGAGAGAAAAAGAAGTTTGTAAAATGAAGAGGAAATGACTTTTGTCATATATATAATACCCATGAGTGGTAATTACCAAAATGCCATTACTCAAAACATCTCTGATACATCGTCTTAATACTGATAAATACTTGGGTCATAAGCGGGATATTACACCTATTCTCATGGTTGATTGCTATATGAGACCCATTAAGTACGAATCTTATGGCCTCAAGACATTGTAAAGCTACTCATTTGAGGTGTTCCCATCAAGCTTTACAATGCCTTGTCAAATCTCATTTGTTCCAATATCAAGCTTCTTCGTTATACTTCACTTGATATTTGAAATGATGAAATAGTAGTTGTTGAACTTCTCCGTTCGGTACTTCGTTCAACACTTGCTATTGAGTTTAAAAACGATAAGATTAGATAGGAAAATGATTTTCAATAAAATAGAGGCTAGGCTTGGTTTGATTAGGATCGAGTCAATAGACTTTTCCAATAATCCCAAGACTAGAGTAGTCTACTCACAAGAGTTCATTGTAGACACTTGACAAAATATAAATTGCATGAATTGTAAAGGCAAGAAAGTAAATGACAAGAATTGTAAATTTGCGGAAAAGTAAAGTGCAGAAATGTAAAGAACAATAAAGTAAATTGCAAGGAATTGTAAAAGTGCAGAAATTTTATAAATGTTTGAGCTTAGAACAAGATAGAGTTACAATCTCACTATAGTAACTTTACACTCATTCCAAGATGAGAAACAACTCTGATTAGAGCTCTATTTATAGCCTAAAGCCATGGACAAAGCATTAACCACGAATTATACAGCAATAATTGGCAAAAACCAAGAGTTTTCAATCATAAAATCTGACTGCATAACGCGCACGACCGTGTCATATGGGAGCACGGTCGTGCCAAGTTTCAAAACGTCGGAATCTGAAGAACTGGATAGACGCACGACCGTGCTCTCTGAACGCACGGCCGTGTGTGATCTCACTACCTTGCTTGGCACGGTTTGCTCAGTTGGGACGCACGACCAGTGTAAATGATGGCACGACCGTGCCATCTCACTTTTACCTTGAAACTTGACTTTTCTTGCCTGGCTCTTTGTGATTTTGCTCCAAAGTGCTTGCTCATCATTACTTTTGCCTAGAAAGAAAAACAAAGGTACTGAAGTAAAATAGCTCAAGAAAATAAAGAAAAAACGACTAAACATGCATAAAAAGAAACTCTTAAAAACCTATAAATTACTACTTATCAAACTCCCCCAAGCTTGAATCTTTGCTTGTCCTCAAGCAAAAGACAAAGAACTTCAGCAACACAAGTCAAAGTAAAAACAACTTTTTTGCAAATTTTTGTTCTTTTAAAGGCTTTGTGCTTGAAGTGCTTATTATTTCTACCCTAATGCCCAATTCAGATTTTTCAACCCAACAACAAGCTTCAAGTGAGTGTGTGTGTGTGTGGAGTCCAACTTTTTATTGCTCCTGTGCAACGAGGTATTATGAGGAAAATAGGTTCTAACTCTAAAAGTAAACAAATCGACAAACTTTCACTTCCATTTCATATAAACTAAGTGCGAATTTTTCTAGGTCACTTTGTTACTTTGGTGTTTATTTGATTTTTTGGGAACTGCAGAGACATTTTTTTATTTGATTTGAGGATAACCATATCATTCCCGGAAAGTTAGTGATGGCGAGTCATACCAACCCAAGTCAATGTCTCTTATTTTTAATGCTCTCTGACCCCTTTTTTATTTATTTACACCTTATTTTGACCTTTTTATTTCCCCACACCAGCTTATACTATTTTTTGTTTGAAATATTTGAGGACAAATTTACCGTTAAACTTAGAAACTGTTCCTTAAAATACCACTTCGCACACTTACTCAAAGTCTGCAACTTTGTGCGTTTTCTCAAAGAGAAAATTTTCACAATGAAGCAAGTATGGGTTTAGTGGATGATTTTGAAGCAAAAAAGGTTTATTTATAAACACAACAAGAATTTTACAAGACAAAAATTTTTTTACACACACTAAGACTTTGTTGCTTAAAAGTCTTTCCCTTAACAAGACAAACAATTATTCAAACAAAGGGGAGTTGTAAAGCAAACTAAAAACAAAACTAATTGAAAAATAAAGTAAAAAGTAACTAAATTATTTACCCCCCCCCCCCCCCCCAAATGCTTGAAACAAGCATTATCCTCAATGATTCAAAATTAAAGAAAACAATAGAGAAGGGGGTAGGAACGCTCACATTGATTAAATCTGGAATTTTATCCTTCATGTGGCTTCTCCTTTATTAATCTGCAAAACACAAAAAAGAAAATGGTTGTAAAGTGTGGGTTTCTTCTCCTTTCTTTCGCTGAGCCATAGAAGCTGATGCTCAAGCAAGTAAAATTATATGTTTGCCAATGGCCCACAACAGGAGAAACTCCCGAAATTTAATTTGCTTGAGAATTTTGCTTATTTGGCTCTTGAAAGTTATTGCTAAAATTGATCAAATTGGGTTTCAATTTGTCATGTAAGGGGTTGTTTTTGTTGTTGGTCATTGAGGTTTATTCTTGATTTGTTTGGGTAGGTTTTTGTGGAATTTTTATCGGTTTTAGGGTTTGGTGGATTTTATGGTTGATGAATAATTTTTAGATTTTTGATGTTTGGGATGCTTTGAGGATGATGAGAATTGGTAGAATTGGGTTGCAATTGGTTTATTTCCATGAAGTTTTTGATGGGTTTTGGGAGGTTGGGAGTTTTAGGTTTGAGGAGATGAAGGTCTAATGTTTAGAATGGGAGAAAACCTAAAAATATTTGTTTTATAATAGCTGGGAGTGCGCACGGTCATGCACCTAGATGGCACGACCGTGCGTGTTGTTTCTGTTTTGGGATGGCTTTTTGTGCTGGTAGGACGTACGGTCGTGCGCTTTTATGGCACGGCCGTGCGTGTTGTGCAGGTTATGGAAAGTGTAATTTTCTCAACTTTTCGCAATTACTCGTGGATCAGAATTTTCCCACACTCTAACCATATCTCTTTCAAGCATTTTCAGATCTTTATCTCCATCTTAACCTGCATGAAACAAAACTAACAAAGCATAAAACCGTGGGTTGCCTCCCACGCAACGCTCTTTGAACGTCACTAGCTTGACGATAAAGAGTAACAAAACCCTTAACTGAGACTGCTGAGATAGTTTCCTGTTCAATACTCTCATTTGCATTGTAGATTTTCAGCCTCTGGCCATTCACTTTGAATGTCCTGGTCTTTTCGGACCAACTTTCAATCATCCCAAAAGGATAAACCTTGCGGATTTGAAACGGTCCTTACCACCTTGATTTTAGCTTTCCAGGAAAAAGTTTCAATCTAGAATTAAAAAGTAGGACAAGATCCCCACTCTTGAAATCTCTTCGGATGATACGCTTATCATGCCAGTTTTTGGTTCTTTCTTTATAAATTTTGGCATTCTCATAAGCGTTCATCCTAAGTTCTTCTAATTCACTCAATTGAAGCTTCCTCTTCTCACCGGCTGCTTTCATATCCAAGTTGAGGTTTTTGATTTCCCAATAAGCTTTATGCTCGAGTTTTACTGGAAGATGACAAGACTTCCCATAAATAAGTTTAAAAGGAGTCATTCCGATGGGAGTCTTATATGCAGTCTGGTAGGCCCATAGAGCATCATCAAGCTTGATTGACCAATCTTTTCAAGGTTGAAACAGTTTTTTCTAAAATTGATTTGATTTCTCTGTTAGAAACCTCAACTTGGCCACTTGTTTGGGGGTGGTAAGGTGTCGCAACTTTGTGTCTCACTCCAAACTTTTCTAGAAGTTTTTCAAAATGTTTAGATATGAAGTGAGACCCTCCATCACTTATTACCACTCTTGGTACCCCAAACCTAGGAAAAATAACCTTTTTGAAAAGCTTAATAACCACATGTGCATCATTTGTAGGAGAGGGAATGGCCTCGATCCATTTGAACACATAGTCAACTGCCACCAAAATATATTGATTTCCGAAAGAAGAGGGAAATGGTCCCATGAAATCAATACCCCACACGTCAAAAATTTCGACTTCTAGGATGTTGTTCATGGGTATTTCATTCCTTTTTGTTATATTACTGGTGCGTTGACATTGGTCACACTTAGAAACAAACTTATGCACATCTTTAAACAATGATGGCCACCAGAAACCAGAATGAAGAATTTTAAAAGAAG
Organism: Medicago ruthenica; assembly: GCA_018208015.1. Taxonomy (NCBI): domain Eukaryota; kingdom Viridiplantae; phylum Streptophyta; class Magnoliopsida; order Fabales; family Fabaceae; genus Medicago; species Medicago ruthenica. The sequence continues at coordinate 95,191,246 of CM031377.1, read as the reverse complement.
TCTTTTGTGAGTTGGCGTGGCCACCATAAGAAGAAGAGTGACAATGATGAAGAATGTCACTTACCTCATTTTCAGGAATGAACCTTCTGAATACTCCATCTGATCCTCTTTTGAAGAGAAAATGCTCATCCCAATAATAATTCTTGAGGTCATGGAAGAACTTCTTCTTTTGTTGATAATTTATATCCGAGGGTAACACCCCTGCTGCAAGATAGTTCATAAAATCTGCATACCAAGGTGCGTCAGTTTCCACCAATGAGAATAGTTGATCATCCGGAAAGGAATCATCAAGCGGCAACTCATTCTCATTGGGCTCCCAAAGACAGGACAAATGATCAGCCACAACATTTTCTGTACCTTTTTTATCTCGAATTTCAAGGTCAAATTCTTGTAGGAGTAAAATTCATCGGATCAACCTCGATTTGACATCTTTTTTATTCAACAAATATTTTATTGTCGAGTGATCTGTGTAAACGATGATTTTAGATCCCACAAGATATTGCCGAAATTTATCAATTGCATAGACTACATCTAGCAATTCTTTTCTGTTGTGGCATAATTCATTTGTGCATCATCTAAGGTCTTACTATCATAATAAATAGCATGCATCTTCTTCTCCCTCCTTTGACCTAGAACCGCCCCAACTGCATAGTCACTGTCATCACACATTATTTCGAATGGAAGATTCTAATCTGGTGGTTGCATGATTGAGGCAGTGGTCAAGGCTTTCTTTAACCTGCAAAATGGTTCATGACACGAATCATCAAAAACAAAAGTTGCATCCTTAAGGAGCAAGCTTGTTAGTGGCTTAGTAATCATGGAAAAATCTTTTATAAAACGGCGGTAGAAACCCGCATGTCCTAGGAAACTTCTTACTTCTTTGACCGAGGTAGGAGGTAGCATTTTTTCAATAATTTCAATTTTTGCTTTATCGACCTCAATACCTCGTTCAGAGACTAAGTGTCCTAGCACAATACCTTCCCTAACCATAAAGTGACATTTTTCCCAATTTAGAACTAAGTTCACTTTCTCACATCTCTCCAAGACATTTTCTAGGTTAGCCAAACAATTATCAAAACTTGACCCATGTACGGAGAAATCATCCATAAAAATTTCCATTATATTTTCAACAAAATCAGAAAAAATCGACATCATGCATCTTTGAAAGTAGCTGGAGCAATACTAAGACCAAAACGCATCCTTCTATAGGCATAAATGTCAAAAGGACAAGTAAAAGTTGTTTTCTCTTGGTCGTTAGGATGAATAGGTATTTGGAAAAATCCAGAATAACCATCCAAATAACAAAAATGTGAATGCTTGGCTAACCTTTCTAGCATTTGATCAATAAAAGGGAGTGGGAAGTGATCTTTACGGGTTGCTTTGTTAAGCTTTCTATAATCGATACACATTCTCCACCCTGTGATAGTTCTGGTAGCAATGGATTCATTTTTCTCATTTTTAAAAACTGTTAGACTACCCTTTTCAGGTACTAATTGAATTGGACTAACCCATTTACTATCAGAAATTGGATATATAACCCCAACATCTAGGAGCTTTAAAACCTCTTTTTTCACAACTTCTTTCATGTTAGGATTTAATCTTCTTTGATGTTCAATGGAGGGTTTGTAGTCCTCTTCAAGTAGTATCCTATGCATACACAATGAGGGTCCCTTAATATCCTCAATAGTATACCCTATTGCTTTAGGATATTTCTTGAGAATATTAAGCAATTTTTCAGTTTCACCCTCATTCAAGTTTGCATTAACAATGACAGGATAAGTGGAGTTTGAGCCTAGAAATTCATACCTCAAATTTGATGGAAGGGGTTCAATTCCACCTTTGGTGCTTCCCCGTCAACGGCGCCAAAAACTTGATACGTCACCGCAAGTGCACTGTTAATATCGCGTAGTAAAAATATCGATCCATAGGGAGTTTAGTAAGTACCGATTATGTTTTCAGAGTATGTTAGCTGAACAAGTTATAATTTTGAGTTGGAGAATGTTTTTTGGTTAACTTTTATATAATAAAAAGCATCTTGGGATTATTGGTATATCTAATGACAGAATCTTAAACGGTCAAGCCTATATCTCTATTCTATATTTAACCTATTTTCCAAAGACAATATTCTCTAAGGTAATTCATGTTTCCTTTCAAAATACATGAATGTATCCCAATAGCAACCACGCCTATTCTCATGGTTGATTTCTATATGAGACCCATTAAGTACGAATCTTATGGCCTCAAGACATTGTAAAGCTACTCATTTGGGGTGTTCCCATCAAGCTTTACAATGCCTTGTCTAATCTCATTTGTTCCAATATCAGGCTTCTTCGTTCGATACTTCACTTGATATTTGAAATGATGAAATAGTAGTTGTTGAACTTCTCCGTTCGGTACTTCGTTTAACACTTGCTATTGAGTTTAAAAACGATGAGATTAGATAGGAAAATGATTTTTAATAAAATAGTTTAGGGTTGGTTTGATTTGGATCTAGTCATTAGACTTTTATAACAATCCCAAGACTAGACTAGTCTACTCACAAGAGTTCATTGTAGACACTTGACAAAATATAAATTGCATGAATTGTAAAGGCAAGAAAGTAAATGACAAGAATTGTAAATTTGTGGAAAAATAAAGTGCAGAAATGTAAAGAACAATAAAGTAAATTGCAAGGAATTGTAAAAGTGCAGAAATTTTATAAATGTTTGAGCTTAGAACAAGATAGAGTTACAATCTCACTATAATAATTTTACACTCATTCCAAGATGAGAAACAACTCTGATTAGAGCTCTATTTATAGCCTAAAGCCATGGACAAAGCATTAACCACGAATTATACAGCAATAATTGGCAAAAACCAAGAGTTTTCAATCATAAAATCTGACTGCATAACGCGCACGACCGTGTCATATGGGAGCACGGTCGTGCCAAGTTTCAAAACGTCGGAATCTGAAGAACTGGACAGACGCACGACCATGCTCTCTGAACGCACGACCATGCGTGATCTCACTGCCTTGCTTGGCACGATTTGATCAGTTGGGACGCATGACCAGTGTAAATGATGGCACAACCGTGCCATCTCAATTTTGCCTTGAAACTTGACTTTTCTTGCCTCGCTCTTTGTGATTTTGCTCCAAAATGCTTGCTCATCATTATATTTGCTTAGAAAGAAAAACAAAGGTACTGAAGTAAAATAGCTCAAGAAAATAAAGAAAAAACGACTAAACTTGCATAAAAAGAAACCCTTAAAAACCTATAAATTACTACTTATCATGTGGCGTGTCTTCTACATATCCCCGTCGAAGGAAAATGATTGATCATGAAGAAAAGATCTCTGAGGAGATGGGTGTCCAGCCGATGACTGAGTTGCTTGGTGTTATTGAGACTCGTGTGACTGATGAGTGTCATCACCAGTTTGGTGCTTTTATGAATATTTCCTTTCTGGAGCAATTATATGTGGAACACCTCGATATGGCAACTCAGTTGGAATGTAGTTGGGAGATATGAGAAAGAAATAACCAGAAGCAAAGGTGCATGAGGGCTTTCTTGCTCTTTTTGGTATGATGTACCATATTCACCGACAAGAGCAACATGCACATTGACCTGATATGGCTTGATGTGATACGGGATCTGGGCAGGATACATGAGTGGACGTGGTGTGGGATGGAACTGCCTTATCTATAGCATTATTTGTCTTAGGCTACTGATTTCGTGAAGGGTTCCATCGACGGATACAAGACCCTACTTGAGGTTGTAATTTATTTCATTTTTATCTTTGTTGTATATTCTACTATAATTTGTTAATATACATGTGTTTGTTTGCATTTCAGACATGGGCTCTGGAGCATTTCAAACACTTATTTACATGGTCGCCTAATCCCCTATATATCCCAAACCTGGCACGCGTTGTCCGCTTTGCTCCTAAGAAGGGCTGCACTTTATCAGGGCCTTACAAAGACATCCTTGATCGTTTAGCGGTGGACGACGTCATATTTAGCTTCTATAATGATCACCGATAGGTGCAGCCCTTCGAGGAAATATGTTGGTACTCTAGTTGAATTATGCCCAGAAAAGGGAAGAAGTACCAAGACTTGCCGAAGCGGATGAAGAGACAATACGATCATGTCCAGGACATCTCAGATATCCATCAGCTGTGCCTCCTCGTGCTACAACCCAGGTATATCAGGCTTTCATTGACTTCATGATTCACATCATACTTGTGGTTTAGTGGGGTATGGTGGCGGTGGATCCATGGCAGCATGCACTGGGATATATGTTGTACAAAAAAAAAAACTTTCATCCAATGTAGGATTTGTTTTTTTGGTACATCCAATGTAGGAACTTTATCTCACACTATACATTAATAAGAATATGGAAATATTAACTTGTCTCTGAAACACTCTTTAAAGACTTTAAATAATAAGTTTTTTTGAAAATTATGTTTCAGAGATACTCGTTAAAATATTACGCTATCAATTTGTGTGTTAGAAAAAGACACCCATAATATGAAAAGAAGAAATGATATTTATACAATCATTTTGTGATAATTTTTGAATATTTTCTCTCTCATACTCACATTATGTTATTAATCTCTCTCTTCTTTTTCCTCTCTCTTTTTGTTTTGACCAATAAAAAAAAAGTTGTCATAAAAATTATCATCGAATGGTTGTACAAATATTGTTTTACTGCTCTATGAAAAGAGGCTTGATTCAATGTGATGTTGCACGGTGGGCCAACGTTATTCATCCATCACGACGAGTTGCACAATTTGAGGTACGATTATATATTTAAAGAAAATCATTTTTCTTCCAAAACCTTCTTATAAAAGAGTATGTATAAATAATATAGCACAAGTGACAAACCAGACAAAGTAACAACTTGTTCCATATATTGACTCCCCTAAAACCCCTTCCACATCAATACTATTATTACACTTACAGCCACATAATTAAGCCAGCACAATTCGAGCAAAATACCATATGTTAAACTCAACCAATCCAATTTGTTATACACATCCATGCACAAGCTGGTGTTCAAGTCATTATTAGAGATTAGCATGCTGGCTTGAACCAGTCATTTTCTAATTTGCTATATCTTTTTATTAAAAAAAAAATGAACAGACAACTTAGTTGATAAAGTTTTATATAATATTAAAATTTAGTCATTTAATTTCGAAATAACACAACAGTCCTTAAATTTATTATGTGTTGGTCAGCTTCATCTCTTGATTAACTTCAAATGTCACTTATGATACTTGGAACATCAAACGATGATGTGATAACAAACACGAGCTTAAAATTATCCCCATATCGAATCTTTGTAGAATGAATTGAAAATGTTGAAGTATTTGATTGAAATGATGTGAACGTTTCAAAAATTTAATCGATATTTGATATATGTGTTTTAGAGTATGGATCATGCTTATAAGTTTCTAATGATATTTGTGAAGAAAATCAAATTTAATAATTTTAAATTAAAAATAATAATTTTTTAATTTTTAAAAAGTTGAATTCATTGTGCTCATGTACTTATTTTCTTAAACATTGTCATGATGTTTACCAATTAAAGCCTCGTGAGAAATTGAATTACTCTAAAATCCATATAAAATGTAACTTGACCGCAGAACAAATTTTAAGTAGCTATTGTGTTATTTCATAAAACAGGAGTAAATATTAATTTGTGTCTTATAAACATAAGTTATTAAAAAGTTAACGATAGATTTTTTTAAAAAAAATTATATATTAATATTTTAAAAGTTTAAATATTTATTTTTTATACAATTTTATTTTTTAATTTTATTTTTTGGATTTGAAACAAATTTTATTTCTCTTATTACTTCATCTGGTCACATTTATAAAAAAAAAAACAGTTTTTTAGATTTATTGAACAATTAATGTATATGGTCACATATATAGATCAGATACTTTAATTATTCAATAAACTAAAAAGTTGTTTTTCGCTTATAAATATAATCGGAGGGAGTATTTTATACAAAATGATCCAAATAAAGAACTAGCAAATTGAATAATGATGATTGATGATTATGCACTCGGAATCAAGTTGTTTATTCATTGTTTAAAAAATGGAAACAAAAAGAACACAAAAGCAACTATCAAAGAAAGAGGATCAACATAAAACCGAAACGTGTCAAACTGCAGAGAATATTAATTTGAGTCTTTAGAACATAAGTTATTATGCCGTTAAAGATAATTTTTTTTAAATTGTATATTAATATTTTAATTATTTATTTTTTATACAATTTTATTTTTTGAATTTCGAACAAATTTTATTTGTCTCATTACTTCATTCGATCACATTTATAAACAAAAAATAACTTTTTAGATTTACTGAATAACTAATGTATTTTGTTACATCTATGGATCATATATATTAGTTATTTAATAAACTAAAAAAATTATATTTTTTATTTATAATTGTGATCGAAAGAATTATTTTGTACAAAATGATTCAATTAAAGAACTAGTAAATTGAATGATGATGATTATGAATTCATTATTCAAGTTGTTTATTTACTATTTAAAAAAGGGAAACAGAAAGAACACAAAGACAACTAACAAAGAAAGAGGATCAACATAAAATCGACACGTGTCAAATAACGAGGTCTAGTTGCAACTTGCTACACCATTACCGATCCCAACCAGTCACAATCACTCTGACAAACGACGTACACTTTTCACCACATTCATGTTCTGCCACGTCATCCTATGCAACTTGTTCATCTTTATCAAACACGTGGCACGCACCAAATTAGCCACAATATACTAAAATAATTTTCCCTCAAAAAAATGTAGTACATGCAACTTGGCCTTTGATGTGGGACCCATTAATTGATCCTCTAATAATCTTCTTCTGATCTTCTGTGTTACATTACACACTGCCGTGTTGTCCGGAGATTCCTTGTTGTTTTGTCAGCTCCCTCTTCTTTTAACAACAAGCAACCAAAAAGTTTGATCAAATCATAAATATAAGGAAAATACTGCCTCCGTCTCTTTTTATACGAGTGATTTACAAAAATCACGTGTATTAAAAAAAATTGTTGCAATAATAAAGTTGTCTCAAATGTGTGTGACTAATACAAGATTGCCCTTAATTAAATATATATTTAATGTTAACTTTTCATATAGCAAGACAAATTGATAGTATTAATAAAGGGTATATTTGGAAAAAGAGTAATCAATACATCTAAAAATTTGTATATGATCTTATATTTAGAGACAATTTTTTTTTTTAAATATTATTCCTATAAATAGGGACGGATGGAGTAGTTTTTAAACACTCAATATTCCAATCTATTAGTTAGAGAATAAAATAATAGATTGGATAGATTGATCGTGTGATATAAAAAAGAGAGATAAAAAGATAATATGGTGTTAAATGTGTGTATGAAAATAAAGAATGTACATATATAGTTACTCAAATTTATCCGTCTTAAATTTGGAGCTTTTAAATGAATCCGCTTAGTATATGTTTGATTGTATTTTTAAGGGACTAAAATTGATTTTGGAAGTGTAAAATTAATTCTGACATATTTGTTTGTTGTCGGGTTAGAATTGATTTTGTCTACATAATTGATTCTACTTAAAGTTATGATTTGTCGCTTTAATTCTAGAATTGATTTTCACATAAAAATATATTGTTCAACTTACTTTTACTCATAACCACTTTTAATCAAAACCAATTTCCCCTTCGGAAAACCAAACACACATCAAATGATCTTTGAATTTGAAAATATGATGCATCATTCTTTCATTTTAAATTATGTATTTAACACTTTCGAATTTTTAAAAGAAACTTTTTCGACATAAAACTTATAAAATATTTTTTTCTTTTGAATTCGCAACAAATGTCTTAAGGACATCTGTTAGCATGACAAAAAAAAAAAATCCATCGAATTTGTCTCTAGTTTGTAAGGCAATTCAAATAGATTCTTGACATAACAAAACAATTAAGTGGTTCTTGTAAAAAAAACAATTAAGTGGTTAATGAGTAATACTAAATGATGAATTGTTCATTAAAATCTGAATTTGATTTCTTGATAGAACAATTATTAACTAAATTTTACTTACCTCTCAACCAAATTTTGAATTATCAAGGCTCTTTTTTCCTCAAAACTAAAGCGTTAACACCAAAATACTGATTCTTGACATTATGAATATTTCAAAAAATACATCAACTCTATCGAATTTTACTCGTTTCAAAGGTCTTTTTGATAGCAAATTATAGACTAAATTGATAGTAAATGATTAAATATAAAGATCAAATTAATAGTAAGTTGTTGAAATAAAATACATAATTGTAAATAATGATTAAATATAAAGATCAAATTGATGATATAATAGAGTCTAGAATCATTTAAAAATATTCATTCATAATGTCATAAATTTACGAGAGTGTTCTACAAAGTGTCAATGATTTATTTGGCGGTAGTTTACTCAAGAAAAACAAGTAACACCACCGTTGGATCTCTAATCATCATGTTTATTTGATGCGTACGGTCTACGTTTTTGTTGCCTTATTTTTTGTCAAGCAACTTGATAGAAAAATATTATTGAAAAATCATAGAGGAGTACGTATACATATTTATGCCATTATAGTTATGGGGTGGAACTCTATCCTTTCTTTGCTGGCTTCTTTTGTGTCTAGTTTTTTCCCACTTGTTTGAAGTATTTTTAATTAGATTTTAATATATTAATAAAAATTTGGACAGAATATATTAATAAAATTTATGAAGAGAATATCAATAAGACTTTTTTTTTTGTGCTGAAACATGCCTTTATTCAATGTAGATTAAGAATGCACTTTTTCAATATAGACTTTCTACTATGTGAATTCAAAGATGTTTATATAAGAAGGTTAGAGTATCTTTCAACTTAGCTTTTATATCTTATAGTAAGAATATAACAATTTAAAACTCTTAGAATTAGAAGAGTTTTGTTTTATGTTGTGGTGTTACTCAACTCAAAATATTAATATTTTTAGTTGTAAATAGAGGAGAAACCCTATTTTTTTTTTAAAAAAAAAGTAGTTTAAGTGTATTCATACACATACAAGCAATCCAATATCCATATAATAACACATACTCATTATTTAAGTGTATTCATATAACCATCAATAAGATTTAAAATGATTCACTTTTACAACATTACAAACCCAATTTTGAAGGTGAGAAAAGTACAAGATTACAATTACTTAGATACACAAGTATAAAATTTCCTTGCCTCACACTTGAGAACTTCAACAATCAGAGTTTACAAATAAATCTGATTGGGTTTACACTTTTATGCTTAAAGAGTGGTATACTAACTTAAAGCTTGATTGACTTCTGACACTTAAGAAATTCTAAGATTGAAAGTTTATAAGAATTTTTCTAAGTGTTTAAGCGCTATATAATTTGATAGAGTTTTGGCACCGTTAGAATTCGTGAAGTCTCTTGTGTTCTTCAAATGCTCAAGGTCCTTAATAGGAGAAGATAATATAGACGTTGTTTGAAGAAGTTCCAACGCATTGATTCTTCCTTGAGAAGCTTTGATCGAAAGCTTTGCCTATATTGGATAATTCCATTGAATAGTACTAAAGGGATATTTTGCTTCTTTTGGAATGTTCTGTTACATTCTCTATGTCTTTTAGAAACTTTGCTTGTTTCTACACATGGTTAGAAGAAGATAAACAACACGATCAGAACTTGAAAGCGACGTTTCTTCATAAGAAGACAAAACTGGTTATAGTCTCTTAGAATGTTGACTGCTGGCGTATCCATCAAAATGTGCTTCCATCAGAGTCTGTTTCCATCAGAGTCTTTAAGGCTTGATACATCTTCTTGTTATAGAGCTTTGACTTTCTGTTGACCTTTCTTCATATTATAGTCTTAGTCTTCAAATCTTCTCTTAAGTACCAAATGCATTCCTTTGCGTTTAGAGCTTGAAGTTTCAAAACCAAAAAGTTGACTTTGTAGTCAAATTTTAATTCTATGGTTCTGCACACTTGAACCAAAAAGTTGACTTCATAGTCAAAATTTAATTTTATGGTCCTGCACACTTGAACACATATTAGAGAACTCAATTGTTCTTTCATACATTGTTATCATCAAAACTTTAGAAATATTGTTATAAAATCCACTTTGGTTCAACAATTTTTTCTAAAACACTTCAAAAGACACTATCAACCTTCTTCAAACTATCAACATCCATTTGTAGAGAAGGCTTATCAGTCTTCAACTTCTCCACATCGGAATCAAGGCATTTCACTTACATTTTCAGAGCATCAACTTGAATGTTGACATGAATAATGGTGTTATCGACCTCATTGCTGAATTTCTTCTCAGCCTCCAACAAATTCTCAAAAATCTTTCTTGTTTTGTCTTCAATATACTTTTCAATTTTCAACCTCTCATTCTCAGACTTGAAATCACTAATTTTTTGTTTAACGTCATTGAGATCGTCGAGCCTTTACTGCAGTTTCTCTTTGTCTTTCCTTGCCATATCTAGCAAATGCTCTGTTGTATATGTGTTCCTCCATACGACGAATAGAATAGAGAGTTTGTAGGAGATACAACATGGAATTTGCACACATTGTCCAACATCATTGGCTCTTTTCATTTTTTCTTCATCCTCCTCCTGAATAAGGCTGTCCATCAACCCATAGAAACCATTTTCCATATTCCACATGGAACTGAACGTCGATGCATTGATGTTAGAATATTCAGGAAGGTGCTTGATCCAGTCATCCAGATTGGGCACCTTGACCTTAGTTCCACCTCAAATACATGATATTTTATGGTAAACCATAATCAAGCATAAGAGTTGGTACATTTTTGGAACATACGTTAGTATGATCAGAATCATTTGAGCTACAAGTAGGAATTGAAATTGTTGCAAAACTAGAAGCTTTAGGAGGAGATATAGAGCAACTAGGAGCGTATCACTTTGGAGCCACACTATAAATAACGGGATATTCCCCATGTATGATCACAATACTTTTTCCTCGCTTGCTACCTTATAACGCACTGCTTGGCTTTAGCATTAGAGTATACAACCAGTTGCAGAAGATACAACCCTTAACGTGAAAAATATATCTCGCTCAGAAAGTACATCATCAGAGTTCACAGAAGAATAATTTTCTAAGTGAGTGTTGTTTTCAATTTTTAATATAAAACTAATACTTTTTAATTGAACCATATAACTTATTATCGGCAACCCTCTCTTAAGATATATTTACCTTACATTTATAATAATTATGAATACATCAATAGTAATTTTTTTCATAACAAACACTCCTTGATTAGAAAATTTAATAAATCCTTTAAAAAAAATTAATAAAATTATTATTTTCTTCATTCATAGTTTTTAATATAAAATCAAAACTAATATAAATATGAACTTTTGTGATTTTTCTAATACTTTTATAAAGGCTATCGTAACAAGTATCATAAGAACATTTCTTAAAAAATTCATTATAAAAAATTATATCTTGAAAATACAAGTCAATTTATTGTCAAAGAAATAGTTAAATTCTTTTTGTGAACATTATTTATTTTTATTTTTTTGAAAAAGTTAAGCGAATATATTAAAAACCAACAAAAGCTCCTCTAATACAACGTGTACTAAAGGAAGCTAAAATGTTCAGATGTTACAATAACACAAACAAGCTACTACACGGTAGCCGAAACAAAATAAAAAATTATGTTAAGCATAACAAATAACTCAATCTCCAAACCGTGTACTCAAAATCGAAAAGGGCATAATACGATTTTAGCCACCAATAAGCTTGAAGTTTAACCTTTTCCAATAAAGAGGAAAGTTGTTCCGTCTTATTATGAAAATGCCTCCTATTACGGTTGTTGGTTATTTCAGTGTTGGCTACATTGTTTGGTAAAATCAAAGTGCTCATGTAATGCGTCTTCAGAAGTTATTTAAGTCTTCAGAAGCAAGAAATTGGATTTGAGAAGTTTCAGAAGCTGAAAATGCCTTCAGACGCAGAAATGACCTTCAGACTCTGAACTGTTCATCAGATGCTGGGAGGGTCTTCAGACGCACTGTTCAGACGTTGACCAGCGTTGACCTTCAGAAGCTGAACTTCATAAGCTGTTTTCAGAAGCTGGATTTCTGTTTTCTTTGTGATTATTTCTGTGCGTATCTTTGGTAGATTTACTGAAGTTTTATTCATGCTAAAGTTTCCAGAAGGCTGATTATTTTGGTGAAGATCTTTTGAAGATTGGCTTCGTGTTTATTGATGAATATATTTTCAAAGTATCTTTGCAAAATATTATTCAGAAATATATGTTTCCTTTTTGAGCTTCAAAGTATTTCAGAACTATATCAATTGAAGATTGTGTTCAGAATTATGTGAAGCTGCTGAAGCCTATATATTGAGGACGTACTGCATTGAAGAAATTGAATTGAGTCAAAACAGTTTTTATTATAAGAGTCTTTGTGTTTTGTCTGTGTAAGCTTTAGGCTTTGTTTTGTACACCACTCATCTGTTTGAGTTGGTTTAGATTGTTTTGAGTTGTAATTCATTCAAAACTTTTAAGTACGAATGATGTCTTTGTTGTATTGAAGTGTGACTTCAATCTGTTTGTTTTTGTTAAGTTTACAATCACTGGGTTGTGATTGCTTGGTTAGGAAGTAAGTAGGTTCTTATACCTAGGTGGTTTCCTGGGACGAAGAACAGGGGTTGTTGAGTCTTAGAATTAATTCTACTTAGTAGATTTCCTTCTTGGATTGGTATCCCCCAAATTAGGTGAAGTTTGCACCGAACTGGGTTAACACATTGCTGTGTTATTTATCTTTCTACACTTTTTATTTCTGCTTCTGAACATTATTTTTCATACTCTGTTTTTAGTTCAGAATCAGTTAGTTGCCAGAATTTCAACGGTCCTTCCAAATAATAAAAAGAATTGAAATCCAAATTATATTAAAAGCCAAACGAGACTTGTTGGAAAAGCCCCCAAGACCTCCAAACTGAGTAAAATGCTCAATTAACGAACCATGAAGAGCCGTAAAAAAACCTAGCCAACCCGATATCAAAAGGCAAAGTTGACCGTAAAAAGCACAAATAAAAAACAAATGGTCTTGATCCTCCACCATGCCACAAGCAGCCATCCACAAAGAATCATTGTAGTCCAAAATGTTTCTCCTAAACAGATTCATTTTTGTTGTCAATCTATTCAGGAACAAATGCCAAATAAAAATATTGACCTTGAATGAAATTTGCTTAAGCCACAAAACATGATTAAAACAGTCATCAACACCAACTTCAGAAGTTGTCAAAAGATTATAAACACTTTTGACGGTGTATCGTTGGGAATAATGAAGCTTCCAAATCCACCTGTCAGTCACACCAACTTGCAAAACAACAAGTGGCAGCTCCTCCGCACACTCTCTCACCAACCCTTCCTCCCACACAAACACTCTCCTACGCCACTCCCACGCCTCACCATTTGATTCCCACCCCAAAGAAAACATCTCCGCAACTGTGGATAATTTATTGACAACAAGATCAAACAATCTAACATATCTAACATCAAAAGATACACCACCTAACCACGGGTCCTTCCAAAACAAAATAAAAGCCACATCTTTCACCTGTCTAATAATATTATCCGACAAAAAAATTGTTATCTTTTTTTTTTTATATAAATATATATCGTCATAGAAAATTGTGAACTATTAATTACATCTATCTATTACTATTAAATGGACGTCGAAAAGTATTTTAAACCATAAATACATATCGAAAATTGTTAAATTTTGTTATTACAATTAAGCAAAATAAATCTCCCAAATTTTGACCTCAGGTAGTATGTGTCAAGCATGCAAGTGTGTTCTTTTTTTGTTTTGGATTTCATGCAAATGTGTTCTATTTTTTTTCCTCTTAAAAAAAATATGCAAGTGTGTTAATTAATTAAGAAGAAAGAAAACTATTACTCTTATAAAACGAGTTTAATTTTAGTAAATAAAATTTATTTACAAATGAATATCATGATCATTTTTTATTGTAGAATTCATTACTTCTTTCAAATTGTATCCTCTAGTTGTATCAAATATATATATTTTTTAAAATATTATATATTCTTTTTACATTTATAACAATGGAAAACACATAAATAATTAATAAGATTAGTTTAGTAAAAGGGTGTCTATTGATAATTTTATTGCATTTTTTAATATAGATGTGAAAACTTTAGAATTACACTTATTTCAAAACAAAAAGAGACTAACAACCACAACAACAACAATAAAATCTTACTCTACCGAATAGAGTCATCTATATGAATCAAACAACGTCTAGTGTTATGGAAAGACTAATAGCCAAACAACCTAAAATTTTACTCCTTCCGTCCCTTTTTATAGAAGTAATTTATAAAAATCACGTGTATTAAGAAAAATTATTGGAGTAATAAAGTTTTCTCAAATGTGTGTGATTATTACTAGATTACCCTTAATTAAATATATATTTAATGTTAACTTTTTATATACCAAGACAAATTGATAGTATTAATAAGGAGTATATTTGGAAAAAGTGTAATCAATACATCTAAAAATTTGTATATGATCTTATATTTAAGAACAAAACTTTTTTGTAAACTACTCCTATAAATAGAAACGGAGGGAGTAGTAGATTTACGTGAATTCTTTCTGGGAAAATGTTAAAGCACTAGTTAATAAAATATATAATAAGAACTTCTTAAATTTTGTGTAATCAAATATCTAAAACTATAGAAAATGTTGTTTTAAAGTCAAATTTACTTTTTTTTTTCTTTAACAAGTATTCCCTCCGTCCCAAAATATAAGCACAAATTGGTCAACAAAAGTTAATGTATTTGGTTTAAAATTTGTACTAAATACATCACCTTATGTTGATTTATTTTTGCTTATATTTTGGGACGGAGTAGTATTTCCTTCGGTCGTATTTATAAGAAATATTTGGGTTAACAAAAGTTGATGTATCTGGTTTAAAATTTGGATTAAATACATCCATTTTTGTTGAGCCAAATTTCTTTTATAAATAGAATCAGAGGAAGTACATCAACATTAGTTACTAGGGGTTTTGTTAACGATTGCTCCTAGGATACTCTCTAAGCATTCCAAAATAATCAACTATTTTTTAAAAAAAACAAATGTTTCGATTTTCAATGCGTTGATTACACATTTTTTCATAAATATTTACTACTTATGAACTTTAAAGAGTGTCCTCGAAACATTATTTAACATATTTCCCATTTACTATTAGTTAGCAGGAGCATTCTTTCTTTTCCTTAACTTTTCCATTCTTTTCTCACGTACAAAACAAACAAACACTAAACTTTGTAAATTGTGATTAATATAGCGAATATCTTAATCAACATGTGTCGCAGTCTCATTCCATCACGTGTAAGCATTGATTGATTGACTTCAGCCAAAACGACACGTGTGTTAGTGTATCGTAACTCACAACAAATTCTCAATCTCTTTCTCTTCTCTTCCCACTCACTCACACTATCCCCCTAAATACAGCAAAACTATCCGTTCCTCTTCTCAAAAGACAAAAAAGACAAACCACATAAAAACAGAAAGCCTCGTACGTGCCACCTCATCACTCTATCAACTCGCCACGTTTTGCTTCTTAACTTTCACAACTCTCTTTTCTCTCCACGTGTCGTTCCCTTATCCATCAAGGTTATTCTTGCCATTTTATTACCCACATGATCTTTTTTCTTCTCTCCATGCGGACCATACCTTCCTCTTCCCTCTTTTTGGTCTTGATGAACATTTTGTATTTTAGGTTGCTCCATTCGTATCAAATTAAGCTTCTTTAACTAGTTTTTGATTCTTACTAAAAAAATGTTAATGTTAACCGGTGTCCCGAGACACTCGTTAAGGAATTATAAAAGAAAATATATTCTTGGAAATTGTGTATTCTACTCCCTCCGGTCCTATATATAAGAAAAGGAAAAAACTTAGGTACAATTCCTTAGGTGCTTTTCGTATGGTTCTTAACTAAATTCACCATGATTTCCTTAAATCCTTAATTTTCTCAAAGTTTGTTATATCCAAAAAAAATTGTACTTTTAGTTAAGAACCATATTGTTTAAAAGACTTTTCTATCCCTAATTTAATGTTTGTCTTTTTAATATTTGTGAATGTATTTAATGTTTCACAATTTTTTATGAGGGTATAGTTGTAAAAATATTAAAAAAGTTATATCAATTAATGATTGTATTGATTTTGATGTTTTTTAGTTTTTCTTCTTATAATAAGGACCGGAGGGAGTATTTTTTAAAAATTGAAAAATTACTCTTTTCAATGCAAATCATGTTTTTTCTTTCTATTTTTAGTTTCTTAAACGATGCCCCGGGGCACCGGTAAACAAGACCAAAAAAATATTAGTGGTGTTAATTTTTGGATAGATAATTGAAATGCAATAAAGAAATATATCTTCAACAACAACTAATGTTTAAAATTGAATGAATAATATTTAATTCTAACTTTTTTTGTAGGGTATTTAATTTTAATTTTGAGTAGCTAAAATTGATTCTCGAAATATAAAATTGGTTGTTATTGATTTTGACTTCGGAATAGATTTTAGTTTGTTGTTTTTTACTTTTTAACTTATTTTTACCCAATTTTTTTTATATAATCATTTTATTTAAATAACTTTTTTTTAGAATCAATTATGTAGTTGTAGAATCATGGTAGAATTAAAGACAAGAAGAATTATTTTTTGGTTGGAAACGTTTAGGTGAGTTAGATTTTAGAGACTCATCAGAGTTATAACAGAATTAAAACTCAAAGAACAGTTAAAGAGCTATTTACAGATTATCTATCAAAGATATCTTTACATAAAAATCTGTAGTTAAACCCACAATTTTGTGGACAAAAAACTTTTATCAACCGAACTAACTTTCATTAGTTAAAATATAATTATTTAATAATGTGTTCTTTTACATATTAAATTATTTGAATAGTTGAATAGATATTAATTAATAGAGATTCGTTAACAATGCAAAGTCAAATAACCAATTGCCTGCATGAGCTCCACCTAATTATTAGACTCGAACGAGTGAACTCAAGTGATTAATAAATTTCACGTAATTACAAGATCAGTTACATTTACGATGAATGTTAAATTTTATTTTATTTTATATTTTAATAAATTTTATTTAGAGGCATCAATGGCCATTAAAACCCGATATTATTTAACAACTTTTCATATTTTTTAAACCATTTTTTTTATAATGACAAATGTTAATATGTTAGTTGCTAATCAACATATTCATAGAAGCAACGATTTAAAATAACTGAGATTCATTTAAGAAGTTGATTTTACTCGCACCGACTCAGGACTCAAGATCTATGAAGTCTGGATACGTAGTACGGGTGCGGGTACGATACGGATACGTGGATACGTGAAATTTTAAAATTTAGGATACGATACGACTAAGTTACGTTAACAAAATGTTTATATTAAAATTTAGGCTTAATTGCATGTTTGATCCCTTATGTTTATTTTAGGTTTCAAGTTGGTCCCTATTGTTTTAAAAGTTTCAATTTGGTCCAAAACGTTTATTTTAGGTTTCATGTTGGTCCCTTTTGTTTTAAATGTTTTCAAGTTGGTCCCTTTTGTTTGCAACGTTAGCATAAGTTGGTCCCTTTCAAGTTGATTTTTTACACCTGAAAGTAGGATTTTCTATTAAAATTTGAGCTCTAATTATGTTCACATTCAGATTCAAATTGGAATTGCATGGAAAACGACGAGAATACCCCCTAAACACACGTTTTGGACCAAATTGAAACTTTTAAAACAATAGGGACCAACTTGAAACTTAAAATAAATATAAGGGACCAAACATGCAATTAAGCCTAAAATTTATATGCATGTAAAATACTGGAAAAAAATAAGCATTGATTACTCTTCAATAATATATAATCATAAAAGTCACAATTTACAAAAAATAATACATGTGATCAAAATAAAAAATGAAACATTTTTGTATGAATCAGATCTATTTTTATTCGTATATTAGAATATCAACAAATGCATCAATAAAAGAACTCAAAATAAAGTTTGTTTAATGTTGATTGATTGAATCTCTTCTCTAGTTACTTTCATCCACCAAAAACATAATTTTTAATTGGTTAATCAAAAAACAATTATAGTGATTCATATCTTAAATTGAATCATATACATCTCCATTGAATTTTCACAACACAGTCTCACTTTTTTACCCTTCATTTTTTTCAGATACGTCTATGTGAAGTATCTAATAAGTATATGTGTGTATCTGTCGAATATCTTATAAGTATCCGATAAAATATATATTTTAAATTAAAATAATTAATTCCGATACTCCGTGGACACGTATCCGAAAGTATCCGTGGAGTATCGATATCTGATACGTATCCGACACGTGTACGTCTCTATTTTGGAGTATCCGGACTTCATAGCTCAAGATCAACCACGACCCAAGAGACCCAAGGATGAAGCATCCGCTTGTACCACACAATACACATATTGGTGTTTTAGTTCTCATTTTTACCCTTCTTCTTCATTAGTTCTCTTTTTTCCCTCTTAATTTCTCAATTAACTTTCTCTCTCTAAATCTTAGTTTTTCAAGTTGCAAACTTTTTTCAGAAAATTTGAGTGTCATTTTCTTCATTCCAGCTGTTCCACAAAAGTGTAACTGATCACAAAACACAAGCATTCAATTTTGATTCTCACTTGCATGAACAACAACACACATTAAAACATGATGAACCTTATTCAGTTACAATTTCCTCACCTCAATTTCATGTTTTTGTGTGATTGAATTTTTGTTTTTTTCTCTATCCCTCCCTAATTTTCTTTGTCTATACCTTCTTATCCCACATGGCTGTGGTTGAAGACAGAGATATTAAAACTCACTCTCATGATCAAAATATTTCAACATCATCAATCACAATGAGCAACGATTACACAAAAGATCTCTTCAAGTTCAACAAATTCATTGCAGCGGAGAATCAACGTCGCCGCGGTAACATACCTTTACCTACGGTGAAGCCTGTTCTTCATCAAAACCAACGGTTTGTTGCTGAAGAAATGGATGAAGAAGACTTTGAACTAAGTCTTGGACTTTCAATGAATGGTCGATTTGGGTTTGACCCAAATGCTAAAAAGATCAAAAGAACAATTTCCATACCGGAATCTATGATTCCGGTAACTATAGGCGGTGGTTCAAGTTCTGGTGGTTCAGGTGGTGCTGGTGGTGGAGCTGGTGGTGGAAGTTTGATGAGAACATGCTCGTTACCGGTGGAGAATGAAGAAGAATGGAGAAAGAGGAAGGAATTGCAATCTCAAAGGAGGATGGAAGCTAGGAAAAAGAGATACGAGAAGCAGAGAAATTCTAGGGCTATGACTATGAGAGAAAGAAGTTTTGGTGGTGGTGGTGGTGGTGGTGGTGGAGAAGGGGGTGTTGGAAGTGAAGGTGGGAGTGGGAATAGTAATAATTTAGTGGAGGTTTATGTGCAAGGTGTTGGTGCTGAAAGTTTGATAAGAACTACTTCTTTAACTACTCGTGTTGGTGGACTTGGTTTGAATGGTGAAAAGGAATTGGATCAAATTGTGCCTCCTCCTTCACCACAAGGTGGTGGTGGTTCAATTGGTTCTTCTTCTGGTACTTCAGAATCTGAGAGTCAACAAAATTCTCAAGGTAAATCATTTTTTATATTTTTACTTTTTCTAGTGCTTCAATTTTATAGTGTTCATTTTAATTTCTTTTTCTTGTTGATAAATTGGTGTTTTTTTTAAGTCAGGTCTAGGTTATCTTTAAAAAATCGTGGATAATTTACAAAACAATCAATAAGAATCAACACATGATTAAATTTGTTAGTGGTGCACAAAATAATTTTTTACTCCACTTAGCAAATTTGTTTATGTGATTGATTCTCATTGATTATTGATTAAATTACCCACTATTCTTTAAGGACAATAGAAAAACCTTATTTTAATTGTTGATGCAATTGATTTGTTTTTGCTTTTTGGGTTATTAAATTAAAGAATAATAGTATTAGGAGTCATGAATCAAGACCCAAAAGTGTTCACTTTTTGACAATTATTTCGTACTCTATTTTTTTCTTAACTCTAAAGTGTAAGTATGGAAGATGTGGATCTAGGTATGTGCTTGTTAATATTTTTGAATAAAAAGATGAAAGATTGGTAAATGGATTATAGAGTTTCATGTCACATGGTGGGGTGGGGAGTTCACTGTCAAGGTTGATCATGCTCTGTCGTGTCTTATCAGAACATGTCCGTGCCTCTAAAAAATTCTGAAATGTTTTTTTTTTCTTTTCAAAAAAAAAAAATTCTGATTTTGAAAAGAAAAAGAAAAAAATTCTGATTCTGTTTTTTTTTTTCAATGATGGCGTACTTTAATGCTTTTCAAAATAAATAAATTATCCACCGAAAAGGCTGCATGTTAAAAAATCATTAATCATCCACTGAAATTGTTAATCAAAACTTTGAAGGATAGTTTGTGGTGGGGGTGGAGAAAAGGAATGAAGTGATAAGGAGGTCAATGATTTGATCTCAACCATGGTTGGAAACCGACAATGCTAACATATTTTCAGATCTTCAAATATACAATATAATCATTAACAACAATTCGTGTTCAAATATTCATTTGAAAATTGTGGTTAATGATGTTCAAACTTGTGATTAATTTTGTTCACTTGATGATTAATGAGTTGTATTCATTTTTCATCCACCAAACGTGATTAATCACATATTTAAACATTGTTAACCATACAATGGATGTTGAAATTTGATGTCAAATTTTTATGTCAAAATAACAACTCTTTTTTATCTTCAAATCACATAACTTTAAGAATTAGTGTGGGTTTGGTTTTTTCACGTTAACAAGTATTGAAATTCTTCTACAAGAAAATTACATCACTTCAAATGTAGTTTTGGTAAAAATAGAAGTTTTCAGTTAATTTTTTTTTAAACAAGTTTGGATATTGTTTTCTTTTCTCTAAAAAACGCGATTTGAATCATAAGACATAAGCAAGGTTTTTTTTGTATTGAATAAAAAATGTATGGTAAGTTTTACAACAAACTCTCCTCGAAAACATTCAAACACAAATCATTTCGCATAGAACTCATTTAAAACAACAACAAAGAAAACCAAATTCCATTCAAAATCACAGTTTTTAGATGCACAAAACACATGTACTTCAGGTTGGCAATTATTGTATGATTTTTTAGTATCACATTTTTAAAGATATTAATATTATTATAACAAGTGAAATGTTTTTGGCGTATAAGTTTTTACTAAATTGTGAATTTGTGTATTGGATCCTCTTTTATGTTGAAATTCATATGAAGAGGATATATATACGTGTAAGATCTCATTATTAAAATCTAAAGGTAAGATTTTTTTTGATATTCCTGAAATGAATTTGAATTTTATGATACTAATGTTTGGAGTAGAAAAACTTTTTAAAATTGAAGATTTATTGCCAATTTGTGTAGCTCATCACACCCCCTCCATGACTACAATAACAAACTAATTAGGCTACAAATTAAGCTCTAAGTTCATCAGTAGTAGCTTACTTTTTTACCAAAGCTACAATTAGGAGAGTAATTAGTCAGTGATGGTATATCAGAGAGTGCTTCTAGATTTGAAGTTATATCTTAGAATATTATGTATGGTTTATTAATAGGTTTTTGTCTCATTTTTGTGGAAGAATATGATGCTAGATTTCACCATCAATAAAAAATATTTGAATGTTATCAAAACATGTTTTCAAGTTCATGATTATTGATTAGATTTGTCAATAATAGTATGCTAAAACTCAAGATTTGGCATTCATAGTTATATTTATGATCTGGTTTCAAAGGTATGTTGTTTTTGCTGCCTTATATAGTAAGCTTCAACAATTGAATAACTTTCCATTTGGTATAGCTGCTCCTATTTAAGAACTTGTCACCATAAAAACACAAAACTTTAATTTTGAATTCAGACTTGAATAGTTATAGTATTATTAAGTGAAATCATTTTAGCTAGCTAGTTTCATATTAATTGCTTGTACAATGATGTTATGCGCCTATGTAGCACCGTCACTTTATATCCGACCTTTCATATCAAAGGCGTGTCGTCAGTGTATGATACCAACACGATGCTAACATATGTGATTAGGTTCAATTACTTATAATTTCTTATATTTCAAAACTTCATATTTGCACCTACTTGATTTGTCAGGAACAACACCAATGGATACTGAAAACTCGAACAAAGTTGCTAAACTTCAAAACAAGACCAAGGACTTCAAGAACTTGTTTGAAGACATGCCAAGTGTATCTACCAAAGGAGAGGGACCTAATGGGAAGAAAATTGAAGGTTTTCTTTACAAGTATGGGAAAGGTGAGGAAGTGAGAATTTTGTGTGTTTGCCATGGTAGTTTTCTTACCCCTGCTGAGTTTGTCAAGCATGCTGGTGGAGGTGATGTGACCAACCCTTTGAAGCATATTGTCGTCAACTCAAGCTTAATTTGAGCTGAGGCTATATAAGAAAGAAAACTATGATATGAGTAATCATATTTTTATTTGTTATTATTTAATCCTATGTTCACCCTTAGCCTTTGAAACCATGCATGGATGTTGAGGATCTCATTTGATGTTTCTTATTGAGGCATATTTCTACCTTTATTTTTATGTTTGTGACTTTAGGACCCTCTATGAGGAAAAAAATGGTACTTGCTAGAAAGTTTTATGTTAATTGTCTATAAGTAAATTATTTTAGTAGTCTCTATTATATCTCTGAGTATTTTTTTTTTGAGTAAATTTAGTTTTGAAACTTTTTAATATAATTAAATTTTATCATCACTTATATTTTAAACCATTTCATAAAAAACTATTGTTTAATTAAATTTCGGTTTATTATATGAAATGCTGATTTTACTCAATAAAATGATTACCATTTTCCTCTTTATTTGTTATATTGTATTTTCTAAGGTTTTAAATTTTAGGTTTTGTGATATTTTTTAGACTTTATACAATCATGTCGTCTTAATTTTTTCAATTAAGTCTTTATTTTCAAATTAAATAAATAAAGTGTCTCCGGAAAATAGTTTATTCAAAATCATTAAATTCTCATTTCCTATTATTAATCGTTTGAATAACATATTTCCAAATAGTTTTGAAGAGTTTGTAGGTGTGATATGAAGGTTTGAATAGAAAAATTCGAGATTTACTTTTATTTTGAGAGGAATTTGATATTTAATTAAAATGGTTTAAAAAAATGGCTAAGTTGTGTTATTGTCATCACATTCATATTATAGTAAACCACTCTACTTAATTGATCCTTAAACCCCTACTCCCGAGGCTGGTTATATATATATATATATGACATTTCAAATGAGAGGACTTTTTAAATGAGAGGGTGAGAGGATGGAATAGTGGTCATTGGATTAGTTAGATGGTTGTGTTTAAAAGAGAAGTTTAATGAGTCACATGACTCTCCTCTCCCTTTTTCATAGGTGTGTTGCTTTCTCTCTTCTCACATTATTTCTGATTTCTTCTTTCTTTCTTTCAACTTCATCGTTCTTTCTCATGGTGATTCTTGAGCAGTGACGCCGACAATTCTCCAACCCATCTTGTTCTACTCTGAAAACGACCATTCCAGCGATTCCGGTGATGCCTGCGATTCCTGATTCAAACCCTAAATTGAACCAATTTTTTCCAATTTAATTCCATACCTTAATTTGATTCACTTCTTCCCAATTTAATTTGATACCTCAGTTTTTTACATCTTGTTCTGTTTGATTATCACATTTCCAGGTTTGATTTTTGTTTGGGTGAATCACTTCGGTTCACTTTAGAAGGAAAATTGGAAAGGCACTTTTGTTGGCAAATTTGAGTTTGATTGTTTGTTATACTGATTCAATATCATTCAAAAAAACTATTAACTACTTTTTGAATTCATGTGGAAGCCAACATAATAATAAAAGTGGTACTTGGTAACTGAAATTCTGCATTCACCAAAATAAACCTGTCCTGATATTTCGCATATACAATTCAACATATGTGACAACCGTTTATTCTTTTCTAACTCAAACCTTGTCATCAAAAACGTCCAAGTCTCTTCAAACTCATTTGGTGTCTCTAATCCCCAAACACATGTCATCAAAAATGTCCAAGTCACTGTTCTTTTAATAAGTGGTAAGTTTTTGAAGTTCCAATATTTGCTCTACTACATGCATGTAATAAGCTTTTGTGAATTGGATTCACTTTCCTTGCAGACCTTAGAAATGGTCTCTTCATAGGTGAAGCAAGTGGATGTGTATGGCTTTCATGAAATCGAACTATCTCATACTTACCTTCCCCCCACCCATTTTAAAACAACATTTGCATTGCATCCTTCTCTTGTTAAACCCTTTCTTCTTCTAGCCTTGACAACAGATTCACTTTGCTCCTTATCATATGTCTTATTTGGCAAATAACCCTTTTTCGAGCAGACAAAATACTTCCAACGCTTACGCCGTTTTTATCTATAGTCGATGATGATGAACACACACTAAATCCAACAGAGTGTGCGTATTTTTTGTAAAAAAATTTACCTTCTTCTAACGTATCAAATACTTGTCCAATCTTAGGCTTTAATTCATCATCACAATTTGACACACATTCATATTCCTAAATTAACAAAATAAATATCTTCAATAAAATAATAGAAGGATAAACAAAAAGGATCAAACAAAGCATAAATCCCCTCTGTTCTGTTCTAATACACACCCCTAAACCCAGTATCATACCCTGAAAACAAAAAGAAAAAAACGAATTTGAGAAATCACGACATATTTGAGAAATCAACATATGATGTATTTAACGATTTTAAAAATCAATATAACAAGGCAATTGAATTTAAGCCAAACTAATTATAATACCTGAGGAATTTGAATACAAGTTGATGTATCTTTGTCCATAAAGATGTTGAACGTAACTCAATAGAAGTGCAAGTTGACAAATTGATGACCAACCAAATAAAGTAATGTGAATAAGGCCAGTAATATGAAGTGAGAAGGTCAATACTATTGCCAAATCAAATTGATGTTTATTTGTCCATGAAGTGCAACGTTGGTGGTCTTTGGCTGGAGGGAAGTGAGAAGGTCAGTAATGAGAAGAACATAGAACGTCAAGAAAATATGAAGCAACGCACATATGAAAAGGGGTGAGAAGAGAGTTATGTGACTCATTAAACTTCTCTTTTAATCACAACCATCTAACTAATCCAATGGCCACTATTCCATCCTCTCACCCTCTCATTTAAAAAGTTATCTCATTTGAAATGTCCTATATATATATATATATATATATATATATATATATATATATATATATATATATTGACAAACACCAACATATATTTGCATAGCTCACAATGTGATTCTCAAATTCGTATCTTATCAGACCCCAAATTGATCAATATCCTATAATTTAATTTGTAAATATTTCAAGAAAAATAAAGATAAAGGAAAGAGTGATGAATAATTTGACTGTATCGTTATAAAATTTAGATCTAAAATGCTCAAAATATCATCAAGAGATAAATACACATTGATTAAGTAGGGATATTTTGGACTCAATATGTAGAGATTGAAAGCAGAGATTTATGGCCTTTGGAAATGGGCCTCAGAGGAAAAAAAACAAATTTAAGTATTACCATTTTTTGTGTTTTTCTCACATTCAGTTGGTATCAGAGCACGATTTGTGCACTATCACTTAACCGTGCCTCAGAAAAAGATCCAGAGAGAAAAACATGTCTTCCACTATTGAGACTTCCACTCCTGATTTCACCAACACCTCCACCAATGATAAAAACAGTTACTTTGTCAAACATCCGTCTTTTAATGGAGATGCTACACAATTTTCTTGGTGGAAAAGCAAGATGTACAATCACATTATAGGTGTTGATGAGGAACTCTGGGACATTATTGAAGATGGAATCAACTTCAAGGTTGATGAAGAAGGCATGATGGCTGACAGAAGGAGTCTGACAGCCACTTAGAAGAAGATGTACAAGAAGCATCACAAGGTTCGAGGAATACTGGTGGATGCTCTGCCTCACGCTGAATATTTGAAGATAGTAGACAGATCTACAACAAAGTCCATCTTTAAATCACTATGCTCTACATATGAACGAAACCAACAGATCAAAGAAGCTATGGCAAACCAATTGGTTCACCAATACGAACTCTTCAGAATGAAGGAGGACAAAGATATTAAAACCATGTATTCAAGGTTTCAAACTCTTGTGTCTGGTCTTCAAGTTCTGAAGAAAAGTTATGGTGTCCCTGATCATGTCAAGAAGATTCTCAGGAGTCTCCCTGCCAGGTTCAGACCAAAGGTCACTGCCATTCAAGAGGCAAATGACCTGGACAAGATGAGTATGTAAAATTTGATAAGCTCTCTTAAGAGCCATGAGATTGAGCTCAATGTAGAGGAGCCAGATTAGAAGTCCAAATCCATTGCCTTGACCTCTAAAGACAAATCTGTCAAATTCCTCCAATCTGCTAAATTAGAAGAAGAGAATACAGATGATGAATCTAGTGATGATGCAGACATTGAGGAAATGGCGTATTTGACTAGGAGGTTCCAGTACTTGACCAGGAAAAGAAGGTTTCCTGAGAAGAGCATAAATTCTAAGTGTCATACCCCAATTTTTGACTTAAAATTTCTTTTTTTACTCATCTTTTTGATTCAGAATTTTTCGTCGTTTCAGACGAAATTTCGGCAGAGGTATTTTAAAATACCTCGTTTAGGGTTCCGAAGGCGACCTTTTTCAGTTTTATTATTATTTTATTTTACTTTAGTTTTTTTTATCTTTTTTCTTTTTTAATTATGTAATTTTCGGATTTTTTTTTCTATTTTTATTTTATTTTTCATTTATTCTATTTTGTTTTTATTTTTATTCTTAATGGTTATTTTTTTGGTCTTTATTGCTAATCAAATCTATCCAAAGTCCAAGGTCAAAGGTCAAGGTCAAATGTTTGATTTAATGGCTTTGACATATGTGATTTAATGGCTTTGACATATGTGATTTAATGGCTTTAATCTCATTTGATGGGGATTTAATCCTTGTCTCCTTATTGTCAAAAGTCCACCCCAATGTGTATATAAAGGCACACGCCCCAACAACCAAGAGGAGAAAAAAGCTCATCAGTACACAAGCCACAATTATTTCCAAACCAAAATTAATCACAACCCAGCAAATCGAAACCACAAAAACCATATCTCAAAACCAAAATCAATCATCATCCATAATCAAAACCACAAACTCGGCCACCTCCACCACCACCACAATCAATCCGAACCTCCTCCCTAACCACCTACAAACCACTAACACTAATCTGAACCACTACATACCACAACCACATAAAGCCACACACACGGCCAAACTCACAGCCAAACAACCACTACGCAAAACCGCACCGCCTCTTTACAACCTTTCCCCTGCTACTGCACCCCTCTTTTCCTTTATTTTTATTTTTTTGTTTTATTTCTTTTTCTTGCATTTTCTTTTTTATTTATTGCATTTCTCATCCTTTATTTATTCCTCATGCATTCCATCTTATTGATTTTTTTTATCTTTTGCATTTTCTTCATTTCTTTTTGCCTTTATTTTATTTTCTTAATTTTGTAGTTTTTCTCTAGGTTAATCATCATGCATTTTTTCCCCATTATTCATTTTAATGCTTCATAATTCAGCATACCATGCATTTTTTATTTACTTTTATGTGACATATTTATTTATTGTTTTGCATTTCATGCATTGTTATTTTCTTTTATTTTTAGCATATTTATTTTAATGCATTTGCAAGTTTTGTTATTTTGTTCATCATTTTGTCTTTTTTCATTTCATTTTATTAGAATGTATTTAGGTACAATGTAAATATAAATGAGAATATGCACTGACACCCACACTTTGTTTATTCCGCTTTATGTCTTTTATTTTTATTTTTATTTTATTTTATTTCGCCTTATAAAAAAAATACAAAAATATTAGGTTAGTTTAATTTCAAAAGGGTTTCGTGGTGATCCAACGTCACCACTGAAATTCCTCGTATTTAACCTTTTGTTACGTTTTAGTCTTAGTTAGTTATTATTAAAAACAAAAAAACAAAAACATGCAAATAATAAAAAATCACAAAAAAATCTTTTTCTAAACAAACCTTGATTTTCAATCAATTGCCCATTTTTCTCTTTTATTTTCTTTAAATAACCATTAATCCATTTTAACAACATTTAAATCATTTTCAAAAAATTAAAAAACACAAACCAATCTCATTTTGCCACTTGGCCTTTATTTTATCTTTAAAACCTTTTTTAAAAACCAATAAAAAATACAAAACAAATCAACCGTCATTTTTACCCCGAACTACGAGGTTTTGATCCCTCATGGGTACGTAGGCAAAGGACCTTGTCCTTCCAAATCATAAAAAATAAAAAAAACATTTTTTTCTTTTTCCTCACTAACTCAAATTCTTTCTCTTAAAAAATAAGCAAGTTATAGCCAAAATAAATAAATAAAATCAAGATGTTCTCGTAGAGTACTACGAACGTTTAGGGTGCTAACACCTTCCCTAAACGTAACTAACCCCCGAACCCTAAATCTTTAAAAATGTGGTAATTTAGAACTTTTTTCCAATTTTCTTTTGAAAAATTAAAAGTTCAGTCGTGAAATAAAATTAGTGAGTCAACGCTAATCAATAGTTTGATCTCCGAAAATCACCGCGACACTAAGAGTTCAAGAGTTTCGAACAGAAGAGAAGACCAGGATAGCTACTACAACTGCAAGAAGATTGGACATTTCATTGATGACTGTCCAGAGTTTCAGAAGACCATACTAGAGAAAAGAAGATCTAAGAAGGATGCCACAAAGAAGGAGAACCTCAGAAGCAAGATGAAGGAAAGTCTTATGGCCACATGGGATGAATTTGATGAGAAGGAAGAATCTGACAAAGTCAAAGGAAACTTGAGTCTGATGGCTATAACTGCCTCTGACACTAAGTTTGAATCATATTCTCATGAAGAAGACCTAGACCTTCATGATTTATCCAATAAGAAGTTGGTAAATCTCATCAAAGAACTTGAAGAAAGATGTATATACAAATCCAGAGAACTTTGTGAGCTAAGGAAAATAGTTGATTATCTCTAAGCGAATAATTGTCTAATGGAAAAGGAGTATAAACATCTTCTGATAAGGAATGAAACTCTAGAGAATGGGAATCAAGCTGAATACAACACAAAAGATACTAATCTACCAAGGAAGACTGATACTGCATCAGAAGATCATAAGATGTTGAGAGATCACATCAACAAACTTGAAAACAAGATTGAAGAATTCAAAGCAATTTTTGAAGACAAAGTAGTCAAGGCCTTGACCAATCATGAACCAATCTTTCTAGAATATCTAGCCAGATCCATTGGAAAATCTAAGCTAGCTATGATGATTTATGATATGGTCAGAAATGTTGATTAAAGAGTGCAGATTTGGGACATCTCAGAATCCAGAATCTCTGAATCTCATGATCTGACTAAGCCAGAATTTGAGACTGAAGAATCAAAAGTTCTGACCAAACAAATGTCTAAAGCTAAAATAGCAAGGACTTCAGTGAGGATAAAACCAAAGAGGTGAAGACTCAAAATTCTGAACAACTCAAGATTTGGAGTTAAGAAACATTCAGGATCAGAGATGTATAAATCAAAAAGTCCTGAATAACTCTCGGAAATGCAAACTCAAGGATGTAGCACAAAGGAAAAGGAGACACTGGGATTCCAGAGGAGAACACTTGAAGAGAAACCCTTAAGTAAGGTACCTCTATTTTTATCTATTGCTTTAATAAGATAGATTTGTATATAACTTGCTTAACATAAACTGTATGTGTGATAGCTGTTATAATAAATATGAGTATATGCAGACATCTGTGCGTCAAATTTATAAGCCTAAAATATTTCTCCAACTGAGGCATATCTTTCAAATTCAAATTTCTCTTCAAATATGTCGTATGAACCAATTGAAAGGAGTAAGTTTGGCATATCTCATATTCATAAGTTTAAATGTACTAGCTACATTCTAAATAGTCAAATATGTCCAAATTGAAACTGCCATAACCCTCTAGGCATATTCCTTAAATGAATATTCTGAATGATTAAGGCATGTAGAGTATATATAATTCTGAAACTGTCTTAGTTAAAGAATATATATATATATACATACAATCTACACATCACATTGGCTAACAATTCAGCTTGATAAGAGTGTCAAAGGTAGTTGTAAAGAATTACAGGTACACAAAAGACACAGATTCTACATTAGGATAAGTTAAGAAGCAAGGAACTGATCAAATGACTGATCAGAAGAAGATATTAAAGAATAAAATGTACAAGGTCCTTGCAAAGGTATAACAGGCTTCTGAAATCACTTCTCAATAGTTAGGATACAATTGAAACTCAGAATCTGATAGCCTTCTAAAACAGAATTCTTGAAATTTCAAAACAGATCAAAACTAGCCCTGACGTGTCACATAAGTGGAAAGGATGTTCATTTATTTCAATGACATCTGGCCCACTTACATGGCAAAATCAAAGAAAGATTTATCATCGAGGTTGAACATATGAAGAGCATCAGAAGGAACAAGAGAAGCTAAGAAGACTATGGTAGAAGACCAAAGGAAGGTCAACCAGAAGTCAACATCCTAAGAAGACGGGTACCACACAAATTCTAAAGAGGTAACTCAACAGACTCTATGATGGTCATCAGACTCAGAAGCACACACTACACACTTGGATCACCCTCAGACTTGAGTAAGTTATAAGGGACCCAGAATCAACGTAGGTTTTGTCATATTCTGTGAACTGTCACTATCAAGGTTCTGATAGGTGCAGTTTTTTTGTCTTCTTCTGTCTACGTGCACAATCAAATAAAGGACATCAAGAACAAAACAAGCAACACATAATTCTTCTTTCAGCAAAGGAAAATCAAAGACCACCCAACAAGATTATCCCTATCAGGCAAAGGACCAAAGTTCTTGATCAAAGCTTCTCAACGACTCTATTTATGCTGGCACTCTTCTCCAACGTCTCTCAAATCTCTGCCTATAAAAGGAGCTAAAGACCACGAAGAAGATTAACAAGACTTTGCTATTCAACCATGTCATTACTCTGCCAAATCAAATAGCGCAAAACACTTAAGATATTTCTTACCAAACTTTGTATCTTAGATATCCTAGAGTTGTTAGAGAGTCTATTCATTTGTTCATATACACCAAACATTGTTAAATCAGGTGTTGAGCAAATTAGAAGTCTTTAGGTTGTGAAGCTAAAGCGTATAAGCCTCTTGGTGAAACCTTGAGCACTAGAAGTCTCTTATGTGTGTCCTTAGAGCATTGGAAGTCTCTTGCCTGCGTGCTTGAGCACTTGTAAGTCTCTTGGAGTTGTCCTTGAGCAAGGAAGTCTTTAGGAGTGCCCTAGAGCAGGAAGTCTTAAGTTGTGTGCTTAAGCAAGGAAGTCTTTAGGAAAAGTCCTAGAGCAGGAAGTCTTGAGCTGTGTGCTTGAGCATAGAGAAGTCTCTTTGGAGTTGTCCTTGAGCAATTTGTAATTCTGTGTGATTATAGTAAAATCCCTTGGAAGTGCAAGGGGACTGGACTACTCCTGGGTTGTAGGAGGAACCAGTATAAAATTGTTTTGTGTCTGTTTTCTCTCTCTCTCTCTCTCTATCTCTCTCTCTCTCTCTCTCGCTCTCTCTCTCTCTCTCTCTCTCTCATTATCTTAATCTTTTATCTTAATCTTTGTGTTTCTGTATTATCCGCTGCACTCAAACTCTGTATCAGAATCTGTACACCGCAGATTCTGAACAGCTTGTGAACACCAAGAAAAAGAATAAGAAAAAGCCAACACAATTCAACTTCTTTTCTTGTGTTTTTCTCACTTTCAAACGGCACCTAATTTCCTCTTGCTGCATGTTGGGTCATCCATCTAGGAATAAAAAGCCCACATTCATTTCTGATTCAGCATTGTTTACACTTGTTAATTCCCATTCATTTTCTTTTGCTGCACCTCCTCCTTTCCAATTTAAAACCAATTCACCCAAAAGTCTTCTTTATTGGCCAATAGTGTAACATTTATGTTGACACACTAGCAAACTTTAATTATATAATAATAATAATAATAATAATAATAATAATAATAATAATAATAATAATAATAATAATAATAGTAATAATTCACGGTTTGACTCAATAAATTAAAAACGACAATTTATTTAAAATGACTCTAAATTAAATTCTAAACTAATAAACATAGACTAAAAACTTAATTAAAAGTGACTCTAAAAATAGTGTGTGACCGACTGTCATCAAGATGTAACGATTGAGTCATATGTATAATGGTGAGTAGGACAATAGAAATGTCTAAACTCCCACTTTTGTCTCAGGCTTACCAATTGCTTAAGCTTTATTTAGTGAAATTAATGGGTTAACTCTTTTATTGGGGAAAATAATAGCCAAGTGAGTTGGAAACATTGTATAAGTTGTGTTTAGTGATTTAAGTTATATTACGTGGTCACAATTGACATGTTATCTATTGATTGAATTTCGCGTTGATATATCTTATAACTTTCATACTTGACTATATTGTGTTTAAATGAAATAATTGTTGTTTTCTTCTTGATTGAAAAGATTTACATAGTATGATATATGAATCATTGCTATGTACTTTTAATTGAATATTTGAAATATTTTCAATGTGAATTCTTGCAAATCTGTTATGAGATGGTGATAAAATTGTGAAATGTGTCATGAATATGTGAACTTTGAAAAAGTGTTGTAATGTGCAAAAAATTATGCATTGTGAATAAACCCAACACCTGTTAATGATAATACATACACGAATGAGTGACTTATAACCACAAAAGGAGGAAGGCCACAATTAAGGTTCATGACCCAGTATAAATATGCATATCCTATTAGTGAATTGTGTAGAGTTTATTAACCCACTTCTAGGGAACACAACAATAAGAATTGATGGTGAAGATTACTTGTTAGACCTTAGAGGTCGTAAGAGGGGTAGTTCCCAAGTGACTTAGGGATGATTCTTTATTGTTAGAAGCCACTGTGTCACCTGCTTTTGCCTTAACTAGTCACCTAAATTGATCTTGGGATAAGTTGTGTGAGTTTATTAGAACTTGAATGTGTATCTCTTCTATGAGAGCATAGTATTGCGTCTCCACCCTAAGTGTTATGCAATAGTTTGGTACAAAGTGTCTTATGAAGTGTTTAAGAAAAACTGTGTACGTCATGTGTCTTGTATATATAAAGGAGAAATATGTGTTAATGTGTGTTGAATTAACTTAAATGTGTTTGATGGTTGTGTAAATAAATGTGAATAATATGAGTATGTGTTATTATGTGAATATGTGACTACTTGAATGTGTTTATTGATAAGTATCGAATTTGTGTAGTTTTCATTATATAATTCATGAGACTTATTAACTTCATTTGCAAGAAAACATATGAAAACACCCCAACTTATTATACATATTTGATAGTTAGGTTTTTAGTATGATCATAGATCATTTTGACATATTACCATTTTATTGTAGTGCTAAAGATCAAGAAATGCAAAGATAATGAAAGACTAAAGATTCTGAGTATTGACCGATTCTCTAACTAAGCCAGCAAATAGCTTAGTGAATCAAAACATACATCTAGAAGGAAAAGAGGGCAGATCAATTTGCCAAGCAAGCAACAAATTATGAGTTAGAGAATTCAAACACTTTAAACTTCTTTAATCGCTAAAAGAGATTATCAATTTACTTAGTGAATCGTGGCGGTTTTAATGACCCAAGGATGAGTTGGATAACACCTTACCCTGAAACAAGTTCAATTCGCTAAGTGAGCATCGATTCACTTAGCGAATCACCACTCTCATACCACTATAAAAGGCAACTTAGATTAGTTTTGGGATCTACACATTGTTTTCAAAGAGAGAATATCAGAGAGATAACAGGGGAACATGAATCTAACCTAGCTAGGTGGATTGCACTCAAGACCTGATTCATCATCTTGCATTCTAAATTTATCATCAATTCATCTCATTGTAAAACTAAAAGGAGCATGACTAGCTAAGCTCTCTTAGTGTTGATGTCGCGGTGATTTTCAGAGATCAAGCTATTGATTAGCGTTGACTCACTAATTTTATTTCACGACTGAACTTTTAATTTTTTAAATGAAAAGTGGAAAAAAGTTCTAAATTACCACATTTTTAAAAATTAGGGTTCGGGGGCTAGTTACGTTTAGGGAAGGTGTTAGCACCCTAAACGTTCGTAGTACTCTACGAGAACCTCTTAATTTTATTTATTTATTTTGGGCTATAACTTGCTTATATATTTAAAAGAAAGAATTTGAGTAGTGAGAAAGAAAAAAATGTTTTTTATATTTTTTTTATGATTTGGAAGGACAACGTCCTCTGCCTACGTACCCGTGAGGGATCAAAACCTCGTAGTTCGGGGTAAAAATGACGTTTGATTTGTTTTGTGTTTTTTATTTGTTTTTAAAAGGTTTTAAAGATAAAATAAAAGCCAAGTGGCGAAATAAGATTGGTTTGTGTTTTTTAATTTTGAAAATGGTTAAAGTGTTATTAAAATGGATTAATGGTTGTTTAAAGAAATAAAAGAAAAAACGGACACTTGATTGAAAATCAAGGTTTATTAGGAAAAGATTTTTGTGATTTTCTATTATTTGAATGTTTTTGTTCTCTTTGTAATATGGACTAAGACTAAAAATATAAACGCGAGGAATTTTCGTGATGACGTTGGATCACCACGAAATCCTTTGAAAATTAAACTAACCTAATATTTTTGTATATTTTTTTTTATATGAAGCGAAATAAATAAAAAAATAAATAAAGACATAAGGCAGAATAAATAAAGTGAGTGTCGGTGCGAATTCTCATTTATATTTACATTTGTTCCTAAATACATTCTAAAAGATGACAAAATAATAAGTAAAAATAAGAATTGCAAATGCACTAAAAAATAAATATGCTAAAAGAAATGCATGAAAATAAAAGGAAAATAATAATAATAAAAAAAATGCATGAAATACTATGAGGTGAATGCCATGGAATAATATGCATGAAAATAACCTAAATACATTCTAAGAAATGACAAAATAATAAAAAAGAAATAAAAATTGCAAATGCACTAAGAATTAAATAAATATGCTAAGAATAAAACAAAAAAATAAAATGAAAATGCATGAAAAGAAAAATAAAAAAATAAAATGCATGATGTACTACAAGGTAAATGCAATGGAATAAGATGCATGAAAATGCATAAGGAAAATAACGAAATAAAATGCAAACAAACGATGGAAGAAAATAAAAAATAAAAAGGAAACAGGAGGGTGCAGAAGAGGCTCAGGGGGTGGGAGGAGCATATCAGCAAGAGCTGATGAAAAAGGAATTTGGGCCGCAGGGAATTGGGCCGCAGGGTTTGAGGCTTTAAAAACAGTTTTCAGCAAAAACAAAACATTTTACTCTTCTCTTTCTCTTTCTTCCTCTCTACCTTCTCTCTACCTTCTCTCATCCTCTCTTCTCTCAAAAACAGACCTGCGGCCGGAACAGTAAGCCGGCACGGTGGTTGGCCGGCCCAAAGGGCGGCGCCACCGCGCCGGAAAAACGAAACACCCCCCTTTTTTTTTAAAAAAAAATCAGTTTTAAAATCCCCTTCCCTCCCCCTCTTCAGGAATGGACTTAGATTTTTCAACAAAAAATTATACAAGCCTAGATCTAGAAAAGAAAATCGAAAATTTTTTTTACCTCCTTTTGATCTTTCGGGTTCGGATTAGGGCTTGGGTTTTGTTTATTTTTCGGACTGTGTGTGAGGGTTTGAGGGTAGGCCGAACGGTTCTGGTATGGGGGGGAGAGGAGGAATGGGTGTGTGAGTTGTGGGAGGGTTTGAGGGTAGTACGGCCGTGTTCGTGTGGAGTGGTGACTGGGTTGTGCCGTACGGGTTTGGGGTGTTGTGGGAGGTGGCTGTATGTGGTACGGCCGTGAATGGGTTTGAGGAGGTTGGATTTTTGAGAGTTGTTTGGGAGAGGGTTTGTGGCTGAGATGTTTGGTGGTTAATGGGTGAGTGTGGAGGTATGTGGCTGGGCGTGGTTAATGGTGAGGAGGAGGGAAGTTGAGTTGTTGGAAGGAAAGGGGTGGAGGCGTGTTTGTGTTGAGTATGTGATACTGATGATTTTATGATTTTGTTGCTGCAATGGATTGGCTATGCCCATGGGTTCCTGATGATTTTGTTCGTAGTGTTTTTATTTACTGTGTTTTTCTGATTGAATCCCCCCCTCCTTAGTGTTGACTGATTGTTCTCCTTTTAATCAAACAATACACTAAATGACAATCAAAACCAATGATGGACCATAAAGCAGTGTAATTGACACATTAAAACAAAAAAGTCTTTGATCCCAAAGTCTCCTCCTCAAAGGTAATGACAAATTAAGGACCAATTAAAACTCAAGCAAAGTCAGACTAAAAGATAAATTTTAAAAAGTAACTAAAAAAGAAATAATAAGAAAAAAAACTAAATAAAAAAAAAATATCAATAAAAATATTTAAAAGAATAAAAATAAAAATAAAAACAAAAAAAAAACGGACCCGGACGAAAACTAAAAAAATGAGGTATTTTAAAATACCTCTCTGTCGAAATTTCGTCTGAGACGACGAAAAATTCCGAACTAAAAAGACGAGTAAAAAATAAATTTTAGGTCAAAAATTGGGGTATGACAGATGCCCCTATTTAAGTCTCTTCGTCCGGAGATTTGAGGATAAAGTCTTGGATTCGACGGGTCGAAGGGACTTAAATACAGAGTACGCCAATTTTGGACCTAAAAGAAAAAAATGTGAGATGCTCGTGATGCAAATGCAGATGCAAGACGGCGAAGCTGACCCGACTGGGGGTAAAACAACACAAAGGATACCCGAGTTTGTTAAAGCAAGGGATCCGACTCCACTGGGGAATAACATGATTTCACTGGGGAAGGAGTTGTCTACTATCAACAAAGATGACAGCTTAAAGAAGACAGATGATGCGTATTACCTACTATCGTATATTGATAGCTTAAAAGAGGTAATATAAAAGGAGACACCGTCTACTATCGTTGTATGGATAGCTTAAAGGAAGACAGATGACATGTATTACCTACTATCGTGTATTGATAGCTTAATAGAGGTAATATAAAAGGAGACACCGTCTACTATCGTTGTATGGATAGCTTAAGGAAGACAGATGACATGTTTCACCTACTATCGTGTATTGATAGCTTAAGAGAGGTAATATAAAAGGAGACACTGTCTACTATCGTTGTATGGATAGCTTAAGGAAGACAGATGACATGTATTACCTACTATCGTGTATTGATAGCTTAAAAGAGGTAATATAAAAGGAGACACCGTCTACTATCGTTGTATGGATAGCTTAAAACAGACAGATGACATGTATTACCTACTATCGTGTATTGATAGCTTAAAAGAGGTAATATAAAAGGAGACACCGTCTACTATCGTTGTATGGATAGCTTAAAACAGACAGATGACATGTATTACCTACTATCGTGTATTGATAGCTTAAGGAAGGTAATATAAAAGGAGACATCGTCTACTATCGTTGTATGGATAGCTTAAGACAGACCGATGACATGTATTACCTACTATCGTGTATTGATAGCTTAAGGAAGGTAATATAAAAGGAGACATCGTCTACTATCGTTGTATGGATAGCTTAAGACAGACAGATGACATGTATTACCTACTACCATTGTGAGGATAGCTTAAAGAAGGTAAGAGATAAATGTCAGCTGCTCGGGACGTAGCCGAACTAGTCAACTGACGACAAAAGACTGGATAGGAAAATGCACAAGCTACTCGTTAAAGAACTGCCACTGACGACAGGATAGATGATAAAATGCCAGCTGCTCGGGATGTAGCCGAACTTGCCACTGACGACATGATAAGAGATAAAATGTCAGCTGCTCGGGATGTAGCCGAACTTGCCACTGACGACATGATAGATGATAAAATGCCAGCTGCTCGGGATGTAGCCGAACTTGCCACTGACGACATGATAAAAGGATAAATGTCAGCTGCTCGGGATGTAGCCGAACTTGCCACTGACGACATGATAGATGATAAAATGCCAGCTGCTCGGGATGTAGCCGAACTTGCCACTGACGACATGATAAAAGGATAAATGTCAGCTGCTCGGGATGTAGCCGAACTTGCCACTGACGACATGATAGTAAAAGGTACGCACAAGCTGTTCATTAAAGAACTGTCACTTGGCGAAAAGAGGGTGACATCTTTGGACCAGACACACTGGGGATGACACTTGGGGACAAAGAGAGTTAAAAAATGTTCATGACCGATTGATATGAAAAACAAGACTCAGGGTGGCTAATGCAACCATGTATTGAATGATGTTATGTGCATGTTGTGTATGCATGAATGTGTATATGCATGAATGATGATGTGACTTGTTTGACTGGCATGACTGATTAACTTGTGACTGTTTGAAGGATTGACTAGTAAGATTGTACGGAAGACTGACTTGTATGATTGTATGAGAGACCGATTTGTATGATTGTATGAAAGACCGACTTGATGAGACAAGATTGGACGGATAAGATGGAAAGTGACCCGACGTCGCATCACAAACACTCGGCAATCTTCAATGGGGATGATGCCACTGGGGACATATCAAAACATTAACGGGGTAAAGCCCGGCATGCAACAACTGATGGGGAGCAAACACTTCCTGGGGGAATCGTGCTAAACCAAAGACCTGGCAGAAGAACTGGTGTTTCTGTGGTCATGCTTTTTGTTCTTTTTCCTTCTTTTGAATCCCTAACTTTTGCCTGGACCGCCCTTTCGGGTTTTCAGTCCACCGGGAATATATTCTTTTTGTATGCCCCTAATTTTTGCCTGGACCGCCCTTTCAAGTTTTCGATCCACCGGGACGCTCATTTTTGCCTAAGCCGCCCTTTCGGGTTTTCGACTTACCGAGCTTTTCTTTTTCTTCTTTCTTTTTTTTTTAAGCAATTGACCACGTTTAACCTGCAGAGTTTGTCCGTTCTCAGGATAACTGTTGACGCCCACTTCACTTATTCATGAGTTCAGAGAGAATGTGTTTGTTGTTTATGCTTTCCAAAAGATATTAAAAAGATTTATGGTTTTGAAAAAAGTTTTGCTTCAAGTACTACCATCAAAAATAGAAGGAGTTTTATAAACAGAATAAATGGGAGTTCCAAATAAAAGGCACAGGCTCAAATTCATTTTAACAGAGTGGTGGCCCGCCAATGGCGTGGCTCCACGGATCTCACAAAGTTTGGAAAATGGTAAATATAAGGGGAAGGTACATTGAACACAAATGACCGCTATTCTCCCTAACAACTTTGAATTGCACTGTTTTGATGCTTCAGATTTAGAGTTTCTTTGACCGCTGATGAGCCCCAAGTGAGTCATGGCCAACCTGATGCAGTTACCTTGTCTTTTGATCCTTAATTTTTGCACAGATCGCCCTTTCGGGTTTTAGACCTATCAGGATGATTATTTTTTTGTTTTATGCCTCTAATTTTTGCCTGGACCGCCCTTTCGGGTTTTCGGTCCACCGAGACGCTCATTTTTGCCTAAGCCGCCCTTTCGGGTTTTCGACTCACCGAGCTGTTCTTTTGTTTTTAGACAAAGTATTTCTTGACTGCATCAGCATTCACAGGACGGGGAAGCTCATCACCGTCCATAGCCGCAAGAGTCATTGATCCACCAGAAAACGCTCTCTTGACGACATATGGGCCTTTATAATTAGGCATCCATTTGCCCTTGGAGTCCGATTGAAAGGATAAAATCTTTTTGAGCACAAGGTCTCCTTCTCGAAATTCGTCAACAGATTGTTTCATCCTTTTTGGTATAACTGTAAGAGAAGGGGGTTGCCCCTGCTGATGTTCGTACCGAAGTATGATACTCATGCAAAATAAAAGGGAGCATCCCATGCCAATCCTTGTAGGTGACCACCATTTTCTGCCCTATCTTCATGATGTATTTTTTCTTTTTTGTTTCTCTTTTTTTTTGTAGCTTCAATGGCACCATTCATCTGGGATTCGACCAGGAATATTGTAATGGCAGTTCTCCTGAACCCAAGTTAATCCTTTCATATACTAATAACCGCGAGATCTCATCGGGAATCTCTTCGTCCTCTTCCTCTTCAGCTTCGTAGACAGGGGAATCAAAGTTGGGAGAGACAATAGGGTTACAGTGTTCAACGGGTTTATTGATGTTCAGTCTACATATGATTGATAATTGATTTTAGAAAATGAGTAAAAAACGCAGACCTTTTGAAATTGATTGAAAATAAAATAAAAATATTTTTTTTGGGTTTTTTGTGTTACCATTTTCCAGAAAAAAGCAAAGAATAAAAAGACATAGTCGGGGACAAAACGACTTTTTATTTGATGATGGGAATGCATGAAGCAAAAAGCCCTAAAAGTTCACTTTCGTCTCGAGCGGAACGAAAGGATTTTTTTTTGAAAAGACAAGACAACAAAACACATTACTTGGACCTATGAGTAACTGAGGGAATGTCAACAGCGACCCAATTGCGGCAAATCCCTCCTTGTGTTTGCACGACCAGATCCATTTTCTCTTCTGTTTGCACAAGTGTTGTAGGTGCGAGTAGGTTTGTAAACTATGCGTCGGACCACTTTCTTTAACTGCGGCAGATTGACCTTTTGTGATGAAACAAAGGATGACACTCGATTTGGAAACTATGAATGCGGTATGATGCATGATTATGCTTATGCAAAAAAAGAAGGGTTTGTTATCGAAGGGCTTTGTTGAAGTAATTGTAAACATCATGGTTTGAACATTTCATTTGAGCATCAAGGCCTTACAAAATAGTTCTTTTTTAGAAACCAAGCCAAGGGACCAATTCAAAAGTCCTTTAGTGGAAGCTAGATTTTTAAAAGAAATCTAAATACTCCTAGCTTCCTTAAATTCAACAAATCAGGGCTCTTGAAGGTGTATTTCCTAGTGCTCCTCTATGATGTTTAAAAAAACTTGTTTAAGTCTTTCGATAATTGGATGAAAAAAATGTTTATGCATGGATGCATGCATGCATGGTTATGCTAAAGAGCGGAGAAAACATGGTGAGGTTAAGTCCATAATGTTGGAGTCAAGGGTAAACACGCCATTTGGTAGGGACCATGGTTTCATTTGTACCTGTATCACGGGTTCTACCAAGTTCCCAAAGTCATTGACCACTTCCGAATATTGTCGGATTACGGGACTGACTCCCGGTCCAACGACATTTGTAAGAAAGTCTCGTTTGAGTGTAGTATCGCGTATCAACCAATTCAAGACTACTCTTGATTAGTCACCGCACTACGTCCTAAAAGGCCAAGATGGGTTAAAGGTAACTAAAGGTCCTCAACTTCATAGGCCACTTAAAAATAACAATGTCAAACACGACTACTCATGTTGACATGGTATTACCTTTAAGAGTCCTCCATTGAGTGGGGTTATATCACATGTACCAACACCCAAGACTACTCCTGGTATGGCACTTTGATTATACCACCATTCTATCTTATGTTTCCCTCAAGCCCGGGTATAGGACTTATCTCACCACTCACGTAAAAGGAAAAAAAAACACATAGGCACATATTTACATTTTTTTTTTATGTTTTAAGCAAGTTATAGCACAAAATAATTAAATAAATTCAAGTTAGGCTCAACCCTCTTAGGGAAATCCCCAGTGAAGTCGCCATTTCTGTCGCGGTGATTTTCAGAGATCAAGCTATTGATTAGCGTTGACTCACTAATTTTATTTCACGACTGAACTTTTAATTTTTTAAATGAAAAGTGGAAAAAAGTTCTAAATTACCACATTTTTAAAAATTAGGGTTCGGGGGCTAGTTACGTTTAGGGAAGGTGTTAGCACCCTAAACGTTCGTAGTACTCTACGAGAACCTCTTAATTTTATTTATTTATTTTGGGCTATAACTTGCTTATATATTTAAAAGAAAGAATTTGAGTAGTGAGAAAGAAAAAAATGTTTTTTATATTTTTTTTATGATTTGGAAGGACAACGTCCTCTGCCTACGTACCCGTGAGGGATCAAAACCTCGTAGTTCGGGGTAAAAATGACGTTTGATTTGTTTTGTGTTTTTTATTTGTTTTTAAAAGGTTTTAAAGATAAAATAAAAGCCAAGTGGCGAAATAAGATTGGTTTGTGTTTTTTAATTTTGAAAATGGTTAAAGTGTTATTAAAATGGATTAATGGTTGTTTAAAGAAAATAAAAGAAAAAACGGACACTTGATTGAAAATCAAGGTTTATTAGGAAAAGATTTTTGTGATTTTCTATTATTTGAATGTTTTTGTTCTCTTTGTAATATGGACTAAGACTAAAAATATAAACGCGAGGAATTTTCGTGATGACGTTGGATCACCACGAAATCCTTTGAAAATTAAACTAACCTAATATTTTTGTATATTTTTTTTTATATGAAGCGAAATAAATAAAAAAATAAATAAAGACATAAGGCAGAATAAATAAAGTGAGTGTCGGTGCGAATTCTCATTTATATTTACATTTGTTCCTAAATACATTCTAAAAGATGACAAAATAATAAGTAAAAATAAGAATTGCAAATGCACTAAAAAATAAATATGCTAAAAGAAATGCATGAAAATAAAAGGAAAATAATAATAATAAAAAAAATGCATGAAATACTATGAGGTGAATGCCATGGAATAATATGCATGAAAATAACCTAAATACATTCTAAGAAATGACAAAATAATAAAAAAGAAATAAAAATTGCAAATGCACTAAGAATTAAATAAATATGCTAAGAATAAAAAATAAAATGAAAATGCATGAAAATAAAAATAAAATGCATGATGTACTACAAGGTAAATGCAATGGAATAAGATGCATGAAAATGCATAAGGAAAATAACGAAATAAAATGCAAACAAACGATGGAAGAAAATAAAAAATAAAAAGGAAACAGGAGGGTGCAGAAGAGGCTCAGGGGGTGGGAGGAGCATATCAGCAAGAGCTGATGAAAAAGGAATTTGGGCCGCAGGGAATTGGGCCGCAGGGTTTGAGGCTTTAAAAACAGTTTTCAGCAAAAACAAAACATTTTACTCTTCTCTTTCTCTTTCTTCCTCTCTACCTTCTCTCTACCTTCTCTCATCCTCTCTTCTCTCAAAAACAGACCTGCGGCCGGAACAGTAAGCCGGCACGGTGGTTGGCCGGCCCAAAGGGCGGCGCCACCGCGCCGGAAAAACGAAACACCCCCCTTTTTTTTTAAAAAAAATCAGTTTTAAAATCCCCTTCCCTCCCCCTCTTCAGGAATGGACTTAGATTTTTCAACAAAAAATTATACAAGCCTAGATCTAGAAAAGAAAATCGAAAATTTTTTTTACCTCCTTTTGATCTTTCGGGTTCGGATTAGGGCTTGGGTTTTGTTTATTTTTCGGACTGTGTGTGAGGGTTTGAGGGTAGGCCGAACGGTTCTGGTATGGGGGGGAGAGGAGGAATGGGTGTGTGAGTTGTGGGAGGGTTTGAGGGTAGTACGGCCGTGTTCGTGTGGAGTGGTGACTGGGTTGTGCCGTACGGGTTTGGGGTGTTGTGGGAGGTGGCTGTATGTGGTACGGCCGTGAATGGGTTTGAGGAGGTTGGATTTTTGAGAGTTGTTTGGGAGAGGGTTTGTGGCTGAGATGTTTGGTGGTTAATGGGTGAGTGTGGAGGTATGTGGCTGGGCGTGGTTAATGGTGAGGAGGAGGGAAGTTGAGTTTGTTGGAAGGAAAGGGGTGGAGGCGTGTTTGTGTTGAGTATGTGATACTGATGATTTTATGATTTTGTTGCTGCAATGGATTGGCTATGCCCATGGGTTCCTGATGATTTTGTTCGTAGTGTTTTTATTTACTGTGTTTTTCTGATTGAATCCCCCCCTCCTTAGTGTTGACTGATTGTTCTCCTTTTAATCAAACAATACACTAAATGACAATCAAAACCAATGATGGACCATAAAGCAGTGTAATTGACACATTAAAACAAAAAAGTCTTTGATCCCAAAGTCTCCTCCTCAAAGGTAATGACAAATTAAGGACCAATTAAAACTCAAGCAAAGTCAGACTAAAAGATAAATTTTAAAAAGTAACTAAAAAAGAAATAATAAGAAAAAAACTAAATAAAAAAAAATATCAATAAAAATATTTAAAAGAATAAAAATAAAAATAAAAACAAAAAAAAAACGGACCCGGACGAAAACTAAAAAAATGAGGTATTTTAAAATACCTCTCTGTCGAAATTTCGTCTGAGACGACGAAAAATTCCGAACTAAAAAGACGAGTAAAAAATAAATTTTAGGTCAAAAATTGGGGTATGACAGTTGATATTAAGTGTAGTTAACAATTGGTAAGTAAATTCTTGATATGACTGGTTATATATAATTTTTTTCTTCATAATATCGATGTTTAATTCTCGGTTTGAATGTTTTTTCGAATTGACAACTCCAAAAATGATCTTTTGATTTATTAAGTGCTTGAAAAATACTTTTTATATAAAAAATCTAGAATAATT
Source organism: Medicago ruthenica (assembly GCA_018208015.1). Classification (NCBI taxonomy): domain Eukaryota; kingdom Viridiplantae; phylum Streptophyta; class Magnoliopsida; order Fabales; family Fabaceae; genus Medicago; species Medicago ruthenica. Next base: position 95,146,573 of record CM031377.1, on the reverse strand, counting down.
CATCCGTGGAGGCTAGTTCTAGAAATAGAGCTAGATTTATAGTCACAAATCATTGTCAGATCTTAATGCTATCATATTGGTTAATTGAGCGAGTAATCAGAAGTTAATTGATACGAGAGATCTATCTTCATTTGTTGGAAATTTAAACATTTGAAGAGTGACATGTGAAGATATAATTGAAAACCTAAAAGTATATAATCTATCAAGAGGATACTTTAGAGGAATAGTTAATGAAATCTAACCTTAACACACTTTTGTATCTTTGAATTTCATAACTTTTACTACATTGTTTATGCAACAACTTCTTTAAAACCATTCATAGAATCATAAAATAGCCAAACAACAAAAATATACGACTAATCTCTATGGATACGGTAATTTAAATGCTTTGATACCACTAGGAACTATCATTTTCTCTATTTGTTCCTATACTTTACATGAATCAGTTACTCACCCTCTCGTTTACTCGTGTTTGGAGCTTATAATGGTGCAAAGACACCACATGTTGCAGGTGAAGAGTCAAGATGGAGAATCATTTTAGTTTTATGCTTAGTTTGAGAATTTCATTGTTTTATTATATTTTATTGGTTTGCACATCAAATATTGTTATTTTGTATTTTTACATCACTTTAATATGTGATACTAGGGTTAGATTTTTTATTATGATTTATGTTTTTTCTAAATTATGAGTTATATTTAGATTTCTTAAAATGGTTATGTGTGTTTGCTAGAATTCTTATGTTTTATTTAATTAAGACTTTTAACTATAAATGTATTGTGAATGTAATGTGACCATTGACATTCTAGGTTCCAAGTGAAAAGTTGTTGTAAAGATTTGAATAATCACTATTTTCGCGATTGACTATTACTTCATCATGGGATTTAGGGTGTCACAGAGTCGATAACCCCCCATTTACTTTAGCATGCACACACTTATTCTATTGTTATATAACATGAACTTATGATTCACCGATCTTCCTCTTCTCTTCTCGTTTTGCATAAGAATGTCACAAAAATCTTATGCAACAAGCCAGTATTGTTGCATGCTATTACACTAAATCTCTAGCCAACACTTACTCTTCATATCCTCCGTAGGAGTTTCGTAAACTACTTTAAAAAAATAACATTTCCTATTCAAACTTACTTTTAGATGAACAAATTGAAAATCCTTTCGAATGTCCAATTTATATATGCCACATGTTTACCAAGACATAAGAACTTGGTCTGATATGTTATGGTCTATGTAATCACCATCAGATGAGTAGAATACATATCCACAAATTGTTTATAATTTCTTAAAAAGTTGCACTAACGGCGCCTTTGCAGTTCCATGCTATGATGCATAGGTACGGGTACGGTATCCGGTACGGGTACGGGTAACGATACGTAATACGGCTAACTTTAAAAAATGAAAGTACGGGTACGTTGACATAAAACATCGAAAAAAGATTTTTCAAGTGAATTATTACCATTGTTGTTGTAAAAACATGCTTAGAAAAAAAATCAAGTTTAATAAAAAATAGTATAATACTATTTGTATTTTAATCATGTGTTTAACCACAATTCTATTATCATGTTGCTTCAAGAGATTTACTTTTTTGGATCATCTCCTCGACTATTTTCATCAAAAGCAAGAGAGAGAATTGAAATACAATAAAAAAGCAAAATAATTTTGGTTATTTTTCCGCCGCTCGTATGTTTTTGCTGCACCAACTACGGCAAATCAGCTAAGTAAAAATGGGTACGGTTCGGTACGTACATTACGAGTACCGTACGCGTACCCGATACGGGTGCGTACCCGGTACCGGTACTTCTCCATGTTTGGAGTACCCAGGCTTCGGAACTTCCATGCCATAATATTTTGTGAAGATAACTAGACATAATAGAACAAGATGGTAAGTTAAACAGTCATATGTTACAAATCCATGTGGTTGAGAGAAACTGCAAGAAAAATTTGGAAGAAACATTTTCCTACCTTTGTTTCCAACTGGGTCCCCATTGGTAGTTTTTCCACCAATCTTGTGGTCAATATATTCTTCTTTGTCTTTTCTCGTGAAGTGAATCGCAATATACGCCCTCATTTCATTGATTGAAAACTCACGGACAACGTTATGGTGTTGATTTCAGGTGCATCCTTTTTTGCTGAGTCAGGATTTGTTGGGCCAAATAAATGGAAGTTTTATTCCTTGTTATTTTACTATATTTTTCTTTTTGTTTCCAGTTTTGTACTCGTTATAATTATTCCAAAATTATTGTCATTGCACATCTTCACATTGATAGTGCATGGATGTACTAGAATCCCACATGTTCATATCCCCGTTGTCTTCATAGCCATATTTCCATGTGTAATTATTGGCTCAAATTTAGGTTCACTCATATTTTTGTTGTCTGGGATTCTTTCTCGATATGCCCCACTTTTATATTAGGTATATTCTTTCACAAAATATAAAATTTGGATCCATTACCGTTATGACCACCATTAATGGTACTTTGACCTATCTAACATTCATTACTTCTCAAACGACACAAATGGTCAACGATTATCTATGACGTGGTCGATGACGAATTCGACAAATGCACCAAATTGTTTCAAAATAATAAAGTAGTAAGTTATCGTCTTCATAAAGGTTGTTGTTTTTGACTCGACAATTTACTTAAACTTAATGAAAAAGAGTAAATTGGTGGGATTTCTCAAAAGCTGTTGTTTTGCATAGAAAATAAAAGTAACATGAAACAGAATGATGAATGTAATGAGGATTATTCGAATCCCTCTATCTCCTTGTTGGGTAGAATATGATCCTAGTCTAATTACTATTTGAAGTTTATGTTCATGACGTCTAACAAAGTAAGACCTATTTCAGTTAGGGTTCAAGGCCCCTTCGTGCAATATTGCTTCCTAGAGTTAGTGGTAGACTTATATTCTCACAAACGTTAAGGTGTGTTACACAAATTCATACAAGGTGAATTCCCGATCTCTCGACAAATTGCCCTAGTAACTAATATATCTCAGTTCTGGTTTGAAAGGCTAACCCAATAGAAATTCTAACATAGATTCGATTCAAGATCAAAGGAGGTTAAAAGCATTAAGAACAAGATATATTAAATAAGGATTACTAAAATAGAATTAATAAAAGAAAATTTCCATGAGTACTTATCCCATAATTCAACAAAAGTTCATTTCTAAAATCCTAATCTAAAGTGTTTAGTTACTCATGGTCATTAAATACATCATAAAAGAGAAAAACAAAATCGTGCATACAAAATAACAAGTGTTAGGGGGTTGAAAGTACGTCTTTTGGTTGCCCTGACCGCACCTATATGTCTATGAGCGGTCAAGATTCTGAATGAATTATTCTGTTTGAAAAATGCTTGAAATAGGCACACTCTTGTACAAAGTATGTATGGATCAGAGAGCAAAATCTTGGGTTGGGTCATAAAAACAACAAAAGCTATTTTTTTCACTAACTAGACTCTAACCCGTGCGATGCACGGGTTTTTGTAGAGTTTCATATATAACTATCAAATTGGTTATATTATTATTTTTATAGTTACATTCAATATTATGTTATCAAACTACTTCAAAAAGCAACAAAAACAAAAGATGAACTGCAATAAAAATGACAAATCAAAAGAAAAATATATATATACAAAAGACTTCACCAAGAAATTGGTTCTAACTGCAAAGGCTATTAAGTCTATGAAAATGAAAATGAACTGTTATGTAGTAATCGAAAGAAAAAAAATAATGAACAGGAACTCCTTTGTGTAACCGAAAGAAAAAAAATAATAAAAAGGAACTGCAATAGCATTAATGGCTTTAAAAAAATGTAAAAAAATAATGACCTTTAGTACGGTATATTCATTTTGGAAGTAACATTCTTTCAGTAAAAGTGGTAAAAGATTTAAAGTGTTGTCATGTGCTACCTGATTCAATTTCTTGCAGACCTTTTTTTTTATAAAAATTAATAAGGTCCGCCAAAAAGGGCGGGATTAGGGTTATTAGGTTTAATTGCATGATGGTGAGAGAGATGAAAGTGAGTGAGAAATGATTTAGGGATTGTGAGATTGAAAGAAAGATGACCCGAGATTTGTGTTGAATATATAAAAGTGAAGCAATCACATTTCATCAAAAACATTAGTGCCCTAGTGGTAAGAGTTGTGAATTGGTAGCATCTGATATCTGGTTTGATCTCTAGTAAGAGTTTTTTCATAATTTTTTTAAAACTAAAAATCAGATATATGAAAAGGTTAACAGGCATGTCATTATGTGTTTCTCATGCAATAGAATTATAGAAAACTAAGAAAAAGTTTTTCCTTTACAATGTTAGTAACAGAAACTTTTTCTTATAGAATTTCTTATGATACATATATTTTTATAATCCTTTTGGATTTAAAATTTTCTCTAAGAGGAAATTCTAGCTAGCTTAAACTCGTATATTATAGCCTAAATTCATATATTTTTATAATCCCAAAGGCATGGCGGGAAGTTATAGCGGGAAGTTAATAATAACATGGTGTAGTTACCGCGATAATAGTGGTTCTATAATAGAAACGTCGAGGGAGTGATGCTTCAATTTAATTAATTATAATTTTAATTCATTAGTATAGGAAAAAATGTGGAAGAGAGAAGAAATGAGAAAATGGCATAAATGTTGCATATTAATTTTGGAAGCAAGATTATTTCCGCAGAAACTTAGGTGGCCGAGTGGTAAAACATGTGTTGTGATAGCATTTGGTGCATAGTTCAACTCTTAGCAGGAATTTGTTTTCATAAATTTTTTTCAAAATAAAAAATTAGGGTTAGCCACAGAGTTAGGTCAAGACTACCTAACATTTAATATTATAAAGATACCGTGCACGTGGTGCATGGACCATTGAGCAATTATGCTCTGGCAGCTTCAGCATGCGCGAGGCGCACGGGGTCGAGGCATGGAGTGCATGGATCAAAGGCATTTTTTTATTGTTTTCTTCATTCTTCATGTGTTTTTCATCCTTGGTCAAAAAGATTTCTCGCTATATAATAGGTTGAATATCCATTGTATTCTATTTTAATAAATTGTTGCATATCTAAAAAAAATTAAGATATTCATAAGAGAAAATTTTGATAATGCAAAGCATAAATTTACCCATATCATTAATACATGAAAACCTAGGCAATTATTTACATCTAGTAATAAGAATAATTACTTTTTTTACAAGAAAATAAAAATTATCAATTAACAGTAAATCAAGTCAAACTGGTTTTTTTTTTATAGATATTGCTAACAAGTGTTTTAAGGGCATTGTTTAAGGAACTTATAAAAGGAAAATTTGATTTAAAAGTGAAAATCAAACACTTGTAAAAGTAATAAATACATTTTTATTTTAAAATCGCCTCTTTTGATTTCTTAAATGTTAAGAGTCACATCGGATCTGAACCGAACTTTGCCCATCCCTGGTTAAGACTGCAACTGTTATCTTGAGAAAGAAGATCAGTGTTTTTGGGCATGATTGCTTTACCTCGATCCATGGTTAATGAGATTAATCGAACCTTAAAGAGCAAGGAGACTTGAGCAAGGAAAAGGAGTGATTCTTAAAGATGAATCTTGATAACGGATGAGGATCTTGGAGCGATAATAAGATCCAAGAAAGGGAACCCCGAAAGGAAAATCAAAAGAAAACAAAGGAGGAAACTCATTATCTAAGAAGCAAAAGACGTGTTCTATAAGTTCATCATAAGATAAAAACCAGAAAAACCAATACCATCTATCTTGTTCTGGGTACAGAAATTACCAGAAAAGAAGGATAACAGGAGCAGAAAGATGCAGAGATAAAAGGACAAACAAGGAAAGAAAGGATGATTTAGAAGGACGATGCACGGAAAGATGATTCAAAGGAATGATTCATGAAGATGAATCTTGAAAGGTATTGCAATTAAAAAATCATAATTTGAAGGAAAATGTTAACCGATGCACCCGAAACACCAATTAAAGAAGCAAATATAATATTATTGTATTGAAAGTTGTGCAATCGACTTCTAAGAAATTAAAAAAAAAAATATTTTCAACTTAAAACTTTCTTGTTTTGTGTTCCATACGAAGACACTTATTAACCTAACCCTAATTTTAATTCTTCATCATTGTTCATGACTCACGAGACAAACCAACAGAATGTTAGGAAAACTATTTTGTCCTACTTATTAATTTTTGCTTATGCTTATCCATTATACACTATGTTATGCATATAATTTGTGTAATATCCAAATTTGCAAAGCATTGATATTATCATTTTAATATTGTTATATTGATGTCTATAGTTTGTTGTCATGTAAACTTGCATCGTAAATAAATTGATTTTGGCATTTTTTGCTAGCATTTTCCCAATGGAGTCGCAAGGAGGGTCTTAAGAAAAAAATCAATGCGGATGACTTTGCAAGATGTTCAAACACGCAAACAATATCAATGTCGTGTTATTACCGGTCGCAGAAATGCGGAAAAATTCTTAGGCGGAGAATGGTTTGAATTTCTTAGAGACCGCGGACTAAAAGAAAATGATAAGCTCATATTTGATTTGGAGGATCCTCCGAATAAAATGTGTGTTCAAGTTGTCCGTGCGGAGGATGAGGATTAAGGATGGGATATAGTTATTGTAGTCTGATATTTAGTTTTTTTGATTAGGGTACTTCATGGTTTATTTAGATGTCATGTGATTTACTTGGTGTTAACTAACCTAGGATTTGGTACAATTTATTCTGTATTAATGACATTGTTGGTCCGCGCTTGCTTATTGTATATTATTAGCATCCTACTATTATTCCTTCTTTAATTTTAATTTATGTTCATGACTTATTACATTACTATTTGACCTTATGTCATTGCCTTAGACAATAATGCTCTTGACTCAAATGAAGACTTTTCTTATCCATATCAATGGGTTACTAATGTTTCAGATGGTACTGCTAAGGGTAGGGCTGTTATGGTGAGTACCACAAAAATCTCATTTGTTATTCATTACTTGAACAATATTGGTACATGTTATGTACATCATTCTTAAGTTTTATTTACATTAAGGTTATCATATATTATATTTCATTGCATTTATCATTTTGTATATGTTTCATATACTTAAAAGTGAGATTGCTTCAACATATATGTTTGCATTTTCTATTTGAACAACACTTCTTTTTTTTGCCCTTCATATAAAGTTCTGCATATTTGCTATGTTGTCTTTTTTATTTTTATTCATTAACTACTGTTTTTTATGCATGGTTATGTAATACATGTTGACCTCTTTAGCCTTTTCTAGAGTATGTAATGTACTTAGGTTCCCTATCTACTCTTTAATTTTCATACTACTACAATCTATCTTCCACTTCATGTCTTGCCATACATGTCATCAATAGCTTCTTTCTAACTTTTTCTACCTCATTCTTCGTTACATTTTTATCAGAAACACCTTACTTGAACAAATTATGGTTTCACATTCCTATATCTATATATATGTTTACTAATCAATTACAATTTCCATTTCCAATTCATACTCCTATGACCTAAATTAATTCACGCTAAAATAAAACTATACATTTCAACACTTATTAATTATTCATTTACAGTTTTATTTTAATATTTTCCACCTAATACAATCCAAATTCAAATTGACAATTACAATTCATATTCATTTAATACCATTTCCAATAGAAATTCATGTTCACAAATACGCTTCCTGTAAACCCATTACATAATTCTTTCAAATCACATCCAACATATTACTGATATTAACATTTTTTCTAAACTATGTTTTTTTAAAATATTTACACTAACAACAACGAAATACTTCAATGTTTTATCACCATTTTTATTCATTCACATTGACCGTAACTATCGCTTTTCTAAACATACAATGTAAACCAATACTAACCAAAATATAATTTCTTTGCATTTTTTCCCTGTCAATCTATCCTTCAATTTTTTGTATTTACTTATCATTTTATCAAACAGTGTTTATTTAAATCATCACGCCCAACCGGCACCCGTGCGGATGCACGTGTTAGTTACTAGTTTGAAGGAAAATGTTAACCGATGCACCCGAAACACCAATTAAAGAAGCAAATATAATATTATTGTATTGAAAGTTGTGCAATCGACTTCTAAGAAATTAAAAAAAAATTTATTTTCAACTTAAAACTTTCTTGTTTTGTGTTCCATACGAAGACACTTATTAACCTAACCCTAATTTTAATTCTTCATCATTGTTCATGACTCACGAGACAAACCAACAGAATGATAGGAAAACTATTTTGTCCTACTTATTAATTTTTAGGGTTTTGTTAATGAGTGTCTCCGGAACACTCTTTAAGTATCCTTAATAAAAAATTATTTTTAGAAAAAATTAAAGACTTCAATTTTCAATGCAATAAATGCACAAACTTTCATAAAAATTACCACTTTTGATGTTTAAAAGTGCCCTGGAAACACTAGTTAACATTTCCCTAATTTTTATATGCGCTTTGGAATGAGATAGGACCCATGCTCTCTGGTTTCCTGACATAAGATGCTTTTGTAATAATTTAATAATATAATAAAATAAAATATCCATAAAAAATTATAACCCAATCTCTCGCTATCCAAAATAATATTTTTTTGACAGAACTAAATAAAAAATATTATAACTAAACTATGCAAAGCAACCAATTGTTGATAAATCGGAAATATCATAAAGTAAACAAAGCAAACAATCGTTGATTATAACACTTTCCCAACGGCTATTTGAACGCTTCATAATAGTATTTATTATTTAATAAGTATATTTTCTAAAATGATTTTAATCTTCTTTAAAATATAAATTTACCTCTAAAAAGAATGTAAATTTAAAACACAAATAGTCGTCTTACATATCAAATCTAGTAGATGGGTTGGTCACAAAAAAAAATACACTAGTAAATGGCGAAACAATATTATGAATCTGTTTGTTTAAGATTTAATTTTTTATTTTAATTTTTAACGTTTATAAGTTTATCTTAAAAAAGTTCATGAGTTAAATGTCTAGAGTTTGAATTTTTTCAAGAGAAAAAAAAATATTTACATAACAATTAACATACTAAGATTTGTTATTAAAAAAAATAGTAGAGTATAAGTTTTTGCATAAAAATCATTTAGTTGAAAAAATTAATTTTATTCTGAAAAGAAAAAGTTATTTTGGTTAGTTTTTGAAACAAAAATACAATTTTAATAGATGAAAGAGAAAATCATAGTTTATGATTTTTCAATCATATCAATGAAAAACTATTTTGACATTCAAATATAGTTTTTCAATTTGAAAGATTTTTCAATTATAGCTTATGATTTTCATTAAAATATTTAAAGAATAATCTCCAAATTATTTATATCAAAGTTACTTTTAGTTTAACCAGCTGAAAAACGGGCATTCTATCCATATTTTTCTATTGTATTTTATTGTGTTTATATTTTATGTTGTTTTTTAATTTAATTTTGAAAAAAAAATCTTAGATTGTTATTGGAAAATTTTAAGCAAAAAAAATGTTCAACTGAAAGATAGTTTTAAAATTTTCTATAATTTAGCCATAAATTTAGATTTAAATTTAAATTTGGAAAAAAAAAATTGAGTTTTTTTTTTACAAGAGAAAAAAAATTGAGTTGTCAAGAGTAATTTGGTCCAAAAAAGTCTGATAACAAAGTAGTTAGTTGATGATTAACTTTAGAGTTGCCTTTATAACAATAGGCCTTATATGTGCAAAAGAAAATGATTATTGTTATAAAAGAAGGCCGACAAGAAACAAAAATATTATATATGATAGATACCATGTAGCACTGACAAATAAAAATCATCGAGCTTTTAACGAATTATTATTATTTCTTAAATGTATTTCTTAAGCAAAGAAGAAATTAATGGGTTAAGTCACGTACTACATCGATCTCTTTAAGACATTTCATAGCACTGTTTAAAATTGTGCAAGCAAACTATCAACTACGACGTCTCTAGGGTAAAATACTCTCAAAATGTATCAGACTCATATGGTATTGTAGGATCCGCTTTAGAAATATCCCCATCAGATATGGTAATACAATTACTCTAAGATAGATTATGACCACTCTAATATGGTACTATGCACTTAACTTCCAAACGAAAAAATTTTCAAAGGGACAAATTATTCCAAAGGGAAAAGTTTGTGACGATACAAAACATAAAGGGGAGAAATGGCTTGGAAGTGCATAGAACAAAAGAGAGGAAAAAAAAATTTGGAAAGGAGTCATGCTTTGGTGTACTTTTCACAAAAGGCTTAGCACTCTTTATATAGTGTTGGAAGTTGTACAATATGTGTAAGAGTTTTTTTTTTTCAATTCATATACACTAGTAGTCTTTATGTTCCAAAAATCACCCACTAGAATTTAAAAAATAAATTTCAAAATAGCATCGAACTCTTCTACAAGAATTGTGAATAAGCAAATGTATCTTTTGACTTGGAACTTTGTATACTATGATCAAGATTTTATCATATGGACTTGTAGTCTTGAACTCCCTCTCTGACGTCAAAACACACAAAATTTTCTTAGGGTGCATGCTTTAATGGCCTTACAAGTATATCCAAGTATGGTGAACACTCTAGGAATTTTGCCTAGAATTTCATAGGAAGAGGCCCCACTTTCACATTCAAATAGGTGATTCTATCAAGAGTGCTCTTTAAATAGGTTCTCTACTCCACATAAAATATAGATCTAATTAAGAGTTTTTATTACCTCATACTCCCATATATTTAAGAATCATACTTCTTTCGATCGATAATAACATGTTCATATCATATCACTTCACAACTTGTTACTACCCTTGAACCTAATTCTCAAAATCTTCAATCTTTTAGGTAGGGTTATAATAATAAGTGATTCATATTTATAAAGGCAATAGTTTCGTCCTATTTGATATTTTCTAAACTTCCTCTATAGCTTATTATTTCGTTAAAGGATCAACAAAATTTTCATCAATATTTACATGAACCACTCTAACAGCTCCTTTAGAGAGCAACTCTTTAACAATGTTGTTCTTATGGTGTATTTTTTGCCTCTTATGATTTTAATAACGGTTCTCTATTTTCGCAATAGTCTTGGTGCTATCGTAGTGGATCAAAACAATTATTATCAGTTTTTCCCATAGATGGATATATGCTAGAAAGCATCTCAACCAAATTTCTTCTTCACAAAATGTTTCTAGTGTTATCATCTAAGACACCATTGTGCACTGAGCTAATATTATCTATTTCTTAGATTTCTTAGAAATATATCCTTCAACTATGCTAAATATATAGTCATTGATTGCTTTGGAATCATGATAATGTGTTCTAATTAGAATCACTATATCCTTCAAGATTAGTAGGAAACCTTTGAAAATGTAATCAAAGGTTCATGGTTTACTTATCTCAAGAACCTTTGAATAGCGTGTCAATGTTATATACTAAGTCTACCGGTAAACCTACAAAATAGTTCCGTGGTATAGGCAATATGTAGGGTATATTGCAATAAGTAGCATACTTGAGGTTGTTAATGATGCTTACATATTTTGATTGACTTACATCTTCACAGTGTAATTAACGAGTTCGACACTTGGATCATATAGTTTACAAGTATATTTTCAACATAATGAGGCTGATCTAAATAAATTCTCTTTTTTGACCTAATAATCTTAATAACAAGGACTACACGTCCGTCTCCTAGGTCTTTCTTATCAAAGTTTTTACACAAAAATGATCTCACCATTTTTATTGTACGAGTGTTTTAACCAAATGAACAAGTCATCTACATATAGACATATGATAGCGCAAATTCTATTTTCAAATTTGTGGTAAATTCATTTATAACTTTCATTCACTTTAAACCCATTCAATATAATCAAATTGTCGAACTTTCGGTGTCATCGCTTAGAATCTTGTTTTTTTTTTGTTACAGCTTAGAATCTTGTTTAAGACCACACAAAAATTTATCTAACTTACAAACCTTACTTTATTTCCCATGAATTACAAAACCTTCAAGTTGTTTCATATATTTCTTCTTCAAAGTTACCATTTAGAAGTTTTTAATGAGTATTTTTTTTAAATGTGGCTTAAAAATTATATAATATATAATGAGGTTTATGTAGCTAGCCCTAGTTTTTTAGTGAGAGAAACTTCACATTCTCTCTAAGTTCTTTTTCTCCTCCATTTATCAAGGAGTAGTGGTTTTAGGTCATTGTTTAATCTAGAATACCCCCCCTCTGGAGTTTTTCTTCCCTTTCTTTCAATCTAAATAAATGGTTTTCACATATATAAGTATTTTCTTTTGTGTTTTTTTTTGTGATTTCACCGTCTGAGTGAGGCATTGTGTTGTTCGTTGTTTTGTGCGGCGTTGTTTAATTTTGCATCTTGTTGCGGTGTTCGTTTGGTTCCTACTGAAAGATTGGGTTCAGTCAATTATAGATTCAATCAATGATTTAGGTGTCAATGTTGCAGATCCAGAAGCATGAGTATTCCAGTGACTTAAATTTTATCATATTGTTTATAGGCATTTTTTCATTGTATGTTATTAACTTGGGTGCTCTGAGTTTCTTTGCAGATTCACCCTCTACGTTTTTAGCGATGTTGAACATATTATTGTATCTAATGTATTCTATCAATTTGAATGAATGGATATCGTTTTGTTTTTGTTATAAAAAAATATCCAATATCATTTAATACTCTAAGGAAAAAATCATTTTTAATGGTAAACATATTAATGAATAAAGATAATTGAAGCGCCCTAAAAATTCGAGGGTTGCTCGTAAAACAATGAAGTCGCCACCAAAGTTTATTAAAATAGGGGAAAACATCGGAAAAACCCTTTAAAATGAAAAAAAATGGTCTTTAAAACCAAATTATAGGTTCGAGAGTCGATTATGCGTAGGGAAGGTATTAGCACCCTACGACATCCGTTAAAAAACGGTTACCTCTAATTAATTGTGCAAAATATTTGTTAACTTCTAAATATTTATGTCTCCTTATTATTAAAAGCGAATTAAAATTAAGTTTTTAAATGAAAATGCAATGTTTAAATATAGAGAAAAAAGTTTTTATTATTGTGCTTGATAAAAGTTTGATCTTGCTTCTACGTATCTCTTGGTGTGGTGGAGAATTAAAAGCTACGTAGTTCTCAGTAGAAAATGTTTGCTTGTTGGTTGATTTTAAAAAACTGTTTTTGTTGCGATGATTTTTGAAAAAAAAAAGGATTGCTAATTTGATTTAATAAAAAAATACTGATTAAAAGAAAAGATTGTGGTGAGTTTGTTGATTTGTTTTTTTTTTATTAAAAGAAAAATGAGTTTAAGAACGACCAAGTTGTATAACTTGTGTTCTAAAAACTCAAGGATTAAAGAGATGTACATCAAATTAATCCCCTTTTAGAATTTCGATATTTTTTATTAAAACTATTCTAAAAAACAAATTTTTAAAAAAAACAAGTAGTACAACTTGTGTTCTAAAAGATTCAAAAACTAAAGGGATGTACATCCAATTAATCCATTTCTTAGAAATTTTAAATATTTTTTACATTAACTCTAAAAATAAGTTTTAAAGCAATCAAGTTGTACAACTTGTGCTCTAAAGACTCAAGGTTTAAAGGAATGTGCATCCAATTAATCCATTTTTAGAATTATAAATGTTTTAATGTTTTTTGTTTTGAATTTATTTTTGTGTAATAGAAACCAAAATATGGTTCAAAACATAATCAAATTAAATAGGTTTATTTGGTCTATTGGTCCTCTAACAAAATATAGTGGTTAACACTGCCTTAGCCCAACATTTTAAATCTGGCCCAAAATAAAATAAATAAACAAATAAATGAATAAATACATGTAACAGATAAATAAAAATAAATAAATAAAATGAAGAGAGGGCCACTTGGATGGCTCCTATTGGCTATACAGCCAATTGGCCCCAGTGTCCCAAAACTCTTCTCTAAATCACAACAACAACAACGGGAAGAAAGAAGAAAGGGAAAATTGAAGAAAAGAAAGGAAAAGGAGAAGGGGAAGAAGAAACAGAGAAGGGAAGAAGAAGGAAGAAAGAGTGAGTGGAAGGGGCGGCGGCGCCGCCGCCGGCAGCCCGCTGGCGAGAGAGAAGAGAGAGAGATATACCTTTGAGGGGGAGAATGGGAGAGAGAAGGAGAAGAGGGATGTTTAGTGATGATGGTTTTGGTGGTGATGGTGTGGTGGTTTTGTGTTGTAGTGACTTTGGTGGTTGTGGTGGTTGTGTTGTTTTGTGTTGTTGATGATGAAAAAAAAAAGTTTGCTAAGATTGAAAGAATTGTAGTGTTGTTGTGTTGCTGATTTTTTTCTTGTTATTTTTTTTTTATGAAAATTCCTTTTTTAGCTTTTGATATTGGTCTTCAATATATAGGCTCCATTGTTGCATTTTTGTGACAATGAAATATGTTTGTGATTGGTTCCTTTGAGGCTTTGGCAAAAGTTTTGGGTTTAATAGAGATGGAAAAGGAAATGGTGGCTGCACTTTTCATTTGTGTATGTATTTGGGCAAGATTTTAGCCATTTTTGGTACAATAATGAAGAGTGCAAGCAAGCCAAAAGAAAAAGGAGCGAGAGAAGAAAAGATTTGCTGAAAAAAATCAGCAAGAGGGGCGCCCCCTCCTTTCCCAAATTTCAAGTTTTCTCTCTTTCTTTTTAAGTTTTTTTTTGCTTTATTATATTTTTTGAAATTTTATGGGATGTAATTGGACAATTGATCATTGGACTTGACTAATGACCCAAATAAATTAATTTTTATCTATGTCTTTTGTAAAAATAAATTAGGGTACTACAATAATTAATTAGTAAACCTTTGTTATTATATTAATTTTTATGGTTTTTATAATTAGCTGAGTCAATTCAGTCATGAAAAAGAATTTAAAAGATTGAAGGAGACTTAAACCTAACACAATAGAATAAAAAAAACAAGAAAAATAATAATAAAATTAAAAAAGATCCTCACATAAGGATTACATTCATATATTCTTGAATATAATCACTCTCTATCAATGCATCACTCCAAGTGCCAACAATACACATATCAAAAAATGCAATACTTTGTTTATTCTCTATTTGTTTCTTGACTTGATTCTCCACCAAATCTACAACATGTAACTATACTCAGGGTCGTCTTGAAAAATTAGGAGGCCAGACTATAATCTTAAAATTAGGCCCTCAGTAAAATATAAAAGCAAAATGAACTTAAAAAAAAATGTAAATTGTAAATAATATAAATAACAGAAAAAAATGCTCCTGGGTGACACCTAAGTACCTCACCATACTCAGTCTTGCAGTTTTTCACTGCATACTCCTGGGTGACACCTAAGTACCTCACCATCAATTCCACCCCATCAACCTGAGACACCTTCATCCTATGGCTCAGTATCCGTCCTTCAACCGGAACATGCAGCAGACACACCACATCATCTAAAGTGATGGTTATTTCCTCAGTAGGCATGTGAAAGCTGTTGGTCTCGGAATGCCACCTCTCGCTTAGCGCCTGGAGCAGAGCATGATTAACAATAGAATACCCTGTGTACAGCAAATCATGCAACCCACTCGCCCTTATAGGATCCCAAAACCATATTTGATTCCTATGTGGACGCTGGAGATCTGCCACCTTCGCCCCGTGATTTATGCATCTCATCCTACGGATGTTACGAATCTAAAATAATAAAAAAAACACCACATAAATCAAAAACATACAAAAAAAAACATATACTTCATATATAAAAAATTACGCGCGAATAATATTCGAAGACAAAAATAATAATCAGACAACGGCATGTGTTCATGTCATTGTTTTTAAAAGTTATCATACAAAAAAAATATATCGACTTCATATATAAAAGTTAAAAAGAAAAAAGAAAACTTACATTATTTGCATTATACCACAACAGTAATGCAACATGTGAAGCGTATGATGACAACAATGAGTCATCATAAGGCCCTCCAGGAAATGGAGCCACATCTGGTAACTCCTCGGGGGCTGTCGCAGCTGCAATCTCATCCTCATCTAACGTAGCCGCATCGTCGTCCCCACCCTCATCAGCAACATGCTGGCCACCATCTGTGGCATCATGTAGCTGCTCCTGATATTGCAGGTACTGGGTGGGGTCCTCCACCTGCGACACCTACTGTGTCGACTGAGAACTACCCTCACCCCCAACAGGCCTCCGACCTCTTCTCCTCTTAGGCACATGAGGGTTTGCAGCCTGTCTCTCCCGTCGGTAGCTGGTAGTCATGGGCTGCTTACCAGCTCTAGCCGTCCTATCTTGGTTCTGATCAGACATATCTGCACAAAAACAAAACTAAAAAAATTAGGCATAATAAAAACATCATTCTATCATAATTCCAACATTCTCACAATTCCAACCTTCTCACAATCTAAACAACATTCATCAACATACTCATTTAGGCATTTTAACAAACACTTTGAGTGCAACATTCACATTGTGTTAATTGTGTTAATTGGACAACATTCACAACCACATTATACTTAAACATAATCTAAACAACATTCACGACAACTACATTCATCTATAACATCATAAACTAACAAAAAAATCAATTTTTACATAAACCCTAACCACATAAATCTATCAAAATTAACAAAAATAAACCCACACAAACTAACATTAACACTATAAATGATTAATACTACTTACTTGTGGTTTTGTAGAGATGATTTGCTTGATTTTCGTGAAAATGGAATTGGAGAGGATTGGATGAAATTTGAAGAATTTAGAAACTGTGATGGGTTCTGTTTGCTGTTCTGGTTATGTTCAGATCGCAGCGGCAGTTAACTGCCGATGCAGACGCGCGACAATTAACTGCCGATGGGGACGACGACAGTTAACTGCCGATGCACCATCCCAGGGGCAATTAACTGCCGCCGGGGTAAAACCGTCATTTACTAGGTGTGTTTTAGCCTTGTCTAATGTGGGAAAGGCAATTTTCAAGAATTAAATAGAAAGTATTGAGGTCCCTCTTTTTAACAGGCCATGTGCAGTGGGCCTTGTGTTAGATATTCAATTTCGTAAACAGGTTCAATTTAATTTAAATTATCAATCATCAGCGGAAGCAAGTATTGAACACACGTTTATGATCAGATACAACATGTTTGATTTATTGAAATTCAAAGTTCAAGGTCATAGGAATACTTGGATTCATGACAAAGGAGTTTTCCGGCAGCAGCAATCTGAAACAACAGCAAGGTCAGCGGCGGCTGGTTTGGTTCTTCCTCAACCTGTACTCTTATGCCCTAATGCGCTTCAGATGGGGAGAAGAGCGGTTTTTGCTATGTACGGTATATTGGGGACCATAGCCTCTTTTATATTGGATGGCCATTAGGGTTTCCCATTATTCCGTTAATGGACCATCCAGACATCCACCCGTATCTAAGCTCATATCACTTAAATAATTAATTATTATTTTAATAGAAACCTAATAAGTCTTTTTCATTATTTGATCACTAATCAATTAAGACCCTTAAATGATAAATAGCTAATATAATTAAAATAGATATATATGCCCACATAATAATCATTGGAATATAATAATTAAGTAAATTATAATTAAATATTCCAACACCTTGTTGCACCTGCATAGGGCCAACTCTGGCTATATTGGAACTTGTACATGTACTGATTCCTTCGTGATATTCAAGAATGACTTTGACTAAGACAAATTTTTAATTAGGCTAGTGACGATGAAATCACTCTTTCCTTCATGGCTAACATCCTCTTTCACAAGCCTTAAATCAAATCCATATTGATGATTTATACCTCCTAATTTATCACAGATCCTAGTTTGAGAGTAATACCCACTTCAAAGCTTGCAAACTATCATTTCCTTTACACCCACCAAGCTTTAGCGTGAGTCCCTCACTTGATGGAATTTTTTATTCAACAAGTGAATTACCACTCCTAAAATCTTTATCTAATAATGACGTCATCAATATTAATAACTTTACTTGAAATTACCTTGTGTTTTTTTGCTTTCGAATTTTCATGATTTTTTCGCTCTTTAATTCTTGATAGAGATGCACCACTCAATTGCTTTCGCATATTATACATTTTGACTAGCATCTAGGGACCAAAATCCGATGGAATAACTTCCTGATTTATTTGCAAAGTTTTCTCATGAACAAAAGGGGTCTTCACCATAGAAATCACGTTTATTGGTTGTTGCACTTCCGAAACATGAATTGTAGACAAACTTTCATATTTTGAGGCATACTTCATCTCCTTAGGTGAAGAAACCCTCACAAGATCAGAAATTGGGACTCTAGCCATCTCTTTATTCATGTCAAAAAACTTGTTATTTGGACAAATGACAGCCTTGTGGCCATATTTCCCACAACTAAAACACAACATGTAATCCTTTATATTCAAGATTAAGAACGAGATCTAAACACTCACAGTGAACTTTTGAATGAGTTTCTTGTCCATATTTATTTCCACACAGATACGAGCAAATCAATCACGAGATCAACTAGAAGTCAAGTGGTCAACCTTGCCCTAACACGCCAAGAAAATTCCTATTATAAAATTGATTATAATCTGTACAAAGGTCTTAATATTCCAATGCATTGATTACACATATTTCAATAAAAAATTATCATTTAAAGGTCTTAAAGAGTGCCCCGGGGGCACTCGTTAACATTTCCCTATAAAATTCCATTGGAATATTAGGAATCCTTAACCATACAGAAACATGTGTAGTTGAGATTGTCATTAATCCGTACAAAGGTCTCTAATGTTGAACGATCAAACAATGATCGACAATTAACTAGGGTCATTCAAAAAGAGCATGATTGTAATCTTTTTCAATGGTGAAATGCACCATATATTGATTAATTTTTACATTAATTTAATACTCCATTTGTCCCAAATTATAAGTTGTTTTAGTCATATCACACAAATTAAGAAATGTAATTAATTTTATATGGGAAAGAGAAACTATGAGTTGTTTTACAAAGCTATCCTTTATTAATGGCATGTGAAAAATAAAATGAAGAATTGAATGAAAAGACAATAATAAATAGTCATGGGGTATTATAGAAAAAAAAATATTAACACTTCATTAGTATCGTAAACGTGCCCCGGTTACATTTATAAACAAATTTTTTTTTCAGATTCATTAAATATCAGATGTACCTGGATTATAATATAGTTCAAATACATCAGTTAGTTAATAAATTTGAAAAAAAAAAAAACAAAAGTTGCTTATAATTTTTTTCTCAAAGCTACTTATAAGTTAGTACGGAGGGAGTAACATTTTGTCAAAAACATTAATCAATAAACTTCAAAATTAATCTCATTCAAAAAAAGTTAATTAATAAACATTTGATATTATATTAAAACTCATTAAGAAATTAAATGATTATATTTTTTGAATTATTCAAATTTCTTGAATTATTCAAAATATTCAAAAGAGTTACTTGTGAGGAAGACTCTAATTTAAATTCTAACATTATATACTTCATCAAACGTAACGGATATAGGTTATAGATTAATATTTCAATGATTTTAAAAAATCTTTTTGTTTTAAAGTCAACTTTCATATTCTCAACAATCTCACCTAAGTTCATACTCATTATTTATAAAAGGCAAAGGAAAAACAAACACCACACACATCACAAACATTGTAACAACTCTTATCAACCAAATCACAATGTCTTCTGTTCCTTTCCTATTTCCTCAAACTCATTCAACAGTCCTTCCAAACCCTTCAAATTTCTTCTCACAAAACTTACTATCCACACCCCTCCCTACAAACTCTTTCTTCCAAAACTTTGTTCTTCAAAATGGTGATCAACATGAATACATTCACCCTTACCTTGTCAAATCCTCAAACTTTTCCCTCTCTGTTTCATACCCTCTTCTCCTCTTTTCAACAGCAATGTTGTACCAAGTTTTTTCACCAGATCTCACAATTTCATCCTCACAAAAAACTCACACAAACATACCAAAAAACCATGTTATCTCATCATATAGTGATCTTGGTGTGACTCTTGACATTCCCTCTTCAAATCTAAGATTCTTTTTGGTTAGAGGAAGCCCTTTTATAACTGCTTCAGTTACAAAACCAACACCTCTTTCAATCACAACAATTCATAGTATAATTTCTTTGTCTCCTTTTGATAAGAAAAAAACCAAATATACCCTTCAACTCAACAACAATCAGAAATGGATCATATACACTTCTTCACCAATCAACTTCAACCATGATGGTTCCGAGGTTAAATCCGGTCCATTTTCCGGTATAATTCGTATAGCTGTTGTTCCTGATTCCAATGGTGAGAAAATTCTTGATAAATTCAGCTCTTGTTACCCTGTCTCTGGTGATGCAAACATCAAGAAGAAATTTGGTTTGGTTTATAAATGGCAAAGAAAAAATTCTGGTGATTTACTCATGCTAGCACACCCTCTTCATGTTAAGCTTTTATCAAAAAGTAACAATCATGGTGTTATTGTTCTTAATGATTTTAAGTATAAAAGTGTTGATGGTGATCTTGTTGGTGTTGTTGGAAATTCATGGAATTTGAAAACTGATCCTGTTAATGTAACATGGCATTCAAATAAAGGTGTTACAAAAGAATCACATGCTGAAATTGTTTCTGCTCTTGTTAATGATGTGAAGAATTTAAACTTTTCATCAATAACAACAAATTCATCTTATTTTTATGGTAAGATTGTTGGAAGAGCTGCAAGGTTTGCTTTGATAGCTGAAGAAGTTTCTTGTTTTAAAGTGATTCCAATTATTAAGAATTTTTTGAAAGAAACCATTGAGCCATGGTTGGATGGAAATTTCAAAGGGAATGGTTTTTTGTATGAAAAAAGTTGGGGTGGATTAGTTACTCAACAAGGGATTAATGATTCAAGTGCTGATTTTGGTTTTGGAGTTTTTAATGATCATCATTATCATTTAGGGTATTTTCTTTATGGAATTGGAGTTCTTGCAAAAATTGATCCTTCTTGGGGACAAAAGTATAAACCACAAGTTTATTCACTTGTGAAAGATTTTATGAACTTGGGCCAAAGGGATAACAAAAATTATCCAACTTTAAGGTGTTTTGATCCATACAAGTTGCATTCTTGGGCTTCAGGTTTGAATGAATTTGAACATGGAAGGAATCAAGAAAGTTCGAGTGAAGCTGTGAATGCATACTATTCAGTAGCATTGGTTGGTTTAGCATATGGCGACAAAGATCTTGTCGCCATTGGATCAACGCTTTTAGCGTTGGAAATTAATGCCGCGCAAACTTGGTGGCATGTGAAAGTCGAAAATAATTTATATGGTGGAGATTTTGCAAAAGAGAATAGGATAGTGGGAATTTTGTGGGCTAATAAAAGAGATAGTTCACTATGGTGGGCTTCATCTGAATGTAGAGAGTGTAGGCTTAGTATACAAGTTTTGCCTTTGTTGCCTATAACTGAGTCTTTGTTCAATGATGGTGTTTATGCTAAGGAGCTTGTGGAGTGGACAGTGCCTTCTTTCAAGAACAAAACTAATATTGAAGGTTGGAAAGGGTTTACCTATGCTTTGCAAGGTGTTTATGATAAGAAGAATGCTTTGAAGAATATTAGAATGTTGAAAGATTTTGATGATGGAAACTCTTTCAGTAATATGTTGTGGTGGATTCATAGTAGGTGAGGAGTTATGTATAAGATCAATTGTGCCAAATTTAATAATCAATAAAAGTTTTGCAATTTGATGTTTCAATTTGATCATTTATAAAATATTTTTAGTTTATTTTAGTTTATGAAATTCTATATTTCTTTTAAGATTTTGTGATCATGGTGATGATGTAAAATTGATTGTTGAGATATTTTTATTGATTTGATGGAATTGAAGTTTACCATATTTTCCAATTGTACTAGAAGTTCATGTATTTTTTTTTTTTGTTTGAAGGAGAAGTTCATGTATCTTTTAAATATAATGCATTGACATATAGTTCTGACCCAATTGTCATTCTTTTCAATCATTGAATTTCAAAAATTGGCATCTTGAACATGTCAAATTCACACACAAATGAGCCAATGAAATTCTCAAATTTCAAATAATGCAAGCTTCACGCCTCTTTGGGTACTTTTTGGTCAAAGAGGCCTCAAAAGCAAAGCCGTTCATAAAGATTTGAGATTAAATTTAAAAGATGACCAAACCTAAGTCATGTGACATATACACCAAATCAATACACAAAATATTGGACTACCTAAAACTATAGGCAGTGTCTCACGACTCACGAGACATATAACGATAAAAATTTGAATTAACGTTAATTTGGTGTTTACTGGTCATTAACTATAGAAATAAATATACTAGTAGTCGTTAGCTAGTAGTCCTCTAAAAAAAAAACTGTTTCCAGCAAAGCATGTACTCTCTCCGTCTCACAATATGTGTCTTATTTGAGTTTTATACGGGTTACTAAGGAAATATTAATAGTGTTGATTTTAATGGCAAAATGTGTGTCATTTATTAAAACTCTCTTATTAATTATAGTTAGTAGAATAGTTATAGATAATTAAAATGCAATTAATAAGGGTATGTTAGTGGAAAAAAGTAATAAATGTTGTATTGATATATAACATAGACAAAAAAATTAGAAAAGATGACACATATTGTGAGACGGAGCGAGTAATTTTTTTTTAAAAAAAAAGTCCCTAATATGTAAGTCCCTCACCTATAATTATAACTTCTTTTTTAAAACAAAAGAGATACTAATTTGGTGAACTAAAAACTAGTTGAGGGATTTTTTTTAACAGTTTGTACTAAATAAAATATTATAATAATTAGAAACTAACTACGAGTACTTGTTACATTTTTTTATTTCGTAAAATATAAGAGAGAATGATAATTTAACCTTTCCTTATAAAAAAAAAAAAAAAAGAAGAGAATGATAATTTAGATATAAATTATTTTGACAGAAGCAAAACCTAACAGAAAATTTACACAGAAGCAAAATCCTTCTAAAGATGCCTTACCTGCTTCATTCGTTTTTGGAAAATGCTGAGTAGAGCAAATAAATTAACTACGACAGGGATCAAAAAGGGATTGCAAGTGAAACTTAAAAACTGTAACCCCACTACCTTTCGTGATTTTCGCCTAGGAATAGATTTGATTGGTCGAATGCAATTTCGCGAGCTCTTTGCTATGAAATTTCTCGATATTGCAATAACTATGTGAGTGTTTATTTTCCCTTCTACTGGTTTTTCGCACGCTCTACATATTTTTTCGCACGTTAAAAATATCTCAAAATTCTCTATTTTTTGATTTTATAATCTGAATAGAATATGATAGAAGGTTGAAGTGTGATAAAAGAAACACTCTAACATTGGGTGTATAGTTGGACTACACAAAGAAATCATTGGCACCTTCTTAGAAATTATAGATACCCAAAGAAATCATGGGACATCAACCAATTGTATTTCTCTTGATAAGCAAAAGACCAAATTAATTTCACATTTTGCTAAATTAAAAAGGATCTAAACTCTTGTCTTTTGGTAATAAAAGAGAGCTAAGGCCCAAAAAGAAAAATGACTACAAAGTTATGCGTATATGTCATAAAAAATGAGACTTATTATAAGCTTACTAAGAGGAGTATCGTGAACATGTATATGGAAAGAACTCAAAGAAAAACTAAAATTGGTGAGTTAATCAGTGCTTCTAGTGCCCTCCCACCATGTATGGATGTATTACATCTGTCAGTTCAATTCTAAAAGCTTATATATCCCATGCATTAAGATGAGCGGATTTCCATTGATTTTATTACAAAGTCATATCCAAGTCAATCAGAGTTTAGGAATCGCTCTCAACATGAAGACTTTTGAATCCATGTCTATCTCCAAACCAGCTCCATATCCAAGTACATTCCTCGAATCTTAGCATGAATCACATCATAAGTTTCAACTTTGCACAAAAAAACTTATTGAACATATCCCATTTTAGTTCCGCAGTAGACCACCACAACTTGAGAGATCCATTGTCTTTTTCTTATAAGCTGCATCACAGGTAAGTTTAGTACATTCCTCTGAAGGTCTTTTACAACCAATGAAAATGGTCTCTCACTAACGAAAAAGTTGTTGGGAAAAACTGGCATATAGAAAATAAATGAACGCAAGAATATAATGTGGAAACTCCAAAACTAGAGAAAAACTATGACTGTTGTCTAACGACAACCAGAGAATAACACAATGTAAAAATTGTTACTGTTGAAATAAAATTGGTTTGTACAATTTCTATAAGGTTTTGATGATAACAAAGTATTAAAGAATAATTGGATATGCTAATATATGTTCAAGTGTGCAGGGCCATAGATTAAAATTTAACAAGGTCTGAACATGTATAAGAGCATCAGAAGCACAAGCGAAGCTCAAAGACTATGGTAGTAGATCTATAGAAAGGTCAACCAGAAGTCAACACATTGGATCAGAAGAAAGGATGCTACTCATAAGCTGAAGACTCTCATTAGACTCTGAAGACCTCCAGACTCTGAATTACAAAAGATCTTGAGGGACCCAAACTCCATGTCAGATTTCTCCTCTTCTGTAGTTGTCTCTATCAAAGCCTGATAGTACAGTTTGTCTTCTGACCACATGTAAAAACAAACAAAGAACTTCAAGGACAAAGAGAATGAACGAATAATTCCAGTTTCTACACAGGGATTTCAAATGTCTAATCAACAGAACTATCCATATCAGGCAAAGGGTCAACGTTCTAGATTTGAAGCTCCTCAACGACTCTTAATGCACTGTCATTCTTCTCCAACGTCTCTCAAACCCTTGCCTATATAAGGAGATGAAGACTAGAAGAAGAATAACAAGACTCTGATGTTTTTACTGTGTCATTACTCTGCCAAAATCAAATAGCGCATAAGAACACTTAAGAATTTTTTATCAAAGTTTGTATCTTAGAAATTCTATGTCTTAAGAGTATGTTATGTATTGTATTGTTTATACATCTGATTGTATATCAAGTGTAAGAACAAATATTGTTTATTTGTAAACCTTTAAAAGTTTCTTGCCTGCGTGCTTTGGTAATAGAAGTCTCTTGCTTGTGTGCTTGAGTATTTGGAAGTCTCTTGGAAGTGTCTTTGAGCAATTATAATCTAGTGAGATTATAGTGAAATCCCTTGGAAGTGCAAGGGGACTGGACTAGCTACTCCTGGTTTGTGGGAGGAAACGGTATAAATTGCTTTGTGTCTGCTCTCTCTCTCTCTCTCTCTCTCTCTCTCTCTCTCTCTCTCTCTCTCTCTCTCTATCTATCTATCTATCTATCTATCTATCTATCTATCTATGTGTTTGTTTTATCCGCTGCAAACAGACTCCGAGTCGGACTCTGACCAGTTTTGAAAAACTTAGAAAAGTTTTGAAAAAACCAACACAATTCAACTCCCCTCCCTTGTGTTTTTCTCACCTTCAGTTACAACATATAGACTACTCTCATACATCCATGAGTCCAAGTATATTCACACCCTCCAAATAAATACTAACAACAACTTACAACACTCTTAGACAAGAGAAAAAAAGAGAAGAGTCGACTATAAATTTAAAGTGTTTCTGGTTAGTGCAGCTTGCAACAAAGAAATAAAGCTTATATGTATACATCGTTCTGCTCGTCTTGAACTTCAAGAAATATCATTTTGGTCTACAAGACTTGTCAAGAAAGTAAACAAGTGAATGAACTATCTTACTTGTCTTGCACTTTAAGAAACAACATTGATTGTTTTTTACTACCAGTTCCTTTATAATTCTAAGCAATATGGTATTTTTTTCAACATGTATATCTTTCAGCTAACCCCAACAAAATCAAACGGTGGTTAATACTGACATCAATGTTTTTAGTCATTTTTAGAACAATATGTCAATTGATCGGTGAAAGTCTTTATCAAAAACAACTTTGTTCCTCCATTGGAAATCGATTTTGGTGCCGTAAAATACAACACAATTTTTATCTTAACCATTGGATAGTTTGATAAAATTATAATAGTACCATCCAATAAAGATCCAATGGTCACAATTGAAAATTGTGTGAAACTGTGTTGTTTCACTACAACAGCAGATTTTGGTCCAATAATTTTGTCCTATCTTCCATACCGGAAGAATATATGGGAGATTCCAACTCCTCATTTGCTTCTACAATTATTGGTGAGAAGCAGCACCTGCATTGTCATCCACATAAAAGTTTGAATTATGTGATGTCCTTTTCGGTTTCATAAGGCCTTCCAATCTCTTTCTATGAGTTGAAACTTGTCTGACTATAGAAAGATACTCCATCCGATCATTATTATAAGCTAAGATTTTATTTTGAGGTTCATTAAATAACCGATATATCTAAACTATATAATAGTGATCCAAATACTTTAAAACCATAACGCATGTCGGTCCCTCACCAACGAATCCAGTCAAAGGTCATCAAAGTTAGTAGACCACATGGGGAGCGCAGGAACCTACAAAGCAAAATCATGATTAAGATTAGTAGTAAGAAAATTATGATCCCAATTTCCGGAAGGAGTTACCACTTCTAATAACATTTATCTATGCAATTAGTACTTGTGTGAGATAAATTGAAACATATTTTTTTTTACAAAGTTCATCCAATTTATTCTCAAAAGACTCCAGAGTTGTTCAGAATGAGTTGGATGCACATTCAAGGCACTGCAAAACAACTATTGGGAAATTGGTCAATAAATGAGACTAGGAGTTACTCCTTCCTTCTTCCCAAAATTGCATAATATATATATATATATAACACTTTTTAACTAAAATGCTACAGTTGGGAACATTAAAATTGTCTACAATTATACTATCATTTTATCTAAACTAAGATTCCAAGAATTAGTGTGTGCATGAAGGTATATTTTGGGATGAAGGGAGAATAGTTTTGTCATTTCTTAGTTAAACAAGGTATGGATTTTATAAAGGATTTTTTTTTACTATATTAAACCAAGTTGCAATGATATTGGAGTTTATTATTTTCTAAAACAGACTAGAATAATATTTATATGACAACATATGATTGAATATTATTTACAATGTCAATCGATACAAATTATTTTTTTAAAAAAAAATGTTAACATAGATCTTTTTTTTCTCCTAGAACTCAAATTTTCCCCTCCCCAATGTGTAGATTTTGGGATTATTCAATTATTTTCTATTTTAAAAAAATCTTAAAACTCAGTATCCGACCTAAAACCGATTAATCCAAATGGTTCAATTCAATCGTCGAGTTGCAAAGTCCTATTTAAAGTGAGAGAATAATTCATTATTTGGGTGTCTTAATTAGTGCTGCATGCCATTGTTTATATTTCCCTTGCTGATATCTTATTTCTGCCCGTTGGTTCTTGTTTGACTTTGCTTTATTTCCTTAGTGGACACTGGACATGATGCAATTTCCTTTTTTTGTCAAATAAATGATGCCATTTCCTTTTGAACGTTGGATAAAAGATTCTCTCAAATATTTTATGATCCTCAAGTCACATGCCTAGATCCAAACCCTACAGCTTGGCTTCTATGCAGCAACAAAATCGAAGGTCTAAGAAATTTGGTCTTTTTTTTTGTTTGTTAACAAGTGCTTTAATGTTAAGATTTAAAAATAAAAACAATTGATAATTTTTATATAAAAAAGCTGTTTTTTTATGCTTCAATATGTTAAATATATAAATTTGGGTTAAATATGTTTTTGGTCTCTATAAAATCTAAAACTTTTAAGTTTAGTCTTTATTTAATTTTAATTGTTTTTTTACTTTAAACTTCTTATTAAGTGTCCTAAAGACACTTGTTAGTATTTCTGTTTTTTAATGTATGTGCATGTTGCTTTTTTTTTTTAAACATCTATTTGAATAAGCGATCAATTTGATCTTTAAAGTAATAATTATTCTCTCTCTAATTTAATCCTTAAACTATTCAAAAAAAAAGTAATATAATTAGTTGAATGAACCCTCATCTTATCTTATTATATAATATTTGTTAACATTGCAACCATCCTTGCAAACCCTAACCCTACTTCATTTGGCGCCAATTCATGCCAGCCGTTGATCTCCTTCATTTAGGCACCTAATGCATCTCAGCCATTGATCTGTTGTTTTAATGGTATGCACAAATCACAATACCCATAACAACACACCTTTAATGCACCATTTGAAATTCAAATTTGATTCCTCTTTCCTATGCACCAAATTCCCATATAGCTTATGGTGTCATCACATTAATGACAATTCAAATTTGCCACCAAAACTTCATTCATTAAGTTAAAGCCTTTCCAACTTTCAAGAGTGCATGGTTTTTCATCTCCCAAGATTGTATTAATTGAGTTGTAGTTTCCATGCTATGTAACTAATTGACTGGTGCTCTTCTATCTCTATATTAATTGCTATGCACACATTACAACAATGTTTAAAATTCAAATTTGTCACCAAAACTTCATTAATTAAGTTAAAGTCTTTCGAACTTTCAAGAGTGCATGACTTTTCATCTCCCAAGATTGTATTAATTGAGTTGTAGTTTCCCATGCTATGTAACTAAGTGATTGATGCTCTTCTATCTCTATATATACACGCCAATGACAGATCCAGCCATGCAAAAGGGTTCGATTTTAGACATTTGCTCATGGCGAATAACAACGTTCAAGCACTACTATCTTACCATTGTTTGACTTGTAAGTAACCTAATCACATCTACAAGAATTAAATTACAAACATTTTGAATGTTATGTTGATCCTGCTCTTTTGTTTTTTAATAGCAGCATTAGATCCGAATCCAAGCTCTGATTTGGACAAGATTGTGAACGAGTTGCGCCTCAAGTATATGACATATGTTGTGGAATTTGACGTTGAATACGTTAGTGTTGTGTACCACGTATTTCGAACCCTTTTGATAAAATTTGTCAAATTTTAATGTGTTTATGATATGTGTTTTGATGTGCAGGGTACGGTTTTACTTCCAAGCATGTTTGGTCATGATTTTGGCGACCAAATTGATTGATACGCAACACTGGTGGATCCTAAGAGCAACGAGTTTGAGGTGTTGCTCGAAAGAAACAATGGTAGCATCTTCTTAACAAAGGGATGACATGCTCTCCGTGACTTTTATGGGATTTCCCTTGGTAGTTAGTTGACAATGGTTTTTCTTGGTCAAGGAAAGTTTGACATCACACTCAAGGACAGTTTTGGTAAGTCAGTGCCTTCGCCCAAGAATCCTTCACCCATAAATTATGAGCCTTTTGAATACGAGTATATACAAATGTTTCAATTTGAATGATATATTAATGGTTAATATGCTTGAAGAAATCAACTTTTTTCATATGGTGCAGCTTACATGTGGTGTGGGTGATGATTTTTGCATTGAAAAGCCACTGCAATATATAAATAGATTTGAATTAACGATATAAATATACTAGTAGTCGTTAGCTAGTAGTCCTCTAAAAAAAAAACTGTTTCCAGCAAAGCATGTACTCTCTCCGTCTCACAATATGTGTCTTATTTGAGTTTTATACGGGTTACTAAGGAAATATTAATAGTGTTGATTTTAATGGCAAAATGTGTGTCATTTATTAAAACTCTCTTATTAATTATAGTTAGTAGAATAGTTATAGATAATTAAAATGCAATTAATAAGGGTATGTTAGTGGAAAAAAGTAATAAATGTTGTATTGATATATAACATAGACAAAAAAATTAGAAAAGATGACACATATTGTGAGACGGAGCGAGTA
Source organism: Medicago ruthenica (assembly GCA_018208015.1). NCBI lineage: Eukaryota > Viridiplantae > Streptophyta > Magnoliopsida > Fabales > Fabaceae > Medicago > Medicago ruthenica. The sequence goes on along the minus strand of CM031377.1, from coordinate 95,116,840 downwards.
ATTTTTTTTTTTTAAAAAAAAGTCCCTAATATGTAAGTCCCTCACCTATAATTATAACTTCTTTTTTAAAACAAAAGAGATACTAATTTGGTGAACTAAAAACTAGTTGAGGGATTTTTTTTAACAGTTTGTACTAAATAAAATATTATAATAATTAGAAACTAACTACGAGTACTTGTTACATTTTTTTATTTCGTAAAATATAAGAGAGAATGATAATTTAACCTTTCCTTATAAAAAAAAAAAAAAAAGAAGAGAATGATAATTTAGATATAAATTATTTTGGCAGAAGCAAAACCTAACAGAAAATTTACACAGAAGCAAAATCCTTCTAAAGATGCCTTACCTGCTTCATTCGTTTTTGGAAAATGCTGAGTAGAGCAAATAAATTAACTACGACAGGGATCAGAAAGGGATTGCAAGTGAAACTTAAAAACTGTAACCCCACTACCTTTCGTGATTTCCGCCTAGGAATAGATTTGATTGGTCGAATGCAATTTCGCGAGCTCTTTGCTATGAAATTTCTCGATATTGCAATAACTATGTGAGTGTTTATTTTCCCTTCTACTGGTTTTTCGCACGCTCTACATATTTTTTCGCACGTTAAAAATATCTCAAAATTCTCTATTTTTTGATTTTATAATCTGAATAGAATATGATAGAAGGTTGAAGTGTGATAAAAGAAACACTCTAACATTGGGTGTATAGTTGGACTACACAAAGAAATCATTGGCACCTTCTTAGAAATTATAGATACCCAAAGAAATCATGGGACATCAACCAATTGTATTTCTCTTGATGAGAAAAAGACCAAATTAATTTCACATTTTACTAAATTAAAAAGGATCTAAACTCTTGTCTTTTGGTAATAAAAGAGAGCTAAGGCCCAAAAAGAAAAATGACTACAAAGTTATGCGTATATGTCATAAAAAATGAGACTTATTATAAGCTTATTAAGAGGAGTATCGTGAACATGTATATGGAAAGAACTCAAAGAAAAACTAAAATTGGTGAGTCAATCAGTGCATTAAGATGAGCGGATTTCCATTGATTTTATTAGTCCTTGTTACAAAGTCAATCAGAGTTTAGGAATCGCTCTCAACCTGAAGACTTTTGAATCCATGTCTATCTCCAAACCAGCTCCATATCCAAGTACATTCCTCGAATTTTAGCATGAATCACATCACAAGTTTCAACTTTGCATAAAAAAACTTATTGAACATATCCCATTTTAGTTCCGCAGTAGACCACCACAACTTGAGAGATCCATTGTCTTTTTCTTATAAGCTGCATCACAGTTAAGTTTAGTACATTCCTCTGAAGGTCTTTTACAACCAATGAAAATGGTCTCTCACTAACGAAAAAGTTGTTGGGAAAAACTGGCATATAGAAAATAAAGGAACGCAAGAATATAACGTGGAAACTCCAAAACTAGAGAAAAACTATGACTGTTGTCTAACGACAACCAGAGAATAACACAATGTAAAAATTGTTACTGTTGAAATAAAATTGGTTTGTACAATTTCTATAAGGTTTTGATGATAACAAAGTATTAAAGAATAATTGGATATGCTAATATATGTTCAAGTGTGCAGGGCAATAGATTAAAATTTAACAAGGTCTGAACATGTATAAGAGCATCAGAAGCACAAGAGAAGCTCAAAGACTATGGTAGTAGATCTGTAGAAAGGTCAACCAGAAGTCAACACATTGGATCAGAAGAAAGGATGCTACTCATAAGCTGAAGACTGTCATCAGACCCTGAAGACCTCCAGACTCTGAATTACAAAAGATCTTGAGGGACCCAAACTCCACGTCAGATTTGTCCTCTTATGTAGTTGTCTCTATCAAAGCCTGATAGTACAGTTTGTCTTCTGACCACATGTAAAAACAAACAAAGAACTTCAAGGACAAAGAGAATGAACGAATAATTTCAGTTTCTACAAAGGGATTTCAAATGTCTAATCAACAGGGCAAATGGTCAACGTTCTTGATTTGAAGCTCCTCAACGACTCTTAATGCACTGTCATTCTTCTCCAACGTCTCTCAAATCCTTGCCTATATAATGAGATGAAGACTAGAAGAAGAATAACAAGACTCTGATGTTTTTATTGTGTCATTACTCTGCCAAAATCAAATAGCGCATAAGAACACTTAAGAATTTCTTATCAAAGTTTGTATCTTAGAAATTCTATGTCTTAAGAGTATGTTATGTATTGTATTGTTTATACCTCTGATTGTATATCAAGTGTAAGAACAAATATTGTTTATTTGTAAACCTTTAAAATTTTCTTGCCTGCGTGCTTGAGTAATGATAAGTGCCAAAATTGACTTAAAAAGTATATTTATTTTAGGCACTTATGTAACTTATTTCACAAGTTATCTTAGGATAAGCTCGTATTTATGGTTCAAAATGCTATATTTGAGATCCTATGTCTTACCCCATGTTTTTATTGCAGGAAATTCATGCTTGAACATACTGAGCAAAGAAATGAAGTTTGTTTTAAAGCCATCGCTAGAAGCGCAGACTTCCTCGCTACAAGCGAGGATAGGCAGGGAATTTGAAGGCTTCATCGCTTCAAGCGCCAGCTGCCACGCTACAAGCGAAGATAGGCAGGGATTTTTAGATGCTCATCGCTTCAAGCGATGGACTGGTCGCTTCAAGCGACCAAGGGCGGTTTAAGGCTCCATGCTGACGTGGAGGATCCCTATTGGCCATTAAACTTCCTCGCTACAAGCGACCAACTCATCGCTTGTAGCGAGCGTGCAAATATTCAGTTTTATAAAGCATTTTTGGCTCATTTTCTAAAATAACCAGTTGGAGAATTTGGAGACTTTTTCTTCCAATTTGTTAGGATTGCTTTAGTAGTAGTTTAGGACTTAGTAATTAGGGCTAGAGCTTTGATCTTCAAAGATCAAAAGTGATTGGGTAGTGGAAATCAATCAAGACTTTGGGAAATCAAGACTTGGTTTGTATCTTCATCTTTTCTCTTCACTTTTGCATAGTTGCCATGAAAATGAGTAACTAACATCCCTTTGTTGGGATTAGAGGTAATCTTTCTAGCTTTGATTGTAATGAATGATTATGTGAATATATGGTTTAGCAATTTATATGTTTATGAAGTTATTCTTGCTTTTCATTCTCATGATTGATTCAAATGATATTGACAAATACTTTTGAATCTATGTTTAAGAATAATCTTCTATCAAAATAAGAAAATCTAGAAATGGATTTGGGTTTTGATAATCGCGCTAAGTTTCGGATCGTAATGCTTTCGGATTGTTTGATTGATTGGGAAATCGTCGATTAAACGATACGATCGATTTCACGATATCATTTGGGAAATCAATGATATTGTAGAGCGATATGTGATATTTACGCTAAAACGCTAAATTCATATGCATGATTTATTTATTACATTCTTTGCAAGATTGATGAACTTTAATCTCAACGCTTTTATCCCCTAATTCTTTGTCGTTTTAATTCCCGCATTTACATTCCGTTAGTTTATGAAACAAATCGTACAAACCCTTAACTCAAAACAATACCGACTGTTGAACGGTTCGAAGTAAGGCACCAATCCCTGAGGAGACGATAATAGAAAATACTTACTTTTGTTGTATGAAATACTGCTTCAACAAAATGGCGCCGCTGCCGGGGATTAGTGTTTCGTTATTTTGAACATCGCAATAGTTTGTAGTGTTTTGAGCTTTTGTATATACCTTGTTAATATTCTTTCATTTCTTTTGTATATATAAACTGTTTGGCATTAACCCTCTTTGTTATACAAAGAAAAGTTTCTTGTTGGTTAATTGTGTTTCAGATTCTCATTGAAAGAAATCATGGCTGATCATCATGATTATTTCAACTATTATGATCCATACGAGTATGAAGCTTATCAACAATATCAACAATATCCGTCTGAAGATGAACAAATGTCAAGAACTGAGAATATTCTGAACATGTTCATGCAACAATCCATGATCAACATGCAAAACACCAACCATAGATTAAGATCTTTGTCATGCCAATTGGAGGTTTTGCAAGTTCAAATGAATTATCTACCAAGAATCATGGATGTTCAGACCAACAATCAATCCACTTTGGAATGTGGAGAGATTGTTGAAGATGATGTTGATGAGAGTGAGGAAGAACCAATGTTTAAAGGATGTGGTATAGAGTCATTAGTGGAAGAATTAGAGATACCACACAAAGATAAACCTCCTCAAGAAAGGTCAGATACTGAAGAGGCCAGTGTTGTTGATAGTGAAGAAAGTATGGAGATTGAGAAGCCGGAACCGTTTCTTAACAAGGAACAAACTTCTAAGGATGAGGGGATGAAAGTGAGCAAGGTGGAACTTGAACAAGTACAAGATTGCTTATGTTCCTTGCTCAGCTTACTCTGGATAGGGAGGTTATGGACTCCACATCAGCGGTTCTTCAAGTTCATGGAATTCCTCCCGCTGCAAAGGGATACTAAAGCTGGTGTGATCTCCGTCTCATTCTGGCCACCCTAACGAAAAAGGCGTCGAGCTAACGACGTAAAACAAGCGCTTGTTGGGAGGCAACCCAACTGTTTAGGTTTGTTTTAATTAGTATTTTGATTTTTAACATTCATTTATGCATGTTGGGATAGTGGTTAGAACTTCAAAATTTATTTTTCTGTTTTCTGTCATGGTCGCTACAGCGACCAACTCATCGCTGTAGCGATGGAATTTACACTTGTCGCTTGTAGCGACGCACTTGTCGCTACAAGCGACAGTTTTTGAACTTGCGCTTGTAGCGCCACTGTTCGCTTGTAGCGATGGGCTTTTTGCCTGTCGCTGTAGCGACGAATCGCGCGCTTGTAGCGAGCGTATCAGAAAACAGTTTTATAATACCCAGGCTTGACCTGTCGCTTCAGCCACCCCCCAACCACATTCATTTAATGTTTTAGCCGTTTTAAACTCATATTTTCGCATCTTAATACATCTGAACATACTCCTTTCCATTCCATTACATTTCTGCATTTTTTCACTTTGTCATTTCTGCACAAATCTGCACAATCACTCTTAACTTCTGTTTAATCTCAACCAGCAACACTCAGGTATGTTATTTCGTTCCTCTCTGTTCCTATTTAGTAACTTTTTACTTGTTAATAGTGCCTGCATGCTGATTTCACAAATTAGGGTTTAGGGTTTTTGAGAAATTTTGAAATAAATCATGCCCTGTTGTTACCCATTGCTTATACTTAGTATAAGTTGTTATAAATGACCTAGAATCACTAGGAAAACTTCCCTTTAATCCTCATGTACATAGGAATCGTATTTTTGGAAAAACCCTTTGAAAAAAAATTCAAAATAAATTAGGGTTTTTGAGGATTTAGGGAGGTTGAGTGATTGTTTCTCATTTATTTTAGCTTTAGTGATGATTTCGCATGCTATAAGTTAGTCAAAATCAAGAAAAACATGAAATTTGAAAAAGGGTTTTGTCGCTAGAACAGCGCTTGTAGCGCACGAACCTGACATTTTCTGGGTTTCGTCGCTACAGCGACCAAGCTGTCGCTTGTAGCGAGCGAACCCAGAATTTGTTTTATTTTTGTTTTAATTGAGTTTTGACTTGTATCCTACCTGACTTTCTTCTGTTTTGATCAATTGTGTAGGAATGGCACCTAAAACATCTTCAAAACGTCAACGGAACGTTGAAAGTTCCTCGTCAAGACCAAGGGTCAATATTCCGCAACACGATGCAGCTCGTTTCCTCAGCTGGAGGAACCAAGAGAGATACGAGGAACTGAGGACGAGAAGAATATGGTCCGAGAAGAGATTTGAAATTTCTGAAGAGGGTGAATATGGACATATAGCAGATGTGATTAAAGAGAGGAAGTGGGGAATCCTTTGCACACCACCGAGGAGGATCAACTACGAGATCGTGCGCGAGTTTTACGCGAACGCGATCCCCTCCGATCCTTCAGATGAGTTCACCTTCACGACCTACGTGCGTGGGCGCACCGTCACATTCGACCGCATGTCCATCAACGCATATTTGGGCAAGCCTTTGGAGGTGGTTAATGATGAAGAAGATAATCCCCTTGCACCCACAGCACTGTGTGATTTTGGTGAGCGTCAGAGGAGTGGTGACTGGGACCACGGCACCATAGCACAGGACATCTTCCAGCAGGGGAAGAGTTACGACTTGAGTAGGGCTTCGGGTAAGCCTTTCCGAGCACTCCGTGAGGACATGACCACTGAGGCTCAGGTAATCCTTACCCTTATTCTTTATAACATCCGACCTAAGTCTCACACCTCTTCCACCACTTTAGATGTGACCCCCCTTGTTCACTACATCCTCACTCAGCGTCAAGTGGACGTAGCTAGGCTGATTGCTAATGAGATGAGGATAGTTGCTGAGAGTGGACTATTACCCCCGGGCAAACCTAAATGCCCTTTGACTTTTCCCGGGTTGATCATGGGCCTTTGTAGGAGAGCTAGAGTGCATATGCCATCACAGGTTGATGAGGAAATTAAAAATCCTATTGATGATAGATACATCAATAGGTATTGCTCTACACCTGCACCTGTAGCCCCACCACCACAACCTCATACCTCACCACGACCATCATCCTCAGCAGGACCTTCTCATATGCCACCACCACCACCTGAGACTACTAGCCACCCTAGCCATCCGACCATTCCACCTTTGGACTTTTCCGGTTGGGATTATGCTACTGTGAGCTCTATGCTGTTGGCGCAGAATGCGTCAAATCATCGGGCACTTACTACGCTTCAGAGCCATCTGCACGACAGTGGCCAGAGCCCGTGGACACCTGCGTTCTTCTCCGAGCACATTGCTTGGCCTGGGGACAGGCCATTCTTTCCAGGAGGGGCAGATGCAGCTGGTGCTGGTGATGATCAGGATGCTGGTGACGATGGTGATGACGACGCAGATGTGGATTCTGATCTGGGTGATGATTCTTCATTTGCTTCTATTGATCGCAGGGTAGCTGATTTGATTGACTCTGAGGACGACATGGCCACAGATTCAGATTGATGCAGAGCTGCAGATCTTGATTTGTTTTTCCTTTCATTTTATTTATTCTGCTTTGTATTTTAACATTTTGATTTATGCTTTGTACTTTGGGTATTTCTGTTGTACCTTGGATAATATTATGTTTATGTTTATGTTATTTATATTTTGGGTATAACATGTTAGTATAGTTATTTTATTTATGCTTTAGTGTTTATTTATGTTAAAAATTTTTTGAAAATCCCAACAAATTTTGAAAGAAAGATGAATGATTCAAAAGCAATGCTTGAACTGTGAATCATCTGAGTGATAATGATAAGAATGAGTGTTAGAGCGCGCAGCTAAGGTACTCGTTTTCTCGTTTTTCTAGGTATATTCTTTAATGTGAATAAGTTCTTTACACGCACAAGTTAATTTATTCAGTTTTTAAGCAAGCATGTGTTTAGTTTTGAACCAATGTAGAACTAGCCAAAAATGTGAGGAATCCTCAACCAATGTATATATATGCAGGAGACCAATGCCATGTTTAACTCAGTTAGATTATGTTAAATCTGTTGTTGTTTTAATTTGTATAAGAGCATTGAAATGATCAAGGCAATTTTTTTAATTTGAGAGAAATACTTGACCAAATGAACCTACCCTGTGAGATGTGTGAGTATCTGTTAACCCAGCTGAGCCTAATGGAATCAGAATTGTTAACTGTGGACTGTCAATTTAATAAGCTCATCTGCTTATTTAAATTGCCGGAGTTTGTAAAAAAATTCAGTCACAGTTAACTCTTTATTAAATTCTGATTGTTGTTTTCTTTTGAACCCTTATCCGTCGTTTTTATTGACCTTTGCCATAATAACAAAGGAACATTCGATTAGGGTGTCATTGGAATAAGTTGGGGAGAAAGGAAGGTTTTATTTAAGTCAATGTATGGTGAATGTAATATTTGATCTTGACAATCTTGAAAAGAAGAGAAAAAAAAAAAAAGAGAAAGAAAAGCAAACCAAGAAAAAGAAAAGAGAAAAATGAAAAGGTTTGCAAGATTTCAAAGAAAAAAATAAATAAGAAAAGTTGTCAAGAATCAATCAAGAATAGAAAAGAATGAAATTCACCAAGTGTTGTATTGGAGAAAGAAGGAAGTTTTAATTAGTTTGAATGTTTCCTTTTGCTTGGCCATTTGAATTCAAATATCCCACATATGACAATTCTTTTGTAGCCTAGCCCAATTACAACCCTTAAAGTCCTTTTGATCAATGCCTTTTATGCTTTTGGAAATGATAATTAGATAGACACATAATTTGATTGTATGTTATCATGTTTATTGGATGAGTGTTCATAACCCTCACAAATGATTTCAATTGTTCATATACTTTATTTAGAAGTGTGTTAGGTTTGGTTCAAATTTAAACATGTTGCTTGCCTAGGATTGTGTGATTTAATTCCTTGTGTTTAGAACTAGTCCACATTCATAGTATGTATCTCGTTTTGTGAGAAACTTAACCTTAGTTTGCGCAATCATGTTAAATCATTCATCTATCACTTATTTGCTTCAAACTTTTAATTCTTTTGCATTCTTGCTCAAAGCCATGATTAAAGCTTGTTTCCTTTTTTGTTATGTCCTTTGTTTGAGGACAAACAAAGATTCAAGTTGGGGAGTGTGATAAGTGCCAAAATTGACTTAAAAAGTATATTTATTTTAGGCACTTATGTAACTTATTTCACAAGTTATCTTAGGATAAGCTCGTATTTATGGTTCAAAATGCTATATTTGAGATCCTATGTCTTACCCCATGTTTTTATTGCAGGAAATTCATGCTTGAACATACTGAGCAAAGAAATGAAGTTTGTTTTAAAGCCATCGCTAGAAGCGCAGACTTCCTCGCTACAAGCGAGGATAGGCAGGGAATTTGAAGGCTTCATCGCTTCAAGCGCCAGCTGCCACGCTACAAGCGAAGATAGGCAGGGATTTTTAGATGCTCATCGCTTCAAGCGATGGACTGGTCGCTTCAAGCGACCAAGGGCGGTTTAAGGCTCCATGCTGACGTGGAGGATCCCTATTGGCCATTAAACTTCCTCGCTACAAGCGACCAACTCATCGCTTGTAGCGAGCGTGCAAATATTCAGTTTTATAAAGCATTTTTGGCTCATTTTCTAAAATAACCAGTTGGAGAATTTGGAGACTTTTTCTTCCAATTTGTTAGGATTGCTTTAGTAGTAGTTTAGGACTTAGTAATTAGGGCTAGAGCTTTGATCTTCAAAGATCAAAAGTGATTGGGTAGTGGAAATCAATCAAGACTTTGGGAAATCAAGACTTGGTTTGTATCTTCATCTTTTCTCTTCACTTTTGCATAGTTGCCATGAAAATGAGTAACTAACATCCCTTTGTTGGGATTAGAGGTAATCTTTCTAGCTTTGATTGTAATGAATGATTATGTGAATATATGGTTTAGCAATTTATATGTTTATGAAGTTATTCTTGCTTTTCATTCTCATGATTGATTCAAATGATATTGACAAATACTTTTGAATCTATGTTTAAGAATAATCTTCTATCAAAATAAGAAAATCTAGAAATGGATTTGGGTTTTGATAATCGCGCTAAGTTTCGGATCGTAATGCTTTCGGATTGTTTGATTGATTGGGAAATCGTCGATTAAACGATACGATCGATTTCACGATATCATTTGGGAAATCAATGATATTGTAGAGCGATATGTGATATTTACGCTAAAACGCTAAATTCATATGCATGATTTATTTATTACATTCTTTGCAAGATTGATGAACTTTAATCTCAACGCTTTTATCCCCTAATTCTTTGTCGTTTTAATTCCCGCATTTACATTCCGTTAGTTTATGAAACAAATCGTACAAACCCTTAACTCAAAACAATACCGACTGTTGAACGGTTCGAAGTAAGGCACCAATCCCTGAGGAGACGATAATAGAAAATACTTACTTTTGTTGTATGAAATACCCCGCATCTCCACCACAGATGCAGCTGGTGCTGGTGATGATCAGGATGCTGGTGACGATGGTGATGACGACGCAGATGTGGATTCTGATCTGGGTGATGATTCTTCATTTGCTTCTATTGATCGCAGGGTAGCTGATTTGATTGACTCTGAGGACGACATGGCCACAGATTCAGATTGATGCAGAGCTGCAGATCTTGATTTGTTTTTCCTTTCATTTTATTTATTCTGCTTTGTATTTTAACATTTTGATTTATGCTTTGTACTTTGGGTATTTCTGTTGTACCTTGGATAATATTATGTTTATGTTTATGTTATTTATATTTTGGGTATAACATGTTAGTATAGTTATTTTATTTATGCTTTAGTGTTTATTTATGTTAAAAAATTTTTGAAAATCCCAACAAATTTTGAAAGAAAGATGAATGATTCAAAAGCAATGCTTGAACTGTGAATCATCTGAGTGATAATGATAAGAATGAGTGTTAGAGCGCGCAGCTAAGGTACTCGTTTTCTCGTTTTTCTAGGTATATTCTTTAATGTGAATAAGTTCTTTACACGCACAAGTTAATTTATTCAGTTTTTAAGCAAGCATGTGTTTAGTTTTGAACCAATGTAGAACTAGCCAAAAATGTGAGGAATCCTCAACCAATGTATATATATGCAGGAGACCAATGCCATGTTTAACTCAGTTAGATTATGTTAAATCTGTTGTTGTTTTAATTTGTATAAGAGCATTGAAATGATCAAGGCAATTTTTTTAATTTGAGAGAAATACTTGACCAAATGAACCTACCCTGTGAGATGTGTGAGTATCTGTTAACCCAGCTGAGCCTAATGGAATCAGAATTGTTAACTGTGGACTGTCAATTTAATAAGCTCATCTGCTTATTTAAATTGCCGGAGTTTGTAAAAAAATTCAGTCACAGTTAACTCTTTATTAAATTCTGATTGTTGTTTTCTTTTGAACCCTTATCCGTCGTTTTTATTGACCTTTGCCATAATAACAAAGGAACATTCGATTAGGGTGTCATTGGAATAAGTTGGGGAGAAAGGAAGGTTTTATTTAAGTCAATGTATGGTGAATGTAATATTTGATCTTGACAATCTTGAAAAGAAGAGAAAAAAAAAAAGAGAAAGAAAAGCAAACCAAGAAAAAGAAAAGAGAAAAATGAAAAGGTTTGCAAGATTTCAAAGAAAAAAATAAATAAGAAAAGTTGTCAAGAATCAATCAAGAATAGAAAAGAATGAAATTCACCAAGTGTTGTATTGGAGAAAGAAGGAAGTTGTAATTAGTTTGAATGTTTCCTTTTGCTTGGCCATTTGAATTCAAATATCCCACATATGACAATTCTTTTGTAGCCTAGCCCAATTACAACCCTTAAAGTCCTTTTGATCAATGCCTTTTATGCTTTTGGAAATGATAATTAGATAGACACATAATTTGATTGTATGTTATCATGTTTATTGGATGAGTGTTCATAACCCTCACAAATGATTTCAATTGTTCATATACTTTATTTAGAAGTGTGTTAGGTTTGGTTCAAATTTAAACATGTTGCTTGCCTAGGATTGTGTGATTTAATTCCTTGTGTTTAGAACTAGTCCACATTCATAGTATGTATCTCGTTTTGTGAGAAACTTAACCTTAGTTTGCGCAATCATGTTAAATCATTCATCTATCACTTATTTGCTTCAAACTTTTAATTCTTTTGCATTCTTGCTCAAAGCCATGATTAAAGCTTGTTTCCTTTTTTGTTATGTCCTTTGTTTGAGGACAAACAAAGATTCAAGTTGGGGAGTGTGATAAGTGCCAAAATTGACTTAAAAAGTATATTTATTTTAGGCACTTATGTAACTTATTTCACAAGTTATCTTAGGATAAGCTCGTATTTATGGTTCAAAATGCTATATTTGAGATCCTATGTCTTACCCCATGTTTTTATTGCAGGAAATTCATGCTTGAACATACTGAGCAAAGAAATGAAGTTTGTTTTAAAGCCATCGCTAGAAGCGCAGACTTCCTCGCTACAAGCGAGGATAGGCAGGGAATTTGAAGGCTTCATCGCTTCAAGCGCCAGCTGCCACGCTACAAGCGAAGATAGGCAGGGATTTTTAGATGCTCATCGCTTCAAGCGATGGACTGGTCGCTTCAAGCGACCAAGGGCGGTTTAAGGCTCCATGCTGACGTGGAGGATCCCTATTGGCCATTAAACTTCCTCGCTACAAGCGACCAACTTATCGCTTGTAGCGAGCGTGCAAATATTCAGTTTTATAAAGCATTTTTGGCTCATTTTCTAAAATAACCAGTTGGAGAATTTGGAGACTTTTTCTTCCAATTTGTTAGGATTGCTTTAGTAGTAGTTTAGGACTTAGTAATTAGGGCTAGAGCTTTGATCTTCAAAGATCAAAAGTGATTGGGTAGTGGAAATCAATCAAGACTTTGGGAAATCAAGACTTGGTTTGTATCTTCATCTTTTCTCTTCACTTTTGCATAGTTGCCATGAAAATGAGTAACTAACATCCCTTTGTTGGGATTAGAGGTAATCTTTCTAGCTTTGATTGTAATGAATGATTATGTGAATATATGGTTTAGCAATTTATATGTTTATGAAGTTATTCTTGCTTTTCATTCTCATGATTGATTCAAATGATATTGACAAATACTTTTGAATCTATGTTTAAGAATAATCTTCTATCAAAATAAGAAAATCTAGAAATGGATTTGGGTTTTGATAATCGCGCTAAGTTTTGGATCGTAATGCTTTCGGATTGTTTGATTGATTGGGAAATCGTCGATTAAACGATACGATCGATTTCACGATATCATTTGGGAAATCAATGATATTGTAGAGCGATATGTGATATTTACGCTAAAACGCTAAATTCATATGCATGATTTATTTATTACATTCTTTGCAAGATTGATGAACTTTAATCTCAACGCTTTTATCCCCTAATTCTTTGTCGTTTTAATTCCCGCATTTACATTCCGTTAGTTTATGAAACAAATCGTACAAACCCTTAACTCAAAACAATACCGACTGTTGAACGGTTCGAAGTAAGGCACCAATCCCTGAGGAGACGATAATAGAAAATACTTACTTTTGTTGTATGAAATACTGCTTCAACAAGTAATAGAAGTCTCTTGCTTGTGTGCTTGAGTATTTGGAAGTCTCTTGGAAGTGTCCTTGAGCAATTATAATCTAGTGAGATTATAGTGAAATCCCTTGGAAGTGCAAGGGGGCTGGACTAGCTACACCTGGTTTGTGGGAGGAAACGGTATAAATTGCTTTGTGTCTGCTCTCTCTCTCTCTCTCTCTCTCTCTCTCTCTCTCTCTCTCTCTATCTATCTATCTATCTATCTATCTATCTATCTATCTATCTATCTATCTATCTATCTATCTATCTATCTATCTATCTATCTATCTATCTATCTATCTATCTATCTATCTATCTATCTATCTATCTATCTATCTCTGTGTTTGTTTTATCTGCTGCAAACAGACTCCGAGTCGGACTCTGACCAGTTTTGAAACACTTAGAAAAGTTTTGAAAAAGCCAACACAATTCAACCCCCCTCCCTTGTGTTTTTCTCACCTTCAGTTACAACATATAGACTACTCTCATACATCCATGAGTCCAAGTATATTCACACCCTCCAAATAAATACTAACAACAACTTACAACACTCTTAGACAAGAGAAAAAAAGAAAAGAGTCAACTATAAATTTAAAGTGTTTCTGGTTAGTGCAGCTTGCAACAAAGAAATAAAGCTTATATATATACATCGCTCTGCTCGTCTTGAACTTCAAGAAATATCATTTTGGTCTACAAGACTTGTCAAGAAAGTAAACAAGTGAATGAACTATCTTACTTGTCTTGCACTTTAAGAAACAACATTGATTGTTTTTTTACTACCAGTTCCTTTATAATTCTAAGCAATATGGTATTTTTTTCAACATGTATATCTTTCAGCTAACCCCAACAAAATCAAACGGTGGTTAATACTAACATCAATGTTTTTAGTCATTTTTAGAACAATATGTCAATTGATCGGTGAAAGTCTTTATCAAAAACAACTTTGTTCCTCCATTGGAAATCGATTTTGGTGCCGTAAAATAAAACACAATTTTTATCTTAACCATTGGATAGTTTGATAAAATTATAATAGTACCATCCAATAAAGATCCAATGGTCACAATTGAAAACTGTGTGAAACTGTGTTGTTTCACTACAACAGCAGATTCTGGTCCAATAATTTTGTCCTATCTTCCATACCGGAAGAATATATGGGAGGTTCCAACTCCTCATTTGCTTCTACAATTATTGGTGAGAAGCAGCACCTGCATTGTCATCCACGTAAAAGTTTGAATTATGTGATGTCCTTTTCGGTTTCATAAGGCCTTCCAATCTCTTTCTATGAGTTGAAACTTGTCCGACTATAGAAAGATACTCCATCCGATCATTATTATAAGCTAAGATTTTATTTTGAGGTTCATTAAATAACCGATATATCTAAACTATATAATAGTGATCCAAATACTTTAAAACCATAACGCATGTCGGTCCCTCACCGATGAATCCAGTCAAAGGTCATCAAAGTTAGTAGACCTCATAGGGAGCGCAGGAACCTGCAAAGCAAAATCATGATTAAGATTAGTAGTAAGAAAATTATGATCCCAATTTCCGGAAGGAGTTACCACTTCTAATAACATTTATCTACGCAATTAGTACTTGTGTGAGATATATTGAAACATATTTTTTTTTAGTTTACAAAGTTCATCCAATTTATTCTCAAAAGACTCCAGAGTTGTTCAGAATGAGTTGGATGCACATTCAAGGCACTGCAAAACAACTATTGGGAAATTGGTCAATAAGTGAGACTAGGAGTTACTCCTTCCTTCTTCCCAAAATTGCATAATATATATATATATATATATATATATATATATATATATATATATATATATATATATATATATATAACACTTTTTAACTAAAATGCTACAATTGGGAACATTAAAATTGTCTACAATTATACTATCATTTTATCTAAACTAAGATTCCAAGAATTAGTGTGTGCATGAAGGTATATTTCGGGGGAGAATAGTTTTGTCATTTCTTAGTTAAACAAGGTATGGATTTTATAAAGGATTTTTTTTACTATATTAAACCAAGTTGCAATGATATTGGAGTTTATTATTTTCTAAAACAGAATAGAATAATATTTATATGACAACATATGATTGAATATTATTTACAATGTCAATCGATACAAATTATTTTTTAAAAAAAAAATGTTAACATAGATCTTTTTTTTCTCCTAGAACTCAAATTTTCCCCTCCCCAGTGTGTAGATTTTGGGATTATTCAAATGGTTCAATTCAATCGTCGAGTTGCAAAGTCCTATTTAAAGTGAGAGCATCATTCATTATTTGGGTGTCTTAATTAGTGCTGCATGCCATTGTTTATATTTCCCTTGCTGATATCTTGTTTCTGCCCGTTGGTTCTTGTTTGACTTTGCTTTATTTCCTTAGTGGACACTGGACATGATGCAATTTCCTTTTGAACGTTGGATAAAAGATTCTCTCAAATATTTTATGATCCTCAAGTCACATGCCTAGATCCAAACCCTACAGCTTGGCTTCTATGCAACAACAAAATCGAAGGTCTAAGAAATTTGGTCTTTTTTTTTTTGTTTGTTAACAAGTGCTTTAATGTTAAGATTTAAAAATAAAAACAATTGATAATTTTTATATAAAAAAGTTGTTTTTTTAATGTTTCAATATGTTAAATATATAAATTTGGGTTAAATATGTTTTTGGTCTCTATAAAATCGAAAACTTTTAAGTTTAGTCTTTATTTAATTTTAATAGTTTTTTTTACTTTAAACTTCTTATTAAGTGTCATAAAGACACTTGTTAGTATTTCTATTTTTTAATGTATGTGCATGTTGCTTTTTTTTTAAACATCTATTTGAATAAGTGATCAATTTGATCTTTAAAGTAATAATTATTCTCTCTCTAATTTAATCCTTAAACTATTCAAAAAAAAAGTAATATAATTAGTTGAATGAACCCTCATCTTATCTTATTATATAATATCTGTTAACATTGCAACCATCCTTGCAAACCCTAACCCTACTTCATTTGGCGCCAATTCATGTCAGCCGTTGATCTCCTTCATTTAGGCGCCTAATGCATCTCAGCCATTGATCTACTATTTTAATGGTATGCACAAATCACAATACCCATAACAACACACATTTAATGCATCATTTGAAATTCAAATTTGATTCCTCTTTCCTATGCACCAAATTCCCATATAGCTTATGGTGTCATCACATTAATGACAATTCAAATTTGCCACCAAAACTTCATTCATTAAGTTAAAGCCTTTCCAACTTTCAAGAGTGCATGGTTTTTCATCTCCCAAGATTGTATTAATTGAGTTGTAGTTTCCATGCTATGTAACTAATTGACTGGTGCTCTTCTATCTCTATATTAATTGCTATGCACACATTACAACAATGTTTAAAATTCAAATTTGCCACCAAAACTTCATTAATTAAGTTAAAGCCTTTCCAACTTTCAAGAGTGCATGGCTTCTCATCTCCCAAGATTGTATTAATTGAGTTGTAGTTTCCCATGCTATGTAACTAAGTGATTGATGCTCTTCTATCTCTATATATACACGCCAATGACAGATCCAGCCATGCAAAAGGGTTCAATTTTAGACATTTGCTCATGGCGAATAACAACGTTCAAGCACTACTATCTTACCATTGTTTGACTGGTAAGTAACCTAATCACATCTACAAGAATTAAATTACAAACATTTTGAATGTTATGTTGATCCTGCTCTTTTGTTTTTTAATAGCAGCATTAGATCCAAACCCAAGCTCTGATTTGGACAAGATTGTGAACGAGTTGCGCCTCAAGTATATGACATATATTGTGGAATTTGACGTTGAATACATTAGTGTTGTGTACCACGTATTTCGAACCCTTTTGATAAAATTTGTCAAATTTTAATGTGTTTATGATATGTGTTTTGATGTGCAGGGTACGGTTTTACTTCCAATCATGTTTTGTCATGATTTTGGCGACCAAATTGATTGATACGCAACACTGGTGGATCCTAAGAGCAACGAGTTTGAGGTGTTGGTCGAAAGAAACAATGGTAGCATCTTCTTAACAAAGGGATGACATGCTCTCCGTGACTTTTATGGGATTTCCCTTGGTAGTTAGTTGACAATGGTTTTTCTTGGTCAAGGAAAGTTTGACATCACACTCAAGGAAAGGTTTGGTAAGGCAGTGCCTTCGCCCAAGAATCCTTCACCCATAAATTATGAGCCTCTTGAATACGAGTATATACAGATGTTTCAATTTGAATGATATATTAATGGTTAGTATGCTTGAAGAAATCAACTTTTTTCATATGGTGCAACTTACATGTGGTGTGGGTGATGATTTTTGCATTGAAAAGCCACTGCAGTATATAAATAGATTCACGGAGTAGAAGTAGTGATTGATATGTAGTATTCAATCAACTTTATTGGTCTTTCCATGAACTCTTATTGAATAACTTTCGACATTACTAATTGATTTTTCTAGAAAGGTTGTTACTCATTTTCTTCAATAGTCACAATTTGTTATCAATTCTATTTTGACCATTCCCTCCTCTACTATATTGTTTTTGGTATCTTCTTGCTGGTTTAGTATTCCATCCTGCAAGCTCCTAGAAATATTCATGACAAGCATTTGTAAAACCAACCAAGAATGAACTTGAATGATAACCACTAGCCACATATTTTGAATTGTCGAAAGGGTGATCACACTGTGTCTCTTTAAGCTTCAAGAAGAATGGATGTAAGTTGGCATAAAAAAAAAAAAAAGAAGAATAGGTGTAAGTTGTGATTCATTGAGACATAAAGGATAGCAATATGCCAAGAAATATTTGATTTTTTGGAAGACAATCCATTTATTTAAAATGAGCATTCTGCATGTTGAAATATGTATTCTAAAATAACTTATAAATAATATTTTATTTGGTTCCGTAAAAAATGAAGAAACTATCACTTTTAGTCAATGAAATATCACAATCTCTAAATAATATTCATAAAATATATGAATTTTTTTTAAGACGTTTGGGGCTATCTTTTTGTGGTTTATTAGAACTTTTATTGTGAAATTTTATGTCCTCTTAACCACCCTAGGCCCATTTTAACCCTTCATTAACTTGGTTAATTACTATCATTGAAAAAGGTGCATTTAATTCTAAATTTCTCTTTTTTTTTTAGGGAAATTCTAAATTTCTCTCTTTCCAATGAACGGTAGACGTGCAATCTTTAAATTTTGTGTGACTCAATAAATGGTAGCTGTGCAATCTTTAAATATTGTGTCGCTAAATGAACGTTAGGCGTGCAATCATTAAATTTTGGGTGGCTCAATAAGTAGTAAGCTTGCAATCTTTAAATTTTTTGTGGATCAATGAATGGTAGACGTGCAAATTTTGCATGGCTCAATGAATCTTAGGAGTGTAATCTTTAAATTTTTGCGTGGCTCAATGAATAGTAGGCATGCAATCTTTAAATTTTGCGTGGTTCAATAAATGTTAGGCGTGCAATTATTGAATTTTGCAATGTTCAACAAAGTAGTGTGTCTATTAGTGTGCACACATTAAATATTATGAGAAACAATGGTGATAGATAGGTGTGTACTCATTAAAAGATGTGTGGATCAACATGTGCATTTATAAATGAATCATTATAGATAGGCGTGCAAGCAAGGAGTATAGGAGATGAATAGATAGACATACAATCATTAAATGTTGTGTGGCTCTATGTGTGCATTTGTGAGAGAACCACGGTAGATAGTTATGCAAGTAAGGAGTATAAGAGATAAAAAGATAGGCGTGCAATCATTAAAAGTTTTGTGGCTCACTGTATATCTTTGTGAACATAACATTGTAGATATGCGTGCAAGTAAAGGGTATATGAGATGAATAGAAAGAAGTACAATCATTAAAAGAAGTGTAGCTCAATGTGTGCATTTGTGAGCGAACTATTGTTGATAGACGTGGAAGCAAGGAGTATAGGAGAGGAATAGATTGCGTGCAAGCATAAAGGTTGCATCGTTCTATGTTTCCATTTGTAAGCAAACCATTGTATATAGATGTGCAAACAAGGAAATAGTAGATGAATAGATAGACTTGCAATCATTAAAAACTGGATGGCTCGATGTTTGCATTTTTCAGCTAACCATGCATATAAAAATAGTGTTGTTATTGTTTCCTTTTTTTAATATATTTATTCTTTCCCTTTGAAATTAAGTGTTGAATATTCTTTTGATTGAAAAATATTCAAATATGATATTGAATAGTTTGTATCAATATGATTCCTTTTTTAATATGTTGTTTTCTATTATTTGCTATTACTATCTAAGATTGGGTTTACTTGATTATATGTATATCCATGGATGGTTGAAAAGGACAACATGAAAGAGCGTGAGAAAAATGAAAGAACGATTAAAATAATTAATCTTCCACTTAAGGTTGAAATGTAAGTTAAATTGAATTTTTAAGTATCATGTAATCAATTAACACATTATAAATATACATATTATATGATTGGATGATCGTGTCCCGTGCGAAAGCACAAGTAAAAGGTCTAGTTGTATGACTAATCTCTTGATCATTGAAAATTATTAAAAACTCCCCCAATGTTAATATAATTAGTTATTTTAGTCTAATTTGATAAACATTTGTTAACTTGTGATGATATTTCCTATAATACGCTGATGTGACATGATAACTTGGATGTTTTAATGATTTGTTGGATTAGTTTTGTCCACGTGACTTTTATATTAATTAACAATAAATTAAAATAGAATTTGTCAAAAAACAAAGTAAATTAAAATAGAAAAATATAATAAAACACAACAAATTAAAACAAATTCATACTCATCTTATCTCACCTTCGAACCTTTAAATCTTCAGAATTAGAGGAAATAAATAAACTTTGTTATCCTTCATGGAAGATATCTTATTGGACTATTGATAAGATTAACGAACTCAACATTTTCTTCCTCCATATTGATTTTTATTTTCTGGTAAAAAGAAGTGAACAAAATTTGCAGTCTTTCCAACAATAAGAAATTCACAGTCATGCTCTCTCATCGGTCTAGGACCACTCTGGAGTGTATGGCTTAACATACCAAGTCTATTATATTCTTTATTTCCCATTTCCAATTCAATGGTAGGGAATCGACGACAACATCTAGAGATGGAAATGGTACAACTTGTCCGTTCAGCCAACCACTAGCAAGCATAAAATGTTCCTAATGACTAAAATCATGAAATAATAATTTAATTTATATAACACCTAAATAGACACATGAGGGAGAAATATGTCATGCAATCACTCAAAAACCACTTAAATTAGGGGAAAAATTAAAGATAATAACTAACATTTTTGTAGGATATCAAACATGTTGATTCTTTGCATCTAGATACACTGGTTTCACAACCAAAGTCACCATGTCCAAGTAGAAAGAGCCCGCATGCTAGTAATATATCTCATAACCTTCCTCAAGTTCAACACGACTTCCCACACAAGAATTTGATCTCTCTTTTCATGCATCAATTTATTGAAAATAAGGTTGATGTTGAAGGTGGCAGTCATTGTGGATTTTGTATTGTTTTTGGCCTAGTTGGTTGGTTTGTTGAGGCTCATTTTATTATTCTCCTTGATCTAACACGAGAGTGAAACAATGATTGTCAGCATTATATCTGTCAGTTTGGGACAGAGAATTGATTCAGAGAGATCTAACACGCTTTAACTCTTGCTAGACTCGATTGGACACTTGAGGATAAATGGATGATTGCCAGATATGAATTTTGTTATTGCATAGAAATAGGAGTGGGAACATGTCAGACCGTTCGACAGGGGCCAACAATCTAACCTATTTAAAGCCTAGTCTGGCCCAGCTCGTTTAATAAGAAGTTTGGGATCAAACTTTTTATAAGGATTATTTAATGGCTTTTACTTTTCCACCCCTGTTGCATTCTCACGCACCCTAATTTTTTTCCTAAAATACCCTTTGTTCGGATTTTATAATCCGAACTTAGTTTGGATTATAAAATCCGAAATATTCTTAAGTTGTTGGAACATAGAGCACCTTGGAGATGTTTGTGTAATCTCTGTGAAACTACACTTCAGATTTTATAAAATGAAATCCTTTTAGACATTTTGTATTTTATAATCCAAAACATGACAAATACCCCAAAAAAGCATAACTTTGGCGTAAAAAAGGTAAAAAAAATGACCAGTTCGGATTATATAATACGTAATGTCATTAAACATTTCGGATTATATAATCCAATATGTATAAGTACAGAAACAAAAGTATTGTTTTTTCTCTGATACATACAAATTATGTAATCTTGTGAAATAAACATGCATTCTTGAATAAATAACAAAAAAAGTTGTAATGGAAACGATAAGAAATAAGATAGCACAATTTTCAAACATTAAAATTAATACTAAAATTATCCACAAGTTACAAACCAAGTGTTCAGACATAAAATTTAAAATTAATGATTACAACACCATAAAACTAAAACTAAGTAAAACTAAGCCCCGCCATCCCCCCCTCCCAACAACACGCCTACGATGATAAATTCGTGCTCCATGAACCTCCTCTAGGATTGCTTCCAAATGGCGCTATTGATCAGACCCTTGCTCCACCACACCACTGGCCATAATGGCATAAACATGGTCTCTGATACGACACAAGCTTTCGGTCAGCACCAAGTACCCCTGCTCTACGTCCTGCTCAGCATCAATCTCATTAAGGGCCTCCTGCTCGGGTGGCCTCGGGACCTGAACAGTCTCGTCCAGAAGAATGGCGCGTGGATGTGACTTGGAATAAAACCATCTGATGTATCCCTGCGACGTTCTCACACCAGTCATAGTAGCGAACCCCAAGTCCTGAACTGTCAGCATATGATCAAGATAGTGTGCATAGCGGTGGCTGATCACCGTTAAGGTCGTCTGAGGAGATGCACTCTCACATGGATGTCTGGGGATGGTCTGCACGCGTCCAAACTGGCGAAGCACCCGCTCCGACAGATATCTCACCCAATGAGAACCGTATATGATCCATCTAGAGTAAAGGTTGACCTGCTCGAAGGGACATGCCTCACGATGTTCATCATACGAGGACATGATAACACTCGCCTGATCTAGATGCGTCATGTACTCGTTTGGTGAAGACAGACCCCTGAGCGGCATAGTTCCCCTGAGATGTTCCCTCGCCATCAGCACCAGCACGGTGTTCTCTTCCCCTGCCCCTGCCCCTGCCACGCCTGGGTTCTCCCCCCCCTCCGCTTGCAACTTCTTCATATGCTCACTCCTAACAGAAGCATGCATTGTTGTTCTTTGACCGCTGGTGCGCTCAACAGGTTGTTCCATACCTGTAACATACATAAAAGGGTTAAGTACTATCAACAAAAACACACAAAAGTCAAAAAATATTCATACTAATACAGTTCAGATTATAAAATATGAACTTCAACAATCCAGTTTCAATTTTATAATCTGAACTGCTTCAGTGCTCAGAAAAAATATTGAAATCAAAGGCTTGCATGCGGAGGGAATGAGACCTAACCTTCACTTTGGTGTTTGATAAAGCTTGAAATGTGATGATTTTAAGCAAAAAAAACTCCAAGATTCGACCAATTAATGGGTTTCGGATTTTGGGATAAGGGAGAGAGAGAAAGTGAAATGTGAAAAGTGAAACTGTAAAATGGGGGAAGTTGCTATTCTTGCATATATATCGAAATTGTTCGGATTATATTACCCGAACTAGGTTCCAGATTATAAAATCTGAGGGCCATTTTGGAAAATAAAATAGGGCGTGGGAGAACCTCATAGGGTGGGAAAAGTAATAGCCTTATTTAATTGAATAGGCCAAGAAAATGCTTAGAAAAAAAGCCTATTAAACTCGTCAGGTCAGCCTATTAAGTTTTTTATATATAATATTTATTCCATTATTGATATTGTTAAAGTTTTTTTATAAACCCCAGCCTTCATATGATTTGGTTATTTAGTAGCATGTGTATTTGTGTGATTAGATCTTCGTAATATTTCATTATTTAGTCGCAGACTTATTCGTATGCTTTAGGCCTTCATAATATTTGGTGTATTTAGTAGTAGGCTAATAAGTGTTGCTAGACCTTAGTGAAAATAGGCTTTTAAATAGGTTTTCGGGCTTCATCAAGCCTTTAAAAAAGTCAAGTCATACCTTAAAAATGAGCCTATGACGAGTAATAGGTCATGCTCATACCTATAATTTTTGAAGTAGGCATGACTTAGGCCTTACAAAGTCTGGCCCAGCCTATCCCATTTCCATCCCTACATAGAAATACATGAATGTGTTAGTTCTACTTAGCAAAAAAGGTCACTGAGAAACTTTCTTTCCTTTACGCAGTTTACCATTTGCTACGTTCAATAAGAACCTGGAATAGCAGAAATCTGTTCATGTTTCACATCCAAATAAAGTCAGTCATCTTTGCCAAAGTGTGAACTCCGGATGACTTCCCAATGTTTCAATTCCTTCTTACGTTACTTCTGAGTGAGCACTAAAACGAGTCTACTAACAAAATTCCAATATTGAAGTAAGAATGGAGGCACTCACGTGTTTTGGTTGAGTCATATCTTGCTGGGTAAGACAGAGAGCAAGAAATGACGTAACTAATTCTTGTGCCTTGCTCATATGAATAACAACCATTTTATGATGGTAAAGTTGCTTGTGGAATCTGTGTATTTGTTGGTATTTTTAGTTACCATTGCTTTGGTGTAATAGTCGTAACTTTTATTTATTACATGTATATCTGAAGGACAACTGTCCAATTCCTTCTATGACCCAACTATGGGATCAACACCTATGAAGCTCGTATACTCCAAAATGTAGACGTACATGTATCAGATACATATTGAATACCGATACTCCACAGATATTCTCGGATACGTACCCACGAAGTATCGAAATTAATTATTTTAATTTAAAATATATATGTTATTGGATACTTATAAGATACTCGACATATACACACAACTACTTATAAGATACTTCACAAATACGTATCCTGGAAAAAATGAAGGGTAAAAAATGAGAATGTGTTGTGAAAATTCAATGGAAATGTATATGATCCAATTTAAGATATGAATCACTATAATTATTTTTCGATTAACCAATTAAAAATTATATTTTTGGTGGATGAAAGTAACGAGAGGGAGGAGATTCAATCAATCAACATTAAACAAGCTTTTTTTTGAGTTCTTTTATTGATGCATTTGTTGATATCCTAACATATGAATGAAAATGGAATATGATTTATACGAAAACTTTACATTTTTTATTTTGATCACATGTATTATTTTTTGTAAATTGTGACTTTTATGATTATATAGTATTGAAGAGTAATCAATGTTATTTTTTTTAAGTATTTTACATCCATATAAATTTAGTATAAATATTTTGTTAACATATCTTAGCCGTATTGTATCCTAAATTTTAAACATTTCGTGTACCCCGTATCGTATCGTACCCGCACCCGTACTACGTAGCCGGACTTCATAGATCAACACCATCAAGATGATGCATTAATTCAGGAGCCTAGATATTTGCATAGGATGGTTCGTTATGATGAACTTAGTTGTGTTAAGGGTAATATGATAATTAGAGATGATGATGTGATAATAATTGAAAATATTGAGAAGGATGAAGATGCTAAGAAGGTTTAAACTAATAAGAAGGTCGAAGATGTTGTTAAAGTCTTGAAGTGTCAAATATGATACCATAGACCTCACCAAAGATTAATTCAAATGTATATGATTAGGGAACAAAACACAATATATACTGATATTTTAATATAATTATCTATGTTTTTATTAGTCAAATCCTACATTTTATGAATGTCAGTTAAACTCACATAGTTATACCTCTGTTACATTTGCATTTTCTGTTGTGTCCTACATTTTGGGTGTTTTTGGATTTTATAATCCAAAAAAGGTGAAAGATATTTCAGATTTTAAACTCCGAAGAGAGGTAAAATTGAATATGTGGAGGTCTCACAAGAAGTATGGAGGATGGAAAACGAAATTATAAAAAATAATAGTACAATTTATTTTTGGGTATTTTTTTGCTGCATTTTCTAAACGGGCTTTCAATTGGGCCCAACAATTGGCAAATATGGGCATGATATACATTTTCTTTTGTATTTCTTCTTTTTCATTTTTTGATAACTAATTTAAGGTATCTCAAAAAAAAAGGTAGAAAAGAAATTATGAAGAAAATTAAGGTTTATTACAAGTTTGTCAAGAACTACATAATTACGTCATGCACCATTGTGGTGGTTAGTTTCATTTAAAGATGCACATAGTCATTTGGTGTATGTTTGGTTATGCAGTGACTAAAATTGATTTTATACAAAATTGATTTTGGGGAAAAATGAGTTGAGAATAATTTGATTTAGTCATTTATGAACTCATCAATGATGTAAAAAGAAGGAACCAACACTTGACTCTAATTTTTGGGCCTTCACCCACAAAAAAAAACTTTTTTGGGCTGTTCATAGGTCCTTCATTGTTTGCATTATTGGATGGTTGCTCAATAAGCATGTTGAATTGCTCACAAACCCCTCAAGTGATCAAATCGTAATTTTTGATCAATTTTTTGTGTGTGGAAACTCCGATCAGGTCTTGACTTTCAATTGAATTTTTAAAATAATATAAGTAATTTGAAGGGCCTTATTGAACAATCATCACATCATTATAGGTAAGATATTTGTTGCTTTGTTGCACATATTCTTAAGAAAAAAATGGCATAAATTGCATTGAGCGAACAAGCTTACTCCTTCAAGCATGTATAACATAGTGAATTTAATGACAGCTACTCCTAAAGCATAAAAACACAAGGGTCATACTAATGAGTTAGAGATTTGTTAAGGAACTAAAAAATGAAATTTTATCTTAAAATGAGTATTGTTTAGACTTTTAAAACTAGAGTCATGTTAACTAATGTTATTGGCAGTGGCGGAGCCAAGAAAAAAAGCTCAGGTGGGCCACTATAATATATAAACACAAAATTAAAATTGCAATAAGCATTAAGCAAAAAGTTGTAATGACGGAGTTTTACTAAAAAGTTAGGGTGAATACTCTAAAAAAATCGAATTACATATTTACAACTGCTATAAATTATGAAACTTTTTTTTATAATACAACTCTTAACCGAGTGAATTTTCAGTTGACAGGACAATATACGGGGGATTTGAAACCCAAGCAAGTTAGAAGATCTATAAGTCTCTGCTAACCAGTCAAGTATAAACATGACAAAAATCACGTATGTTACTTTTGAAACCGCCGAAAACTAAAACCATTGAAAAATTGTTTAATGTCTCACAAAATATACCTGTAATTTATTTTTTAAATTTTTTTTGGTGGGCCACTAAAACACTTTGCAGGAACTTGGATCTGCCGAAAGCTAAAACTGGCGTAAAATTGTATAAAATCTCGCAAAATAGACCTATAATCGTTAATTTTTTTTATTTTCCCGGGTGGTCCTGTGACCCACCCTAGCCCATGAAGGGCTCCGCTTTGGTTATTGGGACACATGTTAAAGAAACTAAAAAAACAATTATAGTAATTTCTTAAGTACCTTGGAGTTTAATGGGGTGCCAATACTCTATAGAAAAAATTTATTTAACATTTGAATTTATATTAAAATGAATTAATATAAAAATATGACTAACATTGAATAATTGAATGAATGATACATACCTAACGAAAGTCCATGAGTATCATTGTGTTCACTATTTTTTTATTGAAAAGAAACATTTTTTACACTTTTAAAAGGTTGACTTTAAGTTTTCAGATAAATTTACTATATTTAGTTTTTTAACAAGTGCTTTAGGGGGCGATTGTTAGCATTTTTCTTTAAAATATTAACTACAAACTTCGAATAAATTATTATTATTACGTTTGATTCCTTAACAAGATGGGTATGGATATGGATTCTCTCAGTCTCTTTTATCTCATTCCCTCTTCTAACTCTCTATCTTTCTCTTAATTTCACGCTCTTTCATCGTTAAAAAAATAAAGCATAATCAAGAGAGAGAGAGAGAGGAAATGAGAGAAAATAGAAGGAGATAGTCCAAGTTGGAAGGTTATTTGTTAGCCTTTTTTAAAAACAATGTTATGCCTATCAAGTGTTGTCTATCATTAAGAAATTAAAATTTCAGAGAGATATCAACATTTTGTGTCAGACATGTCTTGAATAATATCTTTGGAAAAAAGAAATAAGATAGTTATTCATTGAAAAGATTAAAGAGAATGTTTTTTTTTAAAAAAAAAAAGATTAAAGAGAATGTTAAAGCGTATTCTAAGGGCATTGATTAATCAAATAAAACAAAGTTTTTGTTTTTATAAAAAATAGTATGGTTATTAATTGGTCAAAAGTAATGACTTATATTTTTAAAACAAAACTTCTATTTATATATTCTTTAATCAATACTTTATGACACTGGATATAAAGACCCAAATATTATAACTATTTTCAATATAATAATTAAAAAAACTCTTCCAATAATATATTACTTCATAGATTTATTTAACACCGTCTTTAGATCATAGATTTATTTAACACCGTCTTTAGAACACTCATTAACATTTTTAAAGTTAAAACATTGCAAATTTATTACAACGGCTACGATTATTCTCACCCTTATTTATCTTCATTGTTTAAAATAAAAATTGCACTTATCCCACGAGTACGTTTAAATACTGAAAGACAAAATAGACATTTAATATAGAGAAATGATAAACAAACACAAACTTTTTAACACAATACTGACACCACCGTATACTTATACGGTATTTTTTTTCATTTTTTTATTTTTAATTTATTTTATTTTTCTTTCCCTCTTCCTTCCCCTCTACTGCAACCCTCACTCACTCTTTGTCTTCTTCAACCTCCTTCGATCTCCCTCTGTCTCACAAACATACTCAGCCTCCGCTCCCTATCCGATTAGCTTCCGACCGCCGCAACATCCGCTTTCTGATTTCTCTCTGACAGCGTGTGATAGCCGGCGGCATGTGAAGGTCGATGGTGATGGTGGTGACGACGACGGGGGTGGTGGCTGATGATGATGATGTTGGTTGTGAGGATGAGGTGGGGTGCTGACGGTGGGAGGATGGTGGTGGTAGAGAGGACGATGGTGGGAGATCTGGAGGACGGTGAGAGTTCATAGAGAGAGAGAGTGTGGACGGGTGTGGTGTTGAATGGGGGTCACCGGGTCGGAGGATGGTGACCGTGGTGGTGGCTCCGTTCAGAAAGAAACAGAAGAGAGAAAATTGGGCATGGGGTAGAGAAAAAGAAGAGGGTGTGTAGTGGTTTTACAAAACTGCCCTTAACTTAAGGTTGAAATGACAAAGGTGTCCGTGGTGTCTGTATTGTGTTTGGTTTTTTGTGTTAAGTTATCATAACTGTTTAATATATTGGAATGCATATTCGAACATGCAATTTTAATCTTTTCGATATCTAACGTATGTAAGTTTCAATTTTTTAAATTGCATTTAATCTTGTTGGTATATATCTAGCGCATATTAGTTTTTTTACGTAAATTTGGTATCATCCGCCTGCAATTTGCAGAGACTAATCCTTTGAGTCTTGCATGACTAAAATGAGCGACAACTCTCCTAAAGCCGATTTAAATTCAGAATCTTGATTAAATTAGAAAATATTTTTGTCATCTTATCTAAACACTTTTGAGTGAGGACATGAGATTTCAACATTTTTTTAAAAATTGCATTGAGGGAACAATCTACTCCTATAAGCCTAAGTACAACATGATGAATTTAATAAAAGGACGCATGCGTGTAGCACCTGTTGATCTGACAATTAATCTAATAATTCTTCCAGATCGAACTACCTCACTGCTCAGAACAGAACTTATTACACACAACTTTGGATTTGGAGTGGATACTCGGTAAGTAAGTAACATACAAACAAAACGTAGGAAGCAAGAAAAGGTATATGTGACGCAAATGTATACATAAACAGCATGATTTCAGCGATAATTTATAGCTACGTGCATAATCTATAATATATCTGAAATTTAGATATTATTCACGTGTTCTTGTGAATTTCTCTTGCACTAGTAAGTCATAAGAACATAATTTAATATGAAATAAATGTCAATGCAATAATGTCACGTAGGGGACATAGGATACTATATCTATTTAAACATTATTGTTATCATTATATGGAATTTTATAAATTGGATATAGGAAGAACGTAGATCGTTCATGCGGGTCTTGAGGAAGAAGATGAGCATTGACCAATCAGATGTGACAATGACAAATACCTTTCTCAGTCTTTTAATCAATGCCTTTGAATTTAGGTTAATAGTTGGATCTTAAAACTGAGGGTCTTTTTAAATGTATATATTGGCAACATTTTCATTTTTAATTGTCACTTTTTAATATTTTACGCAAATCAAGACAATTAATAAATGTCATTACTTTTGATACAATAATTTATACTTTTACTATAATAGCCTTATTCATTTAATATATCATCTCATATATTTCTCTCTCCGTAATAAATAACAAAAGATAATATTGGTAAAACAATATTTAAAGTTGCATTGAACTTTGAAAGTGACAATTAAAAAGGAACAAAATTTTACTTCAAAAGTGACAATTAAAAAGAAACGGAGGAATTATAACCATTGCTCAATAAAATAAGGGCCTTTTTAACAAGTGTTATAAAGGCTCTAGTTAAAGATTTAAAAATGTAAACAATTGATAATTTTCATGTAGTGAAAATTGCTTTTTCATGTTTCAATGGGTTGAATATACAAATCTTAAGATAAAATTTTTACTTTAAACTTCTTATCAAGTGTCTTAAGGATACTTAATAAGACACTTGATAAGATAAATGTTATCTATTATACATTGACAATGCTTTATAAGCATGGTCTAAGCTTGTGATACATGCAAATACCACCACGCCTATTGGATATACTTCGGTGACATGTAATTGTGTTTTTGTAACCATTAATTTTGAAAATCACAATTATGTGTCACCTCATATCTCAAATGATAAAAGGTTACAAAAACATTTGATATATAGGTGCCTAAATTCCATTAGTAGAGAAACACAATTACATGTCACGAAGTATATCTCAAATAATAAATGGTTGCTAAGACATTTGATATGTTTGTGGACGGATTTAAACATGCAATTATCCACTACTTTGCTGCACTTATGTATGAGTTTTGCTGCAGACTATTTAAAAAATCCCAATTATCCACTAGTTGGCTAGCTTGGAGAGCACATCGGTTTTGGTGCTATGCTATATCATGGTATATGTTATAGTTATACGTAAGTAAACTTAATCATAACCTCTTTTTACCAAGGTCAAGAATTGTTGCATAACTTATTTTACCACATAATATGAGATATTACCAGCTGAGAGTACGACTTCAGCACCATGTGTTGGGGCCCTATCTTTTCGGCCATTCTCATATCGAAGAGACATGCTTCATATTCTAATCGATTTGCTGGATTTCTTGAAGTGAAACTATATCTCATAGATAAAGACATGACCTTGTATCAAAATCAAGGTCAAGCTTTGAGAAAGTCACTGCTTTTTGGTTCAAGCCTCTGGACATGAGATCCTTTGTACCAAGCGTTTGACTCAAAGACACTGTCACTGATGCATGCAACGACTCTGTGCTAAGAAAGGAAACTATGTTCTGACTTATGCAATCGAGTAAAATTCATTAAAAGCTTCATTGATGGAAATGAATGGTTGATTCGCTGATTATGATTAATCAAAAATATCACAACATTCAATCAGACGTTCAAAGACAAGGATTTCTTCAGCAACGACCATCAAACTTCATATATATATATATATATATATATATATATATATATATATATATATATATATATATAAAGGACATGTTATGATAGATTAAGGTTACAAACCTATGAATATATACAATATATTGCACTTTGTTTATACTATGTTCATATCGTATACATTGTCTTAGAAACATTCAAGAAACCAAAAGAGATACATTTATAGTATATTATGCTTAACTATTTACTATTTCTAGAGTTTGTGTAAACACAACACCTGTAATCACTCTTTGTAAATCTCTGGATTGAGATTAGGAAGTCCTATAGGTTTGATACAAGGAAATCTAAGAATATGTTGTCTTAGTATTGTTGTTGTAATCAAGTTTTGATTATAGTGGAAAAATTCTTTTGAAGTGCAACGGGCCCATAATGCGGTGTCTTAGCTTGTTATCTTAGTATTGTCATAGCTTTCTTGCAAGTGCAATTAAGGTTAGGGACACCTTCTCGATCTTCTGGTGTCTTATTTATGGGCTTTGTAGACCATAATATGATGTGCTAAGAAATATTGTCTTAACATTATTACGTTTGTAACTAAGGCTATATCTACCTTCTTAATCCAATGGTACCTTACTTCCAAGGTTTGTAATACTTTGCTGAGAAAGTATATTGATTTCTTCCTATATATCATGCGCTTCTCTGACTAAGACGACGCTAATGACCCTAGTGGAAAATGATAAGTATAAGAACAATGGTTTGTCTTGTTGTGGTCGGTAAATACATGCAGGTTGAGAGGGTACTTGCTTTATTCTGGTGAACACGACCTAAAACTTTTGGGTCCATTCAAATCACGCCTCTTTTTTGGAGCAACTTGTAAATTAGCAGGCATGTTTGGACGATCTCATGAACCTAAAAAGGGTCGTCAACACCCCATTGATGCTTTGAATTCCCTTCTTCAATTTTGGAGTGGACATCTCTATCATGTTCTTGCACTTGTAAGAATTGACTTTGATGTGTCTTAGAGTTATATAAAAGTCTAAAAATTTCCTTGTTCGGACTTCAAATGTGCATTTGTCGAGGTTTAATTGAATATTATATCTTCGGACCTCTTTGACCAGTGTCTTGTTTTTATCTTGTTCAAACTTCAATATCATGTTGTCTATGTACACTTCTAACATGTCACCAATCTAATTTTTTAACACCTTATTCATCATTGGTTGATATGTTGCGTCGACATTCTTGATAACAAAAGGCATTATTGCAACACTAGTTGATATTTTTTATCATGAAGGCCATTTTTGCGCAATTTTTCGGATACATGGGTAACTTTTTTTTATCCGGAATACATGTTCTTAAAGGATATGAGATTGACTCTAGACAAGTTATTAACTAATTTATCAATGTTAGGAAGGGAATAAGTGTCCATATGATAGGGTTGCCGAAGATCAAAGTAGTCAACACATATGTGTCGCTTATTATTAGCCTTTTTCACCAGGTACAACATTGAACGACCACTTTATATACTTGACTTTGGCTACAAAGTTGACCTTTAGGAGGTATTTTGTAGCTTTCTTAGTGGTCTTGGCCCTCTCAGGTGGAGGCTTCCTTCGATGTTGCACCATTTAGTGGGTGTTATCGTTTATGGACAACTTGTGGAAAGCTACCTCAAGATCTATCGATTTCATCTCTATAGTTGTTCATGCATCTAAGTATGCATTCTTCTCAGTGCATGTGTCATTTGTGCCTTAATATCCTCATGGAGGTCAGTGCCAATCTTCACGATCTTGGCGGGATCGTCCCTCACCTAGACTATCATAAGTTCACCATTTAGTTCCATTCTTTCAATATTTTTTCTTACCTTCAAGGTAAATGCTTCCTCCCCCTCCTCGTCGATGATTTGTGGCTCCAATTGTGCCCCAAAGTTAATAAGATTCACTTTATAGTAAGCAGTGTCTTAAGGTCATTTTCAGCCATTGATAAGCATTCAGGTTGATCTTTGGTTTTTTTTTTTCTGGGATTCTAACTTGTAATTCTTCATTGTATCCAAAAACTAGACAGAAAAATATTCTAGGTTGGCATCCATGGTGGCTACTTCGTTGTTCTCAATATAATATCACATCTTTACGTGAAAACATATGATACTACGCATAGATCGGCCAAGGTAGGTCTCCCAACAATACAGTTGTCCATTTATTTTTAGTTTATCACCAAGATTTATTCCTTCATTGCCCTTCTTGACTTCTTCCTTTTGAAAGTCACCAACAATTTGACATAACCCCATGTTTTTCTAGTGTAACCATTGAACTCTTGGAGCTCATATCCATTGCAAGGAAAGATATTCTTTTCGGAAGGATTTAGGGTGTGGGATAGGTCAAACTACATGATATCAAAGAAGCTTTACTAGTCTACTAAGATACGATAGCCATCACAGTTGGCCTTTATGACCCTAACTAATAGAGGAATTATTGTTTGGGTACCTAGTTAAGAAGGTCTTCATCATATAAAGCCAATGGTGGCCTATTCTTCTTTATATGAACATTCACCTACCTCCTTATGGATGAGGTCATATCCTTCATCTTATGTTTTGAAGAAGTTTCAGGAGGATTGCTATGAGATTAGGAAGCCACTTGAAATGACATTGGTCATCCTAGGTTGTTCCATTTTTTGATTGAAGTATTCATAGTTGTCACTATGTTAGGCAAGTTTTTCCATGAGGTATAAACCTTACCAAACACACTCATGACTAATTGGATGTTCCTCCATTGCCTATACATTCCCTATATGATGGTGAATGTCATTAGTAACTCAATTTCTTCCTCGTATTCATATTCTTTTTCTTCTTTTGCCAAGTTAGTGAACACTACCCTTCTCTTTGGGGGAAAAGGTATTATTATGAATTATGATCTCTTGCTATTCACTTGTTACCTAGATTCTCGGTAAGACTGCTCTTTTGTATTTAGTCCTCTACCATAACGCAGTCCTTCGTATTATAGACATGACTCCGGTGGAATATGGAGTATTTTGAATTATTGACACCAGGCCATTCTCAAACTCTCTTGGGGAACTCAACTTCTTCCTTTCTTAACTCCACATTTACGCATTGATGGACGAAGTTGGCAAGTGCACCAAATTGTAACAAGTAATAAAGTAGTAAGTTTATCATTCTCCACAGGGATAGTCGTTCAACTTAGTAATTAATAAAACTTATTTTAAAAGGTAAAAGTTAATTGTATTTGAATAGGGTTGCAGAGTTAAACTACTCTGCTAAGTGCAGAATTAAGGTTTTTGATTCAGATGATTAACAGTGATTGGGGAATCCTTTGAATCCCCCTTTTGTCTTTGTTGGATAAAAACCTACAGGTATTCAACATTTATGTATGCTACTTATGATTTAATGAAACAAGCGGATAATCCTCACACGAAGCTTCTCACAACAACTATTGCAGGACCAACCTAAATTGAATAATACGTTGTCCAAAGAAGGGAGTAATTAAACGACCTGAAACAAACTGGTACATTTTAATATATAAGTAAAAAGGCGGTAATTGTCATTGCTTACTTTAATCCTACGGATCATTCCTCAAGATTACTTATGTAGTTAACCAATTGAAGAAAACATTAAAAAACGGGCTCAACATAATTTAAATCGGAACATTGTAAGTCATAAACTGAATAAAAGACTTTATTAATAATAACCAACAAATAAAAAGGGGTTCATCATAGAACCCTAATCAAGAGAAGGAAGAATCCTGCCTTGAAGCTCTGATGTTTGAGCATTGCCTCTAATCGTTAAGTGTTTATGAATGAATAATAATGAGAGCATGCGTCTCTATTTATAGCAAACGAATGGGTAGGGTTTAGGAGAAGAAAAAGGGGATTTTTGCGCCGATCCAGCTTGAAAAACAAGTTGCAAGCAAAATCTACTCGCAGCCGGGCGCTGGCCATACCTACAGGGGCACCTTCCATGCCCAGGGTAGTGGCAACACTGCCTCAGGCGTGAGCCACACCCAGGGCAGCCCCGGATCTGCAAAATCACATGTTTTCTCCCGTTTTCGATCGTTCTTCCATCTGAAAACTCCTATGAACTTGAAATGAATTTTATTCACTTTGTATTATCTTTAAAAACCTTCTAAGAACCACTGAATTCAATCTTCATATCCTTGATCCTTCACATGATGTCTTGATTTATCAATTTACATGATTTCTCACTTCAAAACACTCAAAACACTTATGGACTTGCATGATCTAGGATGAAAGTGAATTACAACGACTCAATTGAAAACAATACAATATGTTCTTCAAACCATTAACAACTCATCTATCTCTCAACTTATTTGTTTTCAAATGCAAAGAAAAGTACTAAAAACATAGCCAAAAATGTCATATGATGCTATGTCATCACACATTCCTAGAGAACATGCTCCCTCAAAGTATTGAGGAGAATGTTTTCTCAGCAGATTAAAGGTGGACCTATTCTTTCTATATCCTTCCTAGGCATTCCATCAAGAAGCTAGTCACCCCCAAATTTATCTTGGCCACCTTGTATGGCCTTACTGGCCTCCAATATTTCAATGTACTTAATTTATTTCTTAGCCCTCTCCATCAAGTGATTGAATTCCCTAGATGCGTCAGTTTCAATGCTCCCAACAAACTTCATCCCCCGCAATAACCCTTGTTATATAAGGTATATGTTCATCTTGTCATCGATGTTTTTTACTGCATCCATATTAAACCTTTTTATGATCTCTCTTGAAATTTCATCTTTATTTTTACATATGAACCCCAAGCTCTAAACCAACTTAGGTTTTCTACAAGAATCCATGAAGTGGGTTGAAAAGCATTAGCAAAGCTCATTCCACGAATTGATGGATATGGGTCTTAGGTGTTTGAGCTATTCCATCACACATTTCTCCATTGTCAAGACAAATAGCTTGCATTTCACCGGACCTATGGTGTCATGAAATGAATGGAATGTATCCGCTATCTCAACATGATTATCAGGCTTGTTGGCCTCGTCCTAAGTTTCCAAATGTATTGGTTTCCGAATATACCTTAGGATGGGAAGTCATTTATCCTGTTGGTGAAGGCTTTCTGGCATGGCAGTTTGTCTCTAAACCAAGGCCTCTCCGGTGATGTAGAATGATGGTTGTGGTACCTAGATGGAGACTCACTTTCATGGCCTCCTTATCTTTTCCCCACTTTGGAAGGAGGAAAGCCTACACCTCATCTTCATTGATGGACACATGAACTTGTGGACCTAGTATGGGATCTTCAGCTTTTGGATGAAGTCCTAGGTTCATTCACAGTTTGCCATCCAAATCTAGGCCTAGGAAATGCGAGTGGGTGATGATAGTGGGGATCTTTAACACCAGAAAGTCGTGGTACTGAAATCCAGGTTTCTTTTCTTCGCATGACTGCTTGTTGAATAGGATCTTGGTTCCAAGCAACGATTACTAGGAGAACTCAGTGTTCATTCTTGAAATGAGCCAAGTGTTCCCCTTTTTCCATAATTATTTGGAATTATTAATGGACGACCTCCAGGAGGTCACATAGGAGGTTGCGAGTCTCTTGGTCACCATTATGGCTGAATTTTCTATATCATTAGATCTGAAAAAGAGCTTTTTGATTTAGACATGGAATCACCTGGTTTTGATTCAGAGGTTGGCTTGAAAACACATCAGGAGATAATGACGAAGTAGTTGTGCCATCAACCGTGTGGGGTTTTGTGTTACTGTTAATAGCACTAACCATTGGTCGTCTGCACCTTAGGTTGCCCATTGGATCTTAGAACAAATAAAGGGTGAAATCGTCAAGTACATTTCACACAGATGACACCATTGATTCTTTCAGACATAAGATATTTGGTCTGAAGGTGTAGTGGAAGGTTGAAGACGATGAATGATAGCGATTTTTGCAAGTGTACGGAATTGTGCAAGTAGTAAAATTAAAATGGTAAGAGCGAGTGTCGAACTCGAGGATCACGTTATACTGTCGAATAGTATTTATAACTTAACTGAACAAAAAGGTATGGACTTGGTTTGATAGCGATAATGAAAACTAAGCAAATTGAATTTGGTCTGACTTTTATAATAATAAAATTGTTAGGGATGAGTTTCACTTGATGTCCAACTTGAGTTGATAATTTGATTATAACTATTGAATCCCACTATCGAATTACTACTGAATTCTCTAAATTACTTTTGCCATAATTCCTTAGTGCCAAAATCATTAATTCTAAAATAACCCCTAATTCCTTAGTGAATTTAAGATTAGAATTAAGCATGAATGAACAAGAATTCTCAATGGTTTCAAGGGTTTGCATCTATTCCAAGAGTATAAAGGCAATAATTTTTTATCTCAAAGTGTTTATATATTCGACTTTCGTTTCACAATATGAACCATAAATCAGTTTATAGGTGATCAATCAATAAAAGCATTAAGCATGAAGATAAGTAAAATAATTCAATAGGTTTCATCAATAATCAAAGATCAAATCACATAACAAAAGTATTCATCTAGGTCTACTCATCCCCAACATCAGAGGGTGTAGTTACTCATAACAAATAAACAAGAGAAAGAGGTTAAAGAAGAATTCAAGAACAATCCATGAACGATTCTTGAGAAATCTCCTTCAATGATGTTCCGAACAACCTCCTCTGTGTTTTCTCCAACATGTTAAAAAACGTATTTGTAGTGTAACAGACTCGGCATGAAGCGTTGCTCCTCTACTGGGGCACCCAGCGCCCAATTACAAGGAGTTGGCGCTTAAGCTTTGCAGTTCTGATTTGAGTTTAGGTGTCTTCATGAAAGTTATATATATGGATGTTAGCTTTCATTTGCCTTTGGTTGAACTCCATTTGTACATCTACAACTCGATATATGATCAAAATACTGCACATAGGTCATGTTGCACTTTCATGAAATTTCAGCACAAATCCTTCAATGGACTCTAAAACATCATATATTCATCTGCTTTGATGCTTACTCGTGACTAGCCTTTTAACTGCCTCTAGTCCTACATGATCAAACATACTCGAAACAAGTGAAATGTTCAAATATCATGCTTAAACGTTATAAAGGGACCCGGCAAAACAAAACAGCTAAATAGACACAGAGGAGGAGAAATAGTCCATGCAATTATTTAAAAGATACTTGATTTTGAGGTAAAAACGAAGATAATAACCAAAAATTTGTAGGTTATTAATGAACGTTGATCAATAGCTCCATATAGCGGGATTGTGTGCATGCAAACACTCAAACGATCAAATAAGTAAGTGTTTTACGTGTAAGGTTTTTAGAATTAGAAAATAGTATGTTGATCTTAAGCCATGAGTTAGGCTTTATAGTGGAAGGGCTTTAGGACCCCAAAATCTTAATTGGACAGTTGTCTTATAGGACATCTGCAAGACAGTTTCTTAAAGATCATAATGTGATCTTGATCAAACAATCCTAGTTTGATTAGCCACCTTGTTTGAGTGCGCTTCTAGGACAAATCCATGTTGTGGTTTGTTCTAGAGTTGGTAAATTAGGGTAACCCGATTCGTATGTCGGCTAGGCATTGTCTTAGTCCAGAATAATTAATAATAATAATAATAATAATAATAATAATAATATTAATAATAATAATAATTTAAGAATTGTACCCAAAAAAATAATAATAAGTTAAGATTTTACATTTGGAGAAAAATGAGGTATTTTTAGATTGATCTTAATATACAAATAATATACAACTTATTAATATGCGTAAAATATGACATATATGACATAACTTATTAATCAATATGAAAAGATAAAGATAAATAAAGGGATAAAAAATGCCTAAAATCATTTTGTGTCTTTATCTGTCATATTTATGTATTTCTTAGTTCAATAACTCAAACATCCAAAAAAAATATCATACTTAACACACTTTGGTGAACTCACAACTAAGGAACAAATTCATCACCATAATCGCTTAAGAAAGAAAATCGTTGTTGAGAGCTATTCTTCGATACTCGACTAACTTTCAAGTTCAACAAAAAAAATCTTGCCAATATACATAGTTTTGTTTTGTTGGGCATTGCAAAAATCTCATAATGTATACATTATAAATTAGTTATTGTGATGATCACCTTTCAAAATATATAATTTAATACTGATTTCATCCTAGTAGTGAAATTTTAAAAGCAACAAAACCTATTTTAAAACTTCGTATTTAAATTATGTGATAATCAGCTTACAAAATATACCTTTGTGTCAACATGGTTTTGGTGACCGCGTCGCAAGACCAAATATAAATATGAATTGTCGATGGATACTATAGTTCAATTTGACTTCAATAGCTTATAAAAAATTATGATCAAGGTAGGTCAGAAAGAAAATCAGTGTTGATGGAAGTATGCAGAGGCTATGGTGTTGTACATGAAAACACTTTGATGCTCAAGTTAGTTTTTCATTGGGGTGAGTAAGATGTTTAATGAAATAGAGTGTATACTTCTCAATTAGTGCAAAGGTTCTTTAATAGCAAGGGTTTCAGGAGAAATTAGTGAGAAACTTGTTGATTTGTGGGATTTGTGTAATGACCAGCAAATCACCCCCACGATCTTCATCATGTAATGGTTGATTGATGTGTTGCTCACATGTATGATAGAAATGCAATGTAAATTACATGTACCTATACAGTAGAGTCCGTTTTGATTGGGCTTATGTAATATCCCGCTCAGACGTAACTTTTATCGTTATTAGAAGAATTAAGAGAGAGTAGTGGCAAAGTTGTAAATATGAGAGGAATGAGTATATAAGGAGATAAGTATGAAAATTATTCATTATGCCATTCCTTTTCTCTCACTAAACAAGCAGATTTTTCTCTCCCTCTCTCTCTAAGAAATCGGTCAGCACCAACAGCTGTAGTACATCAGTTTCCTTCTCTAATTTCTTGAGTTGAAAACAAGCAAGCTTTTGGGGATAGTTTGAAGCAAGAGGAAGCTTAAGGAAAAAGCAAGACAAACTAGGGTTTTGGTAAAGGAAAGCTGTCAAGAATCAGCACAATACTAAGTGAGTTCCATAGAGTAGTAGTACCCTTGTGGGTTTAATTGTGTGAGGATTATAACTGAAATTCTAAGTTATTAGGAAAGAAAGTTAGTTTTCCCCTATTATGATTTTATGCTTGATCCCGTTTAATCCTCAAGTACAGTACATTTTAGAGTTTCAAACTGAATCCCTGGCATATTTTTAAGCAGTTGGGTATCAAGTTTAAGATTAAAACAAGTTTTTCAGAAAATCTGTGTTCTGCTACAGTCGCAAAGCGACGCCATGGTCGCAAAGTGAAGTGGTCAGAAGCTGAGTTCGCAGAGCAAAGCTTTCAGACGCTCTGCGAAGCTTCAGAAGCTGACTTCAGAGTCTAAAGGTTCAGACGCAGGTGATCGCAGAGCGACGCTCAGGTCGCAGAGCGAAATAGCCTGCCAGAGTCTGAAGGTTCAGACGCAGGATTTGCAGAGCGAAGTCAGGGGATAGCAGAGTGATCTTGCCCAGAATGGCATTTTATTTTCAAACAACTGTACCATGCCAATGATCTTTGATATGCTTTGGGGTAGGGTTATACATGAACCTTCAAGGATTAAACTGGGACAAGTATAGATATCATACAGAGAGATGGGTATTTAATCCATAAGTTATCAAGTAGTTAAGGGGTTAACTTTTCAGGTCTCCCTTAACTAAGCAGAATAGTATGTACTCATTAAGCGTACAAGTACCAGGAATATTATTATTATTATTCAAGGCCTCAGATAGGCATAAGGGGTTTAGATACCTAATATGATTTAAGTGGCTTATGAGAACGATAAGCTTAGAACCTTATATTATAGGTTAAGTAACACATGATTATTTATGTAGAGAATGCATCAGATATGCATAATTTGAGACAATGCATCAGATATGCATATGTTCTGAATGGTGTATCAGATATACACATGCCAGTTAAGTTGTGTATCAGATATACATAACGATAAGAGGAGTCCGATGATTAGCCTCAGATAGGAAATTTCATCGGTTATCAGAGGAATGTGCTTCAGGGTTACTCCACTCGGGGGCATTCCATAAAATGAACTCAGATAATAATGTTTGTTACACGCTAACATCTAACATGTATGTTCAGTTTATATTATTTATGTTATCAGATATTATATACCTCAGATAGGTATCAGGTGGTGATCATAGGAGTCCCCTCGATCACTAAGTTATCAGGATATAGTCTAAGTTATCATGGCTATACAGTTATCAGATTAAAACCCTTATGGTAAAGGTTAAAGCCTGGCGATCATAGGATCCCCAAGATTGCCAAAGTAGGCATGTCGACCCTAGGTTCCCCGAGGTTGCCAACAGTAGGTTGGGCTGGAGCTCACTGAGACATTATGTCTCATCCCATTCCTTCTGATGCAGGTTCATAGGTGGCACGCAGCAAGGGTAAGGAGAAAGCTATGGATTGAGCGTGCCGGTTTTCCTGATGTTTCAGTATTTGTTATCAGATGTTGTATTATGATGTATATTATCAGAAAAGGATATGTATAAACACTTGGA
Source organism: Medicago ruthenica (assembly GCA_018208015.1). Taxonomy (NCBI): domain Eukaryota; kingdom Viridiplantae; phylum Streptophyta; class Magnoliopsida; order Fabales; family Fabaceae; genus Medicago; species Medicago ruthenica. The sequence continues at coordinate 95,075,378 of CM031377.1, read as the reverse complement.
TGTATTATCATTATGTGATGTAATATTATGAGATAATTTTCAGTATTGTAAATTAATGTATCCAGTACGAAATTATAATACTCGTATAAGATCCTAGGCAATCTTTATATGGGTGTTACAATTTGGTATCAGAGCAGGTCGATTCAGATCGTGCCTTGGGTCATTAAAATACAATCTAAGTTTGTGGACCTTTTGGATCCAGGACATTATTCTAAATGTTATATCTTGTTGGAACTGATCACTTTGACTTGTATATGACAGTTAGGGTAAGATGTTTGGGAGGAGAAGAGGTCCAGGAAGGCCTAGAAGGAATCAGGATGATGAGGAAGCAGGAGGAGACCCTAACATGGATTTTTGGGCTCAGATGATACAACAGCAGCAGGCATTGTAGCAACAATATCAGGAGCAACAAGCTCAGACTGCACTACAGCATCAGCAGATGATGCTTATGATGCAACAGCAAGCCCAACAACAGGCCCAGTCCCAGCATCAATGGATGGAAATGATGCATCAGGGACAAGGGTTCCAGCAGCAGCCTCCACCGCCTCCAGTGGTTGGTAATCCAGTATTCCGAGAATTTAATAGACATCACCCTCCGGAGTTCAATGGAGAAGGTGATCCACAGGAAGCCAGAAAGTGGATAAAACAGATGGAAAAGATCTTCCGAATGGCCGAGTGTTCAGAAGCTGATAAAGTGGTCTATGCCACGAATTAATTCAGAGGCGCAGCGGAAGATTGGTGGGAGTCTGCTCAGCGCAGAATGTTGGCAAGTGGTATAGAAGTGAACTGGTTAAACTTCAAGGAATTGATGCTGGAGAAATATTTGCCTGTGTCTTACAGGGTGAAGAAGGAACATGAATTCCTCGAATTGAAACAGGGTAACATGTCCGTTACGGAGTTCACTAAGAAATTCGAGGAGTTGTCTTTTTATTCTACACACAATGAGTACGCGGGGAATGAAAACTAGAAGATGAATCAGTATAAGAGAGGCTTGAGGGGCGAAATTGATACCGCCGTGAGCCTTCAGAGGAACACAGGTTATGATGAGCTAGTTCATGATAGTTTGATTGCAGAAGTGGGTTTTGCAAAGACCGCTAAGGAAAGGGCTGTAGCTTTCGAGAAAAAGAAAAGCAGATTTCAAGATAAATATCATGACAAGTTAAAGCCAAGGGGTTCCCCTCAGAGAGGGAAGCAACCATACTATCCACGGACATATCCTACTTGCAAAAACTGTGGGAAATTACACTTTGGAGAATGCATGAAGGGCGCAGGTGTGTGTTACGGGTGCAGGCAACCGGGGCATGTTTTGACAAATTGTCCAGAAAGGAAGAATAGAAGTGGAGCTGAGGGTACTACCACTAGCAGGGGCAGAGTGTATTCCTTGGATGGTCAGAAAGCTTTGGCCAACGAAGATTTAATTGCTGGTATGTGCTATCTTGGTCAGAATCCAGTTAAGGTTCTTTTTGATTGTGGTGCATCGTGTTCTTTTATTTCATATAAGTGTGTAGAAACTCTTCAATTACCAATGTTACCCCTGACTCCTCCTATGACGGTGTCTACCGCTACAGAAGGCGGAGTTGTAGCAAGTTATGTATGTGAGAATTGCCCTATTACGGTATCCAGTAAGACGTACTACATAGACTTGGTGTGTCTCCCCATGGTACAACTTGATGTGATTCTAGGAATGGATTGACTCTCTGCTAATCATGTTTATATAGGATGTGCTGAAAAGAGCATCTTTAGGCCAACAAGTGATACAACTGAAGGTGTGGCTTTATCCGAATTGATTAATCGCACCCATCAGTTAATTCAGTTTATTTGTGCTCAAGATAGGGGTTTTTATGTGATGGTTACTGTGACTTCAGAATCAGAGCTAGGTCCCAGTGACATACCAGTTGTTAATAGTTATCTAGATGTTTTTCCGTCTGAGATAATCAGTTTACCCCCAGAACGTGAAGTTGAATTCTCTATAGACCTCATTCCAGGATCGGAACCAGTATCTGTGGCACCGTATAAGATGTCACCAGCAGAGCTTAAGGAATTGAAGTCCCAGTTAGAGGATTTAATTCAGAAACATTTTATCAAGCCTAGTGTGTCACCTTGGGGTGCACCAGTGTTGTTGGTTAAGAAGAAGGATGGTAGTATGAGATTGTGCATAGACTACCGCCAGTTGAACAAGGTAACTATCAAGAATAAGTATCCGCTTCCAAGGATTGATGATCTTTTAGATCAGCTCAAGCGAGCAACGGTATTTTCAAAGATTGACCTCAGATCAGGATACCACCAGATTCGTATCAAATCATCAGATGTATCTAAGACGGCGTTCAGAACACGTTATGGACATTATGAATTCTTAGTTATGCCATTTGGAGTGACTAATGCCCCAGCAGTGTTTATGGACTACATGAATAGAATTTTTCAGCCTTATCTGGATCAGTTTGTGGTAATCTTCATTGATGATATTTTGATTTATTCAAAGGACCCCCAAGAACATGCTCAACACCTGGAGATTGTTTTGAATATTCTCAGAGAAAAGCAATTGTATGCCAAATTCAGTAAATGTGAATTTTGGTTGTCAGAAATCAAGTTTTTGGGTCATGTTATCTCTAAAGGTGGAGTGTCAGTGGATTCATCGAAAGTTGAAGTCGTCCTTAATTGGGCCAGACCAACGAATGTGACTGAAGTTAGAAGCTTCTTGGGCTTAGCAGGTTACTACAGAAGATTCATTATGAGGTTTTCTCAAATTGCTTTGCCTTTGTCACGTCTCACTAGGAAGGAGGTGCCCTTCGTGTGGGACGAGGAGTGTGAGAAGAGCTTCAGGACTTTGAGGAAGAAATTATCTAAGGCTCCAGTGTTAGCAATACCAGATTCCGAGAAAAGATATGTTGTATATTGTGATGCGTCCTCTAAAGGGCTGGGTAGTGTGCTTATGTAGGAAGGGAATGTAATAGCTTATGCTTCTCGGCAACTTAAGTCTCACGAGGAGAATTACCCCACTCATGACCTTGAATTGGCAGCTATAGTTTTTGCTTTAAAGGTATGGAGGCACCATTTATATGGAGCGCAGTTTGACTTGTTCAGTGACCACAAAAGCTTAAAGTATTTGTTTGATCAACGGGAATTGAACATGAGGCAAAGAAGATGGATGGAGTACTTAAAAGATTTTGATTTTGATTTAAAGTACCACCCGGGATAGGCGAACGTAGTTGCTGACGCCTTAAGCAGGAAGTCCTTGATGAGAGCAGAAGTGTTGATGCACACTTGTGGATTGTATGAGAAATTTAGAGATCTTAATCTCAGTTTCATGGAGTTGGATAATGGCATTTTGTTGCGAAGATTAGAGGTCACTTGGGATTTGCGGTCCAGAATCGCACAAGCTCAAGAATCGGATATGGATCTTCAGAGAAGGATCAGACAATCAGAGTTTTCAAGGGCATCAGATGGCACTTTGCTGTTTGAAGGTAGGGTCTGTGTTCCCAATGATGCTAATTTGAAAAGGTTAATTTTGGAAGAGGCACACAAGAGTAGTTTCAGTATCCATCCGGGTACCACTAAAATGTATCAAGATTTAAAGAGGGATTATTGGTGGCCTGGAATGAAGACAGATATTGTGGAATTTGTATCGCGATGTATTGTGTGTCAGCAAGTAAAGATTGAACACCAGAGGCCTGCAGGGATGCTAGTACCATTAGAAATTCCTCAGTGGAAATGGGAAGAGATATCCATGGATTTTGTAAGTGGATTACCTCGAACTCAGCGAGGACATGATTCAATTTGGGTAGTTGTCGACCGGTTAACCAAGTCTGCTCACTTTTTACCGGTTAGGACTACATACAAGGCTGCTCAGTATGCAGAGTTGTTTATTGCAGAGATTGTGAAATTGCATGGTGTCCCAACTAGTATTGTTTCGGATAGAGATCCAATCTTTACCTCTCACTTTTGGAAAGCTTTTCAAAAGGCTTTGGGAACGAGGCTGAAAATGAGTACGTCACATCATCCTCAGACAGACGGTCAGTCAGAGAGAACTATTCAGACGTTGAAGGATATGTTACGAGCATGCATCTTAGAAGATGGAGGAAGTTGGAATAATCATCTGCCTTTGATTTAATTCTCCTACAATAATAGTTACCATTCTAGCATAGGAATGGCACCATACGAGGCATTGTATGGTAGGAAGTGTAGAACACCCCTTTGTTGGGCAGAGGTTGGAGACAAGAGTATTTTAGGGCCAGAAATCATTCAGGAGACTACTCTAAAGATCAAATCTATTCAAGATAAAATGAGGACTGCACAAAGTCGTCAGAAAAGTTATGCGGACAAGAGGCGAAGACCTTTAGAGTTCGAAGTGGGAGATCATGTATTCCTGAAGATTACACCCAAGTTGGGTTTACGTGGCGTTTTCAGGACGAAGAAATTGTGTCCAAGATTTATTGGGCCATTTCAGATACTTAAACGCGTCGGTCCAGCAGCTTATCAGTTGGCCCTGCCACCGGCTATGTCAGGATTGCATGATGTTTTTCATGTCTCTCAGTTGAGGAAATTTATTCCAGATCCTTTTCAACCGGTAGAATTGGAAACTATTGATTTGAGATCAGACTTAACCTTTCAGCCAGAACCAGATCAGATTGTTGATCGTGATGTCAAGTCTTTAAGGAACAAGGAAATTCCAATTGTCAAGGTTGTATGGAAAGGTTCTCCCGACGGTCAAGCCACGTGGGAGCTGGAATCAGAGATGCAAGAGAACTATCTGCATCTATTTTCAGGTAAATTCTAAATTTCGAGGACGAAATTTCTTTAAGGGGGGTAGATTGTAATATCCCGCTCAGACGTAACTTTTATCGTTATTAAAAGAATTAAGAGAGAGTAGTGGCAAAGTTGTAAATATGAGAGGAATGAGTATATAAGGAGATAAGTATGAAAATTATTCATTATGCCATTCCTTTTCTCTCACTAAACAAGCAGATTTTTCTCTCCCTTCTCTAAGAAATCGGTCAGCACCAGCAGCTGTAGTACATCAGTTTCCTTCTCTAATTTCTTGAGTTGAAAACAAGCAAGCTTTTGGGGATAGTTTGAAGCAAGAGGAAGCTTAAGGAAAAAGCAAGACAAACTAGGGTTTTGGTAAAAGAAAGTTGTCAAGAATCAGCACAATACTAAGTGAGTTCCATAGAGTAGCAGTACCCTTGTGGGTTTAATTGTGTGAGGATTATAACTGAAATTCTAAGTTATTAGGCTAGAAAGTTAGTTTTCCCCTATTATGATTTTATGCTTGATCCCGTTTAATCCTCAAGTACAGTACATTTTAGAGTTTCAAACTGAGTCTCTGGCATGTTTTTAATGATCATTGAGCAGTTAGGTATCAAGTTTTAAGATTAAAACAAGTTTTTCAGAAAATATGTGTTCTGCTACAGTCGCAAAGCGACGCCATGGTCGCAAAGCGAAGTGGTCAGAAGCTGAGTTCGCAGAGCAAAGCTTTCAGACGCTCTGCGAAGCTTCAGAAGCTGACTTTAGAGTCTGAAGGTTCAGACGCAGGTGATCGCAGAGCGACGCTCAGGTCGCAGAGCGAATTAGCCTGCCAGAGTCTGAAGGTTCAGACGCAGAATTTCGCAGAGCGAAGTCAGGGGATCGCAGAGCGATCTTGCCCAGAATGGCATTTTATTTTCAAACAAATGTACCATGCCAATGCTCTTTGATATGCTTTGGGGTAGGGTTATACATGAACCTTCAAGGATTAAACTGGGACAAGTATAGATATCATACAGAGAGATGGGTATTTAATCCATAAGTTATCAAGTAGTTAAGGGGTTAGTTTTTCAGGTCTCCCTTAACTAAGCAGAATAGTATGTACTCATTAAGCGTACAAGTACCAGGAATATTATTATTATTATTATTCAAGGCCTCAGATAGGCATAAGGGGTTTAGATACCTAATATGATTTAAGTGGCTTATGAGAACGATAAGCTTAGAACCTTATATTATAGGTTAAGTAACACATGATTATTTATGTAAAGAATGCATCAGATATGCATAATTTCAGACAATGCATCAGATATGCATATGTTCTGAATGGTGTATCAGATATACACATGTCAGTTAAGTTGTGTATCAGATATACATAACGATAAGAGGAGTCCGATGATTAGCCTCAGATAGGAATTTTCATCGGTTATCAGAGGAATGTGCTTCGGGGTTACTCCACTCGGGGGCATTCCATAAAATGAACTCAGATAATAATGTTTGTTACACGCTAACATCTAACATGTATGTTCAGTTTATATTATTTATGTTATCAGATATTATATACCTCAGATAGGTATCAGGTGGTGATCATAAGAGTCCCCTCGATCACTAAGTTATCAGGATATAGTCTAAGTTATCATGGCTATACAGTTATCAGATTAAAACCCTTATGGGAAAGGTTAAAGCCTGGCGATCATAGGATCCCTGAGATTGCCAAAGTAGGCATGGCGACCCTAGGTTCCCCGAGGTTGCCAACAGTAGGTTGGGCTGGAGCTCACTGAGACATTATGTCTCATCCCATTCCTTCTGATGCAGGTTCACAGGTGGCACGCAGCAAGGGTAAGGAGAAAGTTATGGATTGAGCGTGCCGGTTTTCCTGATGTTTCAGTATTTGTTTTCAGATGTTGTATTATAATGTATATTATCAGAAAAGGATATGTATAAACAATTGGATGTATTATCATTATGTGATGTAATATTATGAGATAATTTTCAGTATTGTAAATTAATGTATCCAGTACGAAATTATAATACTCGTATAAGATCCTAGGCAATCTTTATATGGGTGTTACAGCTTAGGCCTGGTCCGGAACAAGATACATACTCAATTATTATATTTTTGTTCTTAATTTTATATAGAATAATTTATGTTCCTTCAAAAAAAAAATATGTATGTATAATCATTATAATATTTAGTAATATATTTTTCAACATATCTTTTAAAATTTTTAAAAAAAAATTTAAACTATTCATACAAAAACATATTCTTATTGTTAGTTGAACGTAATTTATTAATATTATATATGATAAGATATTTATTAATAACAAATAAAACAATCTCACACCTAAAAGAAAAACAATCTAAAAAAACAAACATTTTTTATTAATTAATTTTTTTCTCTATTTTAAAAGTTAGAAAACCTACTAATACATTAAAAAATTTCTTATTAGTAAATAAAGTGCTATTTTTCAAAGCAATAAATTTATTAAAAACGAGTACATCAGTACATGGTACTCCAAAATGATGTCATTATTAAAATAGTGGTAAGTAAGAAAGGCACTGATTAAAAGTTAGGGGTTCAAGTTTGTAGCCCATTTTACAACCTGCAAGTAGGCCAACTTAGCGATACAAGTTCAAAGAGCCATCATCATTTATACTAGTTTTAAATATGTAAAAGGTCTCTGTAAGTTGGATCGTTTTTGGTTTTCGTCCCTGTAAGTTTTTTTTTTGTTGCGAAACAGCCCTTGTATCTTGTTAACTTTTTGGAATTGGTCCCTACCGTCAGATTCCGTAAAAAAAAACTTAGCTGGCTAACGGAGGCATACGTGTCACTTGCTGATATGGCATTAGTTGCTGAGATGGCAGTAGACCATGGTGACACAAGTTTTCCCCCCTTTTTCTTGCAAAAATTCTTTGCCTTTTCATATTTGTCCCTGTGTTTTTGGGTTTCATTTCAACTTTAGAAACTCTATTCCGGCGGGGAGAAGAAGCGGTTCTGGCGCTGATCAAAGACAAAAATGACGGCGAGACGTTACCATTTTGGTTTGCGACGGTGATCGAAGGTATAGGACGGTAGAAGAAGCATTTTAAACGGCGAAGTTTTTGTGTTTTGAAGGTAAACAAATTTTTTCATCCTCTGTTTTGGGTTTTTTCTTGGTTTAGTGTTTTCCTTTTCTGGGTTGTTGGTTTGTGTTGTTTGTCGTTGTAGTTTTGATGTTGTTGTTGTTGTTGTCTGTGTCTTGTTGTTGTTAGGGACGAGTTTGTAGGGTTATTAACCACCTAAATCTAAACAAAATTTTACGGGGATGTTTGTATCTGTTGTTTTTCATCATGGGGTGAATTTGTAAGGGATTTTTTTTTGTATTACAAAGGGGGGAAAGAGAATCAGTTTAATGGGATTGATAAGGATAGGTGGAGCTACTTTGAAGCAACTGGTATTTTGAGAGACTTAGGATAAGATGATCATCTTAAGTATAGGTTATGGTGGCATATTAGTGAGGAGGACAAGTACATTAGAATTATAGATGATAATGACACTGATAATATTGCTGAGTATGTAGTTAATAACAAATGTGAGGCTCACATATATGTTGAGCATTCAGTTATAGGGATCATAGGTGCCAATGTTGGAGGAGGGCCTAGTAATGTTGAAGGAGGTCCTAGTAATGTTTCTGGAGGAGTTGATGATGGTGGAGTTGAAGTTTCTGGAGGAGTTGATGATGGTAGAGATGATGTTTCTGGTGCTGAAATTGAGAGTAGTGAAGATGAAGCTGCTGGTGTAAGATTTGAGGATATTGAGGAGGAAAGATCACTGGGTTTGGATGATGGGTTTGGAGTTGTTGGTGAGGATCCTCCTCCTCCTCCTGTAATGGAAGATAATACTAGAAGTTTGAGTGTGTTTGGTGGTTGCTGGTTCATCATCTGTTGCAGATGATTTGAATGTTGGATATGTTAGTGAGGAGCTAGGTAGTAGTGACCCTGATGCATCAGATGATGAAAAAGGACCTAAATATGATAAGTTTGTTATGGCAGAGTTAACAAAGACTTACAAGTTTAAAGTGGGGTTGAAGTTTAAGTCATTAGCTGAATTTAAGGAAGCTATTACTGAGTGGTCAGTTTTAAATGGGAATGAAATAAAATTTGTAAAAAATGACAAAGTTTGAGTAAGGGTACAATACAAGGGCAATTGTGGGTTTTTAGCACTTGTAAGTAAAGTTGGAGATAAGGCTACTTTTAGAATGAAGAGGTGGTATGGTGACCACATGTGTGCAAGGAAAACTGCCAATAGATCTGCAACTTCTAGGTGGGTTTCAAAGTCTGTGATTAAGAGGATGACAACAACTGATGCCAATAATTTGACTCTTAAGAACATTGTGACTGAGATGAGAAGCACACACGCTGTGGGAATAACCATGAACAGAGCATGGAGGGCGAAACAAATTGCAAAGGAGAAGATAGAGGGTGATGCTGCTAAACAATACAATCTATTGTGGAGGTACTCAGTTGAGTTAAAAAGGGTTAATGTTGGAAACACCAGCAAGATCAATATGGAAAGGCTTGGTCCACAACTACAACCAAGGTTTTCATCTTTTTATTTCTGTTTTGATGGAATCAAAAAGGGGTTTAAATCTACTTGTAGACCATTTTATAGGCGTTGATGGATGCCATTTGAAGACCAAATATGGAGGAACCTTTTTAATTGCAGTAGGCAGGGACCCAAATGATCAGTATTATCCACTAGCTTTTGGTGTGTGTGAAACTGAAACAAAAGAGTCATGGAAATGGTTTTTAACCCTGTTATTGGAGGACATTCGTCAAGTTCAAAGATGGGTTTTCATCTCTGACCAACAAAAGGTAAAAGCCTTTAATTTTTTGCAATTGTTTGGTTTCTGTATTTTATCTCAATGAATATGTACTAATTAAATGGAATATGTTATGGTATTTGACTGTTGTTTTACAGGGTCTGATAGTTGTATTTGATGAGTTGTTTGAGAGTGTGGAACATAGGCTTTTCTTGAGACATTTATATGTCAATTTCAAAAAGAAATTTGGAGGAAGTACACTAATTAAAGACCTTATGATGGGAGCTGCTAAGGCTACTTACATTCAAGAGTGGGAGGCTAGGATGAAAGAACTCAAAGCTGTAAATGAGTCTGCCTGGAATTGGCTCATGAAACTGCCAACCAAGTCATGGTGTAAACATGCCTTTTCTTTTTACCTAAGTGTGATGCGCTTATGAATAACATATTTGAAGCTTTTGATAGCACAATATTGGTAGCTAGGGACAAACCTGTGTTAACAATGTGTGAATGGATAAGGAATTATTTGATGAATAGAAATTATATTCTTAGGCAAAAAGTTGATAGATGGAATCAAAAGATATGCCCTAAGCCTAGATATAGGTTAGCTAAAGAGGTTGAAAAGAGTGGTAACTGGACTCCAATATGGTCTAAGGATGAGATATTTCAGGTGGGGCATATTCACACTAAACATATTTTCATAGTTGACATTGCCAAAAGAAGATGCACATGTAATTTTTGGGAGCTTGTGGGTATCCCTTGTAGCGCAGTAGCTGCATTAGGATATAGGCAGCAAATACCAGAGGAATTTGTTGATGATTTCTACACAAAGGCTAAATACATAGAATGTTATAATAACAATGTCAGTCCAATCAATGGAGAGGACATGTGGCCTGAGGTGGAGGTTGATGAAATGCTACCTCCATCATACAAAAGAGGCCCTGGTAGGCCTAGGAAACTGAGGAGGAGATAACCAGATGAGGATCCTAACAAAGGAAGGACATCTACTACATATAGGTGCACCAAATGTAACAAGCATGTACACAATACAAGAAGTTGCATCAGCCAATTGACTGACCCTGAAGCTCAAAAAAGAAAGGTAAAAATAGTGCATTATGTATTTCTCAGGTTCAATCTCAATCTTTTAGCTGACAAATGTTTTGACCATAATGCTTTGACATGTTTACAGAGAAAGCCTAAAAGGATACAGACTCAAACTGCTCAAACTACACAACCTACAACTGCATCTGCTCAAGTTACTCATCCCTCCCATCCTGCAACTGTTAATGGTCCAAGTACTCAAGCATCTCAAACTGCTCACCCTGTTAATGCAACAAACATTCCTGATGCAGACTTTGAAGCAGCTTTTGAGGCTACTCAATCTCAACCAAATGTGACTTCAGTTTTGAATTCTCACAACACAGCTAGACCTAAATCAGTTAAGTATTGCATAATCCTTTATAGCATTTTTATTTTAGCTTAAAAATATGATTACTCCAATATGTATTTCTCATTATTGCAACTTTAAGCTGAGACATTGCTGTATTTAGGTGAAGAATACTAAGCAACAGTCAACCAAAGTTGGTAATCAGAATAATGTTAAGAGGAGTAATAGGTGCAGGAAACTGAAGTGTGTTGATGAGGAGGGTGCTGCAAGTAATGATCAAGCCACTCATAAACCATCAAAAAGGCCTAGCAAATTACCTCAAGTTGGTAGTAGTTCTGAGACTGTTATCAATGTAAGTGAATATGGTTTTAATGTTATTAGTTCAAGTATGTAATTATGCTCAGGCTCAGGTTTTAAATTTGGTTTTAATGTGCTCAGGTCCAATCTAACAACACTGAGGCAGATGTTCCTATACAAGCAAACACCACTCTGCCAAATGTTCCTTGCACAAGCACACAACATTGATGCACAAATTGAAGATGCTACTCAAGCCACTCAAAATCAAGCCCAGCCTTCTCAGACTCAATCAAACAATGATGTTGACATGATAGTGAATGGACTCAAAAGGTTGCCACCAACCCAACTTGATGTGATTGCTGGTTTGCTGAAATGGCAAAAGAATATTGCAAAAGCTTAAGGCAACCAGGTGATGACTGTTGGAAATTCATCAGCAAATCAAGCACAATCAATGTTGAATGGGCTGAAAAGATTGCCAAAAGATGAATTAGAAAAGGTCACTAGAGATCTAGTCACAGGTCTAGTGAAATGGAATGACAATGTTGACAAGATCAAGAAAGAAAAAGGAGTTAATGCGGAAGAATAGATCAATCTAGGCTTTTATTTTGCTAAGAACCTGTCTAAGTTATTTTGCTATGAACATTTTTTTCTGTTTTGATGTACTTTGGCTTTTAGTAATGGACATATGACATGTAATTGACAATCAATTTGGCAAGTTAATGCCTAGCTACTTTAATCACAAATTTGCAATCTATATACCTGTTACTATTTAATCATGTTTGAAGAAAACTTCATCACATAAACTGATGTTAATTGCAACAAACATCCTTGCATTAATTCAACTAAAGCATTACAACCCATATTTCAATTACAATAAAAAAACCAGAGGAGTTGAATGTTGGAACAAAATGTGTAAACAAAGCCTCTTTTGAGTTTTGATGATAACAATGTATTAAAAAGAAAATTGGATATGCTAATACTTGTTTCAAGTGTGCAGGACCATAGACTAAAATTATTCAAGTATAAATCAAGTTTTGGTTCTTAAGGAGCAAGTTTAAGAGCAAGGAAATATTTTATTTGAAGCTTGTGTTGCAAGTCTGAAGTTGAAGTCTGAAGTCTAATTGATCAGAAGCTGATGGATCAGAAGCTGAAGTCTGATGGATCAGAAGCTGAAGTCTGAAGGATTAGAAGCTGATGGATCAGAAACTGAAGTCTGAAGGATCAGAAGCTGAAGACTCAGACTCTGAAGTATCAGAAGTCAACTGGTGTCACTATCATCAAGGACATAGTACAACCACGACCTCTGCAACTTCTCAGAATCAGAAGTGTTCTCTGCAACTTTGTCTCCTTGGACAAAACATCCAATCCATTTTAAGGAAAGGATTCAAACGGTATTCTTCATGGTACGCAGTCCAAATCAAGGAACAAATCAACGTTGGATCAAGCTCCAATTTAAACGACTCTATTGATGATCTGGCACCTTCTCAACGTCTCTCTACTCCTCTATATAAAGGACTGAAGACTTGAAGAAACATAAGAAATTACAAGACTCTAAACAGTGCCAATACTTTGCCAAATTCTATACGCATTAATTACATAGGAATTCTTACAAACTTTCTAATCATAGAATTTCTTAAGTCTTGAGTCTGAAAATTATGTTGTATTTTGTGAACACCACTGATAGTATATCAAGTGTTCAACTCAAACATATTTCTTTGTAACTCTGCTTATTTAGAAGTCTCTTGCTTTTGCGCTTGAGCAATCAGAAGTCTCTTGCTTGTGTGCTTGAGCAATTAGAAGTCTCTTACTGTGTGTTTGAGCATTTGGAAGTCTCTTGCTTGTGTGCTTGAGCATTTTGTAATCATTTGGATTATAGTGAAAAATCTCTTGTAAGTAACAAGGGGACTGGACTACTTCCGGGTTGTGGAAGGAACTAGGATAATTGCTTCTCTCTCTCTCTCTCTCTCTCTCTCTCTCTCTCTCTCTCTCTCTCTTTTCAATCTGCTGCATCTGAACTCTGAATTTAGTTTCAGACTCTGATCACCATCAGAAGCTGAACCAACTCTAAGTTTTTGAGAAAGAAAAAGCCAACACAATTCAACCCCCCCTTCTTGTGTGTTTTCTCACCTTCATTGAACTAAACCCTTACAACCATATCTCAACTAAACCATTACAAACCAAAATAAACAACTAGAACATAGTTGTTACAACTTCACCATTTCAGCTTAAATTCATTACATATGCAACAAAAAATACCCAAGATAAGATCAACATAACCATAAACAAGTTGGTCTTCTTCCTTGAGTGTTGCAGCTTCTTCTTCAACTTCTTATTTTTGTTGATTAGCAAATCTTTCAGAAGCTCTTCACAATTGCAATCACATGGAAGTTTATTGGCATATGATTGTGATGCTTCAGTTGCTGCTACTAGACGGTCATATGGAGGATGTCCTTCAATTTCATCATCACATATGAACAACTTACAACTATTAGCACCCTAAAACAATATCAAACATATTGCATCTTTTAATTACATTAAATTGTACAAAAATAAACAAAAAACAAAGTATTATAACAATCAACTCACCATAAAGGTTGGGCATTTCCAATATCTTCTTTTAGGGTTGTCATGTGAATTGGAGATGAACATCCTCGTTATTTTGTTGCAACCACATATAGGCAACTCATTTGTTGATTATTGAGATATGGAATGAGAAGACATTGTTTGAAGGAAGTGGGTTTTTCCCCTTAGGGCACAATATATGAGAAGCTGAGCAGGGAAGGTATGAAGAAGAAAGAAAGAACAAAGAGATGAAGAAGGTGGAAAGATTGGTTTTTTAATTTCAAAATTTGGTGATTACGTTTTTTAATATCATCCCTATGTAATATTCGTTTTTGGTCCATCTCAGCAAGTGACACGTATGCCTCCGTTAGCCAGCTAGGTGTTTTTTTACGGAATCTGACGGTAGGGGCCAATTCCAAAAAGTTAACAAGATACAAGGGCTGTTTCACAACAAAAAAACTTACAAGGACGAAAACCAAAAACGCGCCAACTTACAGGGACCTCTTACATATTTAAGCATTTATACTATTCTATTTTCATATCCAAATGGCATATCATATCCCTACATCTTGCATGCACATAAAGAGAATTGTACAAACCCTTTTCTTTTTCTTGTTTATCTTGTTAGTCTTAATTCTTCGATTTCATGAAAATGGGAGGAAAAAAAATGTCATGTTGTTTAACCATTTTGTGTATTTAAATTACTAACCAGATGAGAAACATCAAAAGTGTTCATGATGGTTCTCCATTCCTCATTATCATAATTTTATCAAAGTCGTCGTGAATTCAAACATACACTAAGATTAATTTGATTTAGTAGTATGTTTGAGATCCACATAGGCTTAGCAAATCTCATATTCCAAAATCAAAGTTGTTTTGGACCGGTCAGGAGGCCAAATCCACTTAGCAAGGCTCAATTACATGGGAAGGCACAATAAGGCTTCAAGCTCATTACACTCCCTCATGCCTATATAAAGTATTAGTCTTCAAATTATCAGGAATCGCGTCTTTTCCAAGCTTTTGAACATTGTTATTTCCATTGCACCTCAATGCATTTTCGCATGCCTATTCACCAAACAGTAGTTACTAATTAAACATACAAACACACAAAACAAACTCAAATTTCAAACTAAAACTGATAAAAACTACATAATTTAATAATTATCAAAACTAACAAATCTGTTTCAGAAAAAAGTATCAAATAAGCTATATCACGAATTACACATTATCACAAGCACGACAAATGCAAAACTCGTTACCTTCACTGCAACTGCGTGAAAACCGTTCTTCGCAGCATCATCCACAAAATTTAACCATTCTAATGGTGAAGCTTGTAGCAATTGAATAGTAGCAGATTTGAGTTCTCGCATAACTAAAGCCTCGTATCTCAATGCCAAACAACTCTTCGAAATTGAATTTCCAAAACGCAAAATTCAAAATATTGTTTTACGAGCAATTATTATAGAAATTGAATCATTACAATATAGACGATCGTGCCTCTAGATCTCCGATGAGACCGAAAGCGCTGACGAAGAAATCGAGAACGATAAGCTTATCGTGTATTGATTCCGCGGCGATGGAATGAATAATCGAAAGCGATTCAGACTTGAGGAGTTGCGTCAAGCTTGATCGAATTTCGACTAACGATTTCACGTCTTTTGAGACCAAAAGCGAATCTAGAAATCGGAGCGTGGAATCGCCAAAACTGTGAGAGAAATGAAATCGAAAATGTTAGAGAGAGAGAGAGAGAGGACCTACCTTCTGGTTTGCATGAGGTAGCGAAAGAGAGAGTTGTTGTTCTACAGAGTTTGACATTTTTGGAGAGAGAGAGAGAGAGAGAGAGAGAGAGAGAGAGAGAGAGAGAGAGAGAGAGAGAGAGAGAGAGAGAGAGAGAGAGAGGGAATTGGATTTTGGCGGGTAAGAAGAAGGTAACGTTCTTGAGAAGGACAACTTTGAAATTTTGAACTTCTTTAGGTTTAAATATGGAGATAATAACATAAGAGAGCATTAAACAACTCTCTTTTTAACACTCACTTTTTTATTTGATCAAAGTCATACGATTTTCACAATTTAAAAATAGGTCACACATAAAGTGATGTGACCCACCTCAGTTTCAACCTAAACCTTGAGGAGCACACTCGAAGAAAATAATGAAATTGGTTGTGATATGTTTATTCCTCGATTAGTAATTACTAATGGCTATTACAAAAAATTAGGGGATGAAATTTACCGGTGCACATATATTTAAGGACGAAAAAGCCTATTCACTCGAAGAAAATTAGATGCCCATATAGGAATGATAAATTATATTTATACAATCATTTTATGACAACTTTTTGACAACTCTCTCATACATAATGTTCTTATTATCTCTCTGAGATGTGTTTTTTGAACAACCATTTGATTGACAACTTATTTGACAATCATAGTTTTACAAAGAAAAAGTAGGTATTAGTACGAAAACCAAAGCAATAAGAGATAAAGTAAAAACATAATGTGAGTATGAGAAAGAAAATTGTCACAAAAGTTGTAACAAAATGGATGACAAATATCATTTCTATATCTCTCTTCATTTCTCTCTCTCTCTCTGTTGTTTTTTATCAATAAAATGAGAGAAAAAGAAAATTGACACCAAAGTTGTCTCAAATAGTTGTTCAAATATCACTCCTCTATAAAAATAGAACTTCAGAGAGATAATAAAAAAAAGGAAAAAATTGAAGGATAGAAGAAGGTAAAGAATAAAAGGGCATGAACATAAGATTTGAAAGAGCATTTGAAGGTAGGTCCTTCAAAGGTCTAATTTGTAACAAGTTGATCCTTTAAGTTTTTGTTTGTACTACTTAGGTCCTTTAAGTTAAGTGATTGTAATAAGTTGGTCCTTTAAGTTTTTTCATACCAATTAAGTCTTTTAAGTTATTTAACTGTAACAGTTTTGGGGATTCCAGATTTTAAGTGGTATGAAAAAGAACTTAAAGATCAACATATTATAATTAAATAACTTGGATGATGTAATTTAACCTAATATTATTTCAATAACATACCCAGATTAACTCGTGTATTTCATGTAAAATATTAATCGGTAAACACTTTCCAATAAAAAAAATATAGAAGATTAAGTTGATTTCTAATTATTGATTGTTAACATTTAGTGATGTTTAAAAATTAAGACAAATTCAATCAAACAAAAATTAGACTAGAAATGGAAGGGACCGCGCGAACGCAGGCTCCCACAGGAACAAATTATGATGTAGGCTCCACCACTTGGGTAGACCTTAGGCTAGCACCCCTCCTAAGTGCAATGGAGGTCACTTGCCTAGGCTATGAGCCTTCTTGATCACCCATAGACCCCATCCAGGTAATTATGTAATGTATCACACACTTTTACTTTATACCTAATACTCCAAACTACTTTGTCCAATCTAACCGATGTGGGACTCGTCAAAAGAAGTCCCTGAAATTCCTTTTGAAGTTTGGACTTTGGAGGCTACTACTAAAGTGTTTGTGAACATTCTTGCTAAAAAAGTGGATCGCTCTAGGCAAAAGGGATTAGAATGATCTTTTGAGCAAATATGCCTTTCTTGTTTCATTTTGTGTAATTTCTTTTTCATTTACACGAGGCATGAATTGTACTCTTAATCATAAGTTTATTTATTATCAAGTCGATTAGTCACTTAGACTGAAAAGTATGTATTGACAAATGATTTTTAATTTTAATGTTTGAAAAGGTAAACATATATACCTTTGTATACTTATTCCTTTCTTTCACTATTTGGATTGTTTTGATTTCTTCTTCTGTTATTTTGAAAAGGGAGTTCTACTTATGTATCGTGGACATTTTATAAGGGTCAGACTTTACTTAAATTCCATGTTTACCGAAATAAATTAAAAGGAAGCTCCCACAAAAATATATATTTATCTTTACATAATCTGATTTTTATGTCTTGTTTTTTATTCTCACTTGTATAAATGTGTTATTTTATTGTGGAATGTGTGGGGTCATTTGTAAATACGTATCACACATTGATAGGTCGAGTTTGACTATATGTTGTTTATTTCTTTCGACAGAAAATGATTCTATTTGATGTTGTCTTTCACCATGAAGGTGAATTTGTTAATGAAGGATTTATTGTTTTATAAAGGTGGTGTCCAAACTGTTGTTTCTGGGGTTGAATCTAAAACATGGGGTTGTCTAAAATAGTTACTACAGTGAATAGTTAGGGCTATTGATGGTCGGATTTAGGCAAGTGTGCCAAATTGTTTACCAAGTAATAAACTGTAAGTAGAGTATCGTATCCACATGGATTGTCGTTTCAACCAAACAATTCGCGTTACTTATTTGGAAACAATTAAAATAAATAAAGATAAGGGTTTGGAGTTTTGCAATTTAATCTGCTTGCAACATAAGCAAAGTTTACCTGTTTTGATTGCAGAATGTTAACGGCGGTTAGGATTCTTCGAATCCCCTTTATTTAATTGTTGGAATTTCGTAACAGTCAAGTCTCATTCATGCTATCAACGTTATCTATCTAAGTGATGAGTTCATGGGGTTTTACTACCTATGAGTTGTCGAGTTGCACCTGCTGATCACACGGGTAGGTACGCATGGGGTCTTACTCTCTCAAAGATATGAGTTCATTCATCTCCAGCTGTCAGTTGCAACCATTACACCAGAGTTCCTACATGTTTAAGTGTTTAGGGTTGTCAGTCCTATAGAGAGATACACTTACGCGCGAAGGTTTACGTGTAGGTTCTTACTTTCTCAGAGGTATTTGAAACAATGACAGATAATAGGGTTCCTAAATTCAAAGTATCCTAAAAGTTCCCTCGCATATTGAATCTTAGAAACGCATAACGCACTATCCCTCTCGTAGTTCTACAAACGAGCAGCCCTATCAGCGTCTACCTTACCAAGTTCGAGGAGAATGAAGTTACTGGGCTGATTTAAGTCGTGAAGTCACCTGTTTCTCTAATTACTAACTAGTTACTTCTTGATTGGAGTAGGTTTGCACCAATATTAGGTATGTCACCTCCCTAAGTACCTTTATCTCAGGGTTCTGCTCTATGGCTTGTTTCCTTAGTTACTAATTAGTTACTTCCTGATTAAGACATGTATACACCAGTATTAGGTATGTCGCCTCCCTAAGTGCCTATGTACTAGGGTTATGCTTCAGAGGAGACAAATCTTACGCACGACAGTAAAATTAAACAACATAAAGGAAAATAACTGAATAAAGACTTTATTAAATAAATTATCCAACAACCAGAATAGAGGTTCATCTTAGAACCTTAGCCTAAAAAGATTTAGTTGCACATGGTAACTAAAGACAAATTACAAAAGAAATAAAACATACCCTAGAGACTCGAAGTGAGGAGAGAAACTCCTCCCTTGGAAGCTCTTAGTGCTTGCCTTCCTCATGAACAGCTTCATTATGAATGAGAAATTATGAATGAGAGGAGTGGTATTTATAGGGAGAGTTTCCACCTGAAGTTGGGCTAAAAAATCGGGCTTTTTTCTACTTAAAAGTAGCAAAATTCAGTTCTGGCCTGCAGGAACCAATGCGCTAGGCGCCCTGGAGCATGCACTAGGTGCATGTAAGAGAGAAAAACCAGGCACCAGGCGCCTAGATCATGTGTCAGGCGCAGTGCGCTAGGCGCATGTGAGTGTTGTTCTGGTGCTGAAATACTTGTTTCTTCGTCTTTTGGGTTTTTGCTTCCATATAAGATGTCTTGGGACCTGGGAACAGAATTCCTCCCTCTGTAATGTCTTCTGAGGCCTCTTGAATCTTCATTCTTGATCTTCCCAAAGTCTTCACAAGTCTTCAGATGTCTTGCTTTGCCAATTTGCATGATTTCTTCGTGAATTACATCAAAACACCCTAAAATTGTTATGTTTTGGGAAGAATAGAATTACATGACTCAAATATAGAAAACGCTACAAATGTCCCAAAATCATAAGCAAATGTTCTAATACTCTTCTATTCTGAATGAAAAAACCTAATGAAAATAACTGAAAAACACACTAAGAATAACGTAAGATGACATGCATCAGTTATGATGATAAAAATTATAGGATTTTGATGAAAATTGGAGGGATAGATGAAGAATTCGTTCAATTTAATATAGATGATCTTGCTTGTGATTTTCCTCTGGTTGCTACTACAAATCAGATTTATTGACATCTTTATATTGAACATAATGTCCATTACAGTCGTGTGAAAGTAATTGAACCTAATTGTATTGACTTTGAAAAATATGGAAGTGGTGAAGGGTCTGACCACGATGAGATTGAAGGGGGTTGTGATGATGATGAGGCTGAAGGTATTAGGTTTGATGATAGTGAAGATCAGAGATGTAATTCTCTAGTTGATGGCTTTGAAGTTGTTGCGGTTGATGGGTCTAACAAAGTTGGTATTAAGTTGAGTAGCTCCAAATCTCCAATGAAGAATTAACTGTTTCCAAAAAAGAAGACGAAAGTTATTACAAGTGGTAGTAAAGGAAAAGAATAAGAGGATGAGATGAGGACTACTTTAGTGAAAAGTTGGGTAGCTCAGATCCAAATGATAATGATGAAGAAAAGGGACCAAGGTTTGAAAAGTTTAGTAAGGAACAACTAAGCAATGATTATCAATTCAAGTTAGGTATGGATTTTAATTCACTTGTTGATTTTAAAGATGCCATTAAGGAGTAGACTGTATTAAATGTGTATGAAATTATTTTTGTGAAAAATAAAAGCTATAGGGTAAGGGTTGAATGTAGGGGTAAATATGGGTTTTTAGTTTTATGCTCTAAAGTGAGTGATAGGCATACGTAGCAGATAAAGACTTGGAAGGGTAAATACACTTGTGCTCAAATTTTAGACAACAAATATGCAAGCTCTACGTGGATAGCAAATAAGGTTATTCCCAAAATGCAAAACAATGAAGCTTTAAACATTTCTAATATAATGGGAGATATGAGGAGATATTTTTATGTTGGGGTGACTGAAAACAGAGCATGGAGGGCAAAGAAGATTGTAAAGGCAATAGTGGAAGGGGATGCAGATGGACAATTCAGTCTGTTATGGAGGTATGTTGCTGAATTGAAAAGGGTTTGTGCCGGAAACACCATCAAAATCAATGTTAACATACCCTAGCCAACAATTTCCTCTACGTTTGCATCTTTTTTTTTCTATTTTGATAGGTGCAAGAAAGGGTTCACTAGTGTGTGTGGACCATTCATTGGGGTTGATGGTTGTCATTTGAAGACAAAATATGGAGGACAATGGTTGATTGTTGTTGACAGGGACCCTAATGACCAGCACTTTTCTTTGGCATTTAGGGTTGTTGAGACTGAAAATAAATAAAGTTGGAGATGGTTTTTACAGTTGCTAATAGAGGATATTGGAGTAAATAAAAGATATGTTTTCATATCAGATCAACAAAAGGCATGTGTGTTATACTTATTATTTGTATGTTTTTGAATGTTTGGATCTATTTGAACTGATTTGCGTTGAAATTATATGTATGCTTTTGATACAGGGTATAATGGTTGTGTTTGAAGAGATGTTTGAAAGAATAGAGCACAGATTGTGCCCCAGACACTTGTATGTTAACTTCAAGAAAAGATTTGGTGGTGGATCCTTAATAAGGGATCTCATGATGGGGGCTGCAAAAGCAACTTATTATCATGCATGGCTGGAAAAGATGGATCAGATAAATCAAGTCAATCATAAAGCTTGGTAATGG
The DNA here is from genome assembly GCA_018208015.1 of Medicago ruthenica. Lineage (NCBI taxonomy): Eukaryota > Viridiplantae > Streptophyta > Magnoliopsida > Fabales > Fabaceae > Medicago > Medicago ruthenica. The sequence continues at coordinate 95,053,871 of CM031377.1, read as the reverse complement.
CTTGATGGGGTTAGAAACAAAAACATAGTGTAAGCATGCTTTTAATTTTTACCCAAAATGTGATGTGATGATGAATAATAATTCTGAGTCATTTAATGCTACTATATTAGTTGCTAGAGATAAGCACGCCATAACAATGGATGAGTGGATTAGGAATTATTTAATGAATAGGATGACCAGTCCTGCTACCAAATTGCAAACGTGGCAGCATATTATGCCAATGAATCAGAAGAGGTTGGACAAATAGGTATTCATGAGTGGTCAATGGATTCTATCTTGGTCTATAGCTGAGGAATTTCATTCAAGTCACACATATATATAATGGACAACAATTTATTGTTGATATTGAAGAAAGAACATGTACATGTAACTTCTAAGAATTATTTGGAATACCTTGTAGACATGTTGTTGTAGCCTTAGGTTATAGGAAGCAAAATCCTGAATAGTATGTTCATAGTTGCTACTATAGGAAGGCATATGCAGTATGTGGCCAACTGTGGAGACATATGAGCTTCTACCACTTCTTTATAAGAATGGACCTGGAAGTCCAAATAAACTTAGAATCAGGGAGTTTGATGAGAATGGTTCAAGAATGAGGAGACCTAGGGTGAACTATAGGTGTACAAAGTGTGATAAGTTTGGACATAACTAAAGAAGATGCAATAGTAAAACTCAAAATCCAAATGCACTTAAAAGAAAGGTAATTCGTGTTTTGAATCATAATGTATATTTAACTTTATATGTATTTAATTGTAAGTGTAACTTTATATGTTGTGATTATAATGTGTAGAGGAAAGCTCATAGGAAAAAGAAGCAAAATGAAACTGAATCTTCCAATGTTGAAACTGTTAGAGCAACAAGTGAAATTGTCAATGTTGAAACTGTTAGTTCAACAAGTGAAATTGTCAATGTTGATTTTGCTAGTGCAGTCAATGCAGTAAGTCAGTTTGCCAGTATTGAATTTGTTATTGCATTCATTACATCTGAAAATGTACTCATTGTGGTTTCATGAAGTCAAAATCATTAATTATCATATCTGAGGTGAATTTTGCAGCAACCTCATCTTCAATATAAACAATCATGTAATCTTTGAGAAAATTATCTTCCATCTTGTTAAGTAGCCTTGTTTTTATAAGTTTCATCGCGGAAAAGGCACGTTCTGTTGTTGATGTTGACACGGGAAGAGTCATAACAAGTCGGAGCACCCTATCAATCAATGGATACAAAATTGATTTTCTTGTTTCAACTAATTTTTGACAAAATTCACCGATAGTTGTCAAATTCTGAAAGTTAACATCTTTAAGCACCTCAAACTCATAGTGTTGCACCTCATACTCCAACTGAGTCCTTTCTTGAATAGAAAAATATGAACGGTAAAATTTCTCAACAAGACTACAAATGTCACTAGCATTAAATGACTTGAATGCATCATTGGAATTTAAAGATCTGCTCAACATAAAAAGCTCATAGACTCATAGTTAAAGGGCTTTTTATTAGAAGTTGAAAGGCTTTTTTTTTTCCATAAAAGACAAAGGCCCACTAGACATATAATATAGCATAACACTCGTAGACTCATAGTGATGAGGGACCACATTGCTGACCTTATTGAAACAACATATAAAATCATGGTATGTTACTAGTAGAAACAAAAAATTGAAAAACGTGGGGGGGCCACGACCTCCCTTGGCCCATGTGGTACCTCCGTTACTGCCTGATGTTGTACTTTTTAGAAATAAAAAGAAATTATTTTGTGTATCGTACTGACAAGGGCTCGGGTGATATCTATATCGTTTAACACTTAATATTACTTTAAGTAAAGAGGAGGGATTTGTTGTTATTCATAAGATTGTACAAAATTGATAAATGAAAAGAAAAATAAGAGATGAAATTGTTGGGATTAGATTTTGTTAACCATTTTCTAATGTATCCTCGTGATCAACTATATTCTTTCAGGTTTTCACTTATATCTACACTTTTTGCTCTTCGTATATTGATGGACGAAATTGGCAAGTTCACCAAATTGTAACAAGTAATAAAGTATTAAGTTTATCGTTCTCCATATGGATTGTCGTTCAACTTATCAATTAGCAAAACTTATTTTAAAGGGTGAAATTAAAAGAGATTTAAAATAGGTTTGCAAGGTTTAATTGTCCTGCCCAATGCAAGATTAGGTTTGTGATTCAGATGATTACGGAGATTAGGGAATCCTTGAATCTCCCCTTCGTCTTTGTTGGAATTAACTTAAAAAAATAGTTATGTGGTGTCTACTCATGATTTAAGAAACTAAATTTAGAAAACCTTATTAACCCTAACGGCAACATGTGCGGCAAGATAACCTAGTTATAATTACGGCGTTACCGGAAGGAAGATTTAGAAATTACGAAGTTTCATACTTAAGTTCATTAATTATACTGATGAAATAAGCAATTGGAACGGCCATGAACAAAGTAAATTTGGGTTGTCAGTCCTACTAATTCCCTACAGATCAATTTTCAAGATTACCGATATGGATTCTCAGTTGAAAAAGCATTAAGAACAGGCAAGAATGGATTAAATCGGACACTGGAAAAATCATACCCGAATATAAACTTTATTAATTGAATCCAACAAATATAATCTTAGAACCCTAATCAAAGAGATTTAGTTGCTCATGGCAACAAACACCATAACAAAATAATAGAAAAACATACCCTAGAGAGAACAAAAGGAGGATGGCATCCTGCCTTGGAACTCTGATGCTTGAACCTTGCCTTGAACCGCTAGCTTTTTGAATGAAAAATAATGAGTGCAAGGGTCTTTATTTATAGCATATGATTACTTAATGTTTAATAAAAGAAAATTGAGCTTTTTTCACCATTTCTACTTGAAAAACAAGCTACAGACAAGTTTTGCCCGTAGTCGTGCGCAAGATGCGCATGCAGGGGCGCATGAGGCAGCCCCTGTTGTGCGGAGTCTTGCGTTTTCATCCCGTTTTCGATCGTTCTTCTGCCTGGAAACTCCTAGGAATTTGAAATGAATTTTCTTCAGTTTGTATTGTCTTCAAGAACCTTATAAGAACCATTGACTTCAATCTTTATATCCTTGATCCTTCACATGTTGTTTTGATTTGTCGATTTACATGATTTCTCACTACAAAACACTCAAAACACCCATGGAGTTGTATGATTTATGATAAAAGTGAATTACAACGACTCGAATGTAAGCAATATAATATGTTCCTCAAACCATTGACAACTTCTCTAATTCTTATCATATTTGTCTTCAAATACAAAGAAAAGTATTAAAAACACAGACAAAAATATCATAATGCTCCATCATCATATATTTTCATTCTCGACAAACCATGTGATCTATCGTATTGTTAACACACATTTTACTTCCGCGCAAACACAAATCACCAAAATGATGAGCATGATCTATCGATTCATTAGACAGGACACTCGAAATCCCTAACCAGCCCAATATAGAACACCAAATCTTGCTAAAAGAGTGAACATGTAAGGAACAAATGTTGTACAGTTTCCTCCACACCATATCCACCTTACATAATTTTTCATTTGATAAATGAATGCCACATTTCACTAAATTGTCTTTAGTTGGTAACATGTTATACAACAATATCAAAGCAAGCAAGGATGCTTTTCAATGAACCAATTTGTTCCAAATTATATCATGAAATAGTGATGTGTCTCTTCAAAATTATTCAACAAGACTTTATATACTTCTTTGAACAAAAATACTCATTATTTGTAACAAAATTTCAATTCCAAGAATCTTACACATTAGCCTATAAAAAAAAGTTAGAAAACAATGAAGCACATCCATCCACTAACTCATATTCGGTGGCATTTAGAATGGGAAAGTGAAAGAGTTTCCCATGATGGTGCAATTGATGTTACAACCATAGATATATCATTTAATTTATTCAACGGTTTAGATCATAAGTTGGTTACCTGCTATTAACTTTTTGAGATTCAAATTGACTACACTCACAATATCCTTGTGTCACTTCATTTAAAAAATCTCAACCGCTCCCACAATCAAACGTGGTGTACTCTGCCATGTCGTCCATGAAATTATAAACATTATCTAACATTCTTCTTGCCATTCTCCAGTAATTTGGCGTGAAGATTATATGATATGGGTATAAGTTTTGCAAGAGCTCCTAATGATAAAAATCCCATGGAACACAGACAAAACTAAAATAGCAAAGATATTAACATCTATATACTACCGGTTTGATCTTTAACACCTTGTAAGATTTTTCATAAGCTTTTTCAATCACACTAATTTTATAAAAGGACTGGTTTTGCATTACACAAATTTAAGAGAGCGGATTTTGCAACTCAGTTTTCTATTTTATTTATAGTAAAAATTAAAAAGGAGTAAATGTCACAATTACAAGGTTTCACCAGATCTGAAAATATTTAAGCTTCCCACATTCTAAAGAGGTTTATATCTTGTGCGCATGACGTGACGGCGGAGCTCCGTCGAATGACCACCGTGCCACCCATTTGTTTCATCAGTACGATCTCCAAGCTTCACGTCACAGTAAAAAATAAACTATTTAATCCATCAATGCTGAAGCTCCCTGCCTGTTCCTCGTCGATGTTCCATCGCACTACCACCATAGAGGTGGCCGCCTTCTCGAACCCCCACACAACCTGCGGACTAAGAAGCCTTCTTTTAATGATATTGTTCTTTAATTTCTTGAGACATAAAACTTGGAGCGTTTGATAAATATAACGGTGGAGATTTAGGCAAATGTAATGACTCTAGATAAGCTTGACAGTGGTGAATCTATATCTCATTTATTTCACAACCGGAAAACTGTTTAGCGCCTGTAAAAAGTGAAGTTTCCCATCATGGGAAAATTGTCCACTTTCCCATACTAAACGTGACCCTCATATTCCCATTGAAATAACCTCAGCCTCAAAATCCACTCACACACACCCCCTTTGCACCCAAAGTAAGCATTTTCCTATAACATAACCGCCCCCTTTCAACCATGAGTCTAACAAAACATATGAATCTTTACCATCACCCATTTTTTTTAAACAACTCCTACGTGAAGTATATTTCAAAATTAGGTCGCTATGACGAATAATCCAGTAACCAAACAATGAATTTTTAGTTGTCCTACTACTAACTTAAAAATTACTACTCGGTCTTAATTATAAGAGAAAGTTCAACATTTTAATTTTTTCAATAAATAATGTATTTAGTATATATTAGGAACTAGATACATCATTTATTAAATGAATCTAAAAAGTGAAATTTCTTTTATAAATAAAGTCGGAGGAATAATTCTATAGTTGAGTCCAAATAACTAAAACTGTGTCATAGTAGTCTAGAGCACCCCACCCGAGATTCAATATCTATTTACAATTGACCAAAAATAATCTGGTTGTCTTGACTTGATGATGTTGACTTAAGACTTTAGAGTGTACTCTTCTTCAAGGTCTCAGATTTGATTCAATCCTGGTATCAATTTGGCGGGTTAATTTAGTTTTTTAAAAAAATATAATTGACAAAAAAATTAGACTTAATATAAGTAAGGTACTTTTTTCTTTTCCAAAAAGCCTTTGATACACTTCACATGCAAAGTACATGTTTGTTTACGTACATGGAGTTAAGTTTCACAGTCAGCACAACAGACAACATATACACCAAAAGTGCAAGATATTACACACGCACACACTGAAGAAGAAAGATACTAACCTTGTTTAATCTTTAATGTCTCTAGCTACTAAAGTGTTTCATAATACGATTTCATATCTTTGATCAAATCAAATGGCATATATTAATTAATGCTGTTTTTATTTTAATCCCAATAATATGCACGAGGGGTTTGCATGAATATTTGTTCTTTGATAAAGCTATTAAATAATTATTAATCAATGTCAATCTCTTCAAGAATGTTTAATCACACTTTGAAATGATCGTTACCACTGCGAATCAAACTATTAATTAATTGATTGATGATGATGAGTATTTGATGAATTTCTAATTTTCACCAAGATCCATTAAATTTTCGAAATCACTAAATCACGTTGGTGTTTGATGAAATTGGTAAAATGAGAAGTCCCTTTTCATTTCAGAAACTGTAAATGACATCACGTTCTTTTACATCAGTTCTGGCCTCTGAGCACAACACAGGTTATAGGCAGAATAGTGTAAAGGCATTTAAATCTGATAATAAGTGAGCCTTTGCCAATTTTTTCTTTTTTTATGACGTTACTTTCCCAATTTTTTCTTAATATAACATGTATCCATAATTCTTGATTTAACTAGTAAAAAAAATTAATAAAAAATTTATAAATTAGGACTACAACCAAATTCTTTTTCATTAATGAAGTCGGTTACATGAATCAGACAATGTGATTGTGATTTTAAGAAACTTTAATATGTAGTTGTTGTTTCATTGTGATTCTGACATTTTAAATATAGACTAATTCTATTGCCTACAAAATCTAGTGAGTAAATTGAAATGAATTTTACATTTTTTTCCCTAAATTTTTCTTACTTTTGATACTAAATTTTCTTACAAGAAATTTTGAAGGAATTTAGTTGACAAGACACCAAAACTATGAATTCAAAGAAAAATGGAAATGCTAACAAATGTCTTAAAAACACTCTTTAACAATCTTAAAAAAAATAAGTTTTTATAAAAAATGATGAATTTAATGTATTAAAAATTGAACCATTTAATCCACAATTTTTTAACTAAAAATCCTTAAAAAATATACTTAGGAACACTCATTATCAAGACCCTTTAAAAAATTTGAAACTACTCCAACAAAATATGACAAAAAGTATCATAATTTCTTCAATTATAGGTAGTGAACAAGACAGATTAGATATTTCTAGTTGATCTAAACAGAAAATCATGTTGATGCATTTGTACATAGTAACAGGAATGGATAAAGCCAAATAAAAAATTATAATAAGTGAGTCAAAGTTCTTGTGCTTAATTAATGGTGGATCAAAGTGACAGGTTTGTATGGTCATGCAACGACCATGTGAGCCAGTTGCATTGCATACAGATTTAATTCAAGACACCCATCAAAATCATCCTCGCCTGAATTTGTTGCCATTTAATACCATCACCTTCTTTTTATGTTAATGGATGAGTGTGAATTACCTAATCAAAAAGTTACTTATTTAATTTCAACTTTTAACAAAACAAACTCAACCGATCTATTAAAAAACACATGTTATGTTCAATTTATTGATAATGTTCTCTATTCTTTTGCCACATGAATACCTATACTAATTGGATTTTAGACTTACTCTATTGAAATTCCTAGCTAACACCTATATGCATGCATGTAATTCAAATCTTCCTTTGAGACTCTCAAACATGGATTTATCAATCGCTCAAATACTTCAATAAGAAAAACTAACCACTTTGCAATAAAAAGGTCATTGCATAACAATTCCAATTAATCTTATCCTACATATGTTCAGATTAAGTGAAATACTTTTTTTTTTTTGTCAAACTTACTCAAGTCCACTTATTTTGTTCTAAAGAATGCAATTATACTAGTTTATAAGGAAAAAACATTATCGGATTATTAGTTGGATGAAAATAATTCAAATAAAGTCATACCTTAAATTATTTTGAAAATATAAATTATTTCAATAGGGAAATAGTCTTTTTTTAAGAAAAAGTTTAGTGGTTAGCTTGCTAGAAAGAGAGGGAAATTGTTACAACAGGGATCCAATATTTAACTTCTCATTTTCTTATTACTCTTCTTTTTTGAGTTTAATAGGAAGTCATAGGTTTGAAATCAGCCGTGAGAATGAAGACTTCGAACCACAATGAAACCTATCTTTGAAAATATAATAACACCAAAGGTCTATCTAACATTTTTTTATTCCATTTTCCAACTTTTTTAAGAAGAAATATTTATCATTCATTATCATGTTACCTGATTCGTAAATTTATATATATAGTTGTGCATAGATGATATTTGTTTAAAAAAGATTGGACTACCCTGACAATCAGGGACGTTTCAAAAAAGTTACTTTTTCACAAACAGTAATTTTCTTCATCAACAGTATTTTTTTTCCTTTGATAAGACAAATTTCTTCCTCTACAGTTTTTATATCTACATTCTTTGGTATTAGATAAACCAAAATTAGTATCTATACAAAATAGGTCAAAATAGGATTTTGAATGAAAATTTAGCATGTAGGTGAAGTACCCAAATTGTTTATGACACTCATAACTCCTATCTCTCAAATTCTCTCTCCTATTTAATCCTTCCTAAAGGGCAGACACGCCTAACTTCCTATCACTCTCATAGACAACTAGCAAGTGTGTGTTAGAGACATTTTCCTTCCTCTCCTAAACTACTACTTTCTTTAAAAAATATTCCAATTTTCTTCATTTTTCATTTCATTTTAGCCTAAAGTCATGGATCAAAGAAAAAATATCTTTGTTCATGTAGTTATTTTTTTGCTCATGGTCCTTCTTAGAGGAAGTAATGTTGAAGCAAAAGGAGAAGAAGAGAAAGATAGGATTTTCAAGCTTCCTGGTCAACCTAAGGTTTTGTTTAAGCAATTTTCTGGCTATGTTACTGTTAATCATGTTGCTGGTAGAGCTCTCTTTTATTGGCTAACTGAAGCTGAACAAAATCCTCTCAACAAACCACTTGTCATTTGGCTTAATGGAGGTTAGAATTTTGATTACTAAATACACCCCCTCCCTTTTCTTTTATTTCTCTCTTACACACACACCAAATTTATTTTAGCAATTTGAATTTCATATATAGTGTTTAAGTGAAAGAAAATGTCATGCAAAAAAAAAATTAAAGTTTTATTTATACCTGACTAAATTTTGGATTATCAAGTCCCTTTCTTCTCCTAGGGAACATGAAAGTTAAAAGTTACTAAAAACATAAAAAAGTGATGCAAACTCATTATTCTTGCTTTATGAAATTCTCTTAATTTTTTTGAGTGATAATGTTATTTATAAAAGTACTATATCATAAAGTCACTGTTATATTGATTATTTATTATTAGTAGTATGATTTTTCCTCATTTGGTATATTAAGCCTTGATTTTTTTTCTTAGTATATTGCCTTAAGCTAATTAATTAACAAACGGTGAAAAAAAAATGCAAGCATTAATTCTGTACTAGTTTGCTACCGACATAACAAGTCAACAAAATGTGGAAATATTTTCTTTGAACTTTTTTCAATATTGGTCAGTGAAACCTTGATGAGACGTTTTTGATTTTATTACCTTCTATAACATTTCTTTGATTTGAAGTGTCAAGCATGAACTAGAACATTTATTCTTTTGCTTGTTACTTACTCTTTCTACTATTGTTACTACTATAGACTATATTTAATTTTATTAATACCAAAAATGTCATTCATGAGTAGTTATTCTTCTTTTTAAGCAAATAAGGTTTGACTTTTTAAGTGAGATGAACAAGATAAATGTGTAAACAACTAATTATCTCAATAAAGTGTAAGTGATTAATTTTACTATATTTTGTTGAGGATGAAAGGGAGTTATGTCATAAAAAAATTTAGAGGGGGAGGGTCATTACACCATTATTATTGAAGGAAGAAAATAATGAAAAATTCAATTGGGTGAAGAAGTGCATTGAATAGTTGTACTATTGAAATTTAAAAATAACCAAAACAAAAGAAAGTGTTCGTAGAGCCCACATGAGTTGGTTGTCATTGGCAATGGATAGCTTGAAATGATGACCAAACTTGTAACAATGAATGATTGGTACAAAGCAACGCAACTTACACACACAAAGCCAATAGTGAACGTTCTTGTCTTTGTTTTCTCTATCATAGTCATTTTTCTCAAGCTAATTTTATGATACACAAGTAAAATACACTTACATCACATGTAAGTTACTTTCCACTATATGACCGATAAATCTTACCATTTGATATACTATAATAGTACGATTTATTGATTCAATGATCAAAGGAGATTTGTGGATAACATAACACCTAACGCGCTATTAGTAGCATTTACCCTACATATACACGCATGGCACTTATTAATGCTTGAAAGCAACTAAAAACCAGCCTCATTAACTATTAATCAGCTTCATAGGGCCATTATTTGAGGTTCTGTTATGCAACTTGTCAGCTACTAGCATGCATTGGTGAACCATTAATGCAACCCTATATTTAGGAGCATAGCTAGTGGCATTAAAATGGTTACAACTTAACTATGCATTTAATTTAACTTTGATTTGGAATCCTATTCTATCTTTCCTCTTTTATACCGTATCGTTAAAATCGGTTTTAAATATGTACAGGTAAGAAGTTGTTGTTGTGTTACACATGGCAATATACATACATTTATTGTACATTAAATGGAGTATACTCCTATACTAGTACTAATATAAACAAAAAATAATATTAGGACCCTAATCATCTCCTGCCTTTTTTGTTTAGCTATATCTCCTTTCCTTAATTCAACTATTGATTGACTCACAAAGAAAAAAAAAACATTACAAATGAAAGAGAGAAAATGTGGACGAATGACTTTGGTTAAGGCAGAATAGATAAGATGAGAGAATGACTAATGTTTGTTTTAAATAATTAAATATAAAAATATGATATCTTGTTAAATCATTCGATGGATGGGTACGCACCCAACAAAACTCGGGATACAATAGTATTCACCTATTTCAAAAAAAAATAGTATTCACCAAAATAGCTACCTCCTTTAAAAAATTGTTAATCTCATTTAATTTTCTTAAAATAATAAAAAAGAAAATTATATTTTCCAACGAAAATAAGAACTTTTTTAAAAAAAATTTATCAACGAAACTTTTTTAAATGTAAAGGGGGTTTTAAAAATAATAGCATCAAATAGGATAAAGTTAATTAAGTTTTGCTTATATATTAGACCATCGATCAAAACTTTTTTGGTTGAAAAGGAGGGGGTAATTTCTCCAACATATAAGAATGATGCATCTTTGTTTAAAAATATGTGTTAATTAAACTTATTTCTTATGTATTTCCTACTCATGTTTCAATTCTATTTTTCTTTACAATGATGATACTACTTTCAAATCCATTCTTTTTATGTTGTGTGTGATTTTGGGGATAATTAGGTCCAGGTTGTTCATCAGTGGCATATGGAGCATCTGAAGAGATTGGCCCATTCAGATTAAACAAAACAGCTTCTGGGCTTTACGTTAACAAGTTTGCATGGAACACAGTGGCCAACCTTTTATTCTTGGAAGCTCCGGCCGGCGTCGGCTTCTCCTACAGCAACCGGTCTTCCGACCTCCTTGACACCGGCGACCGCCGCACTGGTAGGATCCACCACACTCCCTTTCACACTAATTACTACCATTATCCACGGTTCATAAACTGATAAGAATCGATTTTACTGGAATGTCTCCAAACATAAATCAATTTATCTTAACTTATTTTTACTCAAAATCAATTGTATCAAACTCAATTTTCACCACCGTAAAACCAAACACACACTTAGTAAACGAGTTTTTAAATTGTTATGATTGAAAAGAAAGAAAAGAAAAGAGTATCTCACTGGACTAGGTTCATCGATTTTAATAACTACTTCTAACACTATTATGAGTATTAGTTGATGTGTATCCTAAACATAATTGCAAATTGACAAGTGACAACGATGGACCATTTCTTTGGTGGTCCAAAGTTTGTGTCCCATAATAATTTATGTATTGACCCGTACGAAAAATGGCTTGCAAGTGCACACTAGCCACACATATTGTACTTGTAGCACTCACGTCAGTACCAAAGAAAATGGGAAAAGATCATAACTGAAATTTCTGAAACTTGATTCTTATGAAAAATAATCCCTAGAGTAAAATTGTGTATGCACCCATTTGTCTTGGTGTTTTAGTTAAACATCAAAATCATAAAAAAGTTTTTCTTGTTAAGTTTATTGGGAAAAAAATGGCTCAAAGATAAGGCTTTTGAAGCCCTCACTTTCGGCCTTCTAACAAAAAAATTGTTTTTCATTAAATTTCAGTAAGCAAAAAGGTCTCACATGTAGACCAAAAACATTAAATATTAAAACTTGCTTTAAGTTGCACTTTTGTTACGATAAGTTAGACACAATATAAAAGTTGAATAGAGATTGTATTTATTTTTCTTAAAGTCAATTATATATCGATTAATTGGGTTTAATTGTTAACCCCTATAAAATTATGCCCCTTCAATTTAATCTTTGTGAAAAACCTTTTTGTTAATAGGGTCTTGTTAACGAGTGCCCCTGGGGTACTCTTTAAAGCATTCCTAATGAAGAAATTATTCATTTAAAAAAATAAAGACTTCAATTTCCAATGCAATAAATACACAAAGTTTTATAAACTCTTACCACTTTGAGTGTTTAAAGAGTGCCCCGGGGGCACTCGTTAACATTTCCCTTGTTAATATTATAAAGACTAAAGATAAGTAGAATACTACAAGCAAAAGCTAAATTATCAACAAAAACTAGAGGAAAAAAATTTTGGATACATCTCTGATTTCATTGCTAAATGTTAAAGATACTAAAACTACATATCAATTTCATTTTATGTCTCTAATTTTCATCAACAATTCAACATTATTCAGTAATGAAATTTTTATATAGACTAAACTTGAATGATCCTAATTTTATAAAGATGAAAGAGATAGTATAATTTAATTGTATATTTAATTACATACAATATGATTGAAATCCTTTCTTCATTTTTTGCATATATAAATACACAACATATTATTGTAAGGTTAATAATGAATTGTTCATTATACAGCCAAGGACTCTCTAGAATTTGTAATCCAGTGGCTAGAAAGATTCCCACGTTACAAGAATAGGGAACTTTATATCACAGGAGAGAGTTATGCAGGACATTATGTCCCTCAATTAGCTAAGGAAATTATGACCTATAACATAAAAGCCAAGCAACGCATCAATCTCAAGGGAATAATGGTAAATATATACATTCTACTACCATTGATTGATCTATATATAAATGGAAATTGATTACTGACAATTAGGATATCCTTGTTTTCAATCATTCAGTGTATTGGGGATCACAAGATTTCAATCCAACAGTTCACAAAATTTAGTTTTAATTTTTTTTTATAATCCAAAATATTGAGCTATAAATATGAACCGTCTGGTTATTATTTTTAAACGACAAACATTAATATTGTTAGTTTTTATGACATGGATGGTGATCAAACATTTTACATCTTTATCACTTCACTTCTTAACTCTCTCACTTCAGTCACTAAGTTGTAGTCTTAATTTGGCAGTTATCAAAGAGTTAAAAATGTGTCTTAGAATTTGGTTGGTCTTAAATTAATCAACTCTTACAAAACCAATTTATAATCAAGTGAGGGATGTCACTCCTTTTAAAATACACTCTCCCACGTCCTTCAGCATTACTGAGTTTGGTGCGATAATATAAATGATGGATGCTCTAAATATATATATATATATATATATATATATATATATATATATATATATGATGAGTGACCCTCAATTGATAGACTATAATATTGTCGTAGAATTTAAGTTGAGCTTAACTAATTTTCATTAGCATCACTTTTTATAAACAAATTTCACGAGTTATGTGAATTCATGATATGCTACTATTGGGAATCTTTATGTTATATAAATTGGGCAAAAATAAATAATGATGATGGTCACACTGTACCTTATGTTAATTTAATAAATGTAGGTTGGGAATGCAGTGACAGACAACTATTATGATAACTTGGGCACAGTGACGTACTGGTGGAGCCATGCTATGATATCTGATCAAACATACAAACAACTCATTAGTACTTGTGATTTTCACCACCAGAAAGAATCCGATGAATGTGAATCTTTATATAGCTATGCTATGGATCAAGAATTTGGTAACATTGATCAGTACAATATCTATGCTCCTCCATGTAACAATTCCGACGGCAGCTCATCCGGTATCCCGCCACACCATTCGGTTGCCCCACCTTCCTCATGTGGTATACTTCCTATGTTTCATATTATGTGTTAAGTTCTATTTGTCGGGTCTTATATTTCTTTCTCTCAAATTATATGTCATTCTAAAATATAAAACAAAAAAAAAGTATTAATTGCACTTTTTTCTACTCTCAAAATTTTGGTAGTTGAAGGATTTTGCAGATAGAATAAGGAAACATTTAGTTGATGCATATTTGTATCACCCTTTATTTTATAAGTTCTCATTTTTTAATGAAAATGATATAAAATGCTAAAATAATCAAAAATCTTGAATGGACCAAAATGGCGAGGCAGAATAAAAAATATATGTTGATTAGCACAATATTTAGTATGTAGCATTATCAAATCATGTGTAATATATACCACGTTGATTTTGTATAAAGTTGTCTTATTATATTGATTAATTTATCTGATGGAAATATTTTTTGTTGTTCTTAGGCTTTTAGGCAAATGGCTGGTTATGATCCATGTACAGAAAAATATGCAGAGGTTTACTACAATAGGCCAGATGTTCAAAAAGCACTTCATGCAAACACAACAGGCATTCCTTATAAGTGGACTGCTTGCAGGTGAGATTACTTTTGATGTCACAAGTTTAAGTTAGAAAAGTGATTATTATTTATTATTATGCAAATTAAAGATTGGTTAGTTGATAATTAATTAAGTTTCTTTTAATTTGATGCAGTGAAGTTTTGAATAGAAACTGGAATGATACAGATGTATCTGTTCTTCCACTTTATAGAGAATTGATAGCTCATGGAGTAAGAGTTTGGGTTTTCAGGTTGGTTTTGAAATGCATATATAACTTTTTTCTTTAGAGAAAAAATATAAATTTAGCAACAGAAAACTAGAGACAGAAAAATATAAAATTGAAATTAAATTTGCAAAATTTATTTTTGTTCTATTTCTAATTTTGGTCCGAAATTCAACTTTTCTAATGTATGTGAAAAATTATAAATAAAATTGTACTCCATTGATTAGCAAGTCAAGTTATTATTTAGTTAGTATGATAACTTCTACATATTAATTATGTTTGTGTTAATTCAGTGGGGATGTAGACTCAGTGGTTCCAGTTACAGCAACAAGATATGCCCTTGCACAGCTTAAGTTGGCTACTAAAATACCATGGTATCCTTGGTATGTCAAAAAGCAGGTGAGTTCAATTCAATTTTGCTCATCCCCTGACCCCTACCATATTCTGTAATTAAAACAGCTTTTTATGTTAGTAATTAGTTGTTATATTAGTACTTTTCACCTTTGCTCGGACTCGAAG
The DNA here is from genome assembly GCA_018208015.1 of Medicago ruthenica. Classification (NCBI taxonomy): domain Eukaryota; kingdom Viridiplantae; phylum Streptophyta; class Magnoliopsida; order Fabales; family Fabaceae; genus Medicago; species Medicago ruthenica. The sequence goes on along the minus strand of CM031377.1, from coordinate 95,038,603 downwards.
CCGGGACCTCCGGTTCATTAAACCTTTACCTTAAACCAGTTGAGTTATCCAACCCTTGTAAGTCATTAAAACAATTGTAGATAATGTAGCACATGATGTGGATTTAAGTGAATCATTTCTATGTCCTAAGTAGTTAACTGGGTTGATGAATTAAAGGACAACGAAAAAGTTTTAAGCAAGAGGTTCATGATTACACTAAAGACTAACATAAACATTAACTTATTAGCATTTGTCTATAAAAAATATGGTCATTATTGTTTAGAGTCCTACATTGAATTGAGATAAGTTTGAAAGTGAGTTTTAAATCGAAGTTGTCTCTCGCTCTACAAGTTAATTTTTTATGAATCGAGTTAGATCCATTACAAGTTTATCATAAATCTATTGGATCACATTTGATGAGGTAAAGTCTAAAAATGAGTTGGGAGGTGTCCTTGGGCTACTTGCTGATTTTGTACGGATTGAATTAGATCCAACCTGAATTCTAAGATTAATTTAAATGAATTTTCACATCTTAAAAAGTATATAAATTGATTCATTTGAGCTTGACATATATAGACATTAGATACTAAGCTAATTTCCTCTTTTTTTTTTATGAAGGTTGGAGGGTGGACAGAGGTGTATGAAGGGCTAACATTTGCCACAGTGAGAGGAGCAGGACATGAAGTCCCACTATTCAAGCCTAGAGCAGCCCTTCAATTATTCAAATCATTCCTCGCAGGAAAGCCTCTTCCAAAAGTCCTAAAATAGGAAAACAAGAAGAGGTGGTATTTAATTGGGAGAGGGGGGGAAAAAGGAAAGAAAGAAAGAATGAAAAGAAAGAAGGAAACAAGTGAAAAATTTCAATAGGTGCTAATTAGTTTATGTTGTCATTAATTACTATTGTTCTGAACCAAGGTTTTATGCCATTTTTCATTGTAACAAATTAACAAGTTAGAGGGGTTGGTGGAGTTAAAAAGAGCAAGTGTTTATTCTAAATTGTGAAGAAAACAAATGTTTTTCTTCTCATATTATATATTTTCCTCATTTGTTATAAAGAGAGCTTTGGAAATACAACAACTAAAATTTTAAGAAGAGTGAATGGATAAATTATTGATTGTTCTGTTCAAAAGCTCGGATATATCAGATAAGATAGGTAGTCTCGCAATGAGGTCTTGACCAGAATCAATGGAAGTTGTGACGTCTTGACATTGGGGGAGTACCTGTAAACTCTCTAACGTTTAATTGAGTATCATGCTTAAGGAGGGTGAAACGTTCAGAATAATTGAGTATAATGATTGGTAGTGATTTGGACCTTATATAGCCTTAATTAGGTGGTATTGGGCTTGAGCCGATCTTAAAGTCCATATCAAAACCATAAGCGTAAGCCAAAATATCTTCGTAAGTTTAACTCAGTTGGAAGAGACATTGGGTTATATATGCAAGGACTGAGATTCAAACTCCAGATTCCCCATTGTTTCACCTTAAAGATGAATTTTTATCAATCAGACTACTTGACAAAAAAATACATAAGCCAAAATAATTCATCATTTTTGCAAATTGGCAAATTTACCAAAATCGTAAAATGTCATTCATTATGATTCCTTTATTAACTTCTAATCATTGGAGACTATGTCAAGAAATGTCAAATTTCATGTTGATTCTACATCAATATCAGTTCACTCGAGATTAAATTGCTTATTAAATTTAAGTTATCTCAATGAGAAATTTGTTAGTAACCACTGTTGTTATTATGCATAGACTAATTACTTACAAGTTAGTCTATGAGACATCTAAGTTTTATAAGCAAATTAGTCTTAATGTAATAATATTAATGTGAGATCAACATAAAAGAACACATTCGGTTAATGTACATCAGGACATATTTTTTACGGTAAAAGTTAAAAAAAAAATACTATTTGACTGACATTTTACAATTTTAAAAATGTATTTACTAATCATAAAAGTAAAAACAATTTTGATCAATTCTTATAATTTTGAGGACTAATTTATGTGTTCACTCTTAAATGATTGCATTTAGACTGCAATTAGGTACAAAAGTCCCCTGTTTAAAGTTATATATTATGCCTCTAGATGGATTTTGAATTGACATTTCACAATCACAATTGGAAGAGACGTGTCTGTCTTTTTTTAAAAAATAATAATAATACAACTACTAATCATTCATATTAACAAAGCAAAAACTATTGTTGATTGGTGATTTCGTGTAATGTTCCAACTTTATTAGTTCCTAATATAAAATTATGAGCAACTATGAAAGAACAACGAACAAACTTGGACTCTTTTAAGGTGTTTTTACACGCCCAAAGAAAAAGGTTTAGTGAGTCAAAAGCAAAATGGAACCAATTCTTGCAAAATGTTAACGAGTTATTGACTTATTGTAGATGAATTGTGTAGATGTTCCAAACTAAAGGGCTATACTTATTAGAATATAAAATATTCGGTGTATAAATTATTATTAGTATATTGTATATTAGTTAGAGATAATTGAGGTTCACCTCATGTATATTATAACATGACTGATAGTCCGTAGAGAACGGCCGCGATTTCGAGCAAAAGTAACTTTCATATTGAACACTCAATATACAATGAATATTTTATATTCTAATAATAATATATATGGACTTGGAGTTGTGTTCTCCACAGCTGCGGAACCTATCAGAACATATATTTTGATACTTATTTTTTCTTACAGAGCTTATGGCGAAAGCTGGCTTCGGATGGATGTTTTTCCTAAATTTTGAGCAATACATGGGAAGTGGCCTATGAACAGTTCTTTGTAGTTGTATATAGAGATAGTCATTGTTTGGTTAAATTGGTTTTGGCCAAATCGGTCATCCAGCACAACTAAATTTCATTAATCTAGATTGAGTCAAAAACATGTATTTTGTACGTTAAATCCAAACCAACTCAACCCGATGATGAGCGGGTTGGTTTGGATTGAGTCATTTGTGTCCATGAAAAATTATTTAAAAAAAATTGCAAGAAAATATATAACTAAATGATATACATACTTAGACTTAATTCTACAATTTAATTTTTAACAATTAAATTAATTTGAAATACTTCTAAATCAATATATAACAGTCCTAGACAATATTAGCAAAGAAAATCACTTCTTCTTTTTTAAAAGTTGGGCTCTAGGGTTCACAGATTTAGAAACTCAAATATGTAACTCAAATGAAAATCACTTCAAATTTAAATGGGTTAATTCAAGTTGAACTTAAGCAGATTCAGATGAAATACGAATTGGGTTGGTTTGAGTCACCGAGTTAAACGGATTATCCAAATACGGCAACATCCTAGTTATATGGGAATTGTCTCATTGACCTCTCTAAATTAACGATCTATATGTCATTGCACCGTCCCTCCTTTTTCTTTTGGCAGAATGCATATTGTCTATCTTATTTTTTGTTGAAATACATCCTTCAAAAAATAAAAAATCTGCTCTGAAAAATTGGTGTCCCCTCACCTAAATTTAATTTGCAAAAAAAAAAGGTATAAATGTCCTGTTCATGAAATATAAAGTCCCTTTCGAAAAAAAGATAATATAAAGTAATAATGGATACTAAAATCTTTTTTTTAGGAAAGATACTAAAATCTTTGTGAACAATGTTTATTTAATATAAAAACATAAAATTAGTCTCATAACAACAACTCAGATGGCAAAAACAGCATGCACATTTGATATATCTCTTCTCAGCATTCAGTGTGAGTTTTTCCACTAAATTTATTTTTAAAAAATAAAAAACTAAATATGTTCACTTATGCAAAGAAAAAAGATAGTCAATCTATATTAAATATGGTCATTTTATATAGTTTTTTATTTGACAAATTTATATAATTTTTATAAAAAAATAATAATGAGATCCTATTAAGGAAACAGCATATCTTTTTTTTAAGGAAACATATCCTTTTTTTTGGGTGGAAGAAAGCAACATATATAAATTATATATGTATTATTGATTAAAAAAATAAAAAAGATAGTCTTCTCATTTTAACTTTTACTCACTTGTAAATTAGTGATTGACAAATTAACAAACATTTTAAATTAATACCGAAATATACTAATCGTCCTATTTGTCCTTTTGTCTAATCTTGGTTACAAACTTGCTGAGAAAACAAATCTTGGTTTACATACACCCTATTGTAGTTATTTTTTTTTACTTCTCTTTCTTGGATTGAACATGTTTTATGTCACTGTAAAAATGCAAAATTAGATTCCGGTCCATTTAATTTTTATTTTGTTTTTACCCTTTCAAATTTAAAATGATTGATTTTGGTCCCCATGATAAAATTGGTGAATTTTGGTTTAGATCATTGCATTGAAGTCGTGAATTAAATTTGTTCATTTTTTGTATTGATGTTCCAAAAATTTGTTTCAATCTTAATATTTTAGTAAAAGAATGACACTAGCCCTATATCTAGGTACTTTTTCGCTAGATCATATCAATAAATCTTTAATTATCGGGAAAATTATAACAATGACACTAAGAATTAGTAAATAAAGTATTACCAATATCCTAGGGGTTGGAGCGGTGACGGAAACGGGCAAGTATCTTGGTGTACCATTCATGGTGGGACGAAGTAAGAAAACGACGTTCAGCTTTATTAAAGACATAATTTGGCAATGAATTAACTCATGGAGTACTAAGTGTCTGTCCAAAGCAGGAAGGGAAGTCATGAACAAGTTTGTATTTCAAGCCATTTCGTCATATGTCATGAGTATTTTCAGGCAGCCAAATATGTGGATAGATGAGATAGAAAAAAAAATTATAAATGTGTTTTGTTGTGTGTTTGGATCTCATTCCAAAAGTTATCTCAAAGAATGAGGGTACTAAAACATATTTATACACTTAATATCCCAGGAACCTGAGTAATGTGGGACAAATAACAAACTACAAACAACTTCAAAACTAATTTCAACAACCAACTTCAACACCCACCCTCACGCCTAGCGTGGGCCTGGGTCCAATTCTCACATTGTAATCTTTAACCCGGTTCTGATACCATGTTAATTGTGTTTGAATCTCATCCCAAATGCTAGCTCCAAGGACTGAGGGTACTCAAACATATTTATACACTCAACAGTCCGGGAACCTGAGCAATAGGGGACAAATAACAAACTACAAACAACTTCAAAACCAACTTCAACAACTATCATAATACCAATTACATAGGCCCAAAGTTGGGGCATAATCCGAGTTTTGTTTGGCGCAACACTTTTAGCACAAAGATTGTAGTCACATAATAGTACTCGATGGAGTATTGGTTCCAACAACAACATTCCCGTCATAGGTTAATCGTGGTTGGGTGATAGGTTGAGTATTTCCCTTGCAAGCCCGGTGAGCTCCAAGCTCCAACCATTTATGGTTAGTAGTTTGATAGACCAGTAGACAAAAATCTGGAATGAACCGCTATTGCAATATATCTTTCACAAGGCAACTGATGATAGGCTTATTTAGAAACTTGAGAATAACGGATGATATTCGGTGAGAAGTGTGTACCGCTTACGTGTAGAAGAAATAGTTGATAACTCTCATTTACAAAAAGCTGGGTTTTGGAGTGGTGTTTAGAAGATGAACGGGACTCCAAAAGCCAAGAGCTTTGTGTGGATAGTGTTTATAAATTGTTTTCCTACTATAGCAAGATTGCAAAATAGAGGTATAAATTGTCCCCTTAATTGCGTAATGTGCAATCATTCTCATGAGGATAGCTATCACTTATTCTTTATGTGCCATGGCTGTCAATGTTTGAAGGGTTGATGGTGTATGGTAAATTATTGAGCTTGCTGCACAACAGTTTACAACGTACACGACGAAGTTGTTTTTTATATTCTGCAACATGCCCCTGCACATCAAGCTGAACAGATTGATACTTTAATGTGGAGCATATGGAAAAGGCGCATACTATAGTTGTGGCAGTAAGTGTCGATATCAAGTATAGGCATATCAGAGCGAGCAAATCACTTGTTGGAAAATTATAGGGACGTGAATCGCAAAAAGCAGTTAGATGTCACGGGGCAAACATATGGGTTTGCTGGTCTGCTTCCTGCGCATAGGCAGAAACAAATTGGGTATAGGTATGTGTATCCGTGATGATGAAGGTTGTTATGTGCTCGCTAAAACCATGTGGTTCTTGCCCGTATGCTCAGTAGATGTAGGAGAGGCCTTGGGACTGTATCATGTTGTCTGATGGATTCACGATTTACAATGAGCAAATGTGGATTTTGAGATCGACACATAATGAGTTGATTACTTTAGGTGTGCTATTAGTGAATTAACCGAGTTTAGAGCCATTATGGCAAGCGGTATCCAGCTTTGTTATTTACATCTAGAGGATTATCATGTTGAGTTATTAGGAGATAAGTCAATAAGGTTGCCCATGCTTTAGCAGGGGTAGCCACATCTTCATCTAGCTTTCGTATTTGCACTAATGTACCGACATGTATCACTAGTATGATTGTTATTGAAATGTTATAAGTTTATTCCTCTAAAAAAGAATTAGTAAATCAACTATGGTTATATATAAATTGCTAACTAAATAGTAGGTGCATTGTACCCTAAGGAAGTGTGAGGTGCACGATAGTTTAGGCCATTGGCCTTGGGTGGGCAAGTCAAGGTAGTATTAGTCGAGATGAGGCGAGATAGATTAAGGTGGTCGAAGTGGATTTCAGTATTTCATTTTCATATTTTGTAGCTTTTTTTTAACCAAGTTATTGACGTAAAATATCTATCAATCATGTGAATGATTAATTTTTCGTTGATGGACTTTGTTGATCATATTTAATGGACTCTTCCTTTTCAACCATATTTTTCCATTCACTTGAATTGAATTAACTAAAACCTTGCATAAGATATTCTAGTCTATTTTCGCTCGAAGGCAGCATGATATTTGTTTGTGAAGTTACTCCGCGTTTGTTTTACTTTCGCTATGATAAAAATTAATTTGAAATGAATTGATTTTATAAATTATAGCTTGTTTGGTTTTGTGTTCATTCACCACCAACGTAGATTCTAAGGCTCCATATCGTGAAAAACAAGAAGCTATAAAGTGTAGCTTCAAGTTAAACACAAGTTTGGCAATATACTACGGTGAAAACAAACACAAGCTTTGTAAATTCGTTTATAAATCATTGTTTCATTTAATTGTGAAAACAAAATCAATTATATTGAGAAAACATAGAAACATGTCAAAACAAATTTTACACCGTTAGAATCAATTTTAACACATCCAAAAATGGAATCAAACAAACATAATAAATAAAGCCTAAACTAAATTAAAACATTGGAATATTCAAACTATTTTGACTAATTTCTTTTCTACTTCTTCTTAAACTCAATACACACACAACATATATAAATACTATTAAAAAAAAAATAATCAATCAAGAAAACAAGGACCAATACGAGATATTCAAATTTTTTAAGGGTATAATTGTAACAAGTTGCAAGCCATAGACAAACTTGAGATTGGTCATAGAAATCGCAGCCACAACATTATTTTATTTATTTCCTTTTTTTTTATTATTATCTACATTTTTGCCCTTTTAAAAACTCCAAAAACTTTGTTTTTTTCCTCATTTTACCATTCTAACACAAACACAACACACAACACAAAACAGCAACACTTTTTTCTTTGTTACTAGAAGTCAAAAAAGCACCGTACAGTGCTTTTTTTGCTGCCTATGTTGTCCTTGCAGATCTTGCAGAAGATTCAATTCAAGTCTTGTTTTTCTTCATTCAACTTGTTCCTGATTTTCAGGAAGGTATGTGTTACTTTTTCATCTGGGTTTGCAATATTTTTGTTTATTTAGTGTTTTATTTAATTGGGTTTTTTTTGGTATGTAAAAAATGTTTTTTTTTGTTTGATGCAGGTGTAATAAGGTTTTTCTTCATACCCTTTTGAAGTTTTTGTTCTTGGATTTGATTGGTGGGTTTTGTTAAGCTTGTTGTAGTGATTAGTGTTTCTGGGTAGTTTTGTGAATTGTTGTGGTGAATGAAGTGCTTTAATTGATTTTGAAGGTGAAGAAAGTTTGAATTTGAAGTTGTTTTGGTGATTTTGTTTTTGAAGTGGTGAAAAGGTGAAGCTGTTTTCTGAAGAAGTGAAAAAGGTTTGAATTTGAAGTGATTTTGGTGATTGTTGTTGTCTTTGAAGAATTTGATTCTCAATGGCTGTTGAGGAATCTAGGCAAGTGATTCCTGAGTTAGAAAGAGAGGAGAATTTAATTGCTGCAGCAAGACATATTGTGATGGCTTTAGGGTCAAAGAAAAGTCTTACAAGTGATGAAAAGAAGATTCTGGCTGATCTTGGATCGCAGTTGTCTTCCATGAACATACAAAGTGAGAAGGAGGAGGGGAAGATAGGGAGAGAAAAGGAGGATGATATCGATAAGGAGGATGAGGTGGACGAGGAGGAGGAAGAGGGTGTTGGTGTTATTGAACAACGACTTGGTTTGATTCAGGAGAAAATAATGAAATGGGAGGAAGATCAATCAATGATTTGGGATTTGGGACCTGAAGAAACATCTGAGTATTTGAATGCAGCTAACGATGTGCGCATATTGATCGAGAAGTTGGAGGGTATGCATTTGAATAAAGAAGATCAAGAGTATAAGTATTTGCAAAGGGCTTATAGTGTTCTTCAGACGGCTATGACACGGCTTGAAGAAGAGTTTAGCAACCTGCTTATCCAGAATAGGCAACCTTTTGAACCTGAGTATGTCTCGTTTCGATCGAGCGAGGAAGATGCTGTTGATGGGAATTCTTTTGTCTCTTTTGGTGATGATTCATTTGAGGAATCACTTCGAAGAGATAGTGTCAGTCGAGCCACTGAGGAGCATGTCATTGATTTAGTTCATCCGGCTGTGATTCCTGATCTCAGGTGTATCGCAAACTTGCTTTTCGCTTCAAATTATGCTCAGGAATGTTCACAAGCTTATACCATTGTTAGAAGGGATGCCTTAGATGAGTGTTTGTTCATTCTTGAAATGGAAAGACTAAGTATTGAAGATGTCTTGAAAATGGAATGGGGTACTTTGGTTTCAAAGATCAAAAGATGGATTTGGGCTTTGAAAATCTTTGTTAGGGTTTATCTTGCAAGTGAAAGGTGGCTTAGTGACCAAATTTTCGGAGAAGGCGAGCCTGTTAGTCAAGCTTGTTTTGTCGATGCATCCAAAGCTTCAATTTTGCAGCTTCTGAATTTTGGTGAAGCTATGTCTATTGGTCCTCATCAACCCGAGAAATTGATTCGAATTCTTGACATGTATGAAGTTCTTGCAGACCTTATGCCTGACATCAATGGTTTGTATTCGGACGAGGTTGGTTCCTCGGTTCACTTTGAATGCCACGAGGTTCTGAACAGATTGGGAGATTGTGTGAGGAAAACATTTCTTGAATTCAAAAATGCTGTTGATTTGAATGCGTCAACGACGCCTTTAGTTGGTGGAGGGATACATCCTTTGGCGAGATATGTTATGAATTATCTTCGGACTCTTACCGATTACAGTGAAGCACTGAATCATCTTCTGAAAGATCAAGAAGAGGAGGATTCCATTTCATCGTCACCTGACACAAGTCCAGGTACTGAAGATGATAACAGAAGCCAAGGATCTCCTGGTAGATTTCCCTCAATGGCGCGGCAATTCCTATCATTTGCTTCAGTCTTGGAGAACAATCTCGAGGAGAAATCAAAGTTATACAAAGAGACTTCATTGCAGCAGTTGTTCTTAATGAACAACCTACATTACATGGCTGAAAAGGTTAAAGGGTCTGAACTTAGGATCATATTCGGAGACGAATGGATCCGAAAACACAACTGGAAGTTTCAGCAGCACGCGATGAAATATGAGAGAGCTAGTTGGAGTTCCATTCTCAACTTGCTTAAGGATGAAGGAATTCACGCTCCCGGTTCAAATTCTGTTTCAAAAACTCTTCTAAAAGATAAGTTACGAAGCTTCTACCTCGGCTTCGAGGATATTTACAGGATTCAAACGGCTTGGTCGATTCCAGATGTTCAGCTTCGTGAAGATTTGCGGATTTCTATATCGGTTAAAGTGATTCAAGCTTATAGGACATTTGTTGGAAGGAATAATAGTCATGTGAGTGATAAACATATTAGATACACTGCTGATGATTTAGAAAATTATCTATTGGATTTCTTTGAAGGTTCTCAAAAGTTGTTGCAAAATCCTATTAGGAGATGATAATAGCAGATAAGTAAGAATAATCCATTTTTATCTAACAATGGCTTGTATTTGGTCAAAAACCTTCTTGTTTCACTTAGTGTGCATTATATATATGTAATGATTGGAAGATTATCAGAGTTATACTTCCTTTTTTGCAATGTATTCTTTAGATTATTTTAATCTGAATCAAAATAGAAGTAATGTGATTATTTGCTGCTTTTTTCTTTGCAATGTTTGTGTACAAGGCATGCAAAAAAGTGTAAAATAAATGTAGATAATTATATGCCATCAAGGCCCACTTGGATTTATTTATTTGAGTTTTATCAGTGACACAAACACTCGTGAGACTGTTTGAGAGCTTTTGGAAACAGCTTATGGCATGTCAATAAGTTGTTTTCAGCTTATTTCTATAAACTCTCTAGGATTGACATATTTGAGTTTATCTACTAGCATAAACATTTGTGTGTACGTTTGGGAGACTTTATGGAAACAACTTATGACATGCAATAAGTTTTTCCAACTTATTTTCACAAGCTATCTTGGTGACGGATTTTCACTACGGACACTTGCTGACGGATTTTGTCCTTAAATTAAAATCAATTTTTGTTGTTTTGCAAATTTTAAGCCTCTTAATTTTGAAGTTATGTGCTAAGAGTTTTGATGCACTTATGAAAAAAAAAAAAGTTCAATATTAATGTTCTTGTAATTCCTATACCTGAGGAGGGATTTAACTTGCTCAGGAATTCAAGTTTAAACTATACACCGTACAGTATATTGGAGTTATTTGACCATAATCCATAAACTAAGTCAAATAATTTGACTTCAATAATATGGTCCTCAAAGAAATAAATTTTATAGTCAAAATCTAGAAATACTATAAAATTAATTTTGTTAAGGCTAGAAGATATTTTTACTTTGACCTATAGGTTGATGAAATTGTCTGGAAACAAAAGTTTTGAAGTCAACTTGAGATTTTCATGCCAGATGCATTCACCAAACCAAACGACCTACAAAATTCAATGAATTGGGATTTCATTCTCAAGTTTAAAAAATACTCCCTTATATTTTTAAGGAAAAATGTTTTTTTTATGGACTAGATTTTTAAGCAAAAATGTTGAATAGTACTCTTAAGGCATTGTTTAGCGTAGCGAATAGAAAAATATTGTCTTGAAGTTGTGAATTTAACTTTTTAAATGATTAAACATCGTTGCTTTCAATGCAAAACTATTATTTCCTCATTTTCAAATTATGCAAAACTACTATTTTCTCGGTCTTAAATTAAGAGTCACATTTGAGTTGTGCATAGTTATTATGAAAATGATTAGTTTGATTGATTTCAATGGTAGTTTATCGATCAATTATTTTTTTCCCAAACAAAAGTCTTAATATGAGACAAGTTGAGTAACAATGAATAAGTGTAACTCTATCACTCGTAAAAAAAAAAAAAAAAAAGTGTAACTATCAAATGAAAGAGACACTTCCTTGAGCAACTTGAAAACTTTGGAAGGTCATATGGGAGGAGTACATGTCCATTTACACCGGCATAGGTGGTGAATAAATTTAATGGGTTATTGAATATGGACCCAACTATATTTTGTTGGATGTTTCTCTTTAAACCCCTAATATCTTTAATGTCCCCCAAATATATATCCGATAATTATCTATCAAATGTATGTTTGATAAAAAACACACATTTAATAGATAACTACTGAATATATATTTAGAAGGTCTCAGAGATACCGGGGCTTAAAGAGAAACGCTTTTTTTGTCAAGCCATGTGAATTATGTAGATAAGAAGAAGACCCTTTGTCCTACCATAACTACCAAAAATGTGGATATTAATTGATTCGTACGGGTCGTGCACAAAGCGATTGCCTCAATTAACAATATTCTCTCTTTTTTCTCTAGAAAATGTTGAATGAAAAAAAGGTGTTTTTGAATGAGAATTAACAAATGTAAAATGTTTAAGGTCTTAATTGGTTGGCTTTAAATTGATTGGACCATTTTGACATGTTACGTCAAAGAGGGTTGAAGTGAGATGGTTGGATATTCCATTTGCTGATTGTCTAGCTGTGATATGAGTTCAAATTATTAATTTCTTTGTTAATAGTAGTCTATATACTCTATACATAAATGTAAATTGTTTCGAGGTTTGTGGTTAGCCTAACATGGAGTACATAAGGTGATAGTTTATTGATTAAAATATGACTCTTTTTTTTAAGAAGAAAAAATATGATTTTGTACCTTAAAAGAAATAATAATTTATTAATAATAAGGTGATAGTTAACTGTAACAAAAAAATATTATTAATAAATAATAATTTATTAATATTTTTTTTACAGTTAAGAATAATAATTTCTCTATTTCCAATTTAGTTTATTAAAAATGGCATGGAGGTGTGCCTTTTGGACTTTCCTTTTTTTTTTGGTATAAAAGAAGGTCACCAGCCCAAAAGAAAATTAGAAAACTAGCCGAACATTCTCGGGCATAAAAGTCCCGGAGATGTCATCAAAAAGAAGTTTATAGAGCTTACTATGTGGATTCTCCATTCTGATACAATTAAAAGAGTCTAGAGAAAAACTAAAGTTAGCCAACCGATTAACACGTCGATTACCATCCCTCCAAGTATGACGAAATTGGATTCGCCAATCCAAAGTCAAGAGTTTGCGAATGCGTTACACCAACATGGGAACTGATCCACTAAACTTGCAGTTTTCTGTAACCATGTCAATCAAGATTTTAGAATCACTTTCAATAATGAGTTGCGGAATGTGCTCTTGCCAAGCCATCGTCAAACCAAGATACATGCCCCATATTTCAGCATGAAGTGCATCACACACTCCAATCTTTCGAATGTAGCCTTTTAACCATCTCCCTTCATAGTTGCGGAAAAGGCCACCACAAGCCTGAATATTCTCCACTTCCTTTGCAAGCATCATCACTATTGAGTTTGATCCAACCTTTAGGGGGTTTCTTCCAACCTATGTAGATTGTCTCCTTCATTTGAATATCACGATGAGGCGGTTGGTTCGAACACAAAGTCTATCTTTCAAGTAAAATTTTGGATCGCCAAGACAGGGTTATTTGGTTGTTGAAAATTCTCCATAAAAATAACTTTGTTTCTCCACGTCTACATGAACCAACAAGTGGTCATGAAAATTGTCTTCCAATTTATAATATGACCACCAATATCTTGTTTACATGTTATTGAAAATCTCATTTCCTGCAAACAAAAGTAAAGAAAACGGTTATATAGTTAGATGAAATCAAACGGAGTCATTCCTAAGTAGCCTTTTTTACTTTCCTAATTGAAATTTTGGCAGGTACTGAATCTGAACCCGTAAAACAGAGTATGAAAGCAAGAGTTCAGAAACAGAAAAATAATGAACAGAAAGTAAAAGGAACACATATATTTGTTAACCCAGTTCGGTGCAAACTTCACCTACGTCTGAAGGATACCAATCCAGGAAGGAAATCCACTAAGAGGAATTAATTCAAAGACTCAAGACACGACCCCTGTTCCCAGCCTTATCACTTAATCTCCACCCGTATAGACTTCTACCTAGGAAACCTCTAGATATAAGAACCCACTTACTTCCTAATCACGTAATCACAACCCAGTGATTAGCAGACTCAACAAAAACAACAAATTGAAGATACACTTCAAAACACCTAAGTCACTTGTGCTTAAAGACTTTAAGTGAATAACAACTCAAAACAAAACAACCAACTCTAACATATGAGTGGTGCACACAAACAAAGCACTAAGCTTAATAGACTAAAAAACAAAGACTCTCTATAATGATAACTTCTGGTTTTTCAGTCAAGTCTTCAATAGCAGCACGTCCTCCTTATATAAGCTTCAACAGCACATAATTCTGAACCAAATCTCCAAAGATATACTCCCAGAATTATTTTAGAAGCAAATAGAAGCACATATATTTCTGAATTATATTTTGCAAAGATTCCTTTGAAAATATATTCATCAATAAAAGAAATCAATCTTCAACAAAGATCTTCACGCAAATTAATCAAACTTCTAGAACCATTAGCGTGGATAAAACTTCAATTAAATCTTCAAAAGATACTGTGAAAAATTTAACAGAATTCAGACGCAGAAACCAGCTTCTGAAATGCAGCTTCTGAAAGTCAACAAAAGTCAACGTCTGAAGGCAGCTTCTGAAGGTCAACAAAAGTCAACGTCTGAAGGCAGCTTCTGAAGGTCAACAGAAGTCAACGTCTGAACAGTGCGTCTGATGACCAGTTCAGCTTCTGATGAACAGTGCGTCTGAAGACCTTCGCAGAGCGAAGTTATCAGCTTCTGAAGTATTGTAGCTTCTGAAGAAGCACAAAATGAGATTCAGCTTCTGAATACACAAATTAAACTTCTGAAGACGCATTGCTTGCACATTTTGATTTTACCAAACATGTAGCCAACATTCAAATCTCCACACAATCTCCCCCTTTGGCAATTTTTTGGCTAAAATCAAATGAACCACAAAAACAAGTTCTTCATTCAACAAAAGAATCCAACCATGAAGAACTACACATATGTAGCAGAGTCAGCAGCGGAACAATTCACTCAATTTCATACAAAACACTCCCCCTGCAACATACAGCAGCAGTTTCTGAGGTACAGCTTCTCCCCCTGAAACACATCACTCAGGAACTCCCCCCTGAACAGCTCAGCTTCTGACAGGACACACATACTCAGGAACACTCCCCCTAAAACACACAGTTCCTGACAGAGACACAAAGAAATACTCCCTCTGAACCAGAGTCAGCAGAGAACAGAACACAGGCAGAAACTCTCCCCCTGAAGCAAACAGATCAGCAGTAGCTTCTGACCACACAAAGCACGCATATTTCTCCCCCTTTTTAGCCAAAACAATTTTGACAAAACACCAGCAAACACCAGGAGCAAGAAACACAACACAACACAGAACAACACACAAGGAACCAGCAACAAAACTAACAGCACAGAACTCAGCACAGCACCAACATCAGGATTAGAACCACATAGTATCCACACACAAAACTGCAAAGTACATCACACTTGCAAACCAGAAACACAAAGTGAAATCCAGAACATCAGTCACCAACTTGACAGTCTTCAGACTCAGCATCAGAAGTTGCTTAGTCTTCATTAGACACAACACCAGATGCTGCTCAGTTGATGTGTGCTTCAGGCACATTTAGAACCTTCTTCCCAGCAATCTGTTTCTGAAGAAGAGCAATTCTCTTCTAAACACAGGACATGGTATCATGCTTAACAACATCTTCAGACTTACTAGGAACCACTTCCTTTTCTGTTAGTGTCTTCTGAACAGGGACTACCACCTTGCTCCAGACTCTAGATGGTCCAGCAACAGAAATCTCCTTTGCTATGGGCATGCTGTCAGCAGCAACAGCCTTTCCTTTCCTATCTTTCAGATTCTGGGCAACACTTTCACACTTTGGTCTCCAAACCTTCTTGACCTTGCTTTTGTTCACAACTGGTACCACTTTTTTGTGTTGAAAATGCTTGGGGTATCCATGCAGCTTGTAACAAAAAGGTTTAATGTGTCCCTTTTTACCACAATGATGACATACCCAAGGATGAGTTTTCTTCTTGTCTTTAGATTCCTGAGGTTTGTTCTTAGGTTTGCTCATCAGTGGAACATAAGTATCAGCAGCAGGTATGAACCTCTTAGCAGGATTTTGCTGTTTGATGTTCAGATTTTTATCAACAAATCCTATGCCATTTGGTTTTCCTTGATTCTGATTCTCCAAAATCTCTTCCAGCACATCAGTAGCAGAGTTCATCATTCTAACTTGCTTCTTCATATGATCAAGTTGAGAATTCAGTTGAGTTATCCTCATTATTGAGAACAGAAATTTTCTCTAAGTGTTCACTTCTTTCAATCTGAAGTTGAGTGATAGTTTTCTTCTGTTCTTCCAGCTGCTTGCACACTTCTGCAAATTGAACATGCACCTTCTTGCAAAACTCAGCAGGATCTTTGTAATAGGTAGCCAGATCTTCACAGGATGATTCTCCATCACTTGACTCAGTATCAGATGATGTCTTAGAACCTGATAGTGCTTCTGAACCCATAACTTCATCATCAGTCATGCATCTTCCAGTAAAGGCAGCAACATGTCTGGCTGATTTATTCCCCACTTCTCCTTCCGAGTCATCTTCATCAGACCAAGACACAGTCAGACTTTTCTTCTGTTTCTTGAGATAAGTAGGACATCTGACTTGACATGACCATATCCTTCACACTCAAAGCACTGAACTCCCTTTGATTGATTGCTCTTCTCATCAGTTCTAGTCTTCTGCTTCAGAAACTTCTTAAATTGTTTACTCAGCATTACAAGAGCTTCTGAAGGGCTTTCATCATCCACACTTTCAGCATCTGCTACAAAAGCAACACCTTTCCCCTTCTTATCAGTTCTGCTTATTTCAAAATTTTGAAGAGACCCAATCAGTTCCTCAACCTTCATGCTGAAGATGTCATGTGCTTCTTCAATTGCAGTCACTTTCATATCAAACCTCTTAGGTAGGGATCTGAGAATTTTCCTTACAAGCTTCTCATCTGATACTTTTTCTCCAAGAGATTCAAAAGAGTTAGCCATGTCCAGAACATTCATGTAAAAGTCGTGTATGTTCTCATCTTCCAACATTCTGAGATTTTCAAACTTTGTGGTCAGAAGCTGAAGTCTGGACAGTTTTACCTTTGATGTGCCTTCATGAGTAGTCTTGAGAATCTCCCAGGCATCCTTAGCCATTGTGCACTGCTTGATCATCCTGAAAATATTCTTGTCCACTCCATTGAATATAGCATTCAATGCTTTGGAGTTTGCAAGAGATAAAGCATCTTCATCATTAGACCAATCTTCTTCTGGTTTCAACACAGATGTCTTCTTTCCTTCTTTGTCCAACACAACTGGATGTTCCCAACCCTTCAGAACAGCTTTCCATGTCTTGTTGTCTATGAGTGGTGCACACAAACAAAGCACTAAGCTTAACAGACTAAAAAACAATGACTCTCTATAATGATAACTTCTGGTTTTTCAGTCAAGTCTTCAATAGCAGCACGTCCTCCATATATAAGCTTCAGCAGCACATAATTCTGAACCAAATCTTCAAAGATATACTCCCAGAATTATTTTAGAAGCAAATAGAAGCACATATATTTCTGAATTATATTTTGCAAAGATTCCTTTGAAAATATATTCATCAATAAAAGAAACCAATCTTCAACAAAGATCTTCACACAAATTAATCAAACTTCTAGAACCATTAGCCTGGATAAAACTTCAATTAAATCTTCAAAAGATACTGTGAAAGATTTAACAGAATTCAGATGCAGAAACCAGCTTCTGAAATGCAGCTTCTGAAAGTCAACAAAAGTCAACATTTGAAGGCAGCTTCTGAAGGTCAACAAAAGTCAACGTCTGAAGGCAGCTTCTGAAGGTCAACAGAAGTCAACGTCTGAACAGTGCGTCTGATGACCAGTTCAGCTTCTGATGAACAGTGCGTCTGAAGACCTTCGCAAAGCGCAATGGCTTCGCAGAGCGAAGTTATCAGCTTCTGAAGTACTGTAGCTTCTGAACCAGCTTCTGAAGAAGTACAAAATGAGATTCAGCTTCTGAAGACACAAATTAAACTTCTGAAGACGCATTGCTTGCACATTTTGATTTTACCAAACATGTAGCCAACATTCAAATCTCCAACACTAATCTTAGCTCTTGTTTATAAAATAGTTTACATGTTATTATCCATATATGTCAATTGCCAAATTAGCATTGTATCATTTGTGTGCTAAGTGGTCATGAATGTTGTATGAAGATAAGACTCTTGTGATGTAGTTTCTCTTTAGTTGACCCAAAAATAAATGTCCAGAAATCCACTATCTTATATAAAAAAAATAAAAAAATTAGGTACACAAATTATTTTTTCATTAATTAGGTGTACAATATTTGATGTGACCAAAATTATTTTTTTAATGGTTCTGGACATTCTTTCTAGTTATACCATTCCGACTTTATTTCTTTACGCAAACAATTCAAGTTTGCGGCTGACCTGAAATGTTGAACATTGAAAGAATATTGTTTTTAGAAACATTGAGAGAATTAATTATGGGTTTGTCTAACATGTGCATTGCAATGCACATGTTAAAGACTACTCCCTCCGTCCCAAATTGTATGTCGCTTTGGAAAAAAAATTTGTCCCAAATTATATGTCGCTTTACAATACCAATGAAACATTAATGTTATTTTTCCTATTATATCCTTAACTATTTATTACTCTATATTTTTTCAATTCTTTAATTTATCTTTTCCATACCATTTATTAAGGACAATTTTGTAAAACAACTTATAATATCCCTTTCCCACACAAAATTAATTATATTTCTTAATACGTGTGAAATGCCCAAAACGTCATACAATTTGGGACGGAGGGAGTAAAAGTGAATTTTTTTTATTGAAAAACAACAATTATTTATTAAAAAGATATATATTTAATATTAAATACACAAGTTTCAATGCAAACTTACCTTTTTGAACTTCTTAACATATGCAAATTTGCACCTGATAGAAACACTCATTAATTATTAATGTTTGCCACCACTTTAAAGTATGTACGTTTTATATTTGAAAAATCACAAACCATTATTTGAGTAAGATTTTATTTCTTGTAATTTTTATTCAATAATAACAACTTTCGAAATGTATCCCCTCAACAAAAAAAAAAATTAACTTTAGAAATGTATGAGATAAACCAAATATGCAATAAGTATATCTCTTTCTTTTTTAGGCGTAAAATTATTATGTATAAACAAATTGGAACTACCTTTGTCCGAGGAAAAAATAATTTTAGACACATATAACTAATTCAATATGTTAAATACTTTAATGAATACACAATGACAATGTAAAAAGCTCTTACAATGTTATTTTACTTTTTTTAAGGAATTATTTTTGTTATATTATCATTTTGTATATTAATTTCTAAAATATCTTTAAATATGATTGATTGTAGAAAAGCATTATTATTGTATATTTACTAATTTTGTTGTAACCTTATTCTTTTGTTAACTCGCCTAAACTCGTCAAACATTATGATTTCAACAAAAAACGATTTTACCTCCGAGTTAACACAATTTTGACATCTAAAAACGTAAACTCATCCGAGTTTACGAGTTAACACTCAATTTGTGGAACACTGATATAGACACACACACACACAAAGCAAATGCCTCATTTTGGGGTCATTCTGATATTCTCTTCAAGTGTTTCCTCTTTGCCTGAGAGTTGACAAATACATGACAACATGAATGATCAAGTCTAAAAGTCTTGATTTGGAAACTTCTGGTTACTTTAATCCAAGCACAATATATCTCCCATTGACATTTTTCAACCTTGCAACTAAATTTACACATTTGTTTGTCATTTTTCTTCCATTTTATTTCTCTTTCATGGTATATGATGTAGTAATCACAACATCTTTAAACATATTCAAAGTTTCAAATTTTATTCCTAGCTCCAAGTAGACTTGACCAAACTTTGCATTTGAATTAAACTCACCATTTCCATCAGATTCATCGTCAGTACTAATAGGACTCATTAGATCTTCGTAATGGTAGCGGTCATTGTCAAGCCTGGCCCAGAGGGAGTGCATGGTCTCGGGCCTCACATATGTTGGGGCCCAAATTTTCAGTATCTTATAACCCAGTTGTTATTTATATTAATATTAATACAAAGCGTCGAACTTAGTTGACATGTTTCATGCATAGCCCAACTGTTTGTGAAGCACGTGAATCCTGTTGAAGTTTGAGTGTTCAAGTCCCAACTTTTTCGTTCTGGATTTTTTTTGTCATTTATATTAAATTACGGATTAAAAATCAAAAGGAGTCAAATTGAGTTAATAAAAGCCAATAGACCAAATAAGAAATTATGTTGTTCAAGTATGTTAAAAATATATAAATCTTAAATTATTAGGAGCTCAATTTTTTATATTTGATTTGTTAAAAGGATGACTATTTTTTATGTTATTTACAATCTACATATATGATAGTTTTTAAAACATTTACATTTGTTTGCTAGGGGCCCATTTTTATTATTAGAACCTGGCCTCCAATTTGATCGGAACGACTCTGGTCATTGTCATCGGAAAAATCATTTTCAACTACATTCTCTTCAACATTAATACACATGCTTGTCTTTTTGTTGATCTCTTGTTTCTTCTACTAGTTGGTTCATCATCTAAATCAACTTACATGAATGTCTCGTCATCTCCACTTAAATATGAAGGCACGTCTTCAAAGTCTTCATCAATTTTATATTCTTGCACCTCATCATCAAATAGACTTTCATTAACAGTTTGATTTTCATTAATATCATCTTCACCTTCATTAAAAGTTTGAACTTCATTAACATCACATTGACCTTCATTACCAATTTGAGCTTCATTAAAATCATATTGACTTTCATTACCAACAACCTCAACCACATTCTCACTAATATGGACAAGAGTTTCATTACCAACAACTTTAGCATCATTAATAACCTTATCGATCTTTTCAACTTCATTACCAACACCTTCAATAACATTACCAACTTCATCTGACTCATCATCAATAAAATCAATTTCAGGTTCATGAACCACCTATTCTTGTGCAACAAAAATTGGGTTCTCTTAGATTGGATGTTCAAAATATATATGAACTTCATTACCCCAACGACGAGCAATGTTATTCACTCAGTATATATCCATCTTCCACCACTTGAAGGTGCCCTCCACTATCAAGAACCAACCACGATATGCTCAAAATACTTGCGTAGTTTCCACATAATTTTGCCAAGCCTTCTAGTTCAAACTTGTTAAGGCAATCAGTGTCATAATCATGTCAACACACAAAGCCGAACATCTACATACTCCCTATTACCATTACCATATCTTTCAAAATAACCACCACAATACAAAATAAGAGTTGATTCCATTCTAAAAACAAAACGACAAGTACATCGGTTAACAATAAAGAAAAAAACACTAATAGTGTTAGCAATTTTTAACCCTAAAACCTAAAATCACAAAATAAACAATAAATAAACCTAAACCATTACACCTTGAGCATAAGGAAGATGAAAAGCTAAGATTTTGCTTGATCAAAACAAATAAAAAAAAATGGGTTTTGCGTGTCATTGACCTTGTGGGTTGCGGCCGCGCGAATGAAGATGAATCAAGTGTTGGTCGATTTAACGAATACAACGACAAGCTAGAGGGGAGTGAATATATTATCCCCTTTAAGAGGGGAGTAAAAACTTTTTCGAAAGCATGGTTTTACAACCTTTTGAAAAACAAATGACTATATAGAATTAAGCACTAGCTTTGTATGATAAGAAGAAAAGTAATGATAAAATGACAATTCAACTTTGAACAAAAAATTCACACTTCAATTGTTACTAAACAATCAATTATTAGTACACAATATAATCCATAAAACCAATAACAAAATCAAACCAAACCTAGAATTATACAAGAAATAACTATCACAAGAACTAAACAAGTTTGGTTTATGATGAATTAATTGACAAGAAAATATTAACTATTCCAATTGATTGATTTGTTAAATGTATCTTCAAGAAATACTTAATCACTTAGTATATGCTTCAATTAATCTAGTCAACAATTTAACATTGATCAAATTATATTAGAATGAATAAAGAGAAAGGGAGAAGAGAACACCAGATTTATAGAGGTTTCCCCAATCATCGTCGTTATGGGGTACTTCCTCTCTTCATAGAAGAAAACGTTTCTTTTCCGGGCTTCCATAAGAATATTGAAAATGTTTACAAGAGTCAATTACAAATGTTCCTTGAAATTACAAATCAACCCGATCCTAAATGGTCTACGCTAAGTAATCACTCTAAAGCCACCAATCTTCAAGGTCTCTTGAAATTGGATGATTCCAAGGTCTTCGAATCTCAAGCTGGCATGCAATCCTTTAACATTGTCTCGCTGCAATCCCCTTGAACCTTGATTGTTTAAGAAACAACCCCCACAATTATCTTTGGAGGTGAAACGTACCTCATTTTTCTTTAAATCCTTGATGCTCCACCAAGATCCTTGAATAAAATCAAACTTACACTTATCTTATAGAACCCTACAATCTAGATCTTCAATTGCTACAAGTGTTGTTAGAAAAAGTGTTTAATATGAAGAAGTTGTAGAAAAAGAGTGAGAAAAAAGTTGAGAGTGTTTTGGAAAATTGATTCAATAGTGAGAGAATGAATGGAGCTAAGTACATATAGGCGTGAGGGATAGGAACAATTTTGGCTCAAAATAAATCAGAAAACACTCTAATGAATTGAATCACCAAACCCTTGAATTGAATCAATAATATCAAAATTGAAGTCTGAGTTCCTATAAAGATTGATTCGATACCCATGAATTGTGAATCAATTCATTGATACCCAGATGAAGATTGATTTGATTCATAGTAAATTTGAATCGAATCATAGTTCCAGAGAAAAATGGGATCAAAAAGAATCAAATTGATTGCTCTTCATAAACAATGAATCGAATCAAAATGATTTGATTCATTCATCCTTTTGAGTCATTTGAATTGAATCAACAAAACAGGAGCAAACAGATAGAAAAATGATTCGGTTCATTTTAATGTATATAAAAAATGATTTGAATCAAATTGTTGTCATAGGAGATTTTGAACAATAAAGGATCAACCAAATTGTGAAATGATACGACACGAGAGATATTGAAGATCTAGACTTACGAGGATGCTTTTAAAAAACTAACTAAGCTATAATCAAAACAAAAACCTTATCTAACAAGCTAAGGAATAAACAATATCCATACTTGATGAAGTCAAGGAGAAGCTACATCAAGTTGGAGTTTGTCTTGACGAGTCATCAACCTCTGGGATGTGGTTGCGCGAACAACGGTGAAGGGTGATGGGGTTGGTGTTTCCGCTGGAACATGTTTAGAGATAAAGTGTGAAGGGAAATGAGAAGTTGGAGTTTGAAGGAAGAGTGTGAAGGGACCTTTGGTTTCTGATAAAGTAACATGTCAAAATGGTCCCGGATGCCACCTCACCTCCTACATGTCTCCAAAAAAATGGCAGCTCAACTCTTTTGTAGAGTTTAGACCAAAAACTAATTTTAAAGACCACAATGGCTAACAAATTTTGAAGTCAGGGACTTTTTTGTGTTTTCTCCTGTATCAGGGATTAATGTGACAACGATGTGCACACCCAGGAAGCAAAATGTTTACCTATTTTTTTTAAATGGTATGTAGTTTTGCCTGTTGAGCTAAGTGAGCTTTTAAAAAAGTTTTAGCCTTTGTGTTTTTTTTTTAAAAAATCTAGAATGACATATATCTGATGTAGGCTAAATCATAGGATTTTTGCAGTCAGTGTGACTTATTTTCATCTATAGACTCCACCAATAACTCTATACCATTATATTTCAACAAATTTTTTTTTTTACTACAATTTATTAAGTGAGGTCTTTAAAAAAGTGAAGAGATAAATTGTTTCAATAACTATTATTCTTTATAAGCATTTGGTTACTCTTAAAAATAACTATTCTGTTAGCCGAAATTGATAGATATGCTATTTAAGGATATGTGAGTTTTTTCTCGGTTGTTAAAAAGTTATCCAAGCGTTATTACAACCAAACAAGAGCCAACTGATTCTGTCTTGGGTCTACTGAAAAATATGTCGGTCTTGAAGCCATCACACCTAGTTAAAGTTCGGTATAACTGGACAATGAGGCACTTACCAAACACTCCTTATTTATAACACCACTAATTACATAGAACAACGAGCAAGGAACCCCGTTTTAATGGAGGTTGCACACTTTAAACTTTGTCCACATATCATGATGACGAAAAGGAACTTGTCAATCGAACATGGGGGGCACTCAAATGAAGAAAGTTTCAATGGTGAATTACACATTGTTATCATGATTTTTGCTTATTTACTCATTTATAATTTAAAAACCACAATAAAATAAAATAAAAGTGGATACATTAAGAAAATCTAAACGGTTGATGCAGAAGCATCAAGACATCAAGAAGCCACCACGTGTCAACTTCCAAAACCCTAGTTATCAAGCTAGGGTTTAAGAGTTTAAGCACTTTCATTTCATTGTTTCGATTTCAGAAGCAGCCATAAGCGCTTTTCAAGGTAAGATCCCAACTTTTTCACTACCCATTTTCCCATTTCCATTCTGATTTCACTGTTTTCCCATTCAGCTTCTTTGGCTTTTGTTTATTTCTTCGTTTTTACCTGTTTATTGGGTTTCTAGTAGTTGTATATTTTCAGTATTTTGACATTGATGGTGCTTAATATTGTGCAAGATTTGGATTTTAATGATCTAAGCTTTCTGTTTTGTGAAAAATTCAATTGGGTGTTGGAGAAAGGGAATCAAAATGAAAGAAATAATCTGGAAATTTTGCTTTTGAGATTTGAGTATTGTTTATGTTAATGTTATTGTTTATATGTTGTGTATTCTTTTAAGAAAATGTAAGTGATTGAAAAAATGACATAATTGAATGTAATCTCGTGTGTCAGTCTCGTGTTGGTGTGGGATACCTGACATAACTTCAATTAGAAGTGTTGGTACTAGTGATATATACACAGTTAACTTTGTCAGGTGTACTGATCTTTGAGTGTGTTCCTCCTCAAGGTCTCAGGTTTGATTTGCCAATTTGGGTGGGCTAATTTAGCTTCATAAAAAAAAAACTTTTTCGGGACATTGAAACGGGAGTTGAAGGTGCTGATCTATATAACAGCAAAGCAGCAGGGATACATATAATTGCTTATTCTGCTGCTAATGTAAAATTAGATTTCGTTTTCATCCGATAAAATGTCAATGAACAATGGAACTTCTGATGGAATATTTGTACTTAGCAAAGCATAAGTTACAATGAACAACAGATGTATCGTTTTAGTGATGCTAATTTTCTGTTGTTTGATGCTTTTCAGGTTTGAGCAATGGCGTTCTTTGGTAAAATGGGAAAGTTACTTAAGAATTCTGCAATCAAGCACATCAATCATGATTTATCTATGTCTACTCCTTTGGCATTCCAAGCAATTAGATCCATGTCATCTGCAAAGCTTTATGTTGGAGGTACATTAGTTTATCATGTTGAATTGTCTAAATGGAATGTAGCTATAATTTTCTAATTTTCAATCGCAATGCATGTATTTCGTATAGCACTGATGATATGAGTCTCCGAGAAAGTTTTGCTCGTTATGGAGAAGTTCTTGATGGTAATTTTCTTTCTGACTCTCACTGTCTACTAGTTATTCATCATTTCAGGTAGAGGTAATATCAAATAAAACAAGAGTTTCCGCTTGTAAGTTCTCTCTAAATCTAACATAGTGAGCTACAGAAAACGGGTATGATGTTCATTTTATACGGGCTTCATTGCACATTTGCCCTCCCGAATTATCATGATTGTGTGATTTTGGCCCCCATTATTTTTTGAGCGATTATTACCCTTTATGATTTGGTATTCCCCGTCCCAATTTACGCTGGCAGGACATCATTTGTATCCAATTCTTATAAGCTAATGTGGCTTTTCTTTAAAATTAAATATTAAAACGCCAAAAAACACCAAAAGTTTGAAATCGTAATTAGAGATTTCATTCGCTCTCACCTATATGGGTTGGTTTTTGGCATTTTTTTATATTTAATTTTAAAGAAAGGCATGCTGGCTATGATAATTGGATGTCACATTAATAAATGATGCCTTCTAGCGAAAATTTGGAGGACTAGCAAATCACAACAGGGGAAAACATAAGGGGCTAAAATCGCTCAAAAAAGTGGGGGTGAAAATAGCACAATCCTGATACTAAAGTGCAATTAAGTCTTTTATATATGATTTGATAGAGTAGTTACTTTGTTTTGATAAAAGATAATTTTCATTGAAAGTTAAGGTCACATAAAATTGATGGCTGTGATAAGCATATGCAATTCATAACATGGGGATTATTGATTTCTGCACTGAAACTTTTGTTTCTAATGTTCTTCCAGCAAGAGTTATCATGGACCGTGAACTAGGCAGGTCCAAAGGATTTGGCTTCGTAACTTTTGCAACAAGCGAGGAAGCATCTTCTGCCCTTCAGGCCATGGATATAACCAGGTATTATTAGTGGTGTTTGTGATGATTCATCTTGCTAAATTCTAAAATTCACCAATTCACATGGGAAGCATGACATAAAGCCTCATATGTTTTTATTTTTTCGAGTTTTCACCACTTCATGTTCATATTATATATAAACTAAAATAAAATAGTGAAGCACCTTTTGTTCATACTTGGAGGAAGCAATTGCAGTTATTTAACCAAGATATAAGATAGAAATAATAAATGCATATGTGGCTATAATATACTAATATCCTTGTTACCTGCATTATGGTATTCTTTTTGTTAATGATTCTTTGTTAAATAATCTGTTTTTACATTTTTTAAATCTTTTTAAGACTATATTTAAAAAGGATTAGTGAAACCATGCAAATTTTTCCAAATTGGAACTAGATTTAAAAAACCTGGTCGAGCATTCAAAAGATATACTCCCTTCGTCCTATAATATTTGGCATACTTGTTTGTTTCACACAAATTTAGTAAAAACTATTAGTGAAAGAAAGAGAATGATAATTTTACGAAATTATCATTGTTAAGCATTGGTGTATTCACCATTATCATGAATGCAAAAAATATAACGACAACTTGGGAATACTGCACATAATATTAATTAGATGGTTGTTGTTATTTTGAAAATGTGACACTTATTGTAGGACGGAGAGAGTAAGATTTAGTAAACATTTTACCAACTAATATTTATACTTGTATATAATTAGTAATCAAAGAATGACGATACATTTTTATAAGGCAGTTGTATTACAATTTCACCGTCAACTAATTGTTGCTGTTTGTTTCAATTGACTCATTTTGCTGCTCTTTGCAAAACTCACAATGTTGGCATGTTTCTTGCTAGCATCTAAAATTATGTTGTCACAGGAACTTCATGGT
This sequence comes from Medicago ruthenica, assembly GCA_018208015.1. NCBI lineage: Eukaryota > Viridiplantae > Streptophyta > Magnoliopsida > Fabales > Fabaceae > Medicago > Medicago ruthenica. The sequence continues at coordinate 95,011,373 of CM031377.1, read as the reverse complement.
CGGACAGTACGTGTGAACTATGCTCAAGAAAGGCCTCGCTTATGGTGGCGGTGGCGGTGGCCATGGTGGCGGTGAGTACGGTACTGACCTGGAAAATTTATTATGTATGCTTTATAATTGGAAAATCACAAACCATTATTTGAGTAGAAGCATAACGTTCTTTTTTAGGTGTGATGTTGTATTATGTAGAAACAAAATTGGAACTACTTTCTGGTTTCATCTTTAAATTGTTGTTGTTTTTTTTTTTAATATTTGGGATACATGTTTAGAGCATTTCATTATATATTGAATCGTAAATACATGATGACACATCAATAAATGTATGATAGCTAGCTAAAGACGTGGCTATCCTCACTAAGACGTGAGCGACATCATTTGCTTGTCTTAAGGGTTTTGAAAATGCAAACTACAATAATTTTTACAATTATTTATAATAGTCCCAAATTTTGTAATGTCTCTACTACCTCGGTGAAAGTAGTCCACCACTTTCTTTGAATCAAGCACAAAATCAACGTTACTCAATTGAATATAACTGCAATGCTTCTTGAATATCAAATAAACACAACAACGAAAACCAAAGAGTCCTTGCAAGTACAAAACCTCTGCTATTGTCTCTGATGCACATACCAATACCCACTTAATTGTGAGAGGAGAAAAACGGCGTGTCTATATTGCACTTATACCTTCATGGAGCTGGTTTCCACCACCTCTGCCCTCGACATTCGAACTGCCATTGCCATTCAATTTAACCGCATTGACGCTATCCAAACCTTCCCTGCAAGAGGACATTGGAGCAAAACATGGATATTGTCATCATAATTAGGTTGCAAACCACACAATTCACGAGAAATGGAATGCCCATGTTGCACTTAGGCTTTGTTTGGATTGATGGAAACGAACGGTGCGGAGCGGAATGGAATAAAATGGAATGGAGCGGAACAGAGTGGAATGAAATAGAGATCACATTCCATTGTTTGGATATTTTATGACGGAATGGAACAAAGTTTCCATTCCATTGTTTGGGAAGGGGACGGAATGGAATGAATTATAATTTTTTATTCTAGTTTTACCCTTTTTTGAGGGAACACTATTATGTAAAATGTATTATATACTTTATTAAAATTGTATAGCTTAAAATTATTCAAGCATGGAAGCAACCTTGACCTGATGTTTTAAAAGAAATCCATAAAAATGACATAGATATACCATTATGCATACCAACCATATAATCTTAACAATTATCTTCCAAGACCAGAATTGGCAGAGCATGACAATTGTGTTGCAAGTGCCACATGTAATTAATCATGCAACCCAAATGCAATGAAAATAATAAAAGAAAAAATGGGTGATGAAATGAGTTAAATAGAGACAAAAGGAAAACACAAGATAACAATCAAACATGTTACTTTTTTTTTATCTGGAAACTTTTCAGTAAAACAGAATAAAAATATGGAAGAAAATATATATCTATTGGTGGAGAAAAAAAAGGAATGAGGTGAAGAGGAAGACGTACGCAAAACACGAGAGAAGACAACCGGTGCATTAAAAAAACATTTCAAAGCAAATAAAAAGGACAAAAAAGTATAAGGAAGAGATGAATAGCCATTCCATTCCATATCATCCAAATTGGAGGGGAACAAAAATGAGTGTAAGTGATGGAATAAGATGGAATAGATACCATTGGGTTCCATTCCATTCCATCATGTTTTTTACAATCCAAACAATGGAACATAAGTTTATTCCATTCCATTCCATTCCATCTCATCCCACTAATCCAAACATATCCTTAAGGCATGCCACATCATTGAACTTAGCCACATGAGTGCCAAAATGTATGTGGGACATCAAAATTAGAAAGGGGAAAACTTAAGGGGTCAAAATCGTATAATTTTTTTTGAAGAAGCAAAATCACATAATTGTAAAACTTCAGAGGCGAAAAGTGCAATTAATGTCTTAAATTTATCCTAAAATTATTATTTATTAATTTATATATATGAAATTTATCATTATATTTTAATAAAAGTAATTTATTTTAATACCATTTATCAAGCGAGAACTTCGAAAAAGTGAAAAGGGAGCCGTAGTGCTTCTAGAACCACCCTCATCATTTTCTTATTCAAGTAGTCTAGTGGTTGTACTTAAATACGTTAAATATGAAGAAGTGAAGAATTCATATTTAAACTCAAACTCATGCAAATCAACATCTTTAACAATTATCAACTGAGTTATACTTAAGAATATAATCACAATCCATTATGAGGGCAAAATAAATTCCCTCCACAACAAAGAAGTCAATTTAGATTGGTGTCATTTTGCTAAATGATCATGTGCAATCTCATCCACTCATTTTGATCTACCGCACGAGGTCAACAATACTTATTGTTGAATGAAAGGTTAAGATCAAAGCAAGATGAAAAACATGAGAGAGATAGCAGGAGACGACTCGTGTATTCACTCTTGTGTAACTGTAAATCAATCAATCAATCAATCAATAAATAAAAAAGTGGAGATAGAGAGAAAATCTAAACGGTTGATGCAGAAGCATCTAGACATCACATAAGCTGCCACGTGGCAACCTCCAAAGCCCTAAAAAGTCAATATTATTAGGGTTTAAGCATTTTCATTTATTTCATTTCATTGTTTCGTCTCGAGTTCAGAAGCAGCCATAAGCGCTTTTCAAGGTACGCACTAAGATCTCAAGATCACAACTTTTTCACTACCCATTTTTCCCTTTTCAATTCTTATTTCACTGTTTATTTCTTCTTATTCTTATTTACCTGTCAAGTGGGTTTCTATTAGTTAATATTTTTTCAGTATTTTTTACTTTGGTAATGCTTAATCTTGTGAAAGATTTGATTTTTATTGTATAAAATTCAACTGGGTGTTAGAGAACGAGAATCAAAATGATAGAAATGAACTGAATTTTTTTCTCTCAGATTTGATTTTTGAGTGATGTTAATGTTAATGGCTTTTTTCTTAGATGTTTTTTATGCTTACAAGTTTGTGGTTATGTAATAGAAATGAATGAATAGAGTTTGATGGTTATTGTTTCTCAGTGTTGTCAACGGCGGATTGGGATTCAATGACTTTAAGCGTAAAAGTCACAGTGACTTTAATGTAAATTTGTGTGTTTTATGAGAGAGAAAGTAATATACGAGAGAGATAGACACGAAGTCACTGTGAAATCCCAATCCTGTCACTAAATCCCAACCTGTCAATCACGGATTACATAAAATAATGGTTTGTTCAAACTATGTTAGGCTAGCTTGTGCTTGTGCATTGCACGATAGCAGTTTGTTAAAATTCCACTACACTATAGTGATGCTATATCCACCATTTGACAAGAGTTACCTTTTTTCGTGTACAAATAAGCAACTATAGTATTAGTTTAGAATAATTTTGATTAAGAATGAATTGCTTGTTTGTTACTACTTAATGCTACTAAAAAACCTGTTATTACCACTATGAGGAAGAGAAATGATGAAGGCTAGAGGGTAGAATGAAGAAGACAATATTTGTAATTGCACACACAACCCTGTACTCTGTTTGATGTATTACACTTCATGTTGTCACTTATAACTATTCTATAATTTCGGTTCTTTGAAATGGGACGATTTGTACTTATTCAATAATTTCGGTACTTTGAAATGGGACAATTTGTACAATAGCAAAGAAGCAGGGATACATACAACCCCACTTAGAACCCTTTTTTAAACCTTCCCTACAAATGATGATAAGGGGATGAAATCGGCCATCCTACAAAATAAATTTTGGTGGTCAATTTCATACGATAAAATTGCTCTTTTAATTCTTTTAATGGAACTGGTGGTGGAATGTATGTACTTAGCAGATCATAAGTTACAATTAACAATGGATATATTGTCTAAGTGATACTAATTTTCCGAGGTTTTATGTTTTCAAGGTTTGTGCAATGGCGTTCTTTGGTAAAATGGGAAAGTTACTCCAGAATTCTGCTGTCAAGCACATCAATCATGATTTATCTATGTCTACTCCTTCATTATTTCAAGCAATTAGATCCATGTCATCTGCCAAGCTTTTTATTGGAGGTATGTTAGTTTATCATGTTAAATTTTAAAAATGGAATGTGTCTAATTTTTCAAATTTCAATCGCAATGCAGGTGTTTCATATAGCACTGATGATACTAGTCTCCGTGAAGCTTTTTCTCGCTATGGAGAAGTTCTTGATGGTAGTTTTCTTTCTGACTCACAATCTACTAATTTTTCATCATTTCAGATGGTAATATCAAATAAAACATGAGTTCCCACTTGTAAATTGTCTTTGAATCTGGCATAGTGAGCCAAAGCAAACCAATATATGATGTTGATTTTATATAGGTTTTATTGGACTTTTGGCCCCAAGAGTATCGTGATTGTGCGATTCTGGCCCTTTATGATTTGATATTCCCCATCACAAATTTGCACTAAGGGGACATCATTTATTGACATCCAACTTTCATAGCTAGTGTGGCTTTTCTTTAAAATTTAATATTAAAAACGCTAAAAAACACCTAAAAGTTTGAAATCCTAATTAGAGATTTCATTTGCTCTCTCCTGTACTGGTAGAATTTTGGCATTTTTAATATTTAATTTAAAGTAAAGTCTGGTTGGCTACCAGAGTTAGATGCCACGGCAATAAATGATGCCTCATCAGCGTAAATTTGGAGGAAAATTCGGAGGGAGACTACCAAATCACAAAGGGAAAAGTATAAGGGAACAATCGCTTAAAATAAAATGGGGAGCCAAAATCGCTCAACTGTGATACTTGGAGGACCAAAAGTGCAGTTAAGCCTTTTATATATGATTTGATAGAGTGGTTACTTTGTTTTGGTAAAAGAAAATTTTCATTGAAAGTAATAGTCATATAAAAAAGATGGCTGTGATAAGCATATGTATTTCATGATATGGGGATTATTGATTTCTGCACTGAAACCTGTCATTTGTAATGTTCTTCCAGCAAAGATTATCATGGATCGTGAAACAGGCAGGTCCCGAGGTTTTGGCTTCATAACTTTCGCAACGAGCGAGGAAGCATCCTCTGCCCTGCAGGCCATGGATAACCAGGTATTATCAGTTTTCGCGATGATTTTATCTTGCTGAATTCTAAAATTCACCAATTCACATGGTAAGCATGGCTTTCTGCCTCGTTTATGAATTGTAAAACACCTTTTGTTCATACTTGGAGGAAGCAATTGCATTTATTTAGCCAAGATAAGATAGAATAATAGATGCATGTGTGGTTGTAATATACTAAGGTATTCTCATTGTTAATGATTCTTTGTTCTTAATGGGATGATATTAGAGAAACCATGCAAATTCTTTCAAAATGGGAATTAGATTTCAAAAGCCCGACTGAGTATTCAAAAGATATACTTCCCTCCGTCCTATAATAATTTGCATAGTTGCTTGTTTCACAAATTTAAGGGAAAACTATTAATGAAAGATAGAGAATATTATTTTTACCAAATTATCCTTGTCAAGCATTGGTGTATTCACCATTATCATAAATGCAAATTGAAATATAAAGACTTGGGAATGAATGGATATAGTATTAGTTAGAGGGTAATAGTTCTTTTGTAATGTGACAATTATTGTGGCACGGAGGGAGTAAGATTTAGTAAAACATTTTACGAACTTATATTTGTACAATTTTTTATATGGCATTGGCAGTTGTCTTAGAATTTCACTGTCTACTAATTGTTGCTGTTTATTTCAATTGACTCATCTTGCTGCTCTTTGCAAAACTCAAAATGTTGGCGATGTTTCTTGTAGCATCTAAAATTATGTTGTCACAGGAACTTCATGGTCGGACATTACGAGTGAACTATGCTACAGAAAAGGCGCGTCCTGGGTTTGGTGGTGGCGGCGGCTATGGTGGCGGTGGCTATGGTGGCGGTGGCTATGGTGGTGGTGGCGGCTATGGTGGTGGCGGCGGTGGCTATGGCGGCGGTGGCTATGGTCGCAATGATAATAATAGTAGTGGAAGTTATGCAAGTGGTGGTGTCCCAGACAGCTATAGCGGTGGCCATATCGGGACTACTTATGCTGCTGGTGGTGAACACGGTGGCAACTCTAATTTGGGATATGACGGAATAGACACAGGTAATAATGAATTCGGTGAGCCGTTAGAAAACAACCATGTGCCGGAGAACAACGATCAATCTGATGACTATGCTGAGACCCGTAGGTGAGGTGAGAGTATTTTCATCATGAAGGAATTCCTTGCGAAGAGCAAGTAAATTGAGGATTGATGATATAATCAAATGTGTTTTCAGAACTTCATTGTTTGGCTTCAATTTGATAGTTTGTCAGCTCAATGACTGATATAAAAATAAGAGCTTTCTAGGATTGTTTGCAATTACATTTAAAATGAGAGTATAATGATTTAATTAACTCATGTTGGAGTGGGAAAAGTTTTTTTTCCTTGTTTTAATGGGAATGCTAGTGTTGATTTTTGTGTAAATGGATTGAAAGATGGCTGGTTGCTTTTCACTACAGGAGATTTTGGTACTAGTTTAATGGTTGATAAACGAAGTTTAAGCTTTTTACAGGGATGGTGTGTGGTTGAGTCCTTGCTTATGCAAAAAAAAGTAGAGATCAAAGAATTTATCTTTGACCAATAATAATATTAAAATGCATTAGAATATATTCTCAATTAGCAGAAAATTTGAACCAGTTTGTTACTACTACTCCATCCGGTCGTGAATATAATAAAAAAAAGTTAACCAAAGTGGATGTATTTAGTTTAAATTTTAAAATATTTGTTTGATTTTTTTTTGTTGCTTATATTCAAGATTAAAGTATTACTTATTTGTGGTATTGTCAAGTTGGAGGGTGTTGATCCTCATAAGAACGCGGTTAGGTGTCGCACAACCAAAGTTCAAGAGGAGTTAAGTGTAATTTTCTTGTGCAATATTATACTTCCTAGGTACTAAAATATCATTAACCGGTGCAACGGGGAAATTTAAGATTCTTCGTTGGTTAGCCTTCGGTAGTAATATATTATAAATACAAATTTAGACCATTTTTAAATACTCTATATCTTCTCCATCCTCTCTGTCTTCCTACTTTTCACCATTCTCTTTCTCTACTCTTTAACACACTTTTCACCAATACTTCCTTAGTTGCGGCTTACTTCCTCGGTACATGTTTTTATTCAAAGGGTTTTGAATTACATCGAGGGAAGAAAACAAATGATCATGGTCAGAGAATGGTTTATTCAAAAATAATATAGTAGCAATACAATTGAAAATTACATCAAAAATATTTGCGCCGAACATGAGATAAAGCTGTTATTGCAAGAGTATGAGCTATTGTTTGCTTGATGTATAGTAAACACAACTTTATAGTTGTTACTGACTTTCAAGTAAGGTTTTACAATCCTGCCAAATGCAACCACATTCCGAGTGCTTCACCTTCTTTGAGTGCACATCATCAATAACCATTTTGCAATCTAATCAAATATCACATGATAGTATCCTAAAGAGACAATCGAGTTAAGGCCTTTGAGAAACCCCCTAACTTCACCCTCAGCCGCTGTCATGTCAACAGTGCATACCGAATTGGTGCAACAATGGGGCTTGGCCTAACCAAGCTGGCAACCATCCATATGTCCGATTGTAGCTCAAGTTCAAGGACAACAAGACCGAGATATCTTCCCCTAACGACATCACCACGTTAGTGAGATCAAACAACAAGTGATTGCGCGACAAGTTGAGGATCTGAGTGTTTGTTTTATTCTCCCCAAATAGAAAAGAAGCGTCACCCTTCAATATATTCCCATAGGTCAAGAATATCAAAATTAACTTGTCCTAAGACCCTTGGGATATGACCCGAGAGAGGTTTCCCGAAAAAATAGGAAGAAGTTGGGCATTAAGGAGCCGAATGTAGGTGAGATTCTTCCAGTCAGCTTGTTTTGTTGAAGGTTTATTCGCCTGAAGATTAGGGAGCCTGGCTAAGAAAGTGGGAATGGAACTAGTTAACCGGTTGCTGTCGAGTTTGAGGGTATGCACGTGTCTTAACCTCATTAAGAAATCAGGGATAGGTCCGGAGAGGTTAGGGTTAATGTTGAGGATTAAGGTCTATGGGTACTTGAGCTCTGGAATGGATGCTGGGATTTTGCCCACGATTTCTTTCGAGCTTAAAATGGTGAGGACGTTGACTGCGGGAGAACATAGTTTTCAGAATTGTCTTGCATTGCAAATTGCTCCACTTGCAGCAGTCTGTGTGTGGGATCCATGTAGAGAAGTAGCTGACATTGTGGAAGGCACTCTTGATTTTGAAGAGTGACTTCTCGTCGTCGGGGTCACAGCCCTCGACGACTGAGGAGGTAGAAAAGTTGAAGGCAAGGATGAGGACGAGGAGGAGGGAATTGTATGAGGTGCTCTTCATATAATGTATATCATCCCCTGTAAAAAAAAATAGTATATCATCTTAACAACAGATTCATGCATGCTTTTGGTAATTTACATTATGCTAATTGCTAAACCTTCATACTCTTAATCTCAACGACTTAATAACTTAACAGTACCATTACTCTACTCAATGATAAGAGTGATCAAATATGTCCTAGAAACCATCTTTAAAAATATAGCTAGTCTTGTGTGAGGCGGATTTATTGTAAATTCACATCATTTACCTCATATGAGAATTTATTTGTAGAAACCAATTTGAGCATGAGTAATTCTTTGTATCAATGAAATAAGTATTAAAAATATGCAAATTACTGAATTTATATAGTTTTTTTAAGCATAAGAATAAAGAAGATGTGATAGCCACCATTTCTTTTGATTAAAAAATTTAAAAGAGATCAATAACATAGTTTTATACCCATGTGGTCTGTAGTACAATCTTGAAGATTTTTAAGATAGAAAACAAATTTAATACCTTTTCAATTAAGCTCGTGGGAGTGCAGCTGCTTCCTATCCCTTGCAAGTATATTTATTTTCTCTCTATTTTATATCTTGTACTCTAATCTTATTCTAATCCTGTTTCCCACATGACCAATTAATATAATTTACTACAACATAATGCTTGATCGGCTATAAAAAGAGAATTTGGTTTCATTTAGATACACACACAAAAACTCATACACCTCTTAAGTTAAGAACATACAAGTCATATATAATTAATTAAGAGAAAGATATGGAGATGAGCAGCAATAAAGTTATTTGGGTTCTCATGCTTGCCTTGGTGGTTTTGGCTACCATATCTCAAGCCATAGTAGTTTGTGAAGATGGTAACTTTGGTCAAATTTGCAATGGTTTTGATAAAAAATGTTGTGGACCCTTATTATGCTCATCCAAACAATGTTGGTTCCCAAATTCTCCACCACCGCGATTATAAATAATGGCGGATATCATGGCGAGCCCAGCACCGGAAGAAATTCACAAAGGTCTTCTAGCCGTAAGTTAAGGTGAGAGTGAAATTTAAATCATGTTGTAAAACATTTATTTGCGGGGAAAAAGCTTGTAATAAGAGTTTGCATCTACAAATTGTGTAGTTTTGTTGTTTGTGTTGGGTTTGATTGTCAAGTTTCCTAAATAAAAAAGGAGGTTAAAAAATATTAGTTATTGAAGAAGTCCCGACATCGCATTCGTGTGGTGAAGCAAGGGGAAGTCCAAGGCTATATATTGGACCTATATTCTTTGTTTTTAGATGCACCAGTCAGTAACACTTTAAACTTATATCTGATTTAGTTTAAATATTTTTCTTCGGTTTTGGAGTTTCCACGTTATATTCTTTTGTTGTGATTGTGCTTATTTTTCTTCTTCAGCCCTGTTACTTCCTAACAGTGGTATCAAGAGCTTCGGTTTGATGAGATATCACAATTCTTAGTATCCTATGTGGTTGCAGCATTGTCTGATCTTCCACATCAGAAAAAGAAGCGTGATATTGTGAAGGTGCTGAAGAAGGGTGGTGTTGTGCAGCTGCTATGTCTTATTTAAGCGCAATGAAGTTTGACATAGAGAAGTTTGATGGAAGAATCAACTTTGGCTTGTGGAAAGTACAAGTCAAGGATGTGCTGATACAATCAGGATTACACGTGGAATGTCTAGGCATTTAAAGAGAAATTATCCAGGTGGAGCAGTATCTGAAAAAGACTCAGAGACAAGCGCTAGCAACGTCTCCCTTGTTTTGGGAGATGATGATGATCTTATTTAGAAGATAAAGTGTGTCCTTATGGTATTTTCGCTATACAATGCAAAAAGACAAGTTATTGCTAGCGGATTCAGAACAACAAACGGGCATTGGTTGGCATTGATGCAAGGTGTGTGGTGAGATGTGTCGATGGCTGAAGAACTTCCTGAAAACCAACATGGGAGCTGCACCATAATCTTTCACCAAGGTTTCGACGTGAAGAAATTCTTGGAATGATTTAGTTTCAAGCAAAGTATACTCTTTATGGTGGAGTATGATTGTCGGTATATACAACGAAAACAGAAGATGAAACTCTTAGAATCAAGGTGGAGATTGTTGGGTTTGATTGTCATGTTTCTTAAATAAAGAAGGAGGTTAAAAAATATTAGATATTGGAGAAGTCCCACATCGCTTAGTGTGGTGAAGTAATGGGAAGTCCAAGGCTATATATTGGACGTAAGTTCTTTGTTTTTAGATGCACCAGTCAGTAACACTTTAAGATTATATCTGACTTAGTTTAAATATTTGCTTTGTGATAGTGTGGTTGTAATGGGGCATTAGAGGGAGAGCGAAAGAAGTCTATGTGTTGTAAAAAATTTCACATAGTAATAATTCTTTGGTTGTCGGTTTAGACAACGGTCATGGTTTTTTCTTCGGTTTTGGAGTTTCCACGTTATATTCTTGTGTTGTGATTGTGCTTATTGTTGAGTTTCAAGTGTGAGTGATTATGTCCCAAATTGACTAGGAATGGAGGAAACGTTGGATATATGAGGGGACCCATATACCTAATGCATTAAGGTTTTGGGTGGAGATGTGGTGTCTAAGTCTCTTAGTGGTCCTGAACGTTTAGCCCATTGCCGCTCCCAGCGCTCCCCGGACTCCCCAACAACTGGTATCAGAGCCCTGGTTAGGCTCGGTGGGGGAGCGGGAGTGGGATCCTAGTGTGGATCAGGCCAGTGATGTGGGTGACTCACATTCGAGGGGGAGATTGTTGAGTTTCAAGTGAGTGATTATGTCCCACATCGACTAGGAATGGAGGAAACGTTGGATATATAAGAGAGGGGACCCATATACAGCTAATGCCTTAAGGTTTTGGGTGGAGATATGTGGTGTCTAAGTCTCTTAGTAGTCCTGAACGATTAGCCCATTTTCGCTCTCAGTGCTCCCCAGACTCCCCAACAACTTGTATCAGAGCCCTGGTTAGGCTCGGTGGGGGAGCGGGAGTGGGATCCTAGTGTGGATCAGGCTAGTGATGTGGGTGACTCACATTTGAAGGGGAGATTGTTGAGTTTCAAGTGAGTGATTATGTCCTACATCGACTAGGAATGGAGGAAATGTTGGATATATAAGAGAGGGGACCCATATACAGCTAATGCCTTAAGGTTTTGGGTGGAGATGTGGTGTCTAAGTCTCTTAGTGGTCTTGAACGTTGGGTCTCACTTACCCTTTTATTTTATGAAAATCATGAGAGTCTCACTACTTTATGTGAGATCCAGTGTAAACATGAGAGTGTACATAACACTCATCTTTCTCATATATCATTAACTAGTGTAACAAGGAAACTTAAAATTCTCCTTCAATTAGAGTCCAATAGTAACTACAACTATACTTCCGTTTCACCATTATCTTCTCTACTCTCCCTAACACCCTTTTCCCTTATTTGTTTGAGAGATATAGGAGAGTATGTTGTTGACTATGGCTTATAAATAAGGGTGTTGTATTCAGATACAAATTGTATACTATAAACCCTAATATTTCATTGATAATAAAGTGGAACTACAATTGATTTGCAGTTGGAGGAAGACTTACAAAATTGATCGAACTTCGTTAACTACTCTTTTGAACTGGATTGTTATTCTAACATGATCCATGTTTTTATTCCAAAGGTTTTGGGAAGAAAACAAATGATTATGTCACAAGTTTATAAAGTGCTACAAAATGACAAATTTTAAAAGAATAGTTTTCTTCTTTAAAAAAAAAATAGTTTTCTATATATAAATCAACACTTCCTCTACGCAAAACTGAATTCCAACAATTTTCTCTTTTCACAAATACGTGTAATTACTTCAACATAACTCAAACAAAGCAATTCAACAAATTTACATTTGAGCAATATGATTTCAAGGTGAATGGAAAAATCAAATAATTTTACATAAATCATGGAAGTCTTTTTAACATATATCGTCTGGGTCTGATTCAAATTCAATTTAACCTGCTAATCCTCCAACCCGCCTGTCGAACATGTCGCCATGGGTGGGAATCCAATGGCATTCTTCTACCTATTCTAATTTGTTTTATTTTTTAACCTCATAACTGTTAGATTAACCTAATGGATGAGTGTTGTGGGAGAGGGAAGGAGAAAAAAATTATGCAGAGGGAGATCTGGATCAAATATTGTCAGTGACTTTTACCCCTAATCAGAATCGGAATAGCATTTGGAAATTGGAACCATCTATATTAGTCCATCCAGAAAATTTGCTACAAATTCTGCTAGCTGAAAATTGAGATTTCTATTGATTAAATACAAACATATTTCACAAACTGGGACTGGGAGCTACAGTTTCATTTATCAGTCAGGACTAGTTGTAAAGAGTTTGCCAACTATAAAAGGGGAAGCGAAAACCTGCATGCAACCCATCATCATATTGATGGCGAACTAAACTACTAAAAAAATCGACTACCGGTGTATATGCATACTTAGGACAAAAAATTACAACAGACATCTGGAAGCACATGAGAATGTGCAATATAGCCTGTAGAGTTCAAATGCTACTCTCGACAACCAACTATTTTTTCTCCAAAAATCATGCTCGGGGATGTCCCCCCGCCGTTGTATTGTGAAAGAGGAACTGCAACCAGCAATCACCAAGAACACTGACGAAATGGCTAAGTCTGAACCAAAACAATTGCTTATTTACATCGCTTATGCTTGACATCCACACTACAGATCATAAGGCCCAGAAAGGCTTTTGAGCCCCAATTGCTTGGGTGGCGCGAGGAGGCATTTCCTCATTTGAATCGTCTAGATCATCGTCGTCGTCGTCACCATATTCCATTAGCTTGATCAAAGTATCTGAAATAAATACCTAAAGTTACACACAAATCTAAAAGATGGACAATAAAGAAAGCATTACAAAGTCGATTAAAGGGTCATCACACTTCGAAGGAGACAGTAAAAGTTTCATACATACTACACATTATAAAGAGAACACATAATGACACATCAAAACAATATTAAAGTTGTTCAATTCAGTAAAAGCAAGTTAAATGCTAACCAGGAACTGCATCAGATTTTGTCTTCCGCAAACTATTGCTCTTGTGTTGTACTTTAACTTCAGTTGAATCATAAAATTTAGGTGGAGGAGGTGGTGGAGGCATGGCTCTTTGTGGAGGAGGTGGTGGAGGCATGGCTCTTTGTGGAGGTGCTGGAATTCCATTAAACGATGGCTGGATCAACTTCTTAGGAGCAGGCATAGTTGATATATTCCTCACAACCAAGTTCTCATATCGTTCATTAGGTTTTAGAAGTTCCGATCCCTGCAATTGAGTTAGAGTGGAACAAAACAAAAATACAAACAACTTCTGAATCAGATATTTTACTAAGTGTTCCAATACACCAAACTACAAGTCAATTGAGACTGAACTATAAAAAATAAAACAAATAAAGAAAACAATGCACAACAATATAAGGTAGGATAAACTGGCAAATATCTTGTCAACTGTCATTCTATAACCTGATTTAATGTCACAAAGATAATAATAGTCGATGGAAAATTTGTCGCGCAAAAACCGTTTAAGTGGCTGATTAATTAATATAATTGAAACATAACACGAATAGGAATTTGTTGTGATAACATATATCAACGAATTCCTTAAAAAACATAGGAATTTGTTGTGATAACATATATCAACGAATTCCTTAGAAAAAAATATGTCAAAGAATAGTATAATTGGCAACATAACTGTATATCAGCAGCTCAAATGTTCCCAATATTTTGGGGGCTTGAATGCCAATGCCAAATGAGTCATTGATGTCAAATACCAAGATAAACATGTTTTGCAAAAAGAACTGAGATTTTTGTCAAGTGGTGGGTTAACTTTAAGGATAGCACTAAAAAAGAGATTTTTAATGAGTAATGAGTTTATGAACACAACTATTTTTAACTAATCATATTGAGGCATGTAGGATTAGTCTAACAAGATTTTGTGGAGGCAACTGGTTAAAGTGAGATGCAAAATTTTTATGTAAGATGGCTTTGTTTAGGATATGGCTGACATCATCTTGGTTTTAAAAATATTGGATTGGATGTTCATGAGTATAAATTTTATAAATGTCCTAGTGTCCCTTGAGGTTACAAGGTCAAACTCTTACCATTATTGACTCTTATCACATATAAATTTTATTCTTTTTCTTATTATAGTATTTATTTTCTTTTGGAGCCCATGTATGCAGAAATGGAGGGCAAAGCACAAGCTTGCCACAACTTTACCAATGGAGAAAAATCATAAAACATTTGGACTGGCAAGGGCATATACTGTGAAGCCACAAGCAAACTTTCCAAAACTGAAAACCCTGTCAAACATAAACCAACAGCCCAACAGACAGGTCCAGTGTCAGCATAGAAGGTCAGAGAAAATACCTGGAATATTAAGTATCAAAAGTCAGCACAAGATAATATGTTTATACCAGAACGGTGTTAGAGATTAAGAGCATTTGCAAGATCAGTTTTGTAATACTATTGTTTTTATAAAGAAAGAAAAATTATAAACGAGAATAGAAAAAAATTGGAAGTTCTGTTTAATATGTCAATGTATCCACACTCCAGATAGTTCTAGATGCAAAAAAAACGGAAAGAAAAAAAAAATGAGGTTATCCGCTCATGATATCCATCTACAACTGGTTTAGTTTAATTTATTTGTCAAATGGCAATTTCACCCAAACATACAGTGGAAAGTGAAAATACATCAGGTAAGTATGGAGAACTACACCCAAGGCTGTGATCAGAAGATAAGGAGAACCGGACAAATAGGAATAATAAAAGGGTAAAAATAATTGCTTCTATTATGGAAAAAAGGAAGTTTTTGTCAAATCAGTCATTTGAGGGATTAGCTTATAGCAGATCTGCTACATATACTAGGCATTTGATATTTTGCTACTATTTACGTCGCTACCTTTCATTTTGAAAACCAAAAAAATAAAGATAACTACGTTCAAAGAAAGAATCTAATCTATTCAATAGCAATGTGGATCTTAAAGATTCTTTACCTGCATTGCTAATGAAAACTCTGAAGTCTGAAAAAACATGAAAGGAAAGGAAAGTTTGTAATGTGTTCATGTTGTATACTAACCAAGTTGGTTGTGAGGGAGTTGTCTCTTCAGAAGGGAGTTATCAGCCTTGGTTTGTGAATCTTTTCTTTTCAAAGAATGATTCTTTCATTTGTTCTCGTCAGAATGTGTTAGGATCCAACTTGAGAGGGTGTTTTAAGTAATTAGTAGGTGGTTAATTTCCCCGGTTCATTTCCCAATTCACATTCTTTGGATTCCCCGGTTCATTTCCGAATTCCCCATTACACACTACCTCAATTACCTATCAGTGTGTTTCTTGTTCACAATAATATTTACTTGTTGAATTAAACTCAAGATTCTTAAAAGTTATTCCAACCCATTTAGAATGACAATTTTTTACTTTATATCGTTATAGTGCTCCTCGTTTACAGCCCTAACATCAGATAATTATTGCTTTGATGCTTTTTAATATATTCAAATTTCCACATCCAATTAATAGTATATCTGAATGCAAAGAGATTAAGCAAGACTTCCCATAAACCAAGGCTTTTATTTACTGCAACCTAACTAGTCATCAAGGGATCCAATGATATTCCCCCCTGCAGCATGCAATGATGTAATAAAAGATTTTATCAATGGCAATGCAATGACCTGATTGTGTATTGCGCCCTTTGAAACAACTGGTTGTTCTTGAAATTTCCGCCTCTGAGCTATCCTTTTATCCTCTTTTACATGATTAGAGTTTGTGGTTGACTTGGATTCTCTGTTTGGTGCCGATGTTGCGGGAGCAACTGTTGAAGCAACAGGAGGCGAGTGCCTCAGGGCAAGAGCAACTTGTTGCAAAGGGGTAGCTTGAGGATATATTCCACCATATCCAATATAGCTAGTTCCACCTGATACTAAAGGAGGAGCATAACCAATCACGTTTGCTGTAGGAACTGGTGTCGAAACTGTAGTCGATAACATTGAAGTAGTGGTTACGTCTGTGCTTGCCTCCGAACACTGAACTCCAGCCAACAACTGCTGTGGGGGTGGAACAGCACTGTAACCTTGTTGTAGGGGTGAAATGGCATTAGAAATCTGCTTTGACAATGAAGGGCCACTATAAACCTGCTGGGGTGATGGAACAGCAGTATATACCTGCTGTGGAGGTGGAACAGCAGTATATACCGGCGGTGGAGGTGGAACAGCACTATAAACTTTACATGATGAAATCCTATGACAGTTAAATCAAAAGTTATTCCTATAACTTAAAGAAATTTAAAATGTTCCCAACATTAAAAATAACCAAATAACATGGTTTAAAGAATTGCAATGGAAAAAGATGATTGCAAATCAGATTTACCAGACCTCTACTTCCAATTGTGGGAATCCCATCCCACCCACACACTACCATATCAAACCCAATCTTAGTTCCAAAAAATTAAAATTGAATGCAAACCAAACAAGTAGTTAAATCAACCAACAAAGTCCAGGAGTTTCAAATTTCCCAATTACAGTACAATGACCATGTGAAAGAACCTATCTGCAACACAAATGTGCCTAAATTTTAAACTAAACTAACAAGTATTAATAGCAGGATAGTATAAGTGTGTCCCTGAGATAGAAGCAACAACAAAGGCAACATACATTCATGCAAATAATTTTTATGTGGCCCTTCATGAGATTTGAGTGCAGGGGAGAAGCTGCTAGGTATCAGCCTCAAGGGTCTTATAATTTGAAAGGCTTACATTATCTAATGAGACGTTAGTGAGTGCAAGGGAGGCGCCCTTCATCAGAATAATGTTTATGAAGCCCTTAGTTTGAAGGCTTGCAGTAATTTATGAGGCCCTTCAAAGTAAGGACTTAGCCAAAACCCAGAATATTCATTTTCTACTTTTGTCCAAGAGGTGTCATTTTAGTGTTAAGAGTTTGACTTTGTAACCTCAGGACATGGTTCAAATCCCACCAGAGACAATCGTAAAATGGCCATTAGTGTCACCGTTATTTATATCTTAAAATTTGAGGTGGGCTCAACTCATCTTTACAAAACCAGCTTACATTATCTAATGAGATGTTGTGAAGTGAGTGCAAGGGAGGCCCTTCATGAAAATAATTTTTATGAAGCCCTTACTTTGAAGGCTTGCAAAACTGGCTTGTAAGGTGAGGGTTGTCCAAGCTTTATAAACACCTTTATAAACACTACAGTGCTACACAGACCATATCTCTAACAATATAGGACTAAATCCACCCCCTCAAACCCAACATAATGAAGGTGTTGAAGGCTGCAATTAGGCTGCTAGGGGTGGACCGCAACGAAGGAGAAATTTCCAACAAATAATTTCCCCTTCCCCAATTTTTTTTTTTAAAAGAAAAGAGGGAATTTAAAGCAGCGAATGTTTCGGAGGTGAGAATTTCTCAGTCTCATCACCAGTCACCTAAGCTACCGAAAATATCACAACTTTCTAGTCAAACACCTAATGTCTATCACACTGAGAGGATACGTGTTTTTCTAGGGTGTGTCGAGAAAATTAATGTTTAGGCCCCTTTTCCAGAAGAGTACCAAAGTAATATACAGATTCATTTAAAACTACACATGTGATATAAATAATTCCATAATTTAGCCCCGGTTTCCAGAAAGGTACCGAAGAATATTCCAAATTCACTTCAAAATACATGTGATATTAATTATTCCATAATAAAAAAGGATTGTTGTCATGTTGACATCAGCATAGGAAATAATCAAAAGGTAGGTTGCTGTGTTCCATGAAATATCAAATAATAAAAATTTGTATTTTCTAAAAAAAGATTTCTTTCTATATGGTAAGAGCTAACATTTGAGAAAAACAGAGTATTCCCTAAATTTTCTACTCTGGGAAGAAAAAAACCTGGCTCACATCCTATACCATATGACAATATAAAATTAAATACCTAGAAGCACCACATTCCACACTGATTGTATCCAAAAGATTTTCCGCCAAGAACTTAGCATCTTCAAGGCTTTTTGCATTGTTACTAGACAAAAACAGGTGCATAGGCTGCTGTCCATCTAAAACCGAAAACGAATCAAATTGAAAACCATATATCACAAAAATAAGCTATGATGAAATATAATTCCCTTCAAAAGTTTGAGTCCCACAAATGAAGAAAGTACCTTCTCCATTTGAGCCTTCATCGTTTCTGGAACCAAGTCCTCTCAGTATTACTGTTGCTCCTGTTTCATTCATAATGTGATTTATATACTGGTCCTGCACGTTCAAATCCAAACGACCACCAACCCCAAAAAAATTCTCCAAATTGTACGGAGATGTCAGAGGAGGCTTGAAACATTAGATTATTTACATATACACAATTTAAGCATCATAAAATATATTAAAATAAAAAATTATCCAGCAATAATGATGCAAGGCATCCAATCCAATAAATAAAAAAAGCCAGGTCAGACTTATTCTGTTAGATGAGGCAATTAATTAGCATAACTCCAGATATTTTCTTGGGTAAATCTAGTTTTAGTTTATTGATGAGCAAACAACCGAATGTTCAGTCTCTACCCGTAATTTCTGAGTAATTTAATTTCTAATTTGTAGTTACCAGGCCAGTTTCCTCTGTTCTTGTTTGTTAGTTTGTATATATATATACAGACCTAACCCCACACCTAAGAGTTTTTTTTTTTTTAAGAAGCCCACACCTAAGAGAGATAGTAATTGGCATTTCCATTTTTTATTCTCTCCATTTGTTCCATTCCCAAAGTTTCGGTGTATAAATGTTCAATTAATGTCTCCAATTTTAGAAATATGTACATTTATATTATTTAGGAAATTGAAAGGATCCCAACCTATCAAAACTATAGTAATTGACATTTCCAATTTATTTAGGAAATTGAGAGGGGATCCCAACCCATCAAAAGAACACTTTGCCAATTACAACACTCTTCAATTTCCCCAGACATCCTCCCTTTTTTTTTCTTGCCTAATCAACACCTTGGAAATCAATAACCTAAGCTATAGCGAAGTATTTCCATGCAATCAAATAGAAGTTTAAAACAAATACACACCTACTCCCAGTAAGCAAAAAGATAGAATAGTATAAATGTAAGGAAAAAAACAGCAAATCAATATATGATAAAATCGTGAATCATAACATGTCCATTACATGAGACTCAAAAAGTTAATAGATGAACAGATTACAGAAGAGAAACTTCAAACAGTCCTCTCTGAAAATAATTGTGGCAGACTGTCCACTTATATTCATGCACAAACATCAAATCCAAGAGTAACTAGACAAATCAATTAGTTCGGGAAGGACTCACATTTGGTCCACGTATACGGGCAACAATGTTCCATGATGGGTCAGCATCAAAGCCCAAAAACACACATGTGCTCAATACCTGATTCATTAATACATTTTAGTTATCAACACATCACATCACATTATATATGAGCTATTAATGAATGAATTTCTACCTTCACTCCATTAGCCAAAGGTGAAGGTAAAGCAGAAGACATTGACTGTGAATTTTGCCCCTGCCTTAGCATTTCTTCAATCATTGCAGCAGCACGATCAACAACTAAAATCCGTTCTGCCGTATCTTTTATCTGCAACATAATGTATGTCACCAGAAGCAAACTAAATTACGTAATTCATTCTCATGTAACACAGCCATCAATCAATTATTGTGTCATGACATACAAAAAAGCAATATGATTCTCTTTTCATGAATAAGAAGTCAATTTGTTACAAATAAATCCAATTCAATAATTTCTTTCACGTGACATTTCATTTAATTGCTTTAATTAGACTCTATTCATCTCGAAGCTTTCCAATCTATGAGTTCTGACCACATTATTTTAAGAAATAATAAATGTTACTTTCATACGAAAATAAAGAATTGGACAAAAATGTCCAATTAGATCTGATCATTTAACCCAATCATTGTGCTATATAAAAAATAAAAAAATAACAAGTATCAGCATTTACATGAGCTCCTGCAGAGATGTGGAGATATAATGGCTTTTCTCCATCGAGTGGCGCATTGGGCGGTCGATACTTACCCCTGCAAAAGCAACCAGCATATAAATTACTTCAGCAGTATAGCAAAAAACTTAAAAGACTTTAGAAATGCTTTAAACAGCCTACAAACCTAGTTATAACTATAGTACCAGTGCACCTCTGGATCTGCAAGAAGAGGAAAACTGATCGTTAAGATAAAAGTTAAAGAGAAGCTTGGGGTTGAAAGGGAGTAAAATTGATCTTATACAGGTCACCTCCTCTTGTGTCTGGCGTTTTGTCAACTTGTAACGAATAGAAGATTCTGCATCATTTATGACGATTTCTCGAGCAATTACCAACTCATCTTGGATCTTTTGCTACATGAAAATTTATCCCACAATAAGATAAAAAAATATTTAAAATTTACAAAAGAAATCTATAATAAAATAATGCAAAAACTTCAAGGAGAATCAAAGGCTTCAGCAGCATACTACAAAATCTCTACACACATAAACACTTGTCAAGTAAATATGTTGCTAGCATCAATCTACCCTTACAAATTATTCTATGGAAATTAGAAGGAACGGAATATTTGGAATAACAGCGAAAACAAATTTGCCAAAATACTCCTCTATAAATGAAATAAAAATTGAAGACAGTTTATTAATCTCAAATGCACAAAATATGAAGTCAATGATTTTAAACCACCCGAAAGCATATTCTGCAGACTTGTGAGTGATGGGTCTGAGAAGTACAAGTGGACTAAGCTAGTATTCAATATCGCAAATCTTAAAAGAGCGTGCTTTAAAAGGTAAAAATACAGAGCATAAGAAGCTGAATAATCAAATCATTGAAGTGTCAAAGTACAAAACTAATTTAATAATTGTATATAGTTTCAATTTTCAATGCATTTTCCATTTCAAAGAATATCATGAATTCATTGCGGTGTAAATAAACTTCCAAGAGGATTACTAGCGCTTCAATAGAGGACACAGTTCAAGCACCAAGTTCACAATCCTTAGATGAAATTTCATTAAAAAATACCACACTTTCATCAAACAATACCACACTTGCTTACCCACAAACTAAAACAATAAAACAATGATACGGCAATATAATCAGAAAGAGCATCGGCAAACACATCAAACATTGCAAGGGATTAGACAGCTCACTTGATTCAATTTTTGGGCCGCAGTCGTGCTTTGCTGCTGCAGCAGGGCTGCAGCAGCCAATGGATTTGTCAAAAGAGTGCTGGAGATCACTGGTGTCACACCTGGAAACGCAACCCCGCCAAGAGGCACAGCATTGCTCAAAGGAAGAACTCCGGGTACTGCCATCCCAACTGGTACCAATGACTCTGCTGGTTGATCCCACTTTCTCTTCTTTCTACAAATAAATCAGAACACTCAATAAAAAAACTCACAAAATATAGTATCAAATACAATAGAATAAATTTTCTTTAGTATTCTCATTCTATCAATGTGACCCTAAAATCTAATGCACTAAGGCCCTGTTTGGATTAACAATTTAATTTGCAGTTGACTTCACAGCTTATAGCATAAGGGTTTATTGAATTTTTTGTATAATCGATAAGCTATTTTCATAAGCTATCCTGGAGAGCTTGTGGAAATAACATGAAAACAACTTATGAAAATGTCAAAAGTTGTTTTTATAAGTTATCCCAAACAATGTCGCAAGTACTTGTCAGAAGATAAGCTCAAATAAACTAATCCAAACAGACCCTAAGTGTTTCCCGTTTTGGCATAACCCTAAGGGAGAAACTTTCAACACCCCAACATCACTTCGAATGTATGCATCCAGAAAAAAAGGGGAATTTTGACCATACTTCCATACAAAATATGCAGTCCAGAAGTACACTTTCGGGAATATCTTGGAGAACTCCTTTACGACTATGCCAAGCACTGTTTGGATAAACAACTTATTTGCAACTTAAAGCACAAGCTCTTATTATGATAAGCGCTTATGTATAAGTTATTTCTATAGCAAAAGACAAAATAAAGTTAAATTGTTGCTGTATAAGTTATAAGCTACTCCCTCCGTCCTAAAATATAAGCAAAAATTGGTCAACAAAGTTAATGTATTTGGTTCAAAATTTGTACCAAATACATCAACTTATGTTGACTCATTTTTGCTTATATTTTGGGACGGAGTAGTATTTTCATAAGCTATCTTGGATAACTTGTGAAAATAAGCTGAAAAACAGTCACACAAAACTTATTTTAGTACATAAACTCAAATAAGTCAATCCAAACAGACGTAACCCAAAAATCTAATGCACCAAGTGTGTGTTGTTTTGGCATAACCCTAAGGGAGGAACTTTCCACACCCCAATATCACTTCAGAAGTACGCATCCAGAAAAAATGGGAATTTTGACCATACTTCCATACAAAATATGCCGTCGAAAAGTACACTTTCCGAAACATCTATGGTTTTTAAAAATGTGGAGTGTGGAAAGCTTTTCCCAAACCCTAAACGCCCATTCATCAATAGATAACATGTTTGGTTTCGCGGTGAGTTTGACTGAATCACTTGCACCACTTTGATTTTGCAAAACTACACTTTGGAGCTAACAAAATCATTGTGCCGTGATTTCGGCAAATTCACCATGCTAGCAAAGGTGCACATACACTAATTCTACTCCCTCCGTCCCAAATTGTATGTCGTTCTGGAAGAAAAAAAATTGTCCCAAATTATATGTCGCTTTACAATACCAATGAAACATTAATGTTATTTTTCCTATTATATCCTTAACTATTTATTACTCTATATTTTTTCAATTCTTTAATTTATCTTTTCCATACCATTTATTAAGGACAATTTTGTAAACCAACTCATAATATCTCTTTCCCACACAAAATTAATTATATTTCTTAATACGTGTGAAATGTCCAAAACGTCATACAATTTGGGACGGAGGGAGTATCTTTCTAATTTTTTTTTTTTTTGTTTATTAATCATCCAGTTCCCAGGGAAGGGGCTCTAGTAATCTGGAGTTCGGCCTTGAGTAAGCATAGTCCGACCAAGAATTGTTCAACCTATGAATCGAAGTCGGGTTCTCCCGAACTATTCGGCATGTGATGGGGCTCATTAACATTTGAAAAGTGAAAACATTCACACTAAGCTATTCATATTGAATCTAATTAAATAAAAAAGACAAATCCACAGTGAAAACAATCAACACAAAAAATAATCCAACTAATTTCACATAATTAACGAATAAAACACAAAAATTAAACTAATTTCAATTTTTCAATGACGTGAGTTACCTCTGCCTTGTTTGTGAAGCTTCGTTTGTCGCAGATGCTTCATTGGAAGAAGAAACCCTAACGCTGTTATCTTCCGTCGTCATTGTTTAAGCGATTCTGAATTTAATTCAGTAATCGAAATTGAAAAGATTGTTTGATTTCTTCGCCTTTTGTTTTCGATTAAAAGAAGGGGGAAATGGACTATTCATGCGCGAGCGTTTGGGGTTGGATTATTTGAAACGCGCGTTTGGTAGCGGAAACGTGGTTTTTATGATTCTTTATCGTTGTTTTATCGGTACTGTGTAAAAGCTGCTTTCGGTGTGGAATGTTGTTATTAGAGTTGTTAAACGACACGGTGTGTGAAGATGAAACGACGATTGTGCTTTGACTAAACAAAAGGATGAGTTATTAAATTCGTCCCTAAAAATAAAATAAAAATAAAAAAGGTTAATTATATTGTGGAATTAAGGATGTAAATGGATATACATGGTCCCATGGGTTGATGTTCGTTTCTTAGATGCACAACAGTACAGGCAGGGCTGGACAACGGGCGGGTTCGGGTCCAAACCCTCCACCCAACCCAACCTGCGGTTGTAATCATATGGCCCAATTCTACCCAGTTTTAAGGTTCGGTTTATGCGGGTTCGGTTTGTGCGGATCAGCGAGTTAACGGATCGGTTTGTGAAGGTTTCAAACCAAACAAAAAAAAGTCTGAAAAAATTCTTTAGAGTTCAGATCTGTATCATCCATACTCCATAGTCAAGTTTAGAGCCAGAATAGAAGAACAACAAAAACTTAAAGAAATACAAATTGAGATTTGAGAAGATGATGAAGAAGATAAAAGATGAGGAGAAAGGGGGTCATTTTCCTTTCATTAATCGGTTTATCATGCTAAAAGGTGTAGGTAGTTAACAAAACCA
Organism: Medicago ruthenica; assembly: GCA_018208015.1. Lineage (NCBI taxonomy): Eukaryota > Viridiplantae > Streptophyta > Magnoliopsida > Fabales > Fabaceae > Medicago > Medicago ruthenica. The sequence continues at coordinate 94,986,773 of CM031377.1, read as the reverse complement.
TATACACTCATGTGAGGGAAGAGAGATTGCATGCTGGGTAGTAGGTGAGAGAATGAGATAAAACGAGAAGAAGGAGATGGATCACAAAGATTTATTTTCTTCATTTTTAAAGGGCAATGCTGTGAAGATGCTGGTAGAATTTTTTAGTGAAATGAAATCTCTTCATTTCTTTTTTATTATACTAACCACTTTTTATTTTTATTAATATGAATTAATAAGAGTAAAAGTAGTAACATCGTAAAAGCAAACCTGATATACCTATCTTACTGCCTATTCCTATATACTACAATGTAGTACTATATTAATTAATTATACTAACCAACTTAAAAAAGTACAGAGTGAATTAAATACTACTGGAAAGTGGAAAGCCTTGTCCATTCAGCCAGACAAAAAAAAAATGCTATCACACTGATCGAGAAAAATTGTGACATTATGCGTGTTAATGTTATCATCCTCACATCCCCAGCATCTGCGGGCGGGTTCGGATACCGAGGGGTATAATATATACACCCGGACCCACCCGTATAAACCCAATACAAACCGAAAATGGTACTTTTTGGACCTGTAAACCTGTTTGAAACCGCCCGTTTAGTTTTTCCGGTTCGGATTGGGCGGGTTTCTCCGGGTTACGGGTTCTTGTCCACCCCTACACAACACGACATATTAGTGTTAGCTTCATTAGTATAGATATCTTTAAGTGTTTAAGGTATTCACGTGTAAATATAGATAATGATAATATTCATACATAATAATATGGTCAAATTACATCATATATCATTTAAGTTTAACGTTTATATCACATTGGTCATTCAAGTTCTTTTTGTTATAAATTGATCCTTTAATAGCACATTGTTATCCTTTCCCGTCAAACTGTTAAAATAGGCTTATGTGACAATCTTGATGCTGAGTTGGTCTTTTTTTAAATTAAATTTTATTAAAAATAAAATAAAATGTTAAATCGATCATTTAATCATGATTTTCATCTTCACCATTCTCCTGGTAAATTTTATTAAAAAAACAAAATAGACCGGAAGAGAGAACAAGACAAACTTTAGAAGAACTAGTCGGCCACCTAATGAAATGTTTCTACTCTTCTAACATGATAATCTTGATTTAATGCGATCTAACAAAGGACACCAAAAGTTCAGATTGCATGAGCCTCCACCAATTGGTAACCCCAAGTAAAGGAAATGTAAATGATCCGTTTTACAATGAAAAATGAAAGCCGCCTCTGTCAACCAAGAATCATGAATGTTAACGTCAACCAACATACTTTTATGAAAGTTCACCTTGAGACCAGACATCGCCTCAAAAAGAAGAAGAAAATCTTTAATAGCTCTAATATTGGCCCAACTTCGGACATCGACTAACAATTTATCATCAGCAAATTGAAGGCGAGTCAGAGGCTCCCACCTTATAACCAGTGAAAAGACCAACCACTACTAATATATTCATCATAACATTTAAGCCTTTAGCAACAAAGAATCTCTATCCCTGTTGAAATAACAATGCCATATTAAAAGCTTTGATGCTTCTAAAATCCAAACCACCTTTATTCTATTCCCAGGTTGGCAACACCTGTACAAATTAATCCAATGAATTTTTTATTCTCTCTTGGTGCAGCCCCACAAAAACTGATTGATCGTAAATAATCTCAATGTCTGAGTTTGCACAGCAATATTTATATACCTCTAATAATGGTCTGTTATGATAGATTATTTTTACAGGAAAAGAGTAGGTATGACAATTGAATTTATACCTATGGGTACCAACAAAAATGCTTACAATGAATAAGGTAAATACGCACTATGGATATGAATATTTCATCCGTCTCAAAATATAAGCATAAATTGGTCAACAAAAATTAATGTATTTAGTTCAAAATTTGTACCAAATGTACATCAGTTTATGTTGATATATTTTTGCTTATATTTTTGGATGAAGGGAGTATAAACACATGTAAGGCTACTCACCCGCATCCGTATATATGTGTTTGTGTATAGTTAAAATAAAGAAATTTTCAAATATTAAATTAATTTAACATTATTTCTAGTATATTAATTTAATCTTAGGTTTTTTTTTAAGGAACCTTAGTTATTCAATATATAATTTTGATTTAACCACTTTTGGGATGTGACTTGGAGAGGAACCTTAGTTATTCAAGATATAATAGCAAGGATGGACCAAATTCCCTTCCTCCTCCTGACTATTGAGGGAGAAGTTTTGGGGTTTCGGGGTTTCTTAAGGAGCTCTAATGAGTTAATGTTATTGGTTTTAACTCGTTTAATTTTAAAAGAAAATTGTTCTTTTTACTTTTGAAATTGTTCTTTTCTCAAATTGCCGTTGATCCAGCGGCAGTGACAGTTGAAAAAAAGAACAATTTCAAAAGTGAAAAGAGCAATTGTCATTGAGATCAGGGGCGGACCTGAGCTAGGCCCGGTGTGGCAAGTGCCACACCGGCCTAGGCCCATTTTTTTTTTTTTTTTTTTAAATATTTAGCTAAATATTATATTATATAAATCAATCTTTGTAAGTTAATCACATGCGTATGTTGTAGTTTAGTGGTAAAGGTGCGTGCCATTTAGGTGGTAAACCACGGTCCGATCCTAGTTTTGCCCATTTTAGTTTTTCAACTATATTATTTTAACTAAAAATACCATAAAAATGCACAATGCAAGTGTTGGTTCCTAACATAAAATCTAATAGTATGTACCACTATACCTACAATTTTTTTATGAATAATTATTTTGAAAAATAATATATACACTAATGAAATTGCCCCAAAAAAAAAATGATTCGTGGCTCCGCCGTTGATGCAGACCTGCAAAAAATTGTGCCTCACTGATATTGTGAGGCCAGGTCCGCCCCTGATTGAGATGTACTCTAAGTTGACAATGTATATGAAGTTGGAATGTTGGATCCATTTTAAGAGGTTGTCATCATATTTAAAAAAAAAAAAATCCAATCTTCCATGTAAGATTTGTTAATATGAGAGAAGTGAATAATGTTGCTCATGAGCAATGTTATCCATGATAAGTCCTTGAGTTTTTTTATTCTATTTTTTTATCATGTACCAAATTGTATTGTCGAGTTTATTATAAATGAAATGTATTGAGTTTTCTATGTCAAAAAAATTAATTTCTTTTACCATCCAACACGAGACTTAAATAAGTCTCACTTGGCATACCACAACATATTTCTCATTCCCCCATCAAGTTGAACTAGACATTGATGCCACTGTTGGACCATGAGAGGAAACCTCATAGAGTTGAATCATCGTATTTTTTTCGACATGGATTAGCCTTTCTTTCTACCCATAAATATGTGGTAGTGACCTACATTATTATAGTATAAAGAGAGAGTAGTACAACGTTGAGACACCTACTTTGTACTACTTGTGTCTACATGTTGTAATTCATACTCAATGTCAAGTACTACTACATTTTTTTCCTAATAAAGATAGGAGAAATAATACTTAAACAACTATTTTGTAACAACTTTTATGACAATTTTCTCTCATATTCACATTATGTTTTTATTTTCTCTCTGTTGTTTTGGTTTTTGTGCCAAAACCTACATTCCTTTATATATTTTGGTTGTCTCACAAATTGTCCTATAAAATGGTTGTTCAAATAACATTCCTATAAAGATAGCTATATTACATTCTTGTACATTATCGTATGCTTTAAGGAATTCATTCCACTAAGAGCGGGACAACTTTGATTGGAGGAATGACGAAGCCCACTTCACATTATTGCATGACATGCAATGCAATCAATATATATTATTTCTGCAACCTAACTCTATTGTGAAATCTAAAAAGCTAAAAATATTTTCTTTATCTCTTTAATTTAATTTTATCTAACTCAACTTTTTTTTTTGAAATAATCTAACTCAACTTTATTATTATGTTGTAATCATGTTAATTCTTAAGCATAATAAACACTCGAGTTGGGATGGTATGCAAAATATCCTAAGTATGTAAATATATTAATTTGAGTAGTGTGATACTAATTAATGAAAAACATATTCCTTTCTAAATTTATTGAGGATTGTTTTGTCATCGTGAAATGTTTAGTTGTGCAGCTTGTTGACGGTTTGCCTTTTATTTTTGTATAAAAGTTAGTATAATGTTCTATTAAGAAAATATATGAATGAGAAAAAAAAGGCAAAGTAATTACCAAAAAGGTTTATATCATAGTTGATTGTGTTTAAAAAAAATCATAATTTTGTTTTTGTTGATATAAAGAAAAAACATATATAATTAATGTCAAGATTTTAGATGAAGAAATGGTGTCTTACTCTTAATCCAATGTGATGTTGTGCGGAAACAAAAAAGTCCAATCCATTTATATGGTTGCTCAATACTCAATGTGGTAATTATCGAGTAAACCACCAAATTGGTTCTGTTTTTATAAGTCATTCTCACGTTAGTCTTTGACTCTATAAATATTTTAAACTAGTTTCAGTCTTTGTCAAAAGTTTTTCAATTAGGTATCTCGTCATGTGACAAAAACATAAAGACATGGACTTAATTGATTTTTTTGTTACAAAGACAAGAACTAATTTGAAATATTAATATAGTCATAGACTAATTTGAGAATGACTTACAAAGACATATATCAATTTGATGGTTTACTCGGTAATTCTCGGTTCCCTTCATAGCCAACCGTTTTTAGGTATAAATGATTATCGTTGATCATAAAAAACAAACTCGTATAGACTTGTACTGCAAGCCTTACAAAGAGAATTGTGAAGTACAACAATTTTTAGCTTGAAAAGGAAGCATTGGAACCTCCGATTGTATTTCTTGTACTGCAAAATTCTGCTTTTAATTATCATTAAGCCTGCTTAACATATATTGGTTCACCAACCTGCACACCCTGTCCTGACTTCTTAATTTCCTGAACACAAGGCCAAGTGGGAATTTGCATATTATTTTTATACAACTATATATATAAGCATGAACAAATGAGAAAGAACAAGTAAAATCTTAATAAATTTAAACTGCTCATAAGTCATATCTAATCTCAAAATTAAAAAAATTCAATGATTAATGCATTCATCAATCGTGTAAACAAAATTTAATCAACTATTTAATTATCCCTTATCATAATATTTTATGAGTTTAATTTTGACTTTAAAATTGATTATGATTATATAAAGTCAAATGTTTTAAATAATATTGAGTGATTGATAACGTAAAAATTCTTTACACTTATCATGTATGTGAATTAAATCCTTATTTTATCATAACACGATTCAAAATATTTTAATGAATATAATAAAAATGTAATTGATATAAAATCAAACTAAAATTAAATGATAATAAAATATTAATAATTCAAGAAAAAATAATAAAATATTTTTTAATGAACTAATAATTCTTTTGAGGGGTTAAAGAACTAATACTAAAATTTAATAAAATCTAACCTTTTTTTTAACAAAAATAAAATTAACTGTTACTAGTATCATATATTGACATCATGAAAGTTATTAAAAAGAATATTTTGCAACATAATGGAGTAATTCCGTATATTACAATGCTACTACCACTCCCATTACCACATATTCTCATTGATTTTTAGTATAAAGGCACCACTCCCATTACCACAACCCTCATTCCATAACCATCCAATTGAGAATAAATTCTTCTTCTTTTTGTTCACTTTATATCAAACTCATAACCATGTCTTCTGAGGTGCTTAACATTTTTACTTCTTTTTTTATGTTGTTGTTGATCTTGTGTTTTTACTTCTTTTCTTCCTTGTATTTTTCTTGTTCTTGATCATTGTGATTCTGGATTTTTTTTTTATTTCAGTTTCTTTCTTTTTTTGCTTGATCTAGCTAGTTCCTTGTTTTAGACGTTTTGTGATGAAGTAGATGAGTTTCTGAAATAAGATATCATGATTCCTTTCTACTTTTTTGTATTTTGTTTTATAATTCTTAGAAAATTTGGTTTTGATGAAAATAGAGAAGATTCATCATCAATGGTTGCATAGCTTGCCTTGAAAAGATTCAACAATATGTTTTTTATTTTATTTTTATGATATGCACTTACATAGAAGATGATTGTATGATACAAAGTTCATTGTTATTGCATGTCAACATATTACATACTAGAACTTCAAATCTAACACTAAGAAAGCAAGAATGATTATTTCTTCCTTGTTTGATACAAATCTTTAGATTTACTTTTAGAGTGTGTTTGGATGAGGTAATTGAGAAATTTTGAAGAATTTAGAATTCTAGGCAATTCAAATGATTCAATTAAATTGACTTCATTTCTAAATATTCTTGTTTGGATGGAGTAATAAAAAAATTTATTGCCGTCATTTTTGAGGAACTTTTATAAATTTAAATTTTTTTTGGCCAAATTTGAAAATTGAAATTAGGGGTAAATTTGTAAATTTCAAAAAATTTTAGGGGTCAATTTATAATTTTGAATAAGTTGAGGGGTAAATTTGTAATTTCCTAAAAAATATTAGGGGTCAATTTGCAATTTTTGTAAATTTATCGGGGTCAATTTGAAAATTTTGGAAAATTTGAGGACCAAAATGCAAAATTTGAAAATTATAAGAATGAAGAAATTTGAAATTCTTAGCTTTTATGTGTCATTTGAAATTCTCTAAATTTAACTTTAACAAAATACTTCATAAATTTTCATCATTTTAAAAATTCTCCATATTATTATCCAAACAATGGAATTCATCTAAAAATATTTGAATTTCCTCAAAACATTACATTACCTCAAAACATTCCCTCATCCAAACATACTCTTAGATTATATATGTAGACCTCCGATATCTTCCTAAATTTGTGTTGTTATTAGTTTGGTTTTGTTTTTTTGATAGCAATACATTTTCTGATTAATCTCCTTTATGAAGTTATCCTAACGATCCACACATGACTATTATGTCAGATATTCCTACTTTTTCTGATGCCATGCTTTATTGTTAGCGATATGTTTACCGGTGCCTGCCAGTGTCCCTGGGGCCTCAGTGCCCCAATGTCCCTGGGGCACTGGTTAAGAAAGTAAACATAATAGGTATTGGATTAGAAATTGTGTAATCAATTTCTTAAATGTCAAGAAAATACAATTTTCAATTTAATTTGTTTTTGGTCTCTTTAACCTGTGCACCGGGGGCGCCGGTTAGCATGCCCCTTATTCTTATTATCTCCATCTTCAATTTTTCAACTTCCCCCCTTTTTAAATTGAATTCAATTTATGAATGCGCTTAACCTTTGTAAAAAATTATATTTACTATGAATTTGGAATTTTTTCCATTGTGATCATTGCAGACCGTTATCCTCAAAGTAAAAATGTCATGCTCAGGCTGTTCTGGAGCAGTCAATAGGGTCTTGGAAAAAATGGAAGGTAATTTTAATTCCTAAAGCAAATTATCCCTGCTTTCATGTTGTGAAAATGTAACATCTCACCTTTTTAATATATATGTTGTACTTTTCACACTCTAAATGTTAAAAGCTTTTGGTTTTGAATGTGTCTTATTTGTTTAATTCTTGGTGGTCTAATCCGTCAGCTTGTATGGGTTACTCAATATCTTAAAGCCGTTTTGTTGGCTTGTTGTTTTTTGCATCTGTATACATATGTACTTCAACTTTGTCGAGTCCATTTGAAGCTGTTTAATATATTTTTTTGGCTTCTTAAAAAAAGTGTCTAATTTGTTTTCATAATTCTATTTTTTTCTTTAATTATGATTTAGCCATAAACTAACCAAACACCCTCTTTGAATATTTGTATCAAAATAACACATTTGTTCTTTACAGGAGTAGAATCATTTGACATTGATATGAAAGAACAAAAGGTGACTGTGAAAGGAAATGTAAAGCCACAAGATGTTTTTGACACTGTTTCCAAAACTGGAAAGAAAACTGAATTCTGGGTGGAGCCTGAAAACAAGCCCACAGAAACTACAACTGAGGATGAACCTGAAAACAAGCCTTCAGAAGCTGTAACTATTGACCCTGTTGAGCCTGATAACAAGCCATCTGAAACTGCCACAGTTGTCTCTATTGAGCCTGAGAACAAACCTTCTGAAACTGCCACTGTTGCTGCCTAAGACACTTGTGTTTCTATTTCTGTTAGAAATAAACCTATTTTAATTTTAAATGATGTTTGATGTTAATGTGATAAATGCTTTCAATGTGATGCGTTACTGGTAGTGGTATATAAGCTACTAGTACTATATCTTATTTTGCATTTGTAATGAATGCTTTTGTTGACTAGTGCTTTGAACTAGAAATCAAATTGTCCTTATTGCTAAGATGAATTCTAGTATGACCACAAGACCAAATAAATAAAGTTTGGACTTACACACATAAAGAAATATTTTTTAATAATAAAAAGGAAATTGATAAAAAAAATGATTGAATATTTTGAGAATAATCTCTTTATGTGTGTTATTGCTAATCTCTTTACTATTGATTGGTGCCAACTCAACATGGGTTGTGTTACCCACCTTTTATTGATGGGTACCCAAGTTGTCACCGGAAATTCTTGTTTACCCATCAATAAAAGGTGGGTAATACTACCCATGTTGAGTTGGACCAATCAAAACAATGTATTTATATAACATTAAAAATAATAGAAAACAAACAAATAACTTTGATTGGTGCCAACTCAACATGGGTTGTGTTACCCACCTTTTATTGATGGGTACCCAAGTTGTCACCATTTTCTATACTTATTATTACTTCACTATTCACTTGTGCTAGAGTGTTTCAATAAGAGGTTATGAAGTTACTAAAATCTGTTCTAATAATGTTAAACATGATTAGTTACTTTTAGATTTTATTACCATGTGGAGGTTGGGTAGTTCAACTGGTTTAAGCTAGGGTTAAGGAGTTGGAGGTCTAGATTCAAGTCCTAGGAAGGAGAAAAAAACATAACAATTAACATACTAACATTTTCCATTAAAAAAAAGAAGATTTTCTTACCATCTTTGCTTATCTTTGTGGCTGAGTTTTTGCATGTATTTCTCCAATGTTAAATCTGTGATCTAATTCTCTCAATAAAACTATATCAGCGACCGTAGGAGATGAAGAAGATTTCGTCACACCAAGAAAAGGAGAACCGATCCAAAATGAATTTATGATATACCTGTAGCACAAATTGAAATGGATCATAGGTAATAAGATTTAAGTAGCAGAACCATAGACCCTCGATGAACATTTCACATAGCATATTATACATTTTTTGTATATAATAAAATTTTAAAACATTTGCATATGCAGTTGAAGAGATGATCTGTTCAGGTGTCTAGCAAGTGGGAAATCACTACTCTGAATTTATGGCAAAAATTAGGATAAAAAACTGATACTATGGTATTTTTTTTTCTTTTTCACCTTGTCTTAACAAGTATACTAGAAAAGACAGAAGAACCTTCCAATTTAGTTTTTAGTAACTCCCACACAACATTCATAAATATACATGAAAACTGGTATACAACTCTTTTGTCAAGAGTATATACATTAAACCAAATATCCATCACATTACAATGAAACTCAGTTCTATTTCAAGTCATTTTGAAAGCTACATATAGGAGCTTCAACTTAGAATTGATTTTGTTGCTAATTCATTGAATCAATTTTGATGCTAGAACTATTTTCTTATGTAGGAAACCAAATATCTTTACATCCAATCAAACCAAGATGACCATGCCAAACTCAAGTTTGAGCCCTTGAACTGTGGAACCAACCAACTAATAGTATCTTAGCATACCAATGTCAATCTGCAATACATCGGTAAAAGTATTATCAGTTATCACCAAACTAAATCAAAATTTTGCAGTAGTATATTTGGCACCCCTAGACTATGTCCGATTTGCTGCACTAAATCAATTTATCAAGAATAAAAGACGCACTCATTCAGTTATGGAAATGTAGAGATAAGCCAACTCTTTTGCATTACCCTCTTTTGGATGTGAATCAATCCTCAACATTCCGGTTGGCTTATAAGGAACTTGTGGCTATCTAACTCTTTTGCATTACCCTGTTGAAAGGTTTTTAAGAAAGATGCTTTTCAACCTCTGTTAGTAGCATAGGGTGCCCATGACTGTGTGAAGGAAATTATTCATCTCATGCCCTATAACCAGACCAAGCCAACCACTAGAGCACATACATCTACATGAAAGCCTCCTCCTCTTGGATAGATGAAGGTAAATGTAGATGCTGGATTTGCTAAGGATGCTGACATAGTTTGGGGTCTTGTTTTGAGATACTACAGGGAAGAAGTGACGACTTATGCAGCAACGAAGAGGTGCACCCTAAAAGTTGATGTTTTGACAGCTGAGTAGTTAGGTCTGTGTTGGAACCTTCGGGTGGCCACTGATTTAAACCTCAATAAGGTGTTTATTTGAATTGGAAGCTTGTGGAATTGGCTCAATTTGGTTGTATCAGTTTACCTTGATAATAGTTCTCAATTTCTTTTGCCTTAGAACTTTGTAATAGTGGTTGGTCCTATCAATGCTGAGAAGTGACTTTGGCTTCCATCCTTAACGTGATTAATATTGTGTGGTACCATCACAATCTGCACAAGTTTGATAGTAAAACCATATCTTGGCAAACAACAATTTAAAATATTATCAAGAGTTCTTGACTGTCTCCTTAGCTGGAATTACACTCATGGTTACTCCTTGTTGGGTTTTTGTAGATTGGCTACATTTTGCAAAAACATCTACTAGCCAGATGCTGGGACAGATGCGGTAGCATATGGAACAGCTTTTCGTAACTTGTGTTTTCGCGCAAGCTAGCGCTTTATATTTGTGTACGCAATCTTCCAAAGATTTGCCTGAAGATTTATTTTCCTCTAGCTTGCTGATCAAGGCGCGTGTATCTGATTGAAGATTTGCTTGAAGTTCTATTTGCCTTGCTATTTGTTCCACAAGATATTGTTCTATATTTGGAAGCTTTTTATTATTTCTAGAAGATCGTTTTTCAGCTGGACCGGTCAATGTCCATGCTCTATTTTGAAGCCCAGACCCGTGGTATCTGAGTACTATATATTCATGAAGGCAAACCCTAGTTGGGTAACTAAAAACCGTGTGTGTTAGTAAAGCGTGTGTTTTAAGGTTTTTAGGGTTTTGTTTGTTAATTGTGAGCCTTGCTTGTATCTCCCTGATTCAAGCTAAGGACTGAGTTTGTTTTGAGTTGTAATTTGTAAGCTGCTCCTAAGCTTTTAAGTACGGAGTGAGTATGTGTTATTAGCGTGTGTTTTTCTTGGTTGTGTTTTATGTTTTGTGTGTTTGATAACAATACTGTGTGTGTTGTTCGTAGGAATTGAGACGGGGTCTCATATCTAGGAGTTCCTAGATAGAGTTGCCACTGGTAGGGTCTAGGTGCAAGGTCAAGTAGTGTGTCTGCGTTGGTCTTTTCACTAGAACTATAATAGTGGAATCATTCCTGGATTGGTATCCCCCAGAGTAGGAGAGTTGCTCCGAACTGGGTTAACAAACTCTCTGTGTACTTTTTATTTCCGCTGTGTTCCTTTTAATTTGTGCTTTGTTACGTTGTGCTATTTTAATTGTAGTTCTGAGTAGACACGCGCTCGGACAGTTGTGCCAACATTGTGCACAGCATATTTCAGTCAGGTTGCCAGGAATTTCAATTGGCATCAGAGCAGGCACCCTGTTTTGTGTGGGTGAGCTCCAGGGAAAGAAGTTTCTGGCTCAATGGATAAAGAAGGAGGACTGGTGAACAGACCACCCTTGTTGGATGGGTCAAACTATGACATTTGGAAATCACGCATGACAGCTTTCTTGAAATCTCTAGACAGCAGAGCTTGGAAGGCTGTGATCAAGGCATGGGTCCCTCCTAAAATAAAAGATGCGAATAATGTTGATACTGATGAGTTGAAACCAGAAGAGGAGTGGTCTACAGAAGAAGACACTGCAGCTATTGGAAACTCTAAAGCCCTGAATGCTTTGTTTAATGGTGTTGACAAGAACATGTTCAGGTTGATTAAACAATGTACTATTGCCAAGGAAGCTTGGGATATCCTAAGAACAGCTCATGAAGGTACTCAAAAGGTCAAGAAGTCAAGGCTACAACTGCTAACAACACAGTTTGAGAATTTGAGAATGAAAGAAGGAGAGAGTGTTCATGACTTTCACATGAATGTGCTAGAATATGCTAACACTTTTGAATCCTTGGGGGAAAAGATATCCGATGAAAAACTGGTAAGCAAAATTCTCAGGTCCCTGCCTAAGAAATTTGATATGAAAGTATGTGCTATCGAGGAGGCCCAAGATATTGGAGATATGAAAGTTGATGAGTTGATTGGATCTCTCCAAACTTTTGAATTAAAGGTTAATGAAAGATCTGAAAAGAAAGACAAGAACATTGCTTTCATCTCCAACACTGATGAAGATGATGTGGAGAGTAATTTAGATACTGATGAGAGCATCTCTGAAGATATTGTGTTGTTGGGCAAACAATTTAATAAAGTTGTGAAGAGGATGGACAGACGCCCTAGGACAAATGCTCCGGACAACAGTCGCAGCATCTATAAAAATGTCAACAATCAGAGGAAACCTAGAACTGATGACAAAATCAATCAAAGCAAAGGGGTGCAATGCCATGAATGCGAAGGTTTTGGTCACATCAGAACTGAGTGTGCAACGTATCTGAAGAAACAAAAGAAGGTGATGACTGTGTCTTGGACTGATGAGGATGAATCAGAAGAAGAACCTGAAACTGCAAAACATGTGAATGCCTTGACTGGAGTGTGCACATCTGACAATGAATCTAGTGATGAAGAGCTAACATATGATGAACTGGCTGATTCTTACAAGGAGCTATATCTCAAAAGTGAGGAAGTTTGTAAAACTTTAGAAAAACAAAAAGGGACCATCGCTCTCCTGCAAGCTGAGAAAGACAAACTTCTGAAAATAAACTCAGACCTCAATGATGAGGTTATCTTACTTACTTCCAAGATTGGCAATATGAACAAGCAACTGCGGATGATGAACAAAGGTACTGATGCTTTAGACGAAATTCTGGAAATAGGACAGAAACCTGGAGATTCTAAAGGTATTGGGTTTGACTACAGTTCTATGCCTCAGCAGAAACTATTACCAGTGAGACAGTTTGTGGCACCTGTTAGTACTCATGATCATACTATGTCAAGACAGATGCCCCAGCATCAGGTGAGACAACAGGCATCAGGATATAGGACCAGATCAAAAGGAAGGAATTATGCTTGGGTATGTCATTACTGTGGAAGAAAAGGACATATCAGACCTTTCTGTTTTAAATTACATGGTTACCCAGACAGGACCTATTCACCAAGACCTGATCCCACAGTAAAGATCACCAAAAAGCAGTGGAAGCAGAAAAATGATAATTTCACAAGCAACACTATGGATCCTAGAAAAATAGAACCAGAAGCTGATGAGATTGCTCAAATTGCTCATACATCTCTGAGAGTGTCATCCAGAAATGATTGGTACTTTGACAGTGGATGTTCCAGACATATGACTGGTGATAAAAATTACTTGACTGATGTTAAGCCTTATGCTACAAGTTTTGTGACTTTTGGGGATGGAGCCAAAGGAGAAATAAAGGGTGTAGGAAATCTTGTGGAAGAGGGTCTACCCAAACTTGATAAGGTGCTTCTTGTGAAAGGATTAACTGCCAACTTAATTAGTATTAGTCAACTGTGCGATCAAGGGATGAAGGTCAACTTTACTAAGAGTGAATGCTTAGTTGCTAACAGTGAAGGGGACATCCTGATGAGAGGTATTAGATCAAAGGACAATTGCTACTTGTGGGTCTCTCAAGAAAAAGCAAAGTTATCTACTTGTCTAATAACCAAAGAAGATGAAGTTAAGCTATGGCACCAAAAGCTTGGACATCTGAATCTCAGAAGCATGAAGAAAGCTATTGCTGAAGGAGCCATCAGAGGTTTACCAAAACTCCAAATTCAGGAAGGAAGTATATGTGGAGAATGCCAGATAGGAAAACAGACCAAGATGCCTCACCAGAAGCTGCAACATCTGTCCACATCCAGAGTTCTTGAGCTATTGCACATGGACTTAATGGGACCTATGCAAGTCGAAAGCTTAGGTGGTAAGAAGTACGCATTTGTTGTTGTTGATGATTTTTCTAGATATACTTGGATAAATTTCATTAAGGAGAAATCAGACACGTTTGAAAAATTCAAGGATCTTTGCTTACAACTTCAGAGAGAAAAGGATTGTGGAATTGTTAGAATCAGAAGTGACCATGGGAAGGAGTTTGAGAATGGTAAGTTCTCTGATTTCTGTATTTCTGAAGGAATATTTCATGAGTTCTCCGCACCCATTACTCCTCAACAAAATGGGATAGTTGAAAGAAAGAACAGGACTTTGCAAGAATCTGCTAGGGTTATGCTACATGCAAAGAAGCTGCCATTTTTCTTTTGGGCTGAAGCCATGAACACAGCCTGCTATATTCATAATAGAGTGACTTTGAGAAAAGGTACATCTACAACTTTGTACGAGCTATGGAAGGACAGGAAGCCAACAGTGAAGCATTTTCATGTGTTTGGTAGTAAGTGTTATATTCTAGCTGACAGGGAACCAAGAAGAAAGATGGATGCTAAAAGTGAAGAGGGAATCTTTCTAGGCTATTCTACAAACAGCAGAGCCTATAGAGTATACAACTCCAGAACCAAGACAGTGATGGAATCCATAAATGTTGTTGTAGATGATGAAGGAAATAATGCGATGCCAGATGATGCTACATTTGACGCAGCATCTGACCTACAGGAAGTGAAGAAAGTAGATGAAGCAAGTGATAAGCAAGATTTTGAAGTAACTGGCCCAGAGAAGACTGCTCCCAACAAAGGACCATCTATCAGAGTTCAGAAAAATCATCCCATAGATCAAGTCATTGGCGATCCTAACCAAGGGATCACAACTAGAAGGAACCATGATGAGGTATCAAATTCTTGCTTTATATCTAAACTTGAACCAAAGAATGTTAAGGAAGCTCTAACTGATGAGTTCTGGATAAATGCTATGCAAGAAGAATTAACTCAGTTCAAGAGAAGTAATGTGTGGGACCTAGTTCCTAGACCAGATAATGTGAATGTTATAGGTACCAAGTGGGTTTATAAAAACAAGTCTGATGAAAATGGTACTATCACTAGAAACAAAGCCAGACTGGTTGCACAAGGATACTCTCAAATTGAAGGTGTAGACTTTGATGAGACTTTTGCTCCTGTAGCTAGGTTGGAATCAATTAGATTGTTACTTGGGATTGCATGCATACTAAAATTCAAGTTGTATCAGATGGATGTCAAGAGTGCCTTTCTCAATGGGTACTTAAATGAAGAGGTTTATGTGGAACAGCCTAAAGGCTTCATTGATCCTAGTTTTCCAAACCATGTGTACAAATTGAAGAAAGCTCTCTATGGCCTGAAGCAAGCTCCTAGAGCTTGGTATGAGAGACTTGCTGAGTTTCTAATCAACCATGGCTATAGGAAGAGAGGAAATGACAAGACCCTGTTTGTGAAAGATGAAAATGGACAGCTGATGATTGCTCAAATATATGTAGATGACATAGTCTTTGGAGGAATGTCTGACCAGATGATAGAGCATTTTGTTCAGCAAATGCAATCTGAATTTGAGATGAGTCTTGTAGGTGAGCTAAAGTTCTTTCTTGGTCTCCAGGTGAAACAAATGGAAGATACTATATTTATCTCTCAAAGTAAGTATGCTAAAAATATAGTCAAGAAATTTGGGATGGAAAATGCTGCTCATAAAAGAACTCCTGCTCCCACACATGTAAAATTATCAAAGGATGAGAAAGGTGTGGATGTTGACCAAAGCATGTATAGGAGTATGATAGGAAGTCTTCTATATCTTACAGCAAGTAGGCCAGATATCACATTTGCAGTTGGAGTGTGTGCCAGGTACCAAGCTGAACCAAAAATAAGTCATCTGACTCAGGTAAAGAGAATTCTGAAGTATGTGAATGGTACTAGTGATTATGGTATGTTGTATTCTCATGGGGAAAGCACTGTGTTGTTTGGATATTGTGATGCTGACTGGGCTGGAAGTGCAGATGATAGAAAGAGTACCTCTGGTGGATGTTTCTTTCTAGGCAACAACCTTATATCCTGGTTCAGTAAGAAGCAAAATTGCATTTCTTTGTCTACAGCTGAAGCGGAGTACATAGCAGCTGGTAGTAGTTGTTCTCAATTGTTGTGGATGAGACAGATGCTGAGTGAATACAATGTCAAGACAGATGCTATGACATTATATTGTGACAATCTGAGTGCAATTAATATCTCCAAAAATCCTATTCAACATAGCAGGACCAAACACATTGACATTAGACATCATTTTATAAGGGATCTTGTTGAAGACAAAATTGTTACTCTTGAACATGTTCCAACTGAAGAGCAATTAGCAGATATTTTTACCAAAGCCCTAGATGCTAATCAATTTGAAAAATTACGACGGAAGTTAGGGATATGCTTAGTTGAAGAATTGTAGCAATTAATGTGCAAGGGGCGTGCAGCTATTATTTTTTTCCTCCTCAACCGCTTATTGCACGTCACTCAAGGAGGTTATTGCAAACTTGCCTTTTTCAAAACTCTTGCACGCTATCATCATTATCTTTGTCTTAACTTCTCTCAACCTCTCATCTCCTCTCTTACCGCGCACATCATCATTCAAAAATCGTCCACTTCTCTTACCTTCACATTCAAAATCATCGCCATGGCTGATTCTTCTTCTCACCAAACTACACATGATCAAGCTGCTGAAGCCGTCATCACTGATGCGCAACCCCTCACCACTATCCTCAGCGCTCCTACGAAGAAGCGTCGAACTAGGGCATCTGCATCACGAAGGAAGACACCTGCCAAATCTAGCAAAGCTGCCTCCTCCACCGCTGTGAACACCAGGTCAAAATCAAAAGGTAAATCTTCTATCACTCCTGCTGCTCAAAGAGTAGGCCTTAGCATGGATGATCTGTACCTTAAGGACAATCCGTTTATATCTACTGTTGTTGAACCACATGCTGAACCTTCTGTCACTGAATCTGAGTATGTTGCTGTCGAGAGTACTGTAGCCATGCCCGAAACCCTAGGTTCTGATAATCCTAAGGTAGATGATAAATTAGTTGGTGATTCTTCGAATTCTCCTATCAAGAAGGATGTTACTACTGGTTCTGGTGAAAAGAATGATGATGATACAGGCGTTTCTGAGACACCTGCTGATTCCCCTGCCACAACAAAGGATGCTGTGACAGATGCTCAAGCATCTTTGTCACAAGCTCATGAGGAGCCTGATGTGGTGGTTCCTAATATGTCTGGTTCTGTGAGTGTCCCTGAGAGTGAGTCCTCAGAGTCTGAAGATGAAGGGACTGAGACTCAGGATGCTATAGATAATCCTGAAACTGTTAGTTTAGATCATGCTGACACTATTGTTGTTGAGGAAACTGTGCCTGAAGAAAGACCTTAGGAAGAGGCTGGTACTATTGGTGTTGCTCGCAGGACTAGGAGCAAATCTGAAAAATCTGCTACTGTTGTTAGTGAAGGAGAAAAGGATAGGAAGAAGAAAACTGTAAAGGCTGGGAAGAGGCCTGTGTATGGTCCTCCCAAGGCTGGGAGCAAGAAGGTGGCTCAAAGTGGTCCCAAGAAGAAGAGCCTCAAAAGAAAAGACCCTCCCTCTAGTGACTCTGAGTTTGAGGTTGCTGAGCATGAAGCTGCCACATCTGGTGGGGCTTCCAGAAAAACAATGAAGGGTATGAAGATACCTCTAACCATCCCTCCTGCCCCTCTTGATAATGTTTCCTTTCATTTGGAAAATGGTTCCTCTAGGTGGAAGTTCATATACCACAGAAGACTGGGTCTTGAAAGAAATCTTAAAGAAGATGTTTTCAAGTGTCAAAAGCTGGTTGATTTGTTGGAGTTTGCTGGTCTGATGAAGACTGTGAGAAATTTGGGTCCTTGCTATGATAAGCTGGTCAGGGAGTTTTTGGTGAATGTTTCTGATGAGTGTGATGACACAAGAAACCCTGAGTATAGGAAGGTTTTTGTTCGTGGTAAGTGTGTAAATTTTTCTCCTATGGTGATCAATGCATACCTTGAGAGGTCTACTGAGGAGACCCCTGAGCTTGAGGTCACTGAGGACACTATCTGCAAGACAATCACTGATAACAAGATCAGACATTGGCCAAAGCATTTGTCTTCTGCTCAACTGTCTCCTTTGTATGCTGCTTTGAATAGGATCTGTGCTCAAAATTGGACTCCAACCACTCACTCAAATTCTGTTGCATCTGGGTTGGCCAAGTTCATTTATGCTGTGGGGACCAAGTCTCCCTTTGATTATGGAGCTTACATCTATTATCAAGTTTTGGAGCATGCTAAATCTTTTGCTATTAAGTTTCCAATTGCTTTTCCTACCCTCCTGTGTGGAATTATTCTTCAGCAACACCCTGATATTTTGATCAGTAGTGATGAGCCCTGCAAGAGGCCTGGTCCTATGGCTTTGGATTGCAGCTTGCTGTCTGAGACACATGATGCTGATGTAGCTGGTACTTCTGTCCGGACATCTGGTGTGCTCTCCAGAAAGCAAATGATTGCTGATCTTACTGAGACAAGTGTGGCTCTTGGAGCTAGAAAGGTGAAGATTGACAAGATCATTGCAGCTTTGAAGGCTGAAGCAGATGCTGAGGGTGAGCAGGATGAGGAAGAAGGAGGAGATAAGGCTGTTGCTTCTGCTGGTGACTCTGAAGATTCCTCTGCTGATTCTGAGGATTTCTGATTTTCTTGTTTTTGTTCTGACCCCTTTTGTTGTTTTTTTTGATGACTGGGCTATGCCCTGAATTTCTTATGCACCTGTGTGCTTCTGGTCTGTAATATGCACTCTCTGTGGTTACTATGCACTCTTTATGGTTCTATGCACTTTCTATGCGTATGCCCTATCTGTTGGTTGTCAGAATTTTTGGCTAAAAAGGGGGAGTAGAATTTGATTATGTCATTGATTTATGCCCTATCTGATTTGAAGCTTATATTATGTATGATTACATGTGTTGAGGGGGAGTGTAGTATATGTTGAGGGGGAGTTCTGGTACATGCATGTTTTGAGGGGGAGCTCTTAAGTTTTTTTTGGTGTGTGGAAATTTATTTTTTCCCTTATCTTTGTGATTCCACTATATGAGAGTTTATTTCTCTCTAGATGTTCCTATGAGGCTGGATGTTTGTGCTATCTGGTGCATGCCTCTGATTCTACTTGCAAGCCATCTTTGTCTTTTTCTCGCTTGGAAGTAATCTCATTTTATGCTACGATGTTTTCTTTCCTTGTTGTGTGCCTATGTTGACGTGAAGGAAATTTTTTTTCTGTGTATCTCCCAAGGAACTGGCTCTAGAGTGTTTTAGCCAAAATTTTGCCAAAGGGGGAGATTGTTGGGTTTTTGTAGATTGGCTACATTTTGCAAAAACATCTACTAGCCAGATGCTGGGACAGATGCGGTAGCATATGGAACAGCTTTTCGTAACTTGTGTTTTCGCGCAAGCTAGCGCTTTATATTTGTGTACGCAATCTTCCAAAGATTTGCCTGAAGATTTATTTTCCTCTAGCTTGCTGATCAAGGCGCGTGTATCTGATTGAAGATTTGCTTGAAGTTCTATTTGCCTTGCTATTTGTTCCACAAGATATTGTTCTATATTTGGAAGCTTTTTATTATTTCTAGAAGATCGTTTTTCAGCTGGACCGGTCAATGTCCATGCTCTATTTTGAAGCCCAGACCCGTGGTATCTGAGTACTATATATTCATGAAGGCAAACCCTAGTTGGGTAACTAAAAACCGTGTGTGTTAGTAAAGCGTGTGTTTTAAGGTTTTTAGGGTTTTGTTTGTTAATTGTGAGCCTTGCTTGTATCTCCCTGATTCAAGCTAAGGACTGAGTTTGTTTTGAGTTGTAATTTGTAAGCTGCTCCTAAGCTTTTAAGTACGGAGTGAGTATGTGTTATTAGCGTGTGTTTTTCTTGGTTGTGTTTTATGTTTTGTGTGTTTGATAACAATACTGTGTGTGTTGTTCGTAGGAATTGAGACGGGGTCTCATATCTAGGAGTTCCTAGATAGAGTTGCCACTGGTAGGGTCTAGGTGCAAGGTCAAGTAGTGTGTCTGCGTTGGTCTTTTCACTAGAACTATAATAGTGGAATCATTCCTGGATTGGTATCCCCCAGAGTAGGAGAGTTGCTCCGAACTGGGTTAACAAACTCTCTGTGTACTTTTTATTTCCGCTGTGTTCCTTTTAATTTGTGCTTTGTTACGTTGTGCTATTTTAATTGTAGTTCTGAGTAGACACGCGCTCGGACAGTTGTGCCAACATTGTGCACAGCATATTTCAGTCAGGTTGCCAGGAATTTCACTCCTTATCATCTATTCAAGAGTTTTTCAGTCTCAAGGCTTTTGAAGTTACTAACTTATGAGCCATTGATGCTAAGAGAGTTACTATATGCCAAGGGATATTAAACTTGCTTGCATAATCAGAGGTGAGAGGGCTTAGATTCGATTAAAAGGATCTTTATTTCATATGTGTTGCTCTATTAGGGTTTGGTTCATATTGATTTCTTTTTGTGATAATATGTTTTGAATCCAAACCTATTATGCTCTTCTAACGATGTTTTGATCCACTACGTGTTTGTTCAGTATTAGTGTATATTAAGATAGACTTTAATGTTTTTGATTCAGCTATTCAACTATGAAATAAGGAATTTGGTCATCAATAAAGAGTAACCCGATACACTAAAGCTCGTGCATGTGCAAGATTCAGGAAGGGGTCCTGCCAATCTTAATATCAAAATTGACAGATACAGTAACTGGTTGTATACTTTGTAAATACTTGGTCACGAATCATGCTTAATTCTCTAGGTGGAAATTGTTTAAATCTGACAAAAATTAACACTTAACTAGTTAAGATTAAACATATTGAGTTTGGTCAAGATGCACCAAACAATAGATCTTGCAGCTTACACTCTTCAAGATAACCATTTGTGCAAGAACAATTTTAAAGAATAAAAGAAACAAGAGTATCAAATGTATCGATATGATTCTCAATAGTTTTTGTGTAGTGTAGAGACAATTTCCAAGATATAATGGTTGAGGAAACCACCTGACTCATTTTTGAGATTATGAATATTTCAAATTGGTCTTTGATTCTGTCAAATGTTACTCAATTCCATCTTTCTGTTAACGTCTGTCGATTTATGTTGTTCCATCCTTCCGCTACTGTCAATTTGGTTCATATAGTCGAGAGCTTACTATCAATATGAATATATGATCCTAACATCACCATCAAAATGAGTTATGGATGTTATGATTGTTTTGGTGTCAAGTAGTTAAATTTGTTCTAATTAGGTTCTGCACTCAACATTATAGCATTCAAAACTCTGCACCAAGACTGGTATCCTAGTCCTGGAATCAACCATCAATATGCAAAACTAATACTGCACTGTATCATACTTAAAGATGCATGATGACTGAATAAATTGTTAACAGAGGTCCAATTCATGGATCATGCCTCAGACATTACATGCTAAATCATACAACATTTTGTAGATACGTAATTATTGTTTGTTAACCACTTAAATGGTCCACATACACAATACAATACATCCACAACTACTAATGAATGTTTCAGATCAAACTGTGGGACAAGTGACTAAACATTAGATACTCCCTATTATAAACAAAAAAACCACATTTTAAATTATATTCCAAAACTTATATATTGATAGTGCTTTTTTGTTTATAATAGTGACCGGAGGGTGCATTAGTCAATTTATAAACTTTGGAATTAAATTATATTTCAAAGAATAATAAGATATGATGAAGACAAAGGTATTCTCAAACTATCAAAAAATTTTGATATTCCCTTTGATACTTATTTTCATGGATAGCAACTTTCCTGCTCAATGTCTGTTTCATTGAAACCAAATTTGCTCATAGCTTGCTTGATTTTGCGATGCAGTTCCTATTCTCGATTCTTGATGCAAGCTTCACTGCAATTTCACAAAGCTAGAATTCCTAGATTCAGTTCACTGCTCGGTCTCGTTAGGGAAACAAACATGCACTCATTTTCATACATGTTTACTCAACTACGTGACGCGTATTTTCATTTACAGTGGTTAAGTATCTAATAATAGAGATCATCAAGGTCTGCAAATTTTTATCCAATTTGTATTCGCTTGTCCTACAGTTTCATCTGAAATATTTATTCGTAATTGACTGTGTTGTGGCAGTATTTTGGATGTGAACTAGTTAAGTGGTTAACACTCAATAATTCAATATCTAAGAAAAGTTGTCTGCATTCTCATGTTGACTGAGGCATAATCTGTGAATTTTATCTCTTAACAGATTATGCACGCACCTTGCACCTTTTTTTTATCGAATAAATGTGTCCATTTGTTTCGCAAGTTTTGTCACCTCAAAATTGAAAATAATGTGGCCCTAAATTATTAAAAGCTACTTCCTTGAAATCCATCGTGACTTGTAATGTGGTCCCAACATGTTATGGTACTATATTATTTAGGGATGGGCAATAAAAACCACAACATTGAACCAAACCGAACTGATATTGAACCAAACAAGTTTGTAAAAGTTCAAAACTGAACCATATGGTTATTAATGAAACTGTTTAACAATAAAAACCAGACTAAAATTAAACCAAAAAATATTGTTGACATCACGCGTCAACCCCCCACAAACCGGGTCAGACCGAAAACACTTCACAAGGCACCATGACGCCACCACACCGGCGCACATGTTTTTCCCTTCTCTACTTATTCCGACAGTAAACATATTACCGACGACGACGATTGTTATGCTCATAAATTTAACAATTAAACTATCTTTTAATGATAATTATTAATCAACGAATATAATTAAGCTTAGAAACAGTTATTATTATTGTGCTTTCAATCAATAAAAGTTAATAAAAGCAAGAGAAAAATAGAAAAAGTTAAAATATTCACATTCTATCCTTAGTATTAAGTTACAATTCGTTCAATTACTTGACAATCGTTAGAGAAAGTTACTTGACAATCGTTAGAGAAAGTTCTAACTATTTTTTTACAAAGTAAAACAATACTCACATTCTTAATTGTAAGTTTGATCATGATCATTACTATAAAGGAATGAAAAATGATCAAAGGTATTCTATATAATGTGAGATCCGTGGAAATGATGTTTCAACGACATCATTTTTTACTATATGTGTTATTGTTGGTACTTGCGTGAGTAGTTTGCAAACTTCATGTAGGAAATGTAGGAATTGCTTGAGGATCCATGGTTTCTTTGAAGGTATCATATGTGGAGTGAATGACGGAAACTTTGAGGTAATGTGGAAAGAGATATGAATATAATATAGGCTAAATTACAACGGAGGTCCTTTAAGTTATCTAATTATAACATCACAGTCCTTTAAGTTTTTTTGTACCACTTACGTCCTTTAAGTTTTTTAATTGTAACAAGTTAGTCCTTTAAGCATTTTTCGTAACACTTGGTCCTTTAAGTTATTTAATTGTAACTTTTAAGTCCCGAATAACTTATATTTTTAAGATCTGAAATCCCTCAAATTGTTACGGTTAAAAAACTTAAAAGAACCTAATTGGCACGGAAAAACTTAAATGACTAACTTGTTACAATTAATTAACTTAAAGATCTAATTAGTGGTACGAAAAAAACTTAAAGACCAATTTGTTACATTTAAATAACTTAAATGACCTCTGATGTAATTTATCCTATTATATATTATGGTTAAAATCGAAAATGGAAACGTGGAAATCCTAATTTCAAGTGTACTTTAGGAATTTAAAAAAACAAAAAAAAAACAAAAAAAGTGTAATTTTAGAGAAAAATGAGAGCTTGCTAAATTTTTAGAGTATTTGTTTTTATGTTGTATGAAGAAAGAATGCTTTGCTTGTGTTATAGAGATTTTAGTAGTAGTAATGCCTAAAAAAAGTTAGAAATTGAAATGAACTTGAGTATTTTATAAATTTTCAAATATTTAAAGTTTTTTGGTTCGAATTTTTTTAACATTAAAAATGTAAATAACATTATTTTTTTTATCATTTAAATCATAATTATTATAAACTAATATTTTACAAAAAAGAGATAATTGGTGATTGTTTTTAAAGATCAAATAGAATGGAAGATATTATTATTATTATTATTATTATTATTATTATTATTATTATTATTATTATTATTATTATTTTTTTTTTTTTTTTTTTTTTTTTATAAAAAACTAGCGTTAAGACATGTACCAAAACAATAAAATGCTAAAAAATAATTAAGTAAAGGGTAAATTTTTAAGAATTTGTTTTTACACCCAAACATAATATTTTTTAATATAAGATCAAAATAAGGTTTTTCTTATAGTGTCAAATATTGTTGTGGATTATTTTTTAGGGATTTGTTGTGAATTGATGCTTTTGTTGTTGTGAATTGTTTCCATTTTAATGAAATTTAACTAATTTTTTTAAATGATAATTTGAAATTTAAGTAATATTATAAAAATGATACAATAGTTTACATGAGGCATATAAAACTGGAATAAGCAATACATCTCAAAAGTGTTTGTCTCCTTTATATATTGTTATAGAAGATATATAATATACGATGTACATTTGGTAAAAAGAATGTAAAATTTAGAGAGAATGAAATGTATTTTGTATTTCTAAGATATAAATAATAGATAATAATGTTAAAAGTGTATTTTTATGATGAATAAAATGTGATATTAGATGCTGCTAACTCATTCACCTAAATGAAAAAATCATTTCATTTTTACAACTCATTCTCCAATCATAATTTCACGTAGATGAAAAAAACTTTTTTTAGATTGATAATATGAGAAAACGAATTTAGAAGAAATTATATAACGACATTCAACAACAAATAGGAAAAAAAGGATTTCATATTAGACAACAAAATCACGAAATTTTTAGAATAATATAATAAGACAAACTCATTCACAATACAATATTTTAGACTATATACATAATTGAAGATATACATTTGGTAAAAGAATGTAAAATTTAGAGAGAATGGATTGTATTTATGTATTTCTAAGATATAAATAATATATTTTTTTGACAAGAGATATAAATAATAGATAGTAATATTAAAAGTGTGTCTTTTTACGATGAATAAAATGTGATATTTGATGCTCCTAACTCATTTACCTAAAAAACTCATTTCTTTCTTATGATTCATTCTCTAATCATGATTTCACAAAGATGAAAAGAATTTTCTTTTTTTAGATTGAAAATATGAGAAAATTTAAATTGACGAGAAATTGTATAACAAAATTCAACAACAAACAGGGAAAAAAGAATTTCATATTAGACAAACATTTAGACTAATATAATAGACAAGCATGTTAGACTAATATAATAAGACAAACTTGAAATTTGGAATAAATTCCTAAAACATTTAGTTAAGTTAAAAAGTAAATGAAGAAAGCAATTGGACTCACTCCTTCAAAAAATAAAAATAAAATTGGATTCACCGTGCTAATGGCGAAGACAATTTCCATGCTATAGTTAAAATTCAAGTGTACCAGCACATTTAATCTTTAAATTAATAGTTAAATAGGTTGTTTTTTTAAAGAAATTTTTTCTGTGATTTACAATTATGATTTACAATTATAATAACTAATTAAGTTCGAGTGTACTAGTACATTTGATCTTTAAATTAATAGTCAAATGTATATGTATACTTCAATTTGCGAGTAAACTCCCTTATGAGAATTTCGTCTCTAATTAAGAAAGATTGGGCTAACGTTCTATTCTTTTGATTTTTTAGTGTTAACCCTTCTGTTCCTATAGAAAGGGGTCATAAAAATCTGGAATTCAACCGAGTGGCAAATAAAGCCTGATAAAAAATTGTTTCTATCTGAAATCAAACTCAGATCTTTTCTCATGTGATTAATCAAAACACAATCTTTTTTTTTCTCTATTATTTCTTCCCCTCTTTCCCTTAAATATTTGATACTTATCTAAAAGCCACAACATGTATTGAGTATATGACACCAACACTAATATCAACAGGGCAATTGGGAAAGAAGCATGCTGGGTTGAAATTGTCTCAGAATATCTTTCCATCTTTGAGAAGCAAAAACAGAACTTACTAATTGACAAGTAAAAGAAGAAGTATGAATCTTTTCAAAATTGCATTCAACACCATTAATTGTGTTTACTCCCATTGCCATTAGAATGAATGAATTATCTCAACATGTATGTTAGAATTTGATACCAAGGTATCTATTTGATTGTTAACTTTGTCGCCTCTCTTGATTGTCTTCTTTTAATTGCTTGTCCTTGACGACATTGTTAGTCACATTTAGAGTGTGTGCACTTTTTTTTGGTATCATCACATTGGTTAGGTATGACAGTGATATAAATAAACATAGGAGGTTAGAATTGTGGTTTTGAAAAATCTATAACTTTTAAAAATATTTACAAAAGATTTCTTTTCAAAAGATTAAGTGTCAAACAATTTTTGTATAAAATGCTTAAAAAAAACATTTTGTCTATAAAAGAATGTTTCTGAAAATCTATAACCAACAAGTTTTACAAATATAAAAGTCAGATAAACACGAATGCAGATCAGTAATCGGATGGAAAGAGAAAAGCAAATAATCACATTGATTTATAGTAGTTCATCATTGTAAGAAAATTGCTCTTTATGCTTCCAAAATTGTTAGCGGACACTCCAAAATGACCATTATACCCCAAACGACAGTTAACCGCCACTGCCGTTAGATCCCTAACGACAGTTAATTCTGACTCCAACAAAACTTAACTACCGCTGGCTTCAACGACACTTAACTGTCGTTGACTCCAATGACAGTTAACTACCATTGCGCTCTATTATGCAGTCATAAGCTTTTATATTCACTACCAAGACACAATACGGTCTGTCTAAACACTGTGACTCAGAAACACAATTCCACATGCAATACAACAAATTCACCAACAATACTCGCTCATAAGCAACACCATTACATAATTATTTATAATTCAATGACATTACACTAATTCGATATTACATTAAGAATACACAAACTATTCAAATTCAACATTACGAAAATTTGACAACATATACACAACATTATAGAAAATAACTTAAAAACTCCATAAATTGACATCAAATCTCTAATGACAATTTGGGCACTTGCAATTGGAATGAATACAAAGATAGACCTTATTATTTTAAACCATCTAGAAAAACATAGATGCTACATTGCCATCATTTTGAAGAATCTCAAGTTGATAAACAGTTTTCCAGTGGTATTTATCCGCATCCGCTGCTAGATCTATGTATGGTACATGTACAAATACATGAGACACAATTTGATTTTCACCAAGATGGACAAAATATTTGGTGAGTTGTGTCCTCAACTAATCCAACTTATCGGTGGGGAATAAAATAAATTATGGATTAACTAGAGACATATATTTATATAAAATGCGGTGCAATAATATTCACATAACTCTTGATGCTTTGTCCATCACATAAAAGACATATATTTATACAACCTTAGTTATATATTGACCATAAAAAAATGGTGTTACATTATCGACCATAAAAATTATGTCGGTGTATTATCGATCCAAAAAAGTATGAACACCATTAAAAAAGTGTCACAACCTATCTAGTATAATTGCATCTTCATCTTCTTCAATATCTTCAAATTCTTCTTTTCGTCTTGATCATCACACAAATTTAGATTGAGTTGATTTGATTCTTTTTTCGGTGGCTTCTCTACTTTTTCAATATCCATGAGGTCTTGGAACCAAGTTTGTCTATCCAAAAAAACATATTTTCATATCTCAGTCTCTTGATTATTGTGTAGCTTCCACTCTGTACACGATGAAGGTATTGGAGAACTATCTTTAGAAAAAAAACAAAATAATTGAGGATTAAGCCAAGGCACATGATGTGTGTATTTGGGTTAAGCGGTGGACTATATCTAATTGGGAAAAAAAAGTCTCAAAAATACGAATTTTATGATTTGTCAACTTAACTACAACCTTATTGTAACAAGTTGCAACAATGTGATGCATGTCCGTCAATGTCAACCATTTATCTCCGGGGGTGCAATTTCACTACTATTTTGGGGAGGATACAAAGCATTCATGATATATTTAAAACACTCATAAGTTATAAATACTCGCATATAATCACTCTTATGATTTTTTAACTCTAAAATAAGTGCTCTATGAATCATAGAATGATTTTCTTGAGTCATACTCACGAGTTCATCTACAACCCGAAATCCACAATTACCATTGTAACAACCCGATTTTTTTTAGTATTAGATTTATCTATTATTATTATTATTATTATTATTATTATTATTATTATTATTATTATTATTATTATTTGTTTATTATATTTGTTAATTGTTTATTTGATGTGTGATTGATGGGTTAGTGGAATTTTAAGTGATTGAGGGTATTTTAGTCATTTTAGCATGGGTGACATTTTTGTAATTATGTTAGAACTAGAAATTTGAATTTTAGAGAATGGTGGTGTATACGTAAAATGGGAGGTTTAAGTGAAGTAATAGTGTAGAGAAATAATTGTGAGAGTGAGATGTGACTAAGCCCATTAGTGTGAGTGACCCTAGTCCATTATTATATAAAGAATAGTAGTGAGTGTTGGTGAATTATGTCACAACGCATTTTACAACTTTGGGAAGAGGCAATAGGGAGAGAATAGAAGAGAAAGAAGAACTTGGAGAGAAGGAAGAGGGGAAAGCACTAGAGATTAGAGATTCAATCTAGGAAGCAACTTTTGATGGAGAATTGAGGTAAGTGGGAATATTATTTTCACCAATTGGGTTTTAATAAGCAAATAGATAGTTTGGGTGTTTTAGCTTATGATTAATTTCATGATGATTGTTGTTAATTATGTGAAATTCGTGCTCTATTTTGATGATTGATTTAAGTATGTTAAAACTAGGTGAATTCATGTTTTGTTCATGTCAAAATTCATGGTTTGATATGGTAAATTGATAACTTGGTGAATTTTGATGATTTTGATGAATAGCATGAAAATTGAATGATGTTGTTGTTTAATAAGTTGATTTTGAGCATGGGTATGTGTTTTGTTTGAGAAATCATGAAGTTATGTTGAATAAGTTGTGGTTTAAGTGATTATTGTTATGTTCATGGTGAAGTTGCTTAATTAAGTGAAATTGAATAATTTGTTGTTGTTGTTGAATTAAGTTGCTGCTATGATATATGAAAAAGATGAAGAAGATTATGTTGTTTATGTGTTTTGTGGTGAGTTGAGTTGTTGTTGTGTTTTGATGAAATAGCTTAATTGAATGAAAATGATTAAGTTGATGTTGAAATGAATAAGTTGCTGCCATAATGATTGAATTAAGTGATTATGAATATGTGGAGTGTGAAAGCAATGCTGCTACTGTTGATATACCATGTTTGTTTGATAAGTTGTTGGTAAAAATGTGATTTTGAGACGATGTTTGAAAATAAGTGAAAAACATGGTGATTAATGATGAAAAGCGATTATGTATAAGTTGTTTAAGTTAAGTTGAAGAATAATTTACTGGATAAAAGTGGACTAAGGATTTGGAATGATTTTGGTGTGAATTGAATCGAAAAATGGTTTTGAAAATGTTGTTTTTGCGAAAATAGACGAAAAAGTTAGTTTTTCCTACCTGTTGAACAGGCAAGACCGTGCGCCCTAGTGGCACAGCCGTGCGTGAACATGTTGCCTTAGGTGGCACGACCGTGCATCCAATTGGCATGACCGTGCCACCCTTCCTGAAGGGGGAAAATGCATTTTTGTCGTATTTTGAGGTGTCCAATGCACGTGAATGGTTCCCAAACCCTTAGACTTGATTAATAGGTGTTTAATTATGATGATTAAAGTTGATTAACATGAAGTATGATTAAAGATAACTTAGGAATGGATAGAAGTGAATTGAACTTGTGAAATTATCTTTAATTAAGCTGTGAGACGTATGTGAACATGTTAATAGATTATAGAGGTGTGAATGTTGCATGAAACATGTGTATAAAGTGGTAGAGTATTAGGTTAATGAAACCTTGCCTGATTATTTGTGGTTTGTGAACTATGTGAATTATATTGAATGAAAGTATGATATTACGTTATTGGTGTTGTGATGATAAAACATGATGAGTGTGATGATGTTGTGATGACTTGTGATGTATGGAATGTATTGATTTGATAAGGCAAATAGTAGAGACATGTTATATGATGAAGTGAATTATATAACAACATGATGATGAGTGCATTGTCGAGTTTATACGTGATGTCCATGCATACATATGTCGAGTCGGACCTTGTTAGTTCACAACTTGCCGAGGGACTTTAAGAGTTCACAACTTGCCAAGGGTAGTTCAGTAACATACTTCTGAACAAGCCAACATGCCGAGGGACTTGCTAATGCAACATGTCGTGGGATCACTCAGTAATAGATCTCTGATATCCAAACTTTGGTACCACATACATTTAGTGTCGAGTTAGGCGCATTGCATGAATATGATGAGTCGTATGTGAAAATGTCTTGGTGTGAACTTGTGCATTTATGTGATAAATGTATACTTGATGATATTGATGAAGTTGCAAATGTTTTATGCTTGAATTGATGTTGAGATGTGAATGATGTATAAACGAGTTGATGTTTATTTGTTGAGGACTCAAACTAGACTCTTGTGTATTGTTGGTATTTAGATGAGTTGATATTTATATGTCGATGTTTTAAGTTGTTAATAATGATGAGGAAAACGTATGTGATGATAACCAAACGTATTCAGTTGAATACGATATAATTGTTGTTGATTGTAACCAGCCTTATGTATGTTGATTACTTATATGTTGTTGATATTTTGCATGAAATTACATGTGTTTATTATATCCTTTTGTTGAACGTATATCTTACCCTCTAGTGGCTTTGTTGTCGCCTCACCCTCGTGGTGTAGACTTGCTGGTTGAGTAGTAGATTTCTTGGTGAGTTGTGCTGAGGATGGCGTTACACCTACTCCTTTTATTGTTTTTGAGGATGTTTAGATTAGGTGCTCTGATCTAGGATTTTTGGGGATTTTATTCACTTGTTGAATATTGATGTTGATGTATTTATTTCGAGATTTTTATGATGAGACCCGAGATGATATTTTGTTGAGATGATTATTTTCCGATGTTGTGTGAATATTGTTGATGAATTTTTTTTTTATTATGAGAAATGTGTATGAGTTAAATGATGATTTGTAATATCCCGATTCATTGAATTGTATGATTTATCGTTTAATTAGTAGTCTCGGGGATCAGAGTCTTATAATCATTGTCTTTAGCAATTCAGGGCCGTTCCTATGCAATAGGAGGCTCGACTCTCATAGTAAAATAGGCCCCCAGTAAAATAAAAAAAGAATTTTTTTTTTAAAACTTTTTAATCCTAAGAGGCAATTTAGGAGGCATAGAGGAAGACTGAAAAAAATGTAGAACCTGAAATTTAGGAGGCATATATTATCAACATATATTAAAATTAGTCAACATTCAACGTTCAGCACATAACAAAATTATCGATTATATTTTTCCAACATTCAACATATAACAAAAATTTCGACATTCAACATTCAACATATATTAGAACCATATATTTGCAACATTCAACAAAATTAGCAATTATACACTGAAATTTTAAAAAGTGATTACTAATAAGCATTAAGCAACGTATAACAAAATTTGTGTAGTTAAGCTTCATTAAAAAATCAGAATCAGAAGAACTTCTAAACATGATACGAAATAAAAAATATTAAGCAAAAGAGAGGTGTTGAGTGAGAAGAAGAAACTCAAACGCGTACCGAAGAAAGAAAAAGAATGAACATATTTTTTTTTTATTTGAGTGGGGTGTAGGTATTAGGCTATAATTTATTTTTTGAGGCCCATACATTTTGGAGGCCCAGCTTGGTTGAGCAGTTTGCACTCCCCCAAGGCCGGGCCTATTTAGCATCCACAATTTTTCAATAAAAGTTTCACGAACAAAGGCATATAATCAATTTGGGGTAAATTTAGATTTGGGACCGTAGTAGGCCTTAGTATCGGGTAAGGCGATGATTTGCCAATACGAGCACCTTTCTTTTAGGGTATGAAGGCTTGTTTGTGATGTTTGACTACCTGTAAATTGGAAATCAAAATGCTCCCACAGAGATGGATCTCGTGAAGTCGAAGCCTTATTCTGTGTAGACCTCACTCTTTATTTGGCGCCCTTGGTTGGTACCTTTTTTGGAGGTGGAGTGACAATCATCGTTTCTGGAAATGCTAGCTGACGCATAACATCCTTGATATGTAGTTTCATTTTGTAAGGAACTTCTTTGATACGTTCCTAAATACCATTCCACTCATCTATGACAGAAAAACCATCTTCACCTTCTTCTTCACCCATAGGTGCCTCAAAACATAGCATTTTCCAGTGAGGGTTTATCTCATCCAACCGAATAGGCCGATTGTTACGAATCTTCATAGCAAGAATGCATGCACAAGGAAACCCATACAATGTCTTGATCACACAACCATACTTTTTCTTATCCATGTCAGTTTCCATCGAGCATTTTGCTTCCACAAAAGTAAAGCTCAAGGCAGCTCTAGAAACCTTACTCTCCACCTCAGAGTACAAAAAATGTCTTTGTATCTATGTTCTAAGACAATACAACTCCTCCTAAAGGTTGCTTGTATCTGAGTGAACTGCTCATCCAACACATTTTGTATTACCTCCCAACATGTAGCCAAATTTCCCATACTATTACTCAAATATGTATTCAACTTTTCATGAGCAGATTCAACTTTGTTAGTGGTTGTGTTGCCAAGATGTAAGACACAGTTTGTCCACGCCTTCACAATTTTTCCTTCACAACATTCAATATGGCACTTTAAACATAGGGAAGGAACTTGGGAAATTTCTTATAGACATATTGAAGTTGCAATACAACATCAACATATGATTCTTTTGAAGGAGACTCAACAAAATTATCCCAAGCTCTCATAATGTTGTCAACTAACTCACATGACTTCACCTCTTTGACTTTCTTATCATTTCCATCCACTAGAACATCCTTAGATTTGACTCTGCACTATGTGATGCATTTAGCTCTAACACTTATATCAATATGAAACTAAAAAAGTAATGCGGTAGTTTTCAGAAAAATAGTGGAAACAACATTCATCAGAGCAATATCCTTGTCAGTTACAATAAAATTTGGCATATTGTCTTTTGAGTATAGAAGATGAAGCAACATTTGTAGAACCCAGGCAAATTTCTCCACTTTTTTCAGAGTCAGAAAAGCAAAAGCAACGAAATATGACTTCTCGATTGAGGTTAACCCAACTATCTCAAACAATGACATTCTATATAAGTTTGTTTTATAAGTGGAGTCCATGATCAAAACTGTTGAAAAAGTGTTAATGAACTTTATAGATTCAGGATCAGCCCAAAATATGTCTTGGACAGTAGTAGAGTCACATTTGGTTCTAATGAAATGAACATATTTGTGCTCCTCCGACTTTGTGTCAAGATGTTGCATCTATGACTTGTCAGCTTTGGTTGACTTTTTGTATCTTTGACATGCATTGTACACTTGCTTTATATTTATGAAACTATCTTTTCTTTTACGCTTCAAATTCACGAGAATATGCTTAAGCTACACCAAACTCTTTGTCAGGTCACCAACAAGCTTCTTGTCTTCCTTTTTGATCTACTCGCAAGAAGATGACTTTCTAATTTTGGATCCATCTTTTGGTTGTGAACTAAGAATAGCCAACTACTATTCCTTTGTTTCCCTATTTACATAACCAAGCAACCTAAATATACACCCACATTTTCTTGAGCCTGTGCCTTCATCTTTCACTTTCTTCTTGGGTGATTTATATTCACCACTCCTTTTACAAGCCAACAATAACATTAATTTTGGAAATTGGATTTTTCTATAATATTAGTAAATCACACCTTTGTTGTTTGTCGACAAACCCAATTAATCATGTCGTCTCTATCTTTCCATGGATCCTTGGTGGAAAACAAAGGCCCCATATTTACTTCATTATTACCAAGTATGGAAACACCAGAATGAACATGAGAAGTTTTCACCTCAACGTAACCAACAAGTGAAGGTTTCACATCAACAGAAGCTTCAATAATATTCGGTTTTGCATCAACAGAAACTTCAACCTTGACGATTTCAACTCGATAGAATACTCAACTTTACTTGGTTTTGACTCAACTGAACTATGAACCACATTTTCAACCATAACTATCAATAAACAACATACATTGCAAAAAAAATATTAATAAGTAATTAGATCCTTAAATGGAACAAAATGGAAAAAGAAATGAAAAAAATGAAATATTGGGCTCAAACAGTGTTTAAGGGCCGCTGGGAACAACATTAGTTAACTGCCGTTACGACTGCATGCCAGATAGTAGCAAAAATATGGTGGAAAAATTAGACAATGTAAATGGGTTAAAAGATGCATTACATGTTTCTTGATGTCAAATGAGTGTAGAAACCCTCTAGGAATCATTCTTCAATGATTTGAGACAAAGATTATGTAATTTTTTTGCTTTTTTGTACTTTTGGGGTTTTGGATGGAAGAGGGAAATCATGGTAGAGGAATAGTGAGGTGGAAGTAGATTACCTGATATATGTTATTTTCACTGAATGACAGTTAAGTGCCATTGGAGGGCGAACTGTAGTTAACTACTGTTAGATAACGCTAACACAATTAACTGCCGTTGAGGATATAAATATAAATTTGAGGTGCCTGTAAGCAATTTTCAAAGCCTAAAGAGTAATTTTCTTATTGTAATCGTACATACCTTAAAGGTCCAACCCAATTACTCCATGGATTCTCAAAGAAGAATGCCCATCCAAAAAGTAATAATAAAAGGCTCAAGGAATCGATGAATATATGAGTAGTACTTCATATATTAATGACTATTAATTTTTTCACCCTATGCATTTCTCACGTGCCTTATTTTTTTTTCTATTATACCCTTTGTCCAGGTTCTATAATCCGAACAACTTTATAGGAATTTTCAGATTATATAATCCAAAACCTGTTGGAACCCAAAAATTATGTATAAATGGATATCAAATGTCTCTACTGACCACCATATGATCTCTAAAAAAACCGCAAAGCAATTTCAGGGATCATATGAATGGTCAGCAGTGACCATGATATCATGAAACACATAACTACACATAAGAAAGAAAAATTTAGAATGGATGATAAGTGAAGAATGAATGCAAATTTTGAATGATGCAAAACTATTTATAGCTATAAAACGATCCTAGATTGTAACTACAATCAAATGAAACATTTACAAATACATGTAATATAATTAAACGACATACATTAAATATAACAAATTTCAAATACAATAAAAAATTAAACGACATAATACAAGAGCGTAAACCACATAATAAAACAAAATATAACATATCACAGATCAATCAAACTAACTTCTTCATTTGGTTCCTCCAAGATAGCCCTTATTTATTTGTATGTTCTGGGTCGAATCAATTTTTTTGAATATCTTCGAAAGATCTGACCAACGAAGCATCCAACTCAATTTGTCCTTTAATATTGCACTGACTAAATATCGATAGCATGGTTCTGACGTCGTTGTTGTTCCTAAGCTCCATCTGGGTGAATTGGATGCTTCCAGCTGAGTCGGTCGATGGACGTCGTTACTCAACACCTCCACCCTCCTTGTGTCTTTGTGGTTGAGTTGACAATTGATTTAGTTTAGTTAATCCTTCAAGTCAGACAACGTTACATCAATCCAGACCTTGAACAGATTTGGTTTTCCCCCGTTGTAGTAAACTACAACTAGTTTGGTGTTGAAATCAATGGCTGAAGGGTCCATGATTATTTGTTGTGTTTTTTTTTACAGCAAATGAACCAAACACATTTATTTATACGAATTTCTATGCGTCGTGGACTACAAAAACTGTTGGTGCATTGTAGACCATAAAAAAAATCATGTACTTGACTGGTTCGGATTGTAAAATCTGAAATTTCCCTCACTCTACAAAGTACGCATTTTAACACAATCTAGGAGCATTTCATATTAGATAATCCGAACAATTTTGGGGATATTTCCGTTAATACAATCTGAACCACCACATAAACTAGACGGTTCCTTTGTCAACAGGAATGTCTCATTGCACACGTTTTTCTTTGGATCACTTAACTGGTCACACTAGTTTTAACACGTTTTTTTGACCCTAATTAATGTACTGTTACATTCTATGCACCATCCTTCACAAAATCCCTCATATAAATACCCACCAATCCTTCCCAAATTCTCATTCCATCATCTCACATTCTCTCATTCTCTTTTCTTCTACAATGTGCTTCCACTGTTGGCCTTTCATACAACAAGGTTAATATCGTATTTTAGGGATTGTATGAATGGACAAAGGATATGATGCCATTCTATAGGTTGGCACCATTTGTTTGAGTGTAAGGTTGATCATCAAAGTCTCCTTTTCCCTAGAGAGGAAACAAACCTTACCTCAGCCTCCTTCACCTTCCAGCTTCTTCTCCTCATCCATCCATCTTCTTGTACCACAAATTTAACATTAGGTGTTTAATAAATTTGCATTAGGTGTTTAGCTATTTTGTGTAAAAAGCTTCAATTTAATCTAAATGTACTATGAAAATATTTATATATTAATAAAATGCGAATTTGTATCATGTTTGTCTCTTGACTTTTATGACTATACATTTATTTTATTTTTTGGCTTAATTGATCATTATGTCCCTTAACTTAATTCTTTATTTCACAATGGTTCCATAGCTAAAAAAAGTCTCAAATTGATCCCTTATATATTTTGCCGTTATATATTTTGGTCCTCTTCGTTAGTTTTTAACCATAAATATCTAAAGTGGACCAATATTATATGTGGTCCACCATAGACCTTATATTTTAATCATTTGATCTTTTTTTGAAAAAGATTACCGTTAGATCATTTAGGAATATTTTATCTAATAATGAATCACCAACAACTAATTATTTTCCCTTTCTTCATCTCCTTCATCATCTACAACATAATCTTCATACCAACTCACAAAAACAACAACACAAAATCCCAGAAAAATAAATAACCTTGAATTATCATCCTCCCCTCTTCTTCATCTTCAATTTATTCCTCTCCTTCATTTCTCTTCACTGTAAATTCAACCACACATCTTTTTCTTTTGTAAAATCAACCCATAAAATCAATTACATTACTTTTCCTTCAATCCTCCATGCTTGCTTTACTATCACCATTCCCAGAGAAAAAAAACCACCATTTTAATATTTTTCTCTATCTTTGACCCTTTAGAAAAATATTCACAACAATACTATCGGATTTGAATTCGGATTCAGACTCCAAAGGAAGAACTGTGAGAAGGAATTCATATTCAGATTTGAATTCGGATTCAATTGGTGGTGGTTCTGTGTTGAATTCAGATTCGATTGGTGGAGGTTCTGTGATGGTGAAAATGAGAGAACGGTGATGGTGAAAATGAGAGAAGAAGAGTTAGTGTTGTTGTGTTGCATATGTTTGGAAATGGAAATTGGAAATGGTAGAAGAGAAGGAAGTAAACATGTCTATAAGTTTCCACCATCTGAATCCTTTTCTTTTTTTGATTTCAGGTCTTCTACAATTTGGACTTTGTGTTCTATGCAGTGCTAGTTTTATGGTGATTTATTTGTATTAATTGTGTGTTGTTGGTGGCTGTAATGGAGGAAGAAATTGATATCGGCAGGGATCCAAGATGGTGAATGCACTACTAGAAATCTGTCGTTTAGAGACCGATTCAGAGACCAAAATAAATTAGTCGCAGTAGAGACCGATATAACAACCGATTATTTTAAACAATTAACCAAAATGAAGCTGGTCACTAAATCGGTCACAAAATTTTTTAGCCACCGAATTATCAGTTGCAAAAAAGAATCTATATTTTTATTTTATTATTATTATTATCTACTAGTACAAATTTAACCCTTTTTACCTCTATGTTGGCTCCAAAACTCAATTCGCCCCCAAAATTCCCCCCATCGGTTCACATTTCACAAAACCCTAAATCAATTTTCAGGTTCCCTCTCAAGCAAAATTTCCCACCTTTCATGTTCATTTTTCCCTCTCTCACCAAAAACCCCTTCAATCCTATTTCTCATTCATAAAGAAAATACAAAATTGTTTATTCCTTCATTTTCCCTCGCTCACAAAAAACCCTCGTTCACTATATGCTGACAACCCCCATTCACCCTCGTTTCTCTCTGACTTCGATCGATCTTCCCATGTTGACTCCCGTTTGCGATTTTGCTCAGCTGAAAGTACTCACACATGGGATTCAAAGCTTCATGGGTCTCTTTCGCACCCAAGGGTTGTTCTTCCCGTGAGTTCCACTTTCACGACCATCAATTTTTTACTGTTTTTCTCTGTTGTTGTTTTATTGTCTTCTTTTTTATTCTTGTTTGGTTTGGAAATTCTATTGATGAATTTGATTCTGGTGGTTTAGGAAGATTTTAGGGTTTTTCTTTTGATTTGGGGGAAAACTGTGTCACTAGCCAAAATCTCACAAAGAAGTTTTCTATTTTGGCAAAAGTGAATTGGATTAATAATTTTCCTAATTCTGTTGCTTTTTAGATTTTGAGTTAAAGTATTTATAATTGACAGATTCATGTACACATCACTTGATAGTTTCTTTACTTAATTTAGTACCAGTTATGAATTGGAAGAGAAATTAAAATTGGGAGAATTTTCTAGATTTTGTTTTAGGTTTAATTTGAATGAAAATAATAACAAGTTTATAGATAGAGTTTGTGATAGGTGTGTGTAAAAATAAGAATTCCATGATTGGTATTTGTGGATGCATTAATTATGTATGAATCTCTGTAATTGAAATTGGTTGTGCCACTTTCATTTCACTTAATTTGGTATTTGGTTCACATCCTCACAATATATATTGTCCATTATATTGTTGTCTAAGCACTAATTATTGGCATCTTTTAGGTTATTGCAGACCCCGACAGCGACATGTGCGGATAAATTGAACTTTCGAAGTTTTATTACAACATGACGGTGACAAGATGGAGTGAGCCACTGTAAGCACAGGGCACCTACCAATCCTCTATGTACCCCGATCTATATTGTGTGTTTTGAACTTCGGTGAGTGTGTACTGCATATTTGGATGTTTATTGGTAATTACGTTTATTCTATGGTTGTGACTTTGGTCAATAAAAGTAATGATATTATATCATTGAAATGGACCTCACATTTTGATGCATAGTTATTTTAATATGATTTTTTGCACATGCTTTGACTATTGATGAATTGAAGTGTATCTAGGCATGAATAATACTTTGAAACCATGTCAAAGTTGGTCTTCTTTTGATGGTGACTCTGTTGTATAAAAACTTGGTGTTATGATAGTTGGCATATTAATCATTAATGCATTGAACTACTCATAACATATTTGATTTTGATGCTCATTGTGTGTTTATGTCTTAGTTTGGTTGGGATGATCAAATTTTAATACAAAAATTTAATACTTTAAGAGATAGTCTAATAATACTAATGGTGTAAACTTGATGTAATAAAGTAAATCTGTATTGTATAATTTAATATCCAAAGTGAATTGATTTGAATACTTTAAAAAATAGTCTAATAATACTAATGGTGTAAACTGATGTAATGAAGTAAATCTGTATTGTATAAGTTCATAACCAAAGCGAATTGATCATAGAAATCTATTGTTGTTTATGGTAGGGAGTTGGGGGGCATTGTTGAATTGGTGTCTAGTTACTTGCCTGCTGCATATGATAGTCTTCAAAAAGTTGGAGGCCTTTGTATTGCTCGTAATGGTTGCCGTTTCAGGGGATTTGTAGCCCATGGTGTTCAACCTGACGTAGTAACAATAGAAAAGGTAACTAAATTCTTCGCTCCTTGTATTTTCTTCTATAGTATTGGTGATGTTAGACGAAAATGTTTGATGCTTAAAGTTGAACTTGTCACTGATATACATTGCATGTGATGGACCATATGAAAGGTAAAGAATCAATATCTATAGGCTAAGCTGTTCTGGATTTTGTGTAATCAAGGATTTGATTCATTTCTAAATGTTTAGGATCTCGAATTTGGAGTGAGTTATATAACTAATTTTAAATCTGATTTATAGAGCTAGGAATATAATCTAATCAGCTGTTTCTAGCCATATTTTTATATGTTTTCTATGTAACTGATCAACTTTTATGCTGTTACCACAGAATTAGGAGTGTTGATTCGAAAAGGTGTCTATTGTGGAAATGTGTTCAGAATTACACCGCCCTTATGCTTCAACAAAGAAGATGTGTGTTGCATTAGTCTCTACTTCTCTCTTTTGTTTTTTTTACAATACTTCTCTCTTTTGTTAACATCACATAGTTAGAAAAGATTAATTATGATTGTACAATGTAGAACTTTTTATGTCAGCTCTATCTATTAATGAATCATTTTGAGCCAATCTTCATCATTTATTGTTTTGAAATTCTTTCTCTGCAGCTTTCTCACCGTCGCCGTTAAACTGTGTTCCGTCGTCGTCACCGCAAAATCGTGTTCTGTTGTCGTTGTCGTGCTACGTCTGAACAAATCTCAGGTTCCTTCTTTCTCCTTCCCTTTACATCTCTAGTTGCATGTGCTTTTTGACTTAGTGGTTGTGCTTATTTGATTTATTTGATGTTGAAACTGGAGAAATTATAAATTAAGCTAATAAGCTATAATAAGCTTTTAATAAGCTGCTTAGTAATTGTTTTAATTTTGCTGCATTTGTTGTTATAATAAGCTAATTAGCATCTTTTTTAATAAGTTAATTGTTTTAATAAGCTGAACAAAATAGTAGAATTTTGTAAAACTGATGTAATAAGCTATAAGCTATAATAAGCATTTAGAAATTTTCAATTAAGTTAATTAGCTATAATAGGATTTTTACATAGTATCTTTTGTGAGCAATACATAGTATTTTTAATATTATTATTATTACTATTTTCAAAAGAAGTTGAAGAAGAACTGAATTTGTAGTACTAATGGAAAAACGACATTTGAATTTGGTTTATCTACAATATCCAATTTTCTTGTCACTTTTTTCTTTCCTTTCTTTTCCTACAATATCCAAGAGAAGTTTTACATAAAGTCCATTATTAAGTAACTAAGAATTGAAATAAAATGAAGATATGAAGACTCACATAAGA
This sequence comes from Medicago ruthenica, assembly GCA_018208015.1. Taxonomy (NCBI): domain Eukaryota; kingdom Viridiplantae; phylum Streptophyta; class Magnoliopsida; order Fabales; family Fabaceae; genus Medicago; species Medicago ruthenica. The sequence continues at coordinate 94,945,478 of CM031377.1, read as the reverse complement.
TGGTACAGGGTTAGAGGCAGCAGTTATTGGTACAAGGTTCACTGCAGAAGTTGGCTACACAAATGTGTTTTTATAAGCACTTCTGGTTGTTGTTGCTCTAATTCTTCTATCTTCTTATAACATGCATCGCGTCTTTTTGTTTTTCTCTTTGCTGCTTCATTTGGTTTAACATTGCTTAGAGCGTTTACCTTAGGCATCCCCTGATATAACAAACACATCAGAATTACTTTGTTTACCATATCAGAATTATAATTTTTTGTTCACTCATATTTGAGTATAAACCAGTTGGTTGGATGTATCAAGAGAGAGCATTGTACAATATGGGAAGAGAAAAAGGTTTTGATTTGGATTTTGCAACTCAACTTGATCCTTCACTTTCATTTCCGTATAAATATAGAGCATTGGAAAAAGTTGAGGAGAGGCAAATAAAGGAAGGGATTATGGAGTTAGATAAGTTTCTAGGATTTAAGCTTTCACCTGATTGTTTAGAGTTGAGGGCTTAGTTGTATATCGTCATTCCTGTCCAAGTTGGGTCTATGTTCTATCCATAGTCCAACTTGAGGGGAGATATTAATGTAAATGCTAGTTTAATTTATTTTTCTGCTAGTTAGTGGATACAACTGCACAACTTATTGCATTAGTTAGGCTTAACTAGACTTTGTTTGTAAACTCTATTTCTTCCACTTCTGTTACAGTGTCTGTACAGTATATATACTGAGATGTGCCTCACTATTTTCATCTCTCAATAATGAAAATTAGTTTCCCTTTATTCAAAGATCAGTGCATCAATACATTGACATGAAATCAGAATATATTGAAGAAATGAGTACAAAAAACACAAGCAGCATTCTTCAAAAAAAAAATGAACAAGAAAACTTTCATATTATTAGTGTCCATGGTAGTGATCAGAAAATACTTTTAAGCCCGAGTCTAAGCGCATCAAAGGTCTCTATAATCGTCAATTGAGTTGTAGTTACATGGAACTATTCATTTGACTTTTAATCAATACTTTTAAGGGCTGAACGCAACGAACTTTTGAAAATTAAATATAAATTAACCATATATATACTATTAGACAAAGTAAAATTCAAAATAACTATGGTCTATACATCATGTAGCAGTAGAATATTGGATAAACACAATTGACAAATTTAGCTAGACCAAAGTTGGAGAAAACGGTGGCTTCATTATCACTGGTATATGCATAAATCTTGACCAAAGGATTGTACTATAAATACTTCTATCTTGGTATCGTTGTTTCACATCTCATAAAAGCATTCTCTTGTTCATTGCTTACCTTTCAAAGTAAAAATTAAAATAATCGTTTCATACACATTAATTGTTTTATTGCATTGTATTTGATAACTTGTGTTATTCTGTTGCATCATTATATATTTAAGGCATGGATCTTAGTTTAAAGCATAAATTTAGCCTTGTTTTTGTTATACTGTTGTTTCCAGCACTATGTAACTGCAAGGAATATTATACCAAATCAAGAGCTTCTTATTATGCCACCTCTGACGGCTATGGGACTCCAAGTATGTAATGTGATCCTCCTCTTTCTAACTAGATATATTCAATATATATATATATATATATATATGATTAATTGTTCAATTGATATATATACTTTATTATATATATTAGGGGGAGCTTGTGGATTTGGAGACTATGGAAAGACAGTCAATGATGGCAGTGTCACAGCTGTGTCTGCAAAATTGTGGAAGAATGGAGGAGGCTGTGGTGCATGCTATCAAGTATACTTTCACTTCACTTTTAATTTCAATATTTCAACAAACCACAGTGAAATAAAAAAAAATTCACATCATTTATATCGAAAGTCTAATTTGTCAAAGTATATTTACATTAATAAATATTTGTTTAACTTTTTACAAAATGCATATAAATGATGATACATGATTTAGGTGAGATGCAAAATACCACAATATTGTGATGACAATGGAGCTTTGGTGGTGGTAACTGACTATGGAGAGGGAGATAGAACCGACTTCATAATGAGTCTACGTGCATTCTCAGGATTGGGACGCAACACAGCTGCATCTGAAAAGCTGAAGAAACATGGAGTATTGGATGTTGAATACAAAAGGGTCTCATGTACATTTAAAGGCAACAATATCGTATACCAGATCAATGAGCACAGTAAAAATCCAGGTTACTTTGCTATCGCGATCCTCTATGTTGGTGGAACGTATGATGTCAATGCTGTTGAGATGTGGCAGGTATGATATTTAACGTCTACCATAAAATTAAGCTATAAGTTAGCAGATAGATAAAAAACTTATCTAACTTTATTACATTATTTATAAAAATATCATAATGAACATCTAAATGACAAGATATATATGAATAACTCTATAAGAAATGTATACTATTATTAGTGCATGTATCTAAAATTTGTAAGTACTTCTAACCAAATACTTTGCCTTTCTCTTAAATATTGAATACTAGCTCTATTATTGTTAAATGAAAAAATTGTGTGAATGATGCAGAAAGAACAGCACAAATGGGAGTCCATGCGTAGGTCTTATGGGGCAGTATTTGACTATGCTAACCCACCCAAAGGTGAAATCAGATTGAGGTTTCAAGTGAGTAGCAATGTTGGGATCAATTGGGTGGAGTCAAGGTTCGCAATACCTGCAGGTTGGAAAGCTGGTGCTACTTATTCCACCAAGATTCAGTCTTCATTTCATAGTACTCTCATTATTGCCTATTCTCTTTCAATTTGACATTTTAACAAGTTTTCTCTTTGTAACCTGTATTAGTGTTGCTGTGGCTAGTTTATTTTGCTTATCCCAATCTTATCCATATCATCAATTATCTCATTGACAAATTGTTTTTTTTCATGTGTTCAGGAACAACTAAGGAAAGGGAAACTCTATTTGTAAAAGGTGAGTTTCTTGTTCTTCAACTTTTATATGATTCTGATTTTAACTTGTGAGATGCTAGGTTATTTTGCTTTATATTATGGGTTTAATTGCAACTTATTGCTACTAGTTTACTAGTTCCTGCTCAACTTCTACAATCTTCATTTCATAGTGGAGGGCCTGCATTTTTGTTGCTAGGTCATTGATTTTTGGCTTTTACATGCCCTGCTGATCTTCATTGTTTAGGTTATGCCTCTGTTAACAAACTTGCTGCAAATGCCTCTGTTAGCATGATGGAAACCATGAACTTCCAACCCACCCACCATTCTATAGACCAAACCAATGAGGAAGACCAAGCTAATGATAATGAGGTTGATGATGATGAAGTTGATGATGATGAGGATGATGAGGTTGGTGATGATGAGATTGATGACGAGTTAGAGTTGGAAGCACAAAATGTTTCTGAATAGATAATTTGATGTGTTTTGTTAATTCACATATCTATTTGGATTAGTATTTTGTTAAGCCTACCACTTGGAACTTTCTTTTGGTTAGTATTATGTATTTTGTTAACACTACCAAGTGCAAAGGCTTTTGTGAATACACAAATCTCCTATGTAATTATATTTTGACTAGTTTATGTATTTAGCATTAAATGGTTAATGTTATTTCTTTCATCATGTTACATTGAATTATTTTGATCTTCTGTATGGAATTTGATAAAAATGTCAGTTATAAAATTACAATATTAAAAAAAATATTGTAATTCTTTTAGTCACAAAACAGTGACCAGTATATTATTCAGCAAACAATTAAAAATAAAATCCAGTTAGCGACCGAATTAGAGACTGTAATTTATAATACAATAAATAAATTTCTGTCACAAATTCGGTCTCTAAATTCGGTGGCTAATTAAGTGGCAAAACCAGTCACAAAATAAGTCACTAAATTAGCTGATTTCAGCCAAGAAAATGGTGTCTAAATCGGTGGCTAGATTCTGTCTCTGGATCAGTCTCCAAAGACGTCTCTATATCAGTCTCTAATTCCGTCTCAAAATTCAGTGACAAAATCGGTCTCTATGTATAGTCACAAAATCAGTCGCTAAAAATCAGTCGCTAAACCGGTCACAAAGGATCAGCGACCAGCCTTTTAGCCACTTTTATTTTTGGTCGCTATTTCGGTCACTAAATCTATCAGTGACCGATTTTGTTGATGTAGCGACTGAAAATTCAGTCTCTAAAAGCCTGATTTCTTGTAGTGATGATTCAATCAATTTTTTTTTCTGGGCTTGTTTGTTCAAGTTTTTCTTGGTTTATATGAACATAATGTTGAAGATGATGAAGATCAAGAGGAAGAATAAGGAAGGAGAAGAAGAAAAGGAAAAAAAAATAGATATTGGTGTGAATCACCGATATCTATTTTTTTGATCCACCGATATCTATTTTTTTTATATGATCAAAAATCACTGATATTATTTTGGTCCTTATAACCGTTATGAAGAATCACACCGATATCTATTTTTTAATTCTTTATATGATCATAACCGTTTGATGTCTATTTTCTAATTCTTTATATGATTATAACCGTTTGGTCTTTATAACCGTTTGGTCCTGCAATCAAACGGTTATAATCATATAAAAAATATTAGACATAAAAAAACTAACTGCGAGGACCAAAATAGAAAACGACATAATACATAAGGAACCAATTTGAGACGTTTTTTTAATTAAGGGATCATTGTGAAATAAAAAATTAAGTTAAGGGATCGAATGATCAATTAAGCCTTATTTTTTTGTCATTTTCAATTATGTTATCTTAATAACATACACCACGGTTGTTCTGAAAATCTGGGCAATACAAGGATTCGAATTATATAATCCGAAAATGCATATAAAGTGGTTCAGATTATAGAATCCAAACAAATGATATTTTGGGAAAAAAATAAGGCGCGCGAGAAAATGTTAGGGTGAAAAAAGTAATAGTCTATACTAATAGCTTAACTTTTTTTTTTTTGGACAAATACTAATAGCTTAACTTGTTAATCATTAATAGATGAGATAGAAAGGATTATTGGGGTAAATCCTTGGATGATTAGTAAGTTAAAGTAAGTGAATTTGAATCTATAAGAGATTTGAGATATAGTCATTGATTATTAACAACTTACTCTCAAACTAGTCCATTAAGTTTTTGAGTTAATGATTACCGTGTTATGGAGCGTTAGGAATTCTAGCTTACAACAATTGAATCTCATTTAATTACAATTCCTAACTTAAATGATATATTTGGGACACAAAAAACCTCGAAGGATGAGGTAATTAGATAAGGTAAAATACATTGTTGATATATACTCCCTCCGGTCCTATATATAAGAAAATTTTCAAAAAAATTCTTGGTCCTATTTATTAGAAAATATCACAACTTTTAAGGTGTGATTATTGTTTAAAAGACTTTTATACCCTCATTTAATGTTTGTCTTTTTAAAATTAGTGGGTGTATTTAATGCTTCACAATTTTTTATGAGGGTATATTTGTAAAAATATTCAAAAAGTTACACTAATTAAAGAGTGTATTGATTTTAATGTTTTTTGGTTTTTCTTCTTATAATAAGGACCGGAGGGAGTACATGTGAGTTACTCAGCAGAATACTCTATATGGAATTTAAAGAGTACTCTGAATATGATTAATGTAAAATAAATTGTTTGCCTTAGAATTGGTAGACGCCTTTTAAGGTAAGGTAAAATACGTGAAATTTTCCTACCAACCGAATAAGTTTGCAGCGACTTGAATAATGAGAAATAAATAGTACACATTATCAATAGTGTTTTAAAGGAATTTGTTTAGATTTTTTTTAACAAGTCAAAATGGAATATATTACCAGAAACTGCGAGTCCTTACTAGCACAAGGTGTGCTAGAAGAAACCTCGAAAATGTACCGTTAACAATCAGCCAACAAAAATAAAGAACCATTCACAATTAGCCGATACACATACAAACAAGAGGGTTCGACCACCACAAATGAGAGCATAAACCAAGATTAACATTATAGACTTTCAACCACCAAAAAGAATTAATTTTAACTTTATCTAACAGTTGGTGAATAATGCTTTCCTTTGCCTTGAAGATTCGGTTGTTCAGTTCGTTCCACAGAACCCACACACAACAAAGCCAAATAAGTTGCAAAAAGGAACGACGAACACGCAATCCTCCAGAAGAATGAATAAACTGGACAAGATGATTAGGTAACAACCTCGGATCAGCTGAAGATATACCAATCCAAGACCTAACCAAATTCCACAAAGGGGCAAGAACGAGACAATCAAGGAACACATGATGAGTTGTTTCCAAACCGCCGCAACCAGTCACACAAAATTGGGAGTCCTTAGGAATGATGTTGCGCGTCACCAGATTATCCTTAGTCGGCAACCTGTTACGGAGGAGCCTCCAAGCCAAGACAGAAACCTTCAAAGGCACTTGTTTGTGCCAAAATATAGTCGAAAGTAGCATCCACATAAATAGAGTCCTGAAAAGTAAGTAAATTGTATGCAACCCTCACAGAGTAGCCTCCACAAAGGTCATGCCGCCATAACCACTTATCTGAAAGGTTAGAATGCAAAGAAAAAGCAGAAAGCAAACTTCTACACTCTCCTAACAACTCCTCCTCCCACGCCCTCAACTGACGACGCCACTGCCAAGCTGCCTCACCTTCCTCCCACCCCAACGTGCACATACCCGCAACCGTACTCAGCTTGTTATTAGAAAAGTGAAAAAGGCGTGGGTACTTCGCACACAGAGGGGCCCCACCTAACCATGGATATGTTCAGAAAAACGTATCAACTCCATTACCAACCCTCTTCTCAATACTATCAGCGAACCACCCCCTTCCGACAACACCCACACCATCCCGAATTTTCGCAATCTTCTTCCACCACAAAGAAACACTTCACCCCCCAACCGCCAACCTCCCAGCCTCCTCTTCATACCTAGAAACCAACACCCTATACGACAGACCTACTCTGTCAACTAACAACCTCCAACACCACTTCCCTAGCAAAGCAACATTGAACTCCCTCAACTTCCTAACCCCCAATCCTCCAAACTCCTTCCCTAAACAAACATTTTTTCAACTGATCCAAGACAATTTCCTATTATCCTCACACCCTCCCCAAAAAAAATTTGTCAATAAATAGAAGAGATTATACCTGACGGTGCCTTGAAGAAGGAAAGAGCATAGACAGGAAGAGAAGTCAGGACAGACTTAAGCAAGATCAAGTGACCACCAAAAGAAAGAAAATGACTCTTCCACCCAGTCAGTCGAGGGTCACCACAATAGGAAGGCCTAAGTACATAAAAGGCACCTTCCCCACAGAACACCTTAGAACCGATGCCGCCTCATCCAACCAGGAATCAACAATATTCACCCCTACCAGCATACTCTTATTGAAATTGACCTTCAACCGAGACACCCCCTCAAAAAGAACAAGCACCGCCCACAAAGCACGAACATTGGCCCAGCTTTTGACACCCAACAAGAGTGTATCATCCGCAAACTGAAGATGAGGGATAACTGTAGAGTTTGTAGAACTGATGCTATAGCCCGTAAAATATTAGACTAAACTAAAGTACTCATCATAACATTCAATCCCTCTGCTGCCAATAAAAAGAGAAAAGGTGAGAGAGGATCACCTTGTCTAAGGCCCCTCTCCATAGGAAACTCATCAATGGGGCTGCCATTAACTAAAACAGAAGTTGTCGCTGATCCTACACATTCTTTGATCCATTTCCGCCACAAAGTTGGAAATGACATCCTTCGCATAACAACATCGAGATACCTCCAGTCCACCGAATCATAGGCTTTTTCAAAGTCGACCTTAAATAATAAAAGTTCTTTCTTTAATTTCCTAGCCTCATCCACCACCTTATTTGCAATCAAAATCCCATCTAAAATTTGTCTATCTTTAACGAAAGCTGTCTGAGCCTCATAAATAACACTTCCAATAACCAACCTCAGTCTATTTGCAAGAACTTTAGCCAGAATTTTATAAAGACTTCCCACCAGAGAGATAGGCTGAAAATCATTTAATTTCTGCGGACTTCCAACTTTAGGAATAAGGGCTATAAAAGTAGAATTAATACATTTTGCCAATTTACCATTCCGATGGAACTCCGAAATAAACCGCAAGATGTCATCTTTCATAATATGCTAAAACTCATTCAGAAAGCCAAAATTAATACCATCTGGACCCTGACTCTTATAGCTGTCACAATCCCATACTGTAACTCTAACTTCTTCAACTGAAAAAGGTTTGACCAAACTATCACCTTCCAAAATTGACAAAGAACAAAACTGCAAGTCATCCACCAAGGGCCGATCCATGCTATGAGCTTTAAAATGAGATGAAAAATGCGAGAACATAGATTGGCGGATAGGCTGAACGCCCTCCACCCTCAGACCATCCACCAAAATAGAAGATAAACCGTTTCGACTCCGACGACTAGATAGAACAGAATGGAAATACTTGGAATTTGCATCACCATCACAGAGCCAACTGAGTCTAGACTGCTGCCAACAAATGCTAGTATTCATCCGAGACAAAGAATGAATGTTCAACGAAATATCACGTAATTTAGCAATCTCATTATCAGTCAGCACCTGGTCTTCCCCCTTACACTCTAAGTCGGATAAACGAGCCTTGAAAAAAACAATTTTACCCTGAATATTCTTTGAATTAGAGGCGTACCACTCTTTAAGAGCCAATTTAATCAATTTCAATTTTTCTTTCATAACATAGCCGCCCCACCCATTAATATGTAGGGAGTTCCATCTATTAATGACAAATTGCTTATAACTAGGAATATTTTTCCAACACTTTAACATCCGCAAAGGCCGAGGACCCCAATTTTCCTCATCCACAGAAACACAAAGGACAATGATCTGACAGACCCTTCAGCTGAGCCATTTGCAAACAATTAGACCAGGCCAAGCATCACTGCTCTGTCAGCAGGAACCTGTCAATCCAACTCATGGAAAGGCCATGGCCCTTATACCAAGTAAACTTTCGACCACACAAAGGAAGATAAACAAAACCAGTAACATCAATGAACTGATTAAAGGAGGCATGATCTGAAGGCTTGAAACCGTGTCTCACAGACCGACTTTCCTCATTACTACGGACAACATTAAAATCACCACAAACACACACCTACTTCCCACCCAACAGCTGTAAACGACTAGTTAAAGAAACCCATAACGCCTGTTTTGCCATATTATCACAAGGAGCATAAATGTTGAATAAATAGAAATCCACATTAGACTTGATAAAGCGGCCATAAATCATCACCCCATGGTCAAAGTCAACAGAAGACCAAACCTCCACTTCCACAAAATTCCACAAAGTCAGTAGACCCCCCGACGCCCCCGCAGAGGGACGAAAAGAGTACCTGTGAGGCAAAGGACCCCATAGAGAAGCACATAAGCATTCATCACACACGCCCAACTTAGTTTCCTGGAGACACAAAATAAACGGATTCTTCTCACCAATCATATTCCTAACTTCCTTCCTCTTTTCCATCCCACCGAATCCCCTTACATTCCAAGAAATAATCTTCATAAAACATCCTAACACCCCTCACCGCCCCCACACACCACTAACAATCCTCACCCGCCCTCCCCTCGCCCTCGCCCTCCACCACGCCATTCGCCTTCTTCTTCCCTCTCCCCGCTACGGACAACACGTTAAAAGTATTAACATTATCCCCATTAAACTTCACTCCTATAGCTTTGCCAATTCCCCACACATCCTCCACCGCCACCCTCTCATTCCCCTGCATAACAACCCAATGCTCCCAATCCTTGTTAACTGATGCTGAAGAGGAGACAAAATCTGAAGAAGCCTGATAAACCACCTCAACAGAGTTGCAAACTCTATTCCTCCCACTACGCCATCTGATTTTCAGAACCTCTTTACGATCTTTGCTTGGTAACCGAGCCACTTTTTTTCAACTTTAACATAGTTTGACGAAGTGTCCCACCTGAATTCTTTTTATGTGGAGCTTGCACTGAATTGTTATTGTGATCACTATGAGGTGTACTCTTTTTCTTAAACTTCTTTTTAGAGGAAAAAATAACACCCGTATCTCCGTAATTTGTTTAGATTTGTTTGCGAGTTTGGAGGGGAAGTGAGGGAAGGGGTTTGGAAAAAAAAAGGAAGGAGCAAGTGGAAGAAATATATGACATTGAAAGTGGAAGACTTTAGGGTTTCAATTATCTTCGTAATACAAAACCCTTCTCATTTGAGGAACTCAAATTGTATTGGAGGAGAGTTTTGGGGGTTTTGGAGGGTTTGCATGAATTCTTTAAATTTTTATATTTTATTTATTTAAATTTTTTTATAACTCCAAACTAGTTTCTCTTATGGATCCAATTATTTATTATTATTATTATTATTATTATTATTATTATTATTATTATTATTATTATTATTATTATCCGTATTTTATTAATTAAATTATTGTTTGAAATTTTTACAATTTTTGTTGTAAGATTGTCAATGTTTTTTATTATATTTTTGATGAAGTAGTGTGGTGGCTAGAAATTGACATTTTAAGGTGAATAAGTGAGATGTCCGGTGTTTGTGTATTATCACAAGACTTTTTATTTTGTGTCCCTATTAACATGGCTAAACTCACGAGATTTTTTATTTCGTGTATTATCTAATAAATTTTTTTGAGGAAGTGTATTATCTAATATTTGTCATCATTATTTTACATGGTTTTAAATTTAAATTATTTTTCCCGTACATGGAACGCGTCTTTCTTGTGAAATCCTTTTTTTTTACGCATTTTGAAATCCTCAATATGCTAATTATTGTGGAAGAACTCAAGCTTATGAATTAACTTGAACATTGAAAGAGAAATTTTATTAATAATCAAATAGCTGAGAAATGCATCAACGAAGAACTATGCATGAACTATAATGTGACTACGACAGAACACAAATTAAGGGCACTTGGGCCCTCCTTTCTTAGTTCTCCAGTTCCATATGTAAGTGACTAGGACCTCCAGTTTCCAGGAGGTATATAGCATGGACATCTTTCCTTGATAACATATGTTACCGATACAACACACAAATGGTATCTACAACAGTCGAAGCAATAGCCTACACATTGCTTCTCGTTCACAGGATCTTTTGAACAACGATCATTACATGTAGGCTCACATTCTGACAAAAAACCATGATTTAAATGGTAAATAATGCTTGCTTCATGTATGATAGTAAAAATAAGGGTTAATATATGTTTATCTCCTGTAATATTAGCGGTTTTTGGTTTACCTCATGTAATTTATTTTTAGATTCCAACCATGTAATTTAAAGATTTTTTGATTTTGGAAATTCATGAATTTTGACCAGTCAAAATTCATGATATGTCAGGGGTGTAAATCAGAAACCGCTAATATTACAAGGGAAAACATATATTAACCTAAAAAATAATCTTGCTTCTAGAAAAATAATAGCTAGAATTAGTACCTTCAGGACGAAGAGATCCATCTGGAACGGCCTGCAGATTTTTTTTTAATTAAAATTAGAAAGAAAAAGAAAAGAAAAAAGATGTTAATATTATGAAAATGTTTAGCAAACCAGAAATATTATATATGCAACTTTTTGGGTTTATTTGAAGGCATTGCCTTTCATTTTACAGAACCCAACGAACATCAGTAAAATAAAAGTTTTCAATTATACTTCTATGATGTAAAGGGGTTCTGAAAAATATTAAGAGTGAAAATACAGAGAATGAATCACTCACATAGACATCTTGAATCACAAAAGATGCGACAAGCATGAAAAGAAACGTACAAACAAGTTTAGCCATAGCAATTTGGTTGGTATTTTTACCCTCACTTGTTTTGCACATTTTCTCTCCTTAGGCTTGAGAGTTTATATAGATGCAAATGATAACACAATTCAATTAATCTCTTCAACTCTCAACTTTTTTAATGATATATTTCTTTGACGGGTTTTAATGCTCTATATTGAAATAAAAAGTAAAAAAAATAATTACTTTCTTTATATATTTTTTTGGTCAAGACTTACTTTATTTATATATTTTTTTGGTCAAGACAGTAATGAGACTAAATATTACTTTATATTAATTGGTCAAAAAAAAATAATTGTATTAATTTTAGAAAACTATACAATTGAAAGTAAATTAATTTTTTAGATAAAAGCAAAATTTTAATATTAAAAGAAAGAAAACATAAAAGATTAGGGGCAAAACCAATCCCAATAAAAAAAATAAACGTTTAGTTTGGTAACCCTAACATACCAATAGAGAATAAACCTATGAGGGTTATTGATGGACGAAATTGACAAATGCACTAAATCTTAACAAGTAATAAAGTAGTAAGTTTATCGTTCTCCACATGGATTGTCGTTCAACTTAGTAATTAATAAAACTTATTTTAAAGGGTGAAAGTAAAGTAAAATTGAATAGAATTGCAAGGTTGAATTACCCTGCCAAATGCAAGATTAGGTTTGTGATTCAGATAATTAACGGTGATTAGGGAATCATTTGAATCCCCGTTCGTCTTTGTTGGAATTAAACTTTGCGAAATAAACAGCTATGTGTGCTACTTATGATTTAATGAAACAAGCGGATAAAACTCTCACGAAGGTTCTCACAACAACTATGTGTCAGACTAACCTAGGTTTCGTACGGCGTTATTGTCCACAGAAGGGAGTAATAAATGGTCGGAATTTAAACCTGAACTTAAACCTCTATAAGAAGTGGTAATTAGAAAAGCCAATGGAACTGATAAAATTTCGGGTTGTCAGTGCCTATTTTTATCCTACGGATCATTCTTCATGATCATAATTAAATTAACCAATTGAAAAAAGCATAATGAACAAGCATGATCTAATTTAAGTTGGGCACAATAAAAGCATAAATTGAATGAAAACTTTATTCATGATATCCAACAAATAAGAAAAAGTTCATCACGATACCCTAATCAAGAGGTTTAGTTGTTCATGGCAACATACATCATAACAAAAAATAGAAAAACATACCCTAGAGAGAACAAGAGAAGGAAGAAATCATGCCTTGAAGCTCTGATGTTTGACCCTTGCCTTAAACCGTCAGTGTTATGAATGAATAATAATGAGCAAGGGTCACTATTTATAGCAAATGGTTAGGTAGGGTTTAGGAGAAGAAAACTGGGCTTTTTGCACCGATCCAACTTGGGAAACAAGCTGCAGGCAAAATTTACCCGCAGTCAGGCGCTAATGGCGCATGCAGGGGTGCTAATGGTGCCCAGGGCAGTAACAACACTGCCGCAGGCGCTAATGGCTCATGAGGCAGCCCACGATGTTCAAATTCTTGCGTTTTTCTCCAGTTTTCGATCGTTCTTCCGTCTGGAAATTCCTAGGAACTTGAAATGAATTTTCTTCACTTTGTATTGTCTTCAAAAACCTCCTAAGAACCATTGACTTCAATCTTCATATCCTTGATCCTTCACGTGATGTCTTGATTTGTCGATTTACATGATTTCTCACTTCAATCTTCATATCCTAGGATAAAAGTGAATTACAACGACTCGAGTAAAAACAATATAATATGTACCTCAAACCATTGACAACTCCTCTATCTCTCAACTTATTTGTCTTCAAATGCAAAGAAAAATACTAAAAACATAGCCAAAAATGTCATATGATGCTCTGTCATCACAACCCCAAACTTAAACCGTTGCTTGTCCCCATGCAACACAATAGCAAGAAGTTAGAATCTACATGAATTTAATGAATAGAAGATACCTTTCCGGAGACTTTGCTCATATTGTCATTCCTTTCACCATTAGACTTGACTAACTTACCACCTCCATGCAAGCGGAACAATCTTAGAGAAGATACTCTTACTTTCAACATCATATAATTCCAAGATACACGTATGTATCTCCTAAAGCCAGTGGGGCTGGTTAAGGCATTTGCCAAACTCCAGCTGTAATGTGATTGTACTTTGATATGAGATTGAAGCAGTTCTAAACAAACATTCAAGGTATATATCATCACACACACACACACACACACACACACACACACACACATATAGAGGTCTTTTCAAGGTTATAACGTGGCTAAGGTTAAGGTGAGATATATTTGGGAAAGTAGGCTAACAAACACTTTGGAGTTAGTTCCTAAGGATTCCCTATTTGGAATACTTTGAAAACTTTATCATCCAAATCATGTAATTTCATTCATAAACTATATCATAACCATTGTTATGAGGTACTAGCTTTCATTTTGGAGCCAGTTCAACAAATTTGGGCACTAGTAGTGTAAGACCCCGATCCCCGAGAACATTATAAAATGATAAATCACACATTATCATACATCAAGGTCTCATTACTCAACATTGTTGAAGCAGTATTTCATACAACAAAAGTAAGTATTTTCAATTATCGTCTCCTCAGGGATTAGGTGTGTTACTTCGAACCGTTCAACAATCGGTATTGTTTTGAGTTAAGGGTTTGTACAATTGGTTTCATAAAATAACGGAATATAAATGCGGGAATTAAAACGACAAGTAATAGGGAATAAAAGCATTGGAATTAAAGTTCATCAATCTTGCAAAGAATGTAATAAATAAATCATGCATATGAATTTAGCGTTTTAGCATAAATATCACGTATCGCTCTACAATATCATTGATTTCCCAAATGACATCGTGAAATCGATCGTATCGTTTAATCGACGATTTCCCAATCAATCAAACGATCCGAAAGCATTACGATCCGAAACTTTGTGCAATTATCAAAACCCAAATCCATTTCTAGATTTTCTTATTTTGATAGAAGATTATTCTTAAACATAGATTCAAAAGTATTTGTCAATATCATTTGAATCAATCATGAGAGTGAAAAGCAAGAATAACTTCATAAACACTTAAATTGCTAAATCATATATTCACATAATCATTTATTACATCAAAGCTAGAAAGATTACCTCTAATCCCTAACAAAGGGATGTTAGTTGCTCATTTTCATGACAACTATACAAAAGATAAGAGAAAAGATGAAGATCATCACCCAAAGTCTTGATTTCCCAAAGCCCTTGGTTGATTTCCACAATTCAATCCTTTTGCTCCTTGAAGATCATTACTTCTAGCCCTAATTACTAAGTCCTAAACTACTACTAAAGCAATCCTAACAATTGGAAGAAAAAATTCTCAAAGTTCTCCAACTGATTATTGAGAAAATGAGCCAGAAATGCTTTTATAATCTGAATTTTTGCACGCTCGCTACAAGCGATGTGCTGGTCGCTTGTAGCGAGGAAGTTTTATGGCCAATGGGGATCCTCCACGTCAGCATGGAGCCTTAAACCGCCCTTGGTCGCTTGAAGCGACCAGTCCATCGCTTGTAGCGATGAACCTCTGAAAATCCCTGCCTAGGCTCGCTTGAAGCGTGGCAACTGGCGCTTGAAGCGATGAAGCCTTCAAATTCCCTGCCTATCCTCGCTTGTAGCGAGGATGCGTGCGCTTGTAGCGATGGCTTTGATAAAAACTTCATTTCTTTGCTCAGCATGATCAATCATAAATTTCCTGCAATAATAACATGGGGTAAGGCATAGGATCACAAATATAGCATTTGAACCATAAATATGGGCTTATCCTATGATAACTTGTGAAATAAGTAACATAAGTGCCTTAATTAAATGAACAATTTAACCACTTTCAGGCACTTATCAAACATACATCTCATATAAATATCCAATATAAAAATTTCATCAATTATATTCATAGCACAACGGAAATAAAATCATAACTCAAACGTCATGTCTCGGATCATAACATAATATCTCAACGTAAATATAACAACATAAGTTTGATCATAAAGATCTCATAGCATCAAAACAACAAAAGTAAAATCCCCAAGTCCTAGATCAGAGCTCCTAATCTAGACTTCATAAGAAAGCAATAACATGGGTAGGCATCCAGCCGTCCTCATCAAACTCACATGCAATAGCTACTCCTCAACCTGCACGTCTACATCACAAGGATGAGGCGACAAAAGTCACTGCGGGGGGGTAAGATATAAATTCAACATAAAGGATTAATAAACACATGTAAGTTTAGACAAAACAACAACATCATCATCAATGCATAAACATACATCACAATAAGCCTAGTTCTCATCTTAGAAACATGCATATTTAAATCACATTCAATTACAAGTCTGGTTACCCCATACTTCAAATTAAGATCATCAAGTATGCACAATGTATATCCGTCATCAATTAATCACCAAGTAATCATAAAGATTAATCATATCAATATCTCAACAAAATCCTCATAATGTACATAACACATTCTCATCAATAAGTCATCATCAAATCAAGTCATAACAACTTCATCACATCACAATCATCAATTACACAATTACCACTTAGATGCACAAGTTCACACCAATACATTGCCAAATACGACTCATTATGTATATGCAATGCGCCTAACGACTCTACATGCATGTGGTACCAGGTTGGTTATCGGAATTATTTTACCGAGTGATCCCATCGCCGCTTTCATCATCGCTTAACATCGTCGCTGGACTTGACTCATGAATGAATGCATGTACATATATTATGACTCAACGACATGTACACACATAAGACTCAACACCAACATCATCAACTTTATCATATATTCTTTCATATGATCATCGTCGCTTAATACATCATCATCAAACATTACCATATATATTATTTCATATAATCATCGTCGCTTATCATATATAATATATCATCTTTGCTTATCAAGTAAAATCGTCGCTTATTAAACATTAACATGTCATTCATACCATAACATCACATCATCATTTAACTTCACTCACATCATCACAACACACACATAACAAACAAGGTTGCATTAACCCATTAACTCATCATCATTCTTCACCATTCATACAACATTACTTATTTACTAAGTCCTCATTCAATTCATAACTTAAATCAAGACAATTTATAAGTTTGTCTCAACCAATTAACTTCTAAACTTTCTTATACTTAAGTCCAAGTTAATTCATCAATTACATCATAATTAAACACTCATAGATCAAGTTTAGGGGTTTCAGATCCAACACATGCCTTAGTAACCTTTCAAAAAGGATAAAAATGAAGTTTCGAGCTACAGGTAGAAACGCACGGTCGTGTGACCCTATGTCGTAACTTACACACGGTCCGTTCGTATAGGGCGCACGGTCGTGCGTGTTGCATAGACCAGAAAAGCTGATTTTTACGTTTTCGGCGGAAAAATCCCATTTTAATGACACCTTTCGATCTCAAACGCACCAGACTCAATTACAATCATTTACCTAACATTACTTACTCAATTACCCCTCAAACACAACTTAAACAACTTGTTCATAATCACTTATTTCCAATTTAATCAACTTAATTCAATGTTCGTCTCAAAAATCCATTTATTTTCAAAACAACTTAATTTCCCAAACAGAACTTTACATCAACAATTCCAACCTTCATTTCAACTTAACATAAGCAAAATCACTTAATTCAACTAGCATCCATCAACTTAAATAATTTCAACAACAACTTATTCATTTTCACCAATTTAATCAAAATGCTCATGAAGAACAACAACAATAACTTCAACACAACCAAATTCACAAACTAAACACATACCCATGTTCAAAATCAATTTAATTAAGCATAATCATCATCAGTTATCAGGTTCTTCATCAAATTCATCAAAATTCACAAAGTTACCAAAACAACATAATCAAACATGACTTTTGGTAAAACAACAACATGAATTCATCAACTTAACACATGCTTAATTTAACAATAAAAAAGGAACATGAATTTAACACAAAGAATAATAAGTTCATTAATTTAAGCATAAGCTAAAAACACCCAACTACCCAATTGCTTATTAACAACCTATATGGTGAAAGTAATCTTCCCCCTTACCTCAATTCTCTTAAAAAATTGCTTCCTAGCTTCAATTCCTCCCTTCTAGAGCTTTTCCCTCTTCTTTCTTCCCAAGTTTCTTCCTTTCCTCTATTCTCTCTCTAGCCTCCTTTGTGATTTTTGTGTAAATGTTTAGCTCTACTAACACTAACATTTCTCTTTAAATACTATTGGGCTATGGTTATTCACTCTAATGGGCTTAGTCACATTTCATCACATAATTATTTCTCTGAACTTTTACTTCACTTAAACCTCCCATTTTACTAATTCACCAATAATCTCTAAATTCAAATTTCAAATTTCTAACCTATTACAAAAATGCCACTAACCCTCAAAATGACCAAAATACTAATAAATCAATAAATATAATAAATAAACAATGATAATAAATAAATCTAATACTAAAATGCCACTAACCCTAACCTTCATAACCTATTGCAAAAACTAACCCTCATACCAACACAACAATATTCTACATCTCATTCTATACAACGCTTCAAAAGGTGCCATACCAATACTCGAATGAAAATTGTTGTTGTAAGTAAACTCAATCAACGGTAAACATTCACTTCAACTCACTCCTTGTTCCAACACACAAGCTCTCAACAAATCTTCCAAAGACTGAATAGTCCTCTTCGACTGACCATCAGTTTGAGGATGATAAGCAAAACTCAGTCTCAACTTCGTTCCCAAAGCTTCCTGCAAACTTCCCCAAAACTTTGATGGAACCTTGGATCTCTATCTGACACAATACTAGACGGAATACCATGCACTTTACAATCTGCTCAATGTAGATCGCTGCCAACTTCTCCAAAGACATACCGGTCTTCAACCGAAATCGAATCCATCGAAATTGAATCACTACCAGTCGCAGTCTTCGGCAAACCACTCACAAAATCAATCGAAATACTATCCCACTTCCACTCCGGCACAAAAACGGCTGCATCACTCCAAACGGCTTCTGATGCTCAATCTTGGACTTGTGACACACCAAACAAGCATAAACAAACTCAACGATATCCTTCTTCATTCCTGGCCACCAAAACAACTTCTTCAGATCTTGATACATCTTCGTCGCTCCAGGATGAATACTCAAACTACTCCAATGACCTTCTTCCAAAATCCTACTCTTAAATTTAGGTACATTCGGTACACAAACTCGACCACGAAATCTCAAAACTCCGCTCTCATCCAATCCAAAGTCTACCTCCTTGCCTTAATTAACCAACACCAAACGATCTACAAGCTGTAAATCCACCTTCTGACCCTCTTTGATCTCTTCCAGAATGTTACTCGTCAGCTTGAGCATTCCCAACTTCACACCATTCGACGTTAGCTCACTCACCAAACTTAGATCTCGAAACTGCTCGATCAACTCCAACTCTTTCACCATAAGTGCCGACATGTGTAACGACTTCCTACTCAAAGCATCCGCTATCACATTCACCTTACCAGGATGATAACTCAAATCAAAATCATAATCCTTCAAGAATTCCATCCAACGCCTCTGCCTCATATTCAACTCCTTCTGGTCAAACAGATACTTCAAACTCTTGTGATCATTGAACACTTCAAACTTCAACTCAAACAGATAATGCCTCCAAACGTTAAGCGCAAACACTACTGCTGCCAACTCCAAATCATGGGTCGGATATGAAGGTGAGAAAAACACAAGAAGGGGGGGGGGGGTTGAATTGTGTTAGCTTTTTCTTCTTTTTAACTAAGATCAAGGTTTAGCTTCTGATAAAGTTCAGAATCTAAAGCAATGTTCAAACTTAAATGAAGCGGATGTAAAAATGATAGAGAGAGAGAAGAGAAAGGCACAAAGAAATTATCCTGGTTCCTTCCACAACTCGGAAGTAGTCCAGTCCCCTTGTCACTTACAAGAGATTTTCACTATAATCACAAAGATTACAAATGCTCAAGCACACAAATAAGAGACTTTCAATGCTCAAGCACACAAGCAAGAGACTTCTTACAAACAAAGGTTACAAAGAAAAAATGTTTGATTGAACACTTGATATACAATCAGAGGTGTTCACAAAATACAACACAGTTCACACTCTAGAACTTAAGAATTTTTAAGATATAAAAGTTGTTGAGAAATTCTAAGAGTTTGATGCGAAATTCAGTTTGACAGAGTTTTAGCACTTTCAAAATATTGCAGAGTCTTGGTAAATTCTTCAAGTCTTCAATCCTTTATATAGAGGTTGAAAAGAGACGTTGAAGAGAGTGCCAACGAATCATAGAGTCGTTAGAGAAGCTTGATCAATCACCAATGATTTATTGCTTGATTTGGTTCATTTCCTATGAAGGAATGAATTTGAATCTACTCCTTGATATGGAATGAACCGTTCTTTTCCAAGGAGACACAGCTTGCAGCAACGTACAAATGCACATGGGAATGTTGGAGGTACGGTTTGTACTATGTCCTTTCCTTAAAGTGAAATCCACTGACTTCTCAAACTTGAGAGCCACCATGTCTGAATTTGCAGATGCTTCAGTACCAAACGTCTTCAGCTTTCTTATGTCTGGCTTCCAGATAGTAGGGTGGACATCAACTGATGATGATGGTGCAATTGAGATGGATTTTCCTGACTCACAACCACAACCCGATTCTCAGGTATTAACATTGAATTTTTACTCAATCCATTTGCTTGATCTTGGGTATGTTTTATGATTTAAAATTGATCTTGGAAACGCAAACATTGAATTTTTAACATTGAATTTTTACTCAATCCAAACTTCATCCATTTGCTTGATCTTGGGTATGTTTTTTGATTGATAGTGTTTATTTAACTTATATAGGAAATGCATATCCCTGAAGGACCACAAGCTTTACCATTTGTAGCTGGAAATGTGTTGCCAATTGGTGGACAAACTGCAGTTAGAGCTCCACCAATTAGAGGTTCAAGTTCAACATCAAATATGACTTTCATCCCAACACCTGGGCTTCACCTAAGACAGAGGGTGAATGGACCTACTGTGACAATGTTTGTGCCACCAACAAATGCAAGTTATCAACATCCTAGGAACCCTTGAAGACTCTAGCTTTGTCGAACCTGATTTTGAGAGGAGAAGATAGTTTGTGTCATCAATGTTTGTTGCTCCTTATGTATATTGGATCATGTCAAAATGGGTTTTTGGTTTGGACATGTAGTATGTTTTGATGAATCTTGAATTAGTATTTTGGTTTAGGGTATTTGAAATAGTTTTCAAAACAAGATATTAGACAATGTTGGTTATGTAAGTTATCTTCTTTTTGGTTATGTAATGTCTATAACAATGGCTACCTATGAAGCCTGGATACGTAGTACGGGTGCGGGTACGATACGATACGGGTACGTGGATACGTGAAATTTTAAAATTTAGGATACGATACGGCTAAGATACGTTAACAAAATATTTAGATTAAAATTTATATGCATGTAAAATACTTGAAAAAAATTAGCATTGATTACTCTTCAATAATATATAATCATAAAAGTCACAATTTACAAAAAATAATACATGTGATCAAAATAAAAAATGAAATATTTTTCGTATGAATCATATTCTATTTTCATTCATATGTTAGAATATCAACAAATGCATCAATAAAAGAACTCAAAACAAAGTTTGTTTAATGTTGATTGATTGAATCTCCTCTCTCTCGTTACTTTCATCAACCAAAAACATAATTTTTAATTGGTTAATCAAAAAACAATTATAGTGATTCATATCTTAAATTGAATCATATACATCTCCATTGAATTTTCACAACACAGTCTCACTTTTTTACCCTTCATTTTTTTCAGGATACGTCTATGTGAAGTATCTAATAAGTATTTGTGTGTATCTGTCGAGTATCTTATAAGTATCCGATAAAATATATATTTTAAATTAAAATAATTAATTTCGATACTCCGTGGGTACGTATCCGAGAGTATCCGTGGAGTATCGGTATCCGATACGTATCCGATACGGGTACGTCTCCATTTTGGAGTATCCGGGCTTCATAGATGGCTACATACATTGTTCCTCTTATTTCATTATCATGTTGAAGAATATAATCCACTGTTATGATTATGACTAGCATCTTTTGCATTATTTATGTTGATGAATTCATTCCCACTATATTCATAATCATTCATTCATGTCGACATTATAAAAACTAAATAAAAAATACAATTGATACCCAAAAATACCACATCTTCATTTAATAATATAGTGTTACATCAATTGGAAACGATGATTCATAATCATTCATTATACAAGGTCTTACGCACTATTGAAACTACAAAAACTAAAGCAAAATACATTGTTTCTCTTATTTCTCTTCTTTTGCATTATCATGTTTAAGAATTGCATAATAATAGATGCAAAGACTAAGTACTTCAACATCCTTAGAAATCGTCACCTGATTCCAATTTGCAAAATACAGTGTTCCTCTTATTTCACTTCTTTTGCATTATCATGTTGATGAACTGCATGATAATAGATGCAAAGACTAAGTAATTCAACATCCTTAAATCACCAGCTAAATGTTCCATTTTAGAGTTGAGTCTTGTCTTCCATTTTTCATCAATTGCAGATCTCTTTCCAACCTCACTCCCATCTCCAATCTCTCTCCCATCATTTCTACTTGAATTTTTCTCCTCTCCATTTACAACTGCTTCTGATGCAAGAATTGCCTCCCAGTCATCAAGCCATATAAAATACTCACAATTTCGGGGATCTTTCTGCAATTCCATAAATGGAGAAATAAAAAAAACAAAGGAATAGAATGTGTTGATACAATTTCAGATGGCTTTTTTCTTTGGAATATACCTTGTGAAATGGACATGTGTACAATAGTCTCCCTGTGTTCTTTAGGGTGTTTTCTCTAAACATTGTTGTCCTCAAGTCACAATGACAATCAGGTACAAGAGTTATGGATCAATTTGTATCTATTCTTGAAGAAGATGACATACTCCATGAACCAGAGGGTGATTTGCTGCTATTGTTGTTGTTCCTGTGCGTCGCCCCACCTCCCATCATGTTCAATCTCAATTTGGGTAACGATTCAAAAATGAAGGAAGATAAATTAAGAGAGGAACTGATTTTAGGGTTTGAAATTGGGAACAGAATGTTGTTTGTTCAATGAGGGAGATATGAAGATGAAGATGAACGAAAAATGACCGTTGCAAACTTTCTAATCACCCTCCAATTTAGTCCCTGCTAGTGTGGAAAGCCAGCATTACAACTGATATGCCAAGTCTAACGACCACTTCATCACCGTTAATGCTCAGTTAACATTTTGGACGTGTATGACTAAAGGAACAGACATTGGAGGATTTTTTGGTTCGTTTTATTGATTCAGGGATGAGTCTGAAAGCGAGATACACTTTCAGGGACCAAAATGAGGGTTTACTCCATTAATTTTCAACAAGGGGCAGACATATCAATTTTTTTGTCACAGGATCAGAAAAAACAAATCGCAAAAGTGGGGTAATAATTTTTGTGAAGTTTTACAAACTTTTAGTCTCCATTTCAAAATTATTAGATATCAACATGTAAGAGATGGTTCTTCTTTAGTAAGGTGTGTTTTTATTCACCTATTTAATTTTACATGTATAAAATTGTTTGTTTTATTGTTTTAATTGGTCTACTAATATTTGTTACCTGACAAAAGTTGATTTAGAATGTTGTGACAAGGTAATATCTATGTCTCTTTTCTATCCATATGTTTCTCACTCACTTAACACTTTTTACTTTAGTGTAGCTTTGATGGTTAATTGTAATTTTTATGAATCATTATTACACTATTTTTATTTTCTTATAAGAAACTTCATCAGGCAAACATTGAGATTCAAGTTACTCTATTGTATAGATTAACAAAATATTTACCCACACTTTTTTATTCATATAATGTTTGTTAGTCTAATTCTTTTTACCTTTATTTCTTATGTTTTATATATATATATATATATATATATATATATATAAAATTTATTTATTTTAATTTTTTGAGGAGAAAATTTTAGACTTTGTTTTTACAAAAGTAAAACGATATTCATGTATTTACAAGGATTGATTTTGTCATCCAAAAAGGTCTAACAGGGCAACTTGTTGCCCACTTTCTGTTTATATGTAATTAATCTTTGATATATATTGCATAAATTTCTTCATTGATATTCATTCATTCATTCGAATTGATAGAATACATCATTCAACATCACTAAAAACATAAATTACGAATCTGTGAACAAACTCATAACATCCAAGTTAATAACATATAACGGCAAAATGCCTACACATAATATGATTAAATTAAAGTGACCGGAATATTCATGCTTCCGGATTTGCAACATTGACGCCCAAATCATTGATTGAATAATCGATCTTTAGGAACCAAATGGACATTGTAGTAAGACGGGAAATCAATCAATGCTGCACAAGACGACGAATAACACAGTGCCGCACTCAGACAATGAAATCATGAAAAAAATCAAGATCTATGTGAAAATCACTTATTTATATTGAAACAAAGAGAGAAAAATAAAGAGATGTGATTTCGAGTCAAAATTTGACCCAAAACCATCCAAAATGGAAGAAAGGACCTATTTTAGACTTATTGTTATTGATCAATTAGTTTAGTCGATAATCATTTCAAACAAAATCTTCACAAAATGATAAATGATTAAATCCCATTTAAACGAATGCTTATCAAATCTTGCATATTACAAACATCAAAATTGTATCTAAAAACAATAGATAATCTCCATATTCAAAACATATATCTTTGCACAAAATTGCAACATTATTAATCTTGAATTGCTGATATTATATATATATATATATATATATATATATATATATATATATATATATATATATATATATATCACTAGCCACGTAGCCAAAGGGAATAAATAAGCTCGTCAATAAGATCATCAGCATGGCCTTCAAAAAGTAAACGAACCTGAAGAAGTAAAATCATAATTAAAAAGAGTATCACACAAGAGAGAAGAAAAATAACATTAAAAGGCATAGACAATAAAGCATGTACCTCTCGAATGACATCGTCAAGACTCTTTTCTCTGTCTAAATACGTGTTCACTATTTTTAGAAACGATGTAAACACATGAGGAGCATTTAGAAATCGATCCTGCAGGGAAAAGATCTATTAGACTCATCAAAACTAAAATTTTTAGTTGATTAATTCAACATTGAAAATATTGAAAACTTACCTTCACCTTGCGCAGATATTTGAAAACATATGCACGATCCATCACTGGCCTGTCAGCATATATTCTTTTCATCTTCTGTGTTTTCAAGTCAATAAAAAATTTAGACCATCAGAGAAATCAATGAGAAAATATTCAACAAAAGCCTTGACTTTGTTTTAAGGAAACAAAAGCCTTGACTTAATAAACCAATAAAAATTAGGGTTTCAAAATCAATGAGGATCTCATTTCCCTTTTTTTTTTTTTAAAAAAAAATAGACATTTTCTAAAGATTAAAAAAACCAAAATTTTAGGGTTTCAAAATAAAAAAGAATTTAAAAATTTTACCACTCGGTTAAAGTACTTTTTTTAGAGGACTACTAGGTTAAAGATGCTAAGCTTTCATTTTTTTTTTTGACACAGATGCTGAGCTTTCATAAAACACAAAAATTAAGTAAAAAATAGTGGATCAACAATGTCTAATAAACAGAAAAAGGAAACAGCCCATTCAAAAAATACCCAAGACAAAACTTCGCATCTCACTTTAAATAACAACGCAAAGAAAGAATTTGAACCATATGTTAATGATCAACTTGAAAGAATTATGAATCAAGAAAAACTAAAAGGAGTAAAAATTTGCATACTTCAATGAAACCAATGAGATGATAAATTTGAAGGAATTGAAATTAAAATTTAAATGTTGATTTTATGTAAAGTCCCAAAACTACTAAATTCCAAAGAAACATATAGAAGATGAAAAGGGATGAAAAAAAAAACTAAAATAAATTGCTTTCTTTCACATGTTTTATCAACCTTTGTGATTCTTTAGTAATCAAAAGGAAGAACACAAAATATTGGTCGAGATGGAGCTTATTTTTAGTTTGAATAAATAAGTGAGAAGGAGAATTCACCATATGATGATATATATAAGAAAAGGATGCGAAAAATAAGGGATGGAATGCATTTTTTTAATTTATTTATTTTTGGTCAAAAAATGAATTTTTAATACATATTGTGAAATGAATTTAACTACTAATTGAAATTCTATCAATATTTAATTTGTAAGCAAAGGCAATGTATTTTTTTTTACATATATAGTCAATTCATCGTGTAAATATTTAAAAAAGATATTATAAGAATTAATATAATATACTAATAACATTTACTATGATTTTCTTTTAAAAAAATTAATATGATTTTCTTGAATTCATGCATGTGTAAAATAATTTATATATTTTATTATATTAAAAAGTGGCATCCTAATATTATATTTTTAAAGATTAATTAATAAATGTTCTTCTAGTAATTAAAACGTAATCTGATTATGATATTTTATTTAATTAATTAATTAATAATTTAGTCAAAAAAATAATCTAGTCAAAAAACAAATAAGTAACATAAAATAATGTGATTGTTTTTTTTCTTTGACTCATTAATTAATGAGTTAAAAATTGTTAAAACAAGTAAGATTTTTTATCGATAAAATGTTTACGAGCGTCAATAAATATAATATAGGATCATATCTTTAAAATGAGTTGGCCAACTCAACTAGTTTGAACTAAAGGGTTAAGAGTTGTAGGTTTAAATGCAAACGAAGGAGGAAAAAAAACCTAACCTAACAACTAATTAATAACATTTGTTATTGAAAAAAAACCAAAATTTTTTTTTTTAAAGAAAAAAAATCGTACAAACCTATTAAATTGTTATTTTATTTGTCTAATTACAATTACTCGCTTTGCCCTTGATATAAGACCCCTTCCGAATTTCAGGAATATTAAGAAAAGTGGTTGTAGCATTAAATTTGTAAAAAAAAAAAGTGTTACTATTACATAATTACCCCTACATTTAATGATACAATATAAGACAACATGGGTATCACTGATAATAATATTAGAGATTACTTAATCAAACCTTTTTATAAGCACTACTGACTTTTTTCATATATATTAAGAAAAGTGGTTAGTGAATTTAGTGTGTCCCTTTTATTGGCAAATCCCTCCCTATATCCCTCTTGTGATGCATGATAAAAGTTGAGAAACCTTCAAAGCA
Source organism: Medicago ruthenica (assembly GCA_018208015.1). NCBI lineage: Eukaryota > Viridiplantae > Streptophyta > Magnoliopsida > Fabales > Fabaceae > Medicago > Medicago ruthenica. The sequence goes on along the minus strand of CM031377.1, from coordinate 94,918,383 downwards.
AATAATTTTAAGATAGGGGAAAAGGGGATCACCTTGCTGGGATACAATGAAAAATAACCTATTTGAGGTGGTTGGCTAGAACTTTGGAAAGAGTTTTATAGATGACGAAGGTCCTTCGTACTTTTTGAGTGGTATACTTTGGCCACAAGAGCAATATTAGTATCATTTAAAATTATGAGAAAATTTACCATTTTCCATAAATTTCTCTACCAATTAGAGGCCAAAATTTTGGATAATACCTGGATTAAGACCATCTTGTCTCGAAGACTTATATGGGTGCATAGAATCAGCAGCACAATGGAATTCATCTTTAGTAAAAGGCGGTATGAGAAAATCATTGTCTCTTACATATACACAATGGGATACAACTACTATAATAAGTGGGTGTTCCTCGCTGTTCGACATTAAAATGTTATGAAAATAAGATTGAGTGATGTTGCATAACCCAATTTGATCCTCCACCGCAATATTATCATCACCATGTAGCTTTTTTATGTAGTTTCCCTTCCTTCTTGCACTAGTTGAATCATGAAAAAATTACTATTTTTGTCTCCATCTTTGAGCCAAAAAACATTTGAACATTTCATCCAGTATCTGTCTTCTTGTAACAAAACACAAGACAATCTATTTTGTACTTAAGTTACAGTAGTATCAGAAGTATGATCAATAGTAGCGTGGATAGCTTCTAACTCTCGGCGTAAATTGTTTGTTGTAGCTCGAAAATTAGGTTAATTCTCCTTGCTTCAAGCCTCCATTTCTTCTGTACAATAAGCTAGTTTTTTTTTCATAATAATATTATAAGGGTAATAAGGCCAATTAGCATCCACCCTATGCACTAAACTTTGACCAAGAACCTAGTGATAATTTTGGATTAATATGCTTGCTCAAGCTGAAGAAGGAGATGAGAGTGATCAAAGGAGGCAGCCACAAGTAAATTGATAACCTTTGAGGGGCATGTCGAAGAGAGAGCAGTTACTAACTGCGCTGCGAAAAACATTATATAGTTATGAAGGACTCTCGAAGCCACCCCTTTTGTCATCTCTAGTAAGGAAAGATATGTGGACATAGATGTTGTTGGAACAAAAGTGGTTTGTACAATTCCTCTAAGGTTTTGATGATAACAAAGTATTAAAGAACAATTGAATATGTTAATATTTGTTCAAGTGTGCAGGATCATAGAATATATCCATCAAAGTATTGAATATGTATTAAAGCATCAGAAGTACAAGAGAAGCTTAAAAGAATATGATAGAAGATCTTAAGAAAGGTCAACCAGAAGTCAATGTCTTGGATCAGAAGAAAAGGACGCCTCTCAGAAGCTGAAGTATAACCTCATCAGACTCTGTGAAGATCATCAGACTCAAAAGACCCCATCAGACATGGAAGACCCCGAGACTCAACAGATCATGAGGGACCCAGAATCCACGTCAAATTTGCGTCTTCTATAGCTGTCTCCATCAAGGATCTGAGTGCAGTTTTGTCTTCTTCTGACCACTTGTAGAAACAGACAAAGAACTTCAAGGACAAAGAGAATGAATGGATACTTCCAGTTTCAGCAAAGGATTTTCGAATGACTATCCAACAGAATTATCCATATCAAGCAATGACCCAACTTCCTTGATTTGAATCTTCTCAACGACTCTTAATGCGCTGACACTCTTCTCCAACATCTCTCAAATCCCTGCCTATAAAAGGTGCTGAAGACCTGAAGAAGATTAACAAGACTCTGCTATTTTACTGTGTCATTACTCTATCAAAATCAAATAGCGCAAAAACATTTAGGAATTTCTTATCAACTTTTGTATCGTAGAAATCCTAAAGTCTTAATGTTAGTTGATTAATAAATAATCCAGCTTGTTACAAGTTCTGGGTCTCAGAGTCTGAAGGTTCAGAGTCTGAGGTTGTTAGAGTTTGTTACTTAGCTTGTACTTCAAGCAATCTAAGCTTTTGTATATATATACCTTACACAGTGAATAAAAATATATAGATGTGAGTTGCCGTTATTTCTGTTACAACTTCTTCTCTCTCTCTCTCTCTCTCTCTGAGTGTAGTGTGTGAGTGAACCAAGTCAAAAACTCCATTGTTGCTCAAGATCCAACATTTGGTATCCAGAGCATGGTTGTCGAAGCTTGAAGATTGAAAATAATAGTGCAAGTGAGGTGAGTGAAACCTTCAACGGCGAAAAACGCAGTGAGTGAGCAACAATGGCGAATCTGAACGAACATTTTTTTATTTATTGATGGAAGAAACTACGACCCATGGAATATGAAGATGAAAGCGATTCTTGGCTCTCAAGATGTGTGGGATCTAGTGGTGAACGGCCTTGATCCGCTGCCGGAGAATCCAACCGTGGCGCAACAAGCGACGTATAAAGATGCGAAGAAGAAAGATTGCAAAGGCTTGTGTATTCTTCACCAGTGCGTGAATCAAGCAATTTTTTAGAAGATTGCAAGATCGGAGTCGAGTAAAGTGGCGTGGGACATTCTTGCGAATTCCTATGCCGGCGATCAGAAATTGAAGAAGGTGCGATTACAAACCTTAAGGAGACAGTATGAATTGATAGGAATGGAAGAAAACGAAAAGATTGCTGATTACTACCAAATGCGTTCTTGTGGTGAAACCTTAACTGATGAGTCAAGTGTGGAGAAGATTTTGCGATCTGTAAATTCAAGATTCGATCATGTCACGATAGCGATTGAACAATCAAAGGATCTGTCAGAAATCAAATTGGAAGAACTTCAAGGCACTCTTGAAGCACATGAGCAATGAATGAATGAAAGGAAGGCTGCAAAATCAAGTGTTGAACAAGCATTGTTTGCACAAATTGGTAACACTAAAGGTGATAATCAACGAGGGCGTGGAAGAGGCAGAAACAATTACAGAGGAGGAAGAGGTAGAGGTAACAATTCTAATTCAAACTATGGTAGAGGAAGTGTTAGTAACAACATCAGCAATGATAATCAGAAGAGCAATAACAATGAAAACTATAGAGGTAGAGGTGGTAGAGGTGTGAGAGGAAGAGGAGGTAGAAAATCTGATAAGAGCCATATTCAATGTTATAACTGCAACAAATATGGTCATTATGCTGATGAATGTTATAGTAACACCAATAATAATGATGCAAAACTGGCACAAGAGCAAGATGAGAAGGAAGAGGTTCTGCTGATGGTTGTAGAAGAGAAAATAAGTGAAGAAACATTGAATATGGTAACTGCAACAAATGAAGGTGATCATGGTGATGAATGGTTTCTTGACACTGGGTGTTCAACATATATGTCAGGCAGAAAAGATTGGTTTATTGAGATGGATCACTCTATCAAAAGTAGGGTGAGATTTGCAGATGATAGGACAATGAAGGTGGAAGGTGTAGGAAAAGTAAAGATTAAGAAGAAAGATGGCTTTGTGTGCCTCATATCTGGTGTGTTATATGTCCCAGGAATGAAGAGTAATTTACTGAGTATTGGACAACTCTTGGAGAAGGGTTACAAAATGGTACTAGAGGAGTTGGCAATGAAAGTTTATGATTGTGAGAACAGGCTATTGATCAAGGCAATGCTGTCTAAAAACAGAACCTTCAAGGTTGAGTTAGAAGTTATGATTTAACAGTGCTTGGCTACTACAGTTAACAAGGATGAGTGGTTGTGGCACTTCAGATATGCTCATCTGAATTTTGGTGATTTGAATAAGCTACAAACCAAGGAGATGGTGTGAGGTCTCCCTCACATTCATGTGCCAAAGGATGTGTGTGGAGAGTACATGGAAAGTAAGATGTCTAGAAGCTCATTTAATCAAAATATGTCCATCAGGTCTAAGAGGAAGCTGCAAGTGATGTTTTCTGATGTATGTGGACCAATTCAGAATGAGACACCTGGAGGTAACAAGTATTTTGTTACTTTCATAGACGAATTTGCTAGAAAACTTTGGATTTACTTAATTAGGAGGAAGAGTTATGTGTTGAGTGTATTCAAGAAATTCAAAGTTCTAGTAGAAAAACAATGTGGAGAAAGTATTGAAGTGCTGAGAACAGATGGAGGTGGAGAATATGTATCTACTGAATTCAATGATTTTCTTGCAAGTGAAGGAATTACTCATGAAGTCACACATCCATACACACCTCAGCATAATGGTGTTGCTGAGAGAAAGAATAGGACCTTGTTAAATATGGTGAGGAGCATGTTGAAAAGTAAAAACTTGCCCAAGTACTTGTGGGGAGAAACAGTGAACACTGCTGCATATATTTTGAATAGAAGTCCAACTAAGAAAGTTAAGAACATGACTCCTGAGGAAGCTTGGGCTGGTGTCAAGCCCTGTGTATCTCATTTGAGAGTGTTTGGGTCCAGTTGTTACAGACATGTGCCTGATCAAGTGAGAACAAAACTTGATTACAAATGTGAGAGGATGATTCTGCTGGGATATCACTCAACTGGTGGATATAAACTGCTAAATCCAGTGAACAACAAAATAGTAATCAGTAGGGATGTGGTGGTTGATGAGCACAATGAATGGAAGTGGAATGATGTTGCTGAAACAGAGAAACAAAATTTATTAGACATGTCTGCTGATGAATAAGTTGATAATAATGCACAAGAAATTATTGATACAATTGAACCTATGCAGCAAGAGGAAATAGCTGAGATGCCAAGAAGATCAGTGAGACAAAGACAGCTTCCTACAAGATTAAATGATTGTGAAATAATGACAGACAGTGCAGTGAATGATGAAGGTGACATAGTGCATTTTGCACTGCTTGCTGAGACTGGACCAGTGAGTTTTGAAGAAGCAATAAAGAACTCTAAATGGTTAGGTGCTATGAAAGAAGAGATCAAATCAATAGAGAAGAACAATACTTGGGAGTTGTGCACACTACCTAAAGGGAAGAAGACAATAGGAGTGAAATGGGTGTATAAAGTGAAGGTGAATCCAAAAGGAGAGGTAGTGAAATACAAGGCAAGATTAGTGGTTAGGGGCTTCCTACAAAGGCAGGGCATTGATTATGAGGAGGTTTTGCACCTGTGGCAAGACTTGAAACTGTGAGATTGGTTTTTGCACATGCTAGTATGCAAGGATGGAACTTACATCAATTAGATGTTAAGTTAGCCTTTCTAAATGGAGAATTGGAAGAGGAAGTGTACATAGACCAGCCACAAGGTTTTGTAAAGAAGGGTAGTGAAGATAAGGTGTTGAGATTAAGAAAAGCCTTGTATGGTTTGAAACAAGCTCCAAGTGCTTGGAATAAAAGGATAGATAAAGCCTTGATCAATATGAACTTTGTGAAATGCATCTCAGAACATGGAGTATATGTGAAGTCAGGGGGTGGAGACATAGTGATTGTGTGCTTGTATGTGGATGACTTGTTGGTAAAAGGGAATAATGAAGCCAAAGTAGCTGAATTTAAGAAAAATATGATGAATGAGTTTGACATGACAGATCTTGGGGAGTTATCTTACTTCCTAGGCATTGAGTTCAGGAGAACAAGTACAGGAATTGTTCTCAGTCAGCAGAAATACACTGCTGATGTGCTTACCAGATTCAATATGATGAATTGTAATAGTGCAGAAACACCTGCAGAAGCTAGACTGAGTCTTGTGAGAGATGGTGATGAAGAGGAGGTGGATTCAACTGAGTTTAGACAGATTGTAGGGGCACTGAGATATCTCTGCAACACTAGACCATATATTGCATTTTGTGTTGGGGTTATCAGCAGAGTTATGGACAGGCCTAGAGTATCACATCTCATGGCAGCTAAGAGGATCATGAGGTACCTGAAGGGAACAATGAGCTATGGAATTCTGTTTCCAAGCAAGAGGAGTGAGAACTTGAATGAATTGTATGGATACACTGATGCAGATTGGTGTGGAGATAAGAATGATAGGAAAAGCACTGCTGGTTTTGTTTTCTTTGCAGGAGCAGCACCTATGTCTTGGTGTTCAAAGAAGGAAGTTGTTGTTGCATTATCAACATGTGAAGCAGAATATATTGCTGCTGCAATGGGTGCATGTCAAGCAGTTTGGACTTGATACTTTAATGCTTGAACTCAATATGAAGAAAGTGGATGCAGTAGAGCTGTTTGTTGACAACAAATTAGCAATAAATCTAGCCAAGTTTCCAGTAGCACATGGAAGATATACGCATATTGAAACACACTTTCATTTCCTCAAAGACCAAGTTACAAAGGGAAAACTAAAGTTGAGCTACTGCAAATCTGAGGATCAATGTGCTGACATTTTTACCAAGTCCCTCAAGAAGGACAACTTTAATAAGATGAGGAACAATTTGAACATAATTGATTGTAACAAACTAGATTAAGGGGGTGTGTTAGTTGATTAATAAATAATCCAGCTTGTTACAAGTTCTGGGTCTCAGAGTCTGAGGTTGTTAGAGTTTGTTACTTTCAGAGTTTGAGGTTGTTAGAGTTTGTTACTTAGCTTGTACTTCAAGCAATCTAAGCTTTTGTATATATATACCTTACACAGTGAATAAAAATATATAGATGTGAGTTGCCGTTATTTCTGTTACAACTTCTTCTCTCTCTCTCTCTCTCTCTGAGTGTAGTGTGTGAGTGAACCAAGTCAAAAACTCCATTGTTGCTCAAGATCCAACACTAAAGAGTTTGTTCAACATTGTTCAGTTTACACTACCATTGTATATCAAGTGTAAGAACAAATTTGTTTATTTTGTAAACAAATAGAAGTCTCTTGCTTGTGAAGCTCGAGCGTCAGAAGTCTCTTTCAGTTGTGATTGAGCATTAGAAGTCTCTTGGAGTTGTCCTTGAGAATTGGAAGTCTCTTGGAGTTGTCCTTGAGCATTGGAAGTCTCTTGTCTGTGTGGTTGAGCATTAGAAGTATCTTGAAGTTGTCCTTGAGCATTCGAAGTCTCTTGCAATTGTGCTTGAGCAGTGAAATCTCTTGGTAGTGACCTTGAGCATTAGAAATATCTTGCAAGTGTGCTTGAGCATTTGGAAGTCTCTTGGAAGAGTCATTGAGCAATTGTAATCCAGTGAGATTATAGTGAAATCTGTTGGAAGCGCAAGGGGACTGTACTACTTCTGTGTTGTGGGAACAAATATAAATTGCTTGTGTCTGCTCTTTATCTCTCTCTCTCTCTCTCTCTCTCTCTCATCTCTGTGTTCTGTTATTATCCGCTGCACTCAGACTCTGACCAGTATTAACACTCAAAAAAAAACCAGAAAAAGCCAACACAATTCAACCCCTCTTCTTGTGTTTTTCTCACCTTCAATGTGAGCTCGCAAAGGAGGTTCCAAGACTGTCTACGATGTGAAACATCAGAGTAACCCCAAAATGAGGTGGGCGCCAATCACATCTTATAGAGTCTTGGATAGTGTTATTAATAAACTAAAAGAACAATTATATACGCTACAATTTATAGTATTCTTTCCCCCTAAAAAAATGATCGTGTATTCTACCAAATAACAGCTAAACCACCACTTCTACCATCTCTATCAACAGTAAAAAAATTATCATAACCAAGCAAATGAAAATTTTCTCTTATTTTATCTAAATGGGCCAAAGTTTCAATGAAAATACAACATCCGGATTATGGTCTCTAGGACTAGGAGCTGCCTTCAAGTGTCCCAGGCCTCGACAGTTCCATGCTAATATATCTCATGTCGTCCCGGCAAGCCTGGGAACCGGACTATGCCAATAAAAATTAGATTTTTCATGTTGGTGTGGTTGAGCAAGTTGTACCCCCTCCAAGTTGAACCTAACACATGTGCATTACTATTAATTGGTTCATTTGATTTTTCATTAACCCCTCGTGATCTTTTTCTCAAACCGGTTTCCAAATCATCCTCCAGTAAGTCAGCATGATTAGCATTATTAGGTGTATCCTTCTTATTTTCATTTTATGACGGTTTTGGAAATAACGACGCCGGATTAGCAAAGGCCTCAGCAAGAGAGATTTTTGCAACAACATTATTAACAATAAATATCGCAGATCTTGCTGGTGCCAGAAAGCGAGACATTCCATCTTCCTCACACAGCCACTTCGAGCCAGAGCCGCTGGTATTCCTCCCGGTTGGAGCGCGGAGATCAGTACTCCATGGACGCATTCCCGTCATCAGTAGGGTTGGCAAATACTTAAATATTACTTCGCCAAAGGCTGACAGACATCAATCAGCACCCGGAAAGGGACATGGACGAGAGGCACTGACTATGGCGTGCTACCTTGTTGCAGAAGCCCTAGGATGAGAGTATGACCATCAAAGGACTAAGGACCCATCTTCAAAACTCTCTCCATGTCTCGCGGATGATAGAACTGCAAGAGAAAAAGGTTTGATTTAACCTCCTTGATAGTAACTTTGCAAACTCAGAAATCCTTGCTTTCATCATGAATGATCGGATCAGTGAGGAATCGTCCCACAAAAAGATACCTTAGGTTGTCGCTTTTTTCATGATTCTCATTGATTTGGATTTCAACCAATGGAAAAGGTAAATCTTTCCATGTTGAAAGTGAAAGGAAAAGGGAAGGACAATATCGAAAGAAAAGAGGAAAGATTTATACTTCTCACAAGAGATCTCAGAGAAACTTAGGGTCAGTTTGGTTCGAGAGTTTTGGAGGGGAGGGGAGGGGAGAGAATATTTTAAATTTGATGCGTTTGATTCAATTTGTAGAAGGGGAGGAGAGGGGAGTAAAATCCCTTCAATACTCACTTTTTGCTTCCCCAAATCGGAGTTTTTCGGAGGAAAGGGGAGAGAATCTCTTTAAAATTTTATTGCATTGCCAAAATTATCCTTAAATTAATTTAAAATCTCAATATTAACTTTGTAACAACTTTTATTATTATTATTATTATTATTATTATTATTATTATTATTATGTTATATTGTCCTTGTAACAACATTATTAAAAAAAAATATTATCCTTCTAACAACTTTTATTATTATATTATCCTTGTAACAACTTTTTTTTGAAAGATTGTAATAACTTTTATTATTATGTTATCTATCACTCTTATTTGTTACATGTAAAAACCACTCTTCCAACCCTATTACTACTTTGTTGCCGCCAACAGCTGCTTCTGACCTCCTCCAACGTGAACTGTGAGTAATTCATTATCTCATCGTCTACATCATGTTGTAATCCATTATATCGTTATTGTTTCGTCGCGGTCTATGAAATCGTAAAAACAAGAATTTTCGTATATTTAATTAAGTTTAAGGATAAAACAATAAATTAATTTTAAAATCTCTCCCCTCCCCTTGTGAACCAAACACATTTTTAATTCAAATCTCTCCCCTCCCCTCTTTTGAACAAAACATATATTTAATTAAAATATCTCCCCTCCTCTCCCCTCCCATCCCCTTCCCTCCCTTCCATTAAAATCTCTCCCGTCCCCTCCGTTGAACCAAACGGACCCTTAGGTGGAGGAAACCCTGGGAAAGAAAAGTTACTCTCTTTATTAAAAACTATAAGTATAGGGTAACACAATCTATATTAGATATGCTTTTTTTTAGGCAAATAGGGGAGGAAGGAGCCGTCCTAGAAATCATCTATATAAGATAGATTTTAATAAAATACTCTCTCCGTTCATTTTTAAGTGTCGTTTCAGTGCGGATTTATTGTTCCTATTTAACCGTTGTTTTGGTATTTTAAGGATACGATTTGTCAATTATACCTTTGTCAATTATACCCTTTGTCAATTACATCTTTTTTAATAAAACTAATTAATGATATATATTTGGAAAACTAAAGTTTTTTTTAAAAACAAAGTTTGTTTCGTGTTATCTTCAAATTTAAACCAAATTTGGTTACCTATAATAAATTCCATAAATAAGATGAGTAGTAATTATTAAAAATTTCAAGTGCAAAGTAAAATAACAGATCTGAGAGAGAAAAAGATAAAAGACTCCATGAATGTTCAAAAGAAAGAAAGAGTGAAAGACTCAGTGGAACTGCTAATGGGGGGTAAAAAGGGAGAAATAGTTGAAGACTCATTTGACAAGACAGAAAAACAAGAAAAAGATGACAATGAAGAAGAAAAAGTTTCATCAAGAGTACTTAAAATAATTAAAGAGATGTGCACAATATTTAGAAAATTGACAATTGTTTGTTATGAGAGAGAGAGAGAGTGTGTGTGCAAAAAAAAATGAATTTGTTGGAGAAAAAGATAGTAACTAACAATTGTTTTTTTACGAGAGAAAGATAACATGTTAAATTTATTGGAAAGAGAAAGTGTGTGCAAAAAATTAGAATTTATTGGTGGATTAAAATGAGGGTATAATATGCAGAAAATGTGCAAAAATACACTTTGCTAATTTGGTGTTAATATCCCAAAACGATACTTAAAAAGGAACGGATGTAGGATAATATAACCAAATTTAAATTTAAGATTCATGTCATAAAAAAAGTTTATATCCCACTAGCAGAAATACAAGCATAGAATACAGGCATAGACCGGCATTGATGATCTCGTCTATTCGTTTTTTTATTTTTAATGTGCTTATTTGCATATATTACGACAAAAGTTTTTGAAAATAAAATTAATATTACCTCTTTTAATATAGTCAAATATTGTTTCAATTTTAATGAGATTTAACTAAATTTTTAAGTATTTACTTAAATTTCAACGGTAAAGGTGTTGTTCCCTTCTTAAAAAAGTGTTATTCCTATTTTAATAGGATATAACATTTTTTAATTAACAATATAAATAATTAAGTAAAAGGGATACTATAGTGCTAGTTGGGCCGATATGAAGTGTGTATATATATATAAATATATAAACATATATACACAGCGAGAGAAAGAGAGCGTGGCTTCATAGCGGTTAGGGTTTTTTGAAAAGTTATGTTAGGTTTTCTTAAGCATAAGGGTTCCATTTTAAGAACCACTTGTGTACATCGTACATTATGGTGTACTACTTTCGGGTTCCATTTTTAGCACCACTTGTGTACATCATACCTTATGGTGTACCACTTTTTACTTAAATGCATTGTACCTTACGGTGTACCATCTTTCCTTTAAATGCACCGTACTTTATGGTGTACCACATTTCTCTGATTCGCTCTTGTCGTAAGAGTGCACCACCAATAGTAAATAAATAATAGTTATTTATTTTAATCTCCCATCAATTTGTTCTTACGTGTGTGAGTTCCGCGTAACATAGACAATAATATTAAATCATACATTTAATATCATAAACAATAAGAGGTATCCTCATTGCTACGCAAATGGCTAAAGTCATGACTATGGTTTCTTTCACCGCTCAATCTGCATTTTGAAAAGCTTGTGACTTGGTGGATGGGGTGATGGTGATGAATGATGTGATAGATATAGTAAATAAAACAAGATATGAGTGTTAAGTTCTATAAGTGGACTTTGAAAAAGTGTATAACTCGTTGGATTGGGATTTTTTGAGTATATGCTTAGATGATTCGGTTTTTGTGACACATGAATCGAGTGGATGCATAACTATGTTTTCGCTGGGCATTTGTTAGTTCTTGTGAATGGAAATCAACGACGAAAGATCAACATTTAGAGAGGGCACAAACTAGGTGACCCATTAGCTCCATTTTTGTTCATGTTGGTAGTTGATAAGTTTAGTGAGGTGATTATAAATATGGTGTCGTTGAATGTGATGAATGGGTTATCAATCAGGTTGGAAGGGGTTTAAATCTCTCCTCTTCAATATGTTGATGATATTATGTGTATAAGTGAAGCCTCGGTTTAAACCTTTGGCCTCTCAAAGCTATTCTGAGAGCTTTTGAGATGATATCTAAGATGAATGTTAACTTTTGCAAAAGTTGTTTAGTAGGAATGAATGTTCCTCCAACATTTGTGAGTATGGCTTGTATGATTCTCAATTGCAGTGATAATTTGGTTCCTTTACCGTATCTAGGTCTCCCGGTGAGGGAAATCCCAATCTGTGTTTCTACTTGGGAACCTTTCTTAGAACATCTTTAGTGAACATTGAATTCACTATGTCACAAACATATTAGCCTTGGAGGCCTGATAAGTGACAAAAATGAGTTAAAAAGCATAGTTAATTTAAGCACTTAAGTAGCTTGTTTTGCAAGTTATCATGGGAAAAGCTCATAATCACTTATCAAATGCCCAATATTGCTTTTACTTCTTTCCCCATCCATTTGTGCAAGAAAATGCAAGCCAGGACATGATTTGAGCAAAGAATCTGATAAACTCGCCCAGCGAGCTAATGGCGAGTCCTTGGCGAGCTCAGGCAGGGATTTTCAGGAGCAGGGGAACTTGATTTCGCTCAGCGAAATATTCATCGCCCAGCGAGATCCAAGGCGGTTTAATGCTACTTGAAGATGTGGCTGAAAACCATTGGTGAAGAAATCTCAACTCGCTGGGCGAGTGAAATCTCGCCGAGCGAGATGTCACTTTCAGCTTTTAGTATTTAAGCTTTGTTTCATACTTTTTAGCTTAGAGAGATTTATTATTACAATATAGAATTATTATTAGGTTAGTTTTTAGACAGAATATAAGGCTAGAAGAGGTGATCTTCAAGGAGCAAGAATGAAGGGATTGTGGAATCAACTAAGACTTTGGGAAATCAAGACTTAGGCTTGGATCTTCATCTTTCTTTAAACTTTTCTATAGTTGTCATGAAAATGAACAACTAACTCCCCTTTGTTGGGATTGGAGGTACTTTATCTAGCTTAGATGTAATATTTGATTATGCAAATATATGATTTTAGCAATTTATGTGATATTGAGTTATTCTTGCTATTCATTATCATGTTTTGATTTAAATGTTATTGACGAATACTTTTAAATCTTTGGTGAGAATAATCTTCTATTAAAACAAGAAATTCTAGACATAGAATTATGTTTTGATAATCGCATAAAGTGTCGGAACGTAATGCTTTCGGATCGTTTAATAGATTGAGAAATCGTCGATTAAACGATACGGTCGATCTCACGACGTCATTTGGACACGAATGACGTTGTCGAGTGATACGTGATAATTTCACTAAAACGCTAGAACTCATATGCATGATCATTAGAATATATTCGATGCTAGATTGACGAACTCTGATTCCAACGCTTTTATTCCCTATTACTTGTCGTATTTATTTCTGCTTTTAGATTCCAATAATTTTTATTCCAAACAAGTTATAAACCCCTTACTCAAAACGAAAACGATTGTTGAACGGCTCAAGATAGCGCACTAGTCCCTGTGGAGACGATAATATAAAAATACTTACTTTTGTTACACAACTAACAAGGCCAAATAATGTTGATAAATACAATTTTGAACTCCTTTCCTATTTTATACTTATCCCTTTTTTCAGATGTTATGGTTCAAGTTTTGATGAAGGTTGTGAGTATTCAGAGGGAGTTCTTATGGGGGAGTGAGAGGAGTTGGTATAAAGTGGAATGCGGTGTGTCAAGATAAGACTAATAACGGTTTAGGGGTGGAAGATGTGAGAATGGTAAATGATACAGCTAGTGGACCAAGTGATGGGCTTGTGACTAAAAGGAAGAGGAACACTCCAATATGGATGAATGACTACTATCCACATTAGATTCTAGAATAATTCATTGATAATTCTGTTAACACTTTTAAAGGGATGTATGACACTTGTCATGATCTGTACTGTGCACTAATCAAGCCTATTGTTTATAAAGGCATGTAACGAGTACCTTGGAGGTTTATGAAATGAATTAAGTACAATTTATCTAGATTCTTAGATAGCTTTTAGCATCTTCCTTATCTATTTGTTAGTACTGTTAACAGCATCATAACAAATTGGTGCTTTCATCTTCACTTACCATGCCTCCCAAAATTGAAAAATTGATTCTCGAAGAACAAATGCAATAGTTGCGTGAGAAGATGGAATCCCTAGTCACCACTCGACTAGATTCATTTCGTGACCAAATCACCATGGCCACTTCATCTGCTCCCAAACCCACTCCATCTGTTCATCCATCGTACCACCCACTACAACCCAAACCTCCCAAAATAACCCTTCGTCCTTTTGATAGTTCTGAACCCCTCGATTGGACTTCAAGCCAGAACAATACTTTGATCTATCTCAAACCCCACATCACTAAAGGCTCACGTACATTCCATTTTTCATGACGAGTGCAACCTTAGCTTGGTTTAAGTGGATCCATGCGAACCACCCTCCGGCGACCTGGGATGAATTTATCAAAGCTCTCGAGCTTCGATTTGGTCCGTCGAGCTTCGAAAATCACCAAATCGCGTTGTTTAACTTACAGCAAAATTGATCTGTGGTGGCGTATCAGTCGCAATTCGAGCATCTCTTGAATCATACATGGGGTATTCCTCCTTTAGTGTTGCTCAATTGCTTCCTCTCTGGGTTACACGTTGACATCCAACGAGAATTACAGGTTCTCAAACCCTATTCCCTCCATGATGCAATTGGTCTGGCGAAGTTAATTGAGGCGAAACTCACTGATTCTCGTTACTCTAGTCATCGCTCGGCACGATCGGTTCCACAGCCTCCACCGGCGACAACTGGAGCTACGCCGGCGCATTCAACCATTCCTATCAAGAGGCTCACTGCGGAGGCAATGCAGGAGCGTAGGTCACGAGGACTTTGCTTCAATTGTGATGACCCATGGGTAATAGGTCATCATTCCAAATCGCGTCAGTTCATGATTTTGTTGGTTGACAACGATCACACCACTCCGGTTGAGATGGAGGAAACCCCACCGAAGCTAGAGGACACAGAAGCATTGGACGTGGTAGAACCTGCCTCCATGATCTCGTCTGAACACTTTCATCTTTCACGAGCTACTTTACTCGGTCCCCCTTCACCACGCACCCTGCGTGTCACTGGGCGTATTCAAGAGATGGAAGTGTCCATCCTTATCGACTCTGGGAGTTCACATAACATCCTTCTGCCTCGAGTTGCCTCATTCCTTCAATTGAATGTCGAAAATATCAACCCTTTTGATGTATTCGTCGGCAATGGGGAGACCATCAAATGTTCAGGTAGCTGTAACAACATTCTGATTCATATTAATGATGCCATGTTTTAAGTTCCTTTTCTGATTTTACCCATCCATGGTGTTGATGTCGTGTTGGGCGTACAATGGCTAAGTACTTTAGGTTCATTCCTATCTGATTATCGCATTCCTTGCATTCAATTTTTAAACAATAATAAACCACTCACTATATCAGGAGCCAACTCACCCACACCTACACATGCTTCATTTTCACAATTTACTTGTTACTTACACACTGACACAATTGCATCCATACATTCAATTGATGTTACTCCCATCCAGCCATTTCACCATACCGATGCTATTCTGCAGGAATCTATAGCCCCTTCAATCCAAAACATTCTCAACAAATTTCCCACAATTTTTTCCCAACCAAAATCACTCCCCCCACCCACCGTAGCCAAGACCCCACATACACCTTTTACTCGACACTTCCCTTGTTAATGTGAAACCGTATAGATACCCTCACTGCCATAAGGAAACTATGACCAAAATGATTAAAGAAATGATTGACAATGGTATTATATTACCCAGTACTAGTCAATTTTCATCACCTATTTTATTGGTTCGAAAGAAGGATGAGACTTGGCGTTTTTGCATAGATTGTCGTGCCCTGAATGCTATAACGGTTAAAGATCATTTTCCTATACCAACTGTCAATGAGTTGCTTGATGAGCTCCATGGTGCAACCCACTTCTCCAAACTGGACTTACGATCTGGTTATCATCAGATCCTTCTTGCGTCGGATGACACATTCAAAATCGCATTTCGAACGGTGGATGGCCATTTTGAATTTTTGGTGATGCCCTTTGGCTATCCAATGATCCTTCTACATTTCAAGCTATAATCAATGAGGTGTTTTGTGAGTATTTAAGGCGATTTATATTGGTTTTTTTTTACGATATTTTGGTTTATTGCCCCAGTTGGGAAGCTCATTTAACACACCTCCAAACTACCTTGGAAATTTTACAACAACATCAATTTTTTGCTAAGGAATCAAAGTGTTCTTTCGGGTCAGTAAAATGGAATATTTAGGTCATATTGTATCTGCCGAAGGGGTAGCGGTTGATCCTTCCAAAATCACAGCAATTTTGGAATGGCCTTGTCCCAATTCTGTCACGGCCTTAAGGGGTTTTTTGGGGCTGACAGGCTACTACCGGAAGTTCGTACGCCACTATGCAGCAATTGCAGCGCCATTAACGGAATTGCTTAAAACCAATAATTTCTCTTGGTCGGATACTGCTTAGAAGCCCTTTCAGAAGCTTAAGGATGCTATGGTTAACCTTCCGGTATTGCGACTTTCAAACTTCAATGAGTTATTTGAGGTTACAACGGACGCATCCAGTATTGCAATTGGGGCGGTTTTGTCTCAACAAGCACACCCAATTGCATTTTTCAGCAGGAAATTGAGTCCTCGAATGCAAGTTGCATAAGCTTATGATCGTGAGATGTTTGCTATTACGGAAGCGGTAAAAAAATGGCGGCAGTACTTGTTAGGGCTCCATTTCAACATCTTTACTGATCAAAAGAGTTTAAAAGGGCTTCTCAATCAAGTCATTCAAACTCCATCTCAACAACGGTGGCTGACCAAACTCCTAGGATATGATTATGAAATATTTTACACTGCGAGAAAGGACAATCGAGTGGATGATGCCTTGTCACGCATCCAACCAGTGGAGTCCATTCATATGGCCCTATCCACTTTTCAACCTATGTTAATAGCAACATTGCAGCAGTTCTACACCACACATCAAACCGGTGTGGCTTTGATGACGAAATTCGACAATTCTGCCACAAACACAAAGCCTTTTTCCATCCAGCAAGGTATATTGTATTACCGCAACAGAATCTTTATTCCATTGGAGTGTGAATTGCGCAGGGAACTCTTGAAGGAATTCCATGACTCACCTACGGGAGGCCACTCTGGCATCAAGGGTACAACTGCCCGACTGGCTGCTGTTTTTGCTTGGCCTAACATGGCTAAGGATGTGAGGTCATATATTAGGGAATGTTTAGTATGCCAAAGCAGTAAGTATTTAACTCAGAAGACTCTGGGGTTACTGCAACCTCTTTCCATCCGACACAGGTGTGGCAAGATATATCGATGGATTTTATCACTCATTTACCAATGGTTCATGGTAAATCTGTCATATGGGTTATAATGGACATGCTCACCAAATATTGCCACTTCATAGCCTTACCAGCTGGTTATTCTGCCACTCATATTGCTGTCATTTATATGACCGAGATTAACAAACTCCATGGAATTCCCAAATCTATTGTTAGTGATCAAGACAGGGTGTTTATAAGCAAGTTTTGGAAGGAGCTCTTCAGACTCAGTGGTACCCAATTGGCATTTTCTAGTGCTTATCACCCCCAATCTGATGGCCAAACGGAAGTAACGAGCCGTACACGTGAAACTTACTTGAGATGCTAAGTGACTCATACACCCCGTAACTGGCTTCAGTACTTACATCTAGCATAATATTGGTACAATACCACTTACACTCGGCCATCAACATGACCCCTTTCCAAGCTTTGTATGGTAGACTGCCTCCCAACTTGACAGTATACAGTGCGGGCTCCACTCCTATTGCCACACTTGATGAAACCTTGTCCCAACGTCATGCTCAGCTGCAACTACTTAAGCAGAATCTCACCTATGATCAACAAAGGATGCGGTCTCAAGCTAATTCACATAGGATGGACCGTGCTTTCAAGGTGGGTGATTGAGTTATGCTACGACTCCAACCTTATCGGCAACATTCCGTCCGAAAACGTCAGAGTCCTAAACTGGCACGCCGCTTCTATGGGCCTTTTAAGGTGCTCAAGATGATCGGAAATGTAGCATATGAGTTACAACTTCCAACCACTGCACGTATACACCCGATTTTCCACGTCTCTAAACTCAAGGCTTTCCATGGCACACCACCTGCCACAGTTCCAGAATTGGCAGCAGAGGTTATTGGCACTCGCATTGAACTATGTCCTGCAAAATTATTGGGTTGTCGAACTCTACAGGCTGACCACGGGTTTCGCAGACAAGTTCTCATACAATGGCAGGATACTCCGGAAAATGAAGCAACATGGGAGGACTAAGAGGAGTTTCAGACCTCTTTTCCATCTTTTGACCTTGAGGACAAGGTCCTTTTAGATGGGGTAGGCAATGATACAACTAGTGGATCAAGTGATGGGCATGTGACTAAAAGGAAGAGGAATGCTCCAATATGGATGAATGACTACTATCCACATTAGATTCTAGAATAATTCATTGATAATTCTGTTAACACTTTTAAAGGGATGTATGACACTTGTCATGATCTGTACTGTGCACTAATCAAGCCTATTGTCTATAAAGGCATGTAACGAGTACCTTGGAGGTTTATGAAATGAATTACGTACAATTTATCTAGATTCTTAGAGAGCTTTTAGCATCTTCCTTATCTATTTGTTAGTACTATTAACAGTATCATAACAGTAAACTTAAGTTATTTGTACAAGTGGAGATGAAGGTTACTTTGGAGTGATTCTTAACAACATAACCCTGGTAAGGTTGGAGAATAAGTACCCATTACATGTTTATTAAATTCCTATGTGGCTTATGAATAATATAATTTACTAGTTGTGTATTTATACAATTCGATAGTATAAGATAAGGTCTTAAGAATAAGTCGAATGTGAGGCAATATGATTAAACATTAAATATAGGGACATTCTAAGCATGATAGTTATAGTAAAGTCATGT
Source organism: Medicago ruthenica (assembly GCA_018208015.1). Lineage (NCBI taxonomy): Eukaryota > Viridiplantae > Streptophyta > Magnoliopsida > Fabales > Fabaceae > Medicago > Medicago ruthenica. Next base: position 94,899,680 of record CM031377.1, on the reverse strand, counting down.
AAGTGGGGGAGTCATTTACAACTTGATATCTTACTTTACTAGCACGAAAATTTCTTGGGATGCTCCACTCAGGGAATTTTTCATAAACACAAAATAATTCATTATGAATCAGAAAGACTTGTGATTATATATGTATATGTTTGAGGTAGCAATATTCTAACCGGTGTATTTTAATATTTGATGTATAAAGCCTGAGTTATGTTATTGTTTAATTAATTCTATAGTATTCTCTAAAGTGTAATCTCACCCCTCATAGTTGTGTTTTTTCAAATAACCTTTAAAAATAATTTAGCATGTAGACATTTTGTATATGTTGTAATTTTACAGATTTTTACAAATAAGTGTTGTAATTTTACATATTTTTACTAATAAGTTGTTGAATATGATCCTAATATGATACTTCACTACAAGAAATAAGCCATTTAGAGACTGAATTTTCGGTCGCTACATCAACAAAATCGGTCTCTAACAGATTTAGTGACCGAAATAGTGACCAAAAAGAAGAGTTGCTAATTCGCTGGTCGCTGATCCTTTCTGACTGGTATAGCGACTGATTTTCAGCGACTGATTTTGAGACTGCGTTTAGAGACTGATTTTGCGACTGATTCTGTAGTCGGTTATCAACCGCTTTTTGGTGACCGAATTTGCAACATATTTAACAACCGATTTAGTGACTGTTTTGAACACTTAGGTCACTAATTCGGTCTCTAAATGCAGACTTTTTTTTAAAAAAAATCTTTATTAATGGTCCAAAACACTATAAACCCTTTTAAATCATATTTAATATCTCTCAAATATTTCATACACACCAAAAACATTTAAACATTGATTTTTTTTAAAGGCAAGGAAAAATTTATTAATAACCAAAGTAAGGTAACATATGTGTGCCATCAACACATAGTACATAGTTGTTACAAATTAAGTCTGTCAAAATTCAGACGATCAAATTCGCAAAAAAGAAGATTGAACCTACTCTTCCTTCAACCATATCTTGTGTACCAATATTAACCACTGTGCACCCAATAGCCTTTGCTGAATTGAGGCCAAGGGTGTGGTTTTCATTCCTCTCCCATGGATTAAGATCCCGTTTTGTGTTCATGGCTCGCTCATCTATTGTCCCAGGAACAGCGATATTAATAAGCTTGCTGCATCAGTGAAATAAACAATAAAATTAGACAGATAAAATTTTAGTCTTTTTTATAAAAAATAAAATTGATCTTATGTTTGGTGCTGATCATTTACCAAAGCAGGACTCCATCTTTAGCAAGATCAAACAATGCATTTGTAGACGGATCAATTGGAAGAAACTGCTTCATGAATTTATCTTCAGCCAAGTAACTGTTAATGTGTGCAACATAAGAAGCCTTCTCAGATTCATTAATTGCATGATGAACGGTAGTTGTAGCTGCCTTCAAAAATGACGAAGAACTTTTTGAACCGCCATCTTTTGCTGCAGCTCGAGTTTGCAAGTTTAAATGTGCCTACCACTCAATGTCAATAAATAAGCTACCAGGTTCAGTATAGATAATACCTATAAAGTTACTTACAAATAAACTGAATACACATTCCCACACAAACATTTGAATCAAAAAACAAAAGTATAATTTCACATTAGGTGCATGTATATATATGTCAAGACTCTAGAAGCAAATTGAACATCAATGACATTCTTGTATGTTCTCGTGGAAATTGCACTTATCTACTACGAGGTTCTATTTTTCAAATGAACACTAACGACTCTTATTTGTTGGAAAAATTGCACACACACACTACACCATTTGTTGTCTCTGGCAACACTTTTTTAGGCAACATGTAAAAATTGTTGCCTAAAAATAGCTAAGGCAACGTTTTCTGACTGTTGCCAGAAATATTTTCGCAACCCCTGGAAAACGTCCCCTAAAATACCTTTGGGGACGTTTTTGGAGTGTTGCTTTGTTAACTTTTTGGCATCGATTGTTAAATGTCCCCTAAAATACTTTTGGGGACGTTTTTGCAGTGTCCCCTAAAATACTCTATTTTATATATATAGTCAGGATCCGTTGACACCAGGTGTAAGTCTAAAAGACTTACACCAAATCTCAACCGTTGTAAGTGATTGATCTAACGACTCATAATATGTCAAAAATAAGTGATTGTATAATGTTCTAAATAAATATGTAAAAAATCATTCAAAAATTTAAAAATTTAAGCATAATTTAATTTAATAGGGACTAAAATTACGTGTCGAAATTTTTTTTAACAAATATTTTTTTGTTAACAAAGATTAAAGATAAACATTCTTTTTTATTTTAATTGAGGAAAAATGGTCCCCTTTTCCCAAAAAAATAAAATTAAACAATGGTCCCCTTGTTGTCCCATTGTTTTTTGCTCAAAGAATGAAACTATTTTTAACAAACTATGATAGAAAAAACTTGCAATTGCAGATGTAAATGACATGACAATAGCACAAATAATTATAGTTTCATATTATGAGAGGAAAAAATAATTAAGAGTGAATCAAGCAATATCTCACATAGAGATAATTTCCTTTTCTAATCATCATGTGATTTCTTTCCATTTATTACTGACATAATATGAACCGTTAGATCAACTAATAATAATGGTTGAGATTTGGTATAAAGTTTCAAGACTTACACCTGGTGTCAACGGATCCTGACTCATATATATTTAACTTTGTATATAAAAAAAGAAAAAAGTTTGAAATAATTTTTTCTCTTAATTACAGTTTTAGTCCTTGTATTTATTGATCATTTGTTTTAAAATCTGATAGTTGGTTAATTTCATAAAGAAAAAAGTTTGAAATAACTTTTTCTCTTAATTACAGAACGCTAACATAGGTGTATCTCATTTGTTAGCACTTTGTACAAAGCGCTATCTTATCCTTGCCTGATAAACAAAAAGAAAAAATATTTTTGAAAAAAAAATGGAAAGTAGTTTCAGATTGCGTTGAAGAGTAATTTCCCATTCTCTCTTCTTTTCTCAAACCCAGAACCCATTCTTCCCTCTCTTCATCTCATCTTCACCCAACTCTAATCGAGAACCTATCTTCGAACCCTAACCCAGAACCCTCTTCATCGAATTCTCTCCCTAACCCATCATTCGAACTCTCTCTTCCTCAGTCCTCACCGAACTCATCAAACTTCTTCTCCCTAATTGGACTCATCTTCTTCTTCCCCAAAACTCGATTGAAGCTTAATTGATTGAAACCCTCATCCTTGATTCTCGCTATTGTTCCGAAAATGTTGAAGCTTTCACTAATTCAACACATTCAACGTCGCCACACAATCTCCCACTCCAATCATAAATTGGTCAGTATTGATTACTTTTTTCTACTGATTTCTCGATCTGCTTGTTTGTTTTGATGGTGCATAGTTTTTGGAATGAATTTGTTTTCAATTTTATGATATATTTATGTATATTAGAATGATGTAATTTGGTTAGTTTTTATATATACAATTTGATTAGAATTTTCCGAATTCAAGAGGTCGCACCGACACCAAAACAAAGGCTGACATCGACACTTAGGAAAATATAAGTGATTGAATGCAACAATATGTGTAGATATCATGTTGGTGTCGAACACTTATGTTGACACTTGTTGGACACTAGATGTGTTGAACTGTGTTGGTGCTATAGCTTTTGGTGAGATAATTGAATCTTTTGGAATGGATTGTTTTGAATTTGATGTTATATGTATATTAGAGTAATCTAATGTAGTTAGAATTGTTTTTGTTTATAGAATTTGATGAAAAATTGCACAATTTCAGAGTAGTTGTTGGATAAGTTAAATTGTTATAACAATTGAACATGATATATCTATCCTGACTCATGATATAAAAACTTATTTATTTATTTATTTATTTTTAGGTGAAAGTTTTGAGGAATGTGCAGCGAGAGAAGTGATGCCTTCTTCTCCATCTTTTCCCTTTTCTTCTCCATCAAGTTCATCTTATTGTAATCAAGGTTAGTTTCTTATTTTAGTTTTGATTTTTAAGCTTAGGGTTTAGGAATTGGGGCTGAATTTCATGGATTTAATTAAGAGCTTAATGAGAATTTGGACAAGAACATGAAAAATCATGGGTTGCGTTAGAAATTGAGAAAAAGGGAAAAGTTAACCATTAAATTCGTAAAGACCTACTGTCAGAAAAACTGTCGTAAATACTTATGCAGGAATCGTTTTTGAGTGGGAATTGAACCATTGGAAAATAGACAAAATTTAACACGAAATGGGCTCTGGAAGAACTTAATTTCGTTATGCTATGACTGAGAAAATTGAGTTAGAAGTTTCAGTACTGAATTGAAAATCTGCACTATTGTTGCTGGTACGTTTCTGTTATATCTCACTGTACATACATCATTTTGGAATGGGACTTGGACCATTTGAAAGTAGATAAGATTTAACACGAAATAGACTTTGGAATGGCTTAATTAACTTATGTTATGATGGAGAAAACTGCGTTACAAGTTTCAGTTGTTGAATAAAAAAATCTGCACTAATGTGGTTGTAATGTTCATGTTATAATATTCGGTACAGTGATCGGATTGGACGGACAAGTACTAGATTTCATTAGGAACAAATACATCTAAGGTATATAAAACTATGCTTAACTACTCTTTTGTGATTAATCAACTCGATATGTTGTTCTGAATTTTGCAATTTAACATGTGTGTGATTGATTATGAACAGTGATTTAAGTTGTGTTTGATTTTGGGGTTATTACATTAGAAGCTTGTTTCTAGATTTGATTTTCAATTGAGGCATGTGAAGGTTTATTTTGTTGTAGTTGTATGTTTGAATACGTTCAAAATGATAATATGAAATGCATTCAAAATTCATTGTAGTTATATTTTGTGGTCTCTGATTTTCATTTGAATGAGTTATGTGAAATTGATTATGAATAAGGAGTTATAGCTACTACAATCGAAATATGAAGGCTTGGATTTATGCTTACTATTATGGAAAATACTTGCCAATTTTTCCATTTGATGTTAATGATTGGCCAAATTTTGACACTAGTTTGTCATGTTTGATTATTTTTAATCTGAGTAGTGACAAAGATATTTTTGCTAGTATTTTGTAAATTGTGATGCGAACATGAGCTCCTTAATAGCATAACAATGGTATTTGAAACTTGTTTATTATATATATGCAGCAATTCATGTTAGATAACATGCTCTATTCCACTTTGCAACTCAATGCTTGTCCCGGCAATCTAGTTAATTTCAGGTTTCTAGAATCTCTACTGAAGTACTCGTTTATGGACCATTCTTTGTTAGTAGAAGCAATGACACACGGTTCTTATATGCTGCCTTACCTGCCTAGATGCTATCAGGTACTTACTGTTGATATTATTCTTCATATAGAAACAAGATATTAGCTTATGTGTATCAATGGAAGTCGGAATTTTCTTTGACGCCATATTGATTTGCTTATCTTCTTCACGATCAATTGTACTTCCCTCTTAGGGTCTGTTTATATTGTTTTTGTATGAGCATATCTTAGCACTTGTGATTCTCTTTGAGCGAGCTTATGAAAACAATATACGGCGTGCCCATAAGTTGTTTATGAAAGAGCTTATAACCATTAAATTCGTAAAGACCTACTGTCAGAAAAACTGTCGTAAATACTTATGCAGGCATCGTTTTTGAGTGGGAATTGAACCATTGGAAAATAGACAAAATTTAACACGAAATGGGCTCTGGAAGAACTTAATTTCGTTATGCTATGACTGAGAAAATTGAGTTAGAAGTTTCAGTACTGAATTGAAAATCTGCACTATTGTTGCTGGTACGTTTCTGTTATATCTCTCTGTACATACATCATTTTGGAATGGGACTTGGACCATTTGGAAGTAGATAAGATTTAACACGAAATAGACTTTGGAATGGCTTAATTAACTTATGTTATGATGGAGAAAACTGCGTTACAAGTTTCAGTTGTTGAATAAAAAAATCTGCACTAATGTGGTTGTAATGTTCATGTTATAATATTCGGTACAGTGATCGGATTGGACGGACAAGTACTAGATTTCATTAGGAACAAATACAAGAAGCAATTGAAGAAGGGATCAGAAGTTAAGCTTGGGTATATGTCACCTGATGCCAAAATCTTTTTAGCTGTCTAACTATTCATATAGTTACATGTGATCCATCTTCCTCACTTGGGGGGTGGAATGAAAAGATGTATAGCCTATTTGATTTTGTGAACATATTTGTATTGCAGAAATCATCTGCTCTAACATTACTATTGCATCAATTGATTAGAGAAATGTTTTAAATCATTTATGGCTGGTTGGTGGAGTTTCTAATAGTAGTATGGTTGCAATTTTGGCTTTGTTAACTTGTATTATAAATATTTAATATCTACAATTTCCATATTTTTGGCTTCTAATTTCAATACAGTTCAAAAGGAAGGATGCACGGTTAGCCAATTGAGAGCAGCCGCCATGAATTAATTTTTATTTTTGTATTACCTCATTGAATAATATTTTGTTACTTTTTTATTAAAAATATTTAGCGCGCCAAACATATTATAGATGCTATGGTTTGGACTTTAATAATTATCCCAAGAGTGGTAATTGATTTAGCAGTTTTCAATGATTGATTTGCAGATGCTCCATCGTATATGGAAGCTTCTTCAATGCAGGATAGCCCTTCATTGTAAAGAACCAGCAGACATCTACCTTGCAGTCATCAGTTGTTTCATGAAAATTCCAGTTGCAAAGGTTCTAAAGATCCTTACCCTTATAATAATTAGTACACTTCAAATGATACACCAAGTTCTAGATTTCTTATTGAAAGACAAATTACATTTGCCATCCAATAATGCCTGTACAAGCCTCTATCATTTTTAGGTATGTTTATTGCTATCTAACATTATCATACTGTTTTTGTTCACAGAGTTGCAATTATCTGTCAAATACGTAGCACACAAAACATATTATTAAAGAATACTTTTGGATGTTGTTGCCTCAACATGGGATGATATTATGCTATTGGGATGTAGGCTTCTAACCATTTCTTTGATTTTTTTTTTTTGGAACCTTATATATGAAGGTACAAATCAACGGATAGAATGAACTATATACCAGGTGAATGTATAATCCAAGCTACTCACAAATATTTAGTAAGACAATAAGCCATCATATTAAATCACAACACCATAATACTGTTGAGGATTTGACTTTCTCACTAGGACTTGAAAAGCATCATAGATTGAGACTTCCATGTTGGGTTTAAGTTGGGTACTTTGGAATTGTTGATGGTTGAGAAAAAGTTTGAGAGTATTAACAAAGTTATTAGAGGTTTTAGTTGATATCGAGTTATTTGACAACTTGTAAATTTTCTTGTAGTAAATATTGGTGGCTACTCCATGGTTTGAAGTTGTAAAAGATACTAGTGTTAATGAGTTTGACTCAAGTATCAATAAGATTTGAATCCCAAACTAGTGTTAGAGATTTTATTATGTGAGGATAAGAATAGTTTGAGTATTTGATGAATTAGTTGTTGAGTAATGTTGCTATCTTATTTTGAGTTTAATTTGTAAGTTATTTTGGATGAAGGTTATTATGTGAGAATTAGAATAATTTGAGTATTTGATGGATTTGTTGTTGAGTAATGTTTGTTGCTATCTTTATTTGAGTTTAATTTGTAAGTTATTTTGGATGAAAATTGATTATACTTGACATCAAATAAGTTCAAATAGGATTGGGATAAATATTCTGTTTAGGCATGTTGTCTTTGGCATTGTTTGTAGTTACTAAAAGGTTGTAGAATATTAGCAAACTTATTAGAGAATTAATTTAGTGTAGGGTTGATTCATTTGAGAGATTGTGGAATTATTCTAGTGTTGTTATGCTTATTATTTTGTGACTTTGATGTAGGAAATTACTCTTGTTAAAGAGGTTTTCTTGTTTACGGTAATACTTTGGGTGTGTTTTAGTAAATGTCTTGGTTTTTATTTGTGTTATGTATACCTCTTGATGACTTTCCAATTGTCCATTGAATCGACACTATTTATGGTTGATGTAATTTTGTTTTACTCTTTTTTGCATCAAGGTATCAATGAAGATGATGAAAAAGACAACGTAGATGATGAATTTCAAGATGGTGATATAAATGATGAATTTCAAGATGACGACATAGATGTGGGTGAATTTCAAGACAAAGTTGAATGAATTGGATGATTTTTTTTAGACTTGCACTTAAAAGCATTAAAATTGACCGAACCATGTATTTTGTTAGGTATCAAATAATGTTAAACATTTTCTTTATTATTATGTGTTAACTCATGTATCAAGAATGAATATTTTAACTCATGTTTATTGTAACACAACCTTTGTGAATGTGGTTAAATTCAATTTTCTAAGAGTTATAATTGAATATATTTATACTATTATTGTAAAATCTTTTCTGAGTACTTTAAAAAAAATGTCTCCTATAAGCTGTAGCTGGAATTTCACTTTTTTTACTATTTCACTCTAAGGCAACAATTAATAACCGTAGTAGCCTATGGCAACAGTTAAAAACGTTGTCCAAAATGACATAAAAAAGCGTCCCCTTTTCCAGTATTTTAGGCAACGTTTTCAAAGCGTCCCCTTTTCCAGTATTTTAGGCAACGTTTTCAAAAAGTGTGCCCAAAGAGCATGAAAAAACGTCCCCATAGACAATAGGCAACGCTCGAACAGGAGACGCCTGGAAAACGTCCCCTATACTTTTAGGCAACGTTTTTCATAGTTCTGGCAACATTTTTTAATTGTTGCTAGAGAGGATAAATGGTGTAGTGACATCACCTTAGTTTTGCTTAAATGAAGCAAATACACACCCACTATTTTTACATAACATAGGGGCAGATTCGGGTAATTGAGGAGATATCACATGATCAATGTCTTTTCCTAAATCAAAAGAGTATATGACTGACTATGTGTCATTTAAGCAAACATCAGGGAGATGAGTGCAATATCTCCATTATCGTACTATTTCTTCTACGAAATCAAGAAACATACATATTCTAAGACAGAATAATTATATAAAAAACGTGAAAACGGAAAAAGGGCTCATCCTAAGGAAGGACTCAAAATCAATTTCATCATCCATATTCTGATATGACTCTTCCAATACAGTCTTAATCTCATCCTCGGTAAAAAACTCCGAAAAAGCCTTCAATTTCTTGAAAATGGGAGGCAAATTTCCCACAATAACACGACCCGATTGAGTTCTTTCAGATACATACTACAAACAACACAAAACAAACACATTCCATCATTATTCAAATTCTCATCAACAATCAAGAAAACAAAAAGGTCAAATTCAAGCAAAAAGGGGAGGAAACATGTAAGATTGAAGTATCTCAGAGTAGGAATTCCTTTCCCTTTCTTCATATGCACAGTTCACACTATAGAAAAGAAAACCCTACAAATATAAAATCTCCCAACACTTACTATTGTCATTGATAATTCTTTCACAAAGACAAACCAGCAAAAAGCAACTCCAACTCCTGCTCCTGAGATATAGTTCTCTGAAATAAAAGGGTAACAGTTTAATACAATTAATCATTCAAGGTTTACCGAAATATATCACTTTTAAGCTGAATGACATTATCTTGAAACTCTTATAAGTAAATAGAAAGATGTATGACAGAAACAACCCATAGCTGATGGAAAAAGAGTTAATGGCCTACCTGAACTGACATAAGTTGCAGAATTTTATTCAGAACTTTTAAACGATGTGCAACATAGGTACTGTTTGCAGGCAATTGATTCATTTTCCTTATCTCTTCTTGTACTACAACCTGTTTTCTCTCACACCATACTGGTTTTTGTGCTGCAGGTTGATGAGTAGCTCCATCATCCATCATTTGATCAAGGGTATTACTACCGTTTAAATTATCAACAGAATCCACTTTAGCACTGCAGTATCCAAACATGAAAAGGAGATATATCGAAATCAAGTCCTTGTTTGCACATTGAAAAACAAAGTTCTTGCATCCATCACAACAACAAACAAACAAACATCCACAAACCAATAAATCACCATAAAAGAGTTCATTGTATCTCACAATGGAAACTTAACAGTCAAGTATATATCCAAACAGTCATTATAGTTATTATGTAGGCCAAAATTTTGTTACGTTTCATGAAAATATATGCAATTAGATACTAAACTGAGTCATGATCTTGTTCAGTAAAATTATTGTGGCGGTGGCACCAAAGCTGATATAGTCATAATAGAACTCATAGCTCTAGAAGATATATATACCGAAAGAAAAGAAAAAAAACTCAGGATTGCAAAAAACAGCTACAAGTACAACCGGTTGGCTTCTAATTTCTTGTGGTTGTGGTTACTTAAAATTCGATATTTTCGTATCAAGGTCCTAGAATGCTAAAGAGAAATCAATGACACTTCTAACTCTGAGTTAAACCAATTTTGACCTCCAAATTCGTCTAAAGTACTTATATCCTTCCAACATCTTGAAGTATAGCTCGGCCACACATTTAACCCATCCTATTAGAGTATACAATCTTGCCAATACACTTGCCACACAATCAATATTCCATTCAAGAACAAAAGCCATTTACCACACTAAAACACAACTCAAACAATCCTGAGGTCTCAACAAACATGAGTTGAGACATAGTTACCACACTTGCCTCCTTACTTTTGATTTGAGAGTTCTTAATTCGACTTGAGTGAACTGGCTCTGAAGCCATTGATCAGAAACAAGAACACCCACAAAACTAGACATGTTGAGAGTTGAAACTTTGGTTGAGGAATTTTAACAAGAACACCCTTCTTAGTTATAGTTATAGATATCAAAATTTCTGCTCCGCACCGCTATATCGGCCGCTATTGACAAACACATGCCAAGCAATACTCCATCATAAAATTTTAGCATAATTGTTTAAAATTATTGGGTCTGATTAAAATGCTACATATATACCTGCTTAGCAGCCTTGACCAAAGAAGCACCCATGAGCTTGGTTCTTCATCAAAATTAGCAGCATCCTCTGTAGGATGAGGAGGTGGTTCAGGGTAATTTGGCGAGAGGCGGTTAGGAGGAGCATCCCTTTGCAATGTCCCAACAGTATTTAAAGCTAAGTTTGCAATCAAATTAACTTGTTCTTGTAGCTGAGAGATTATATCCATTACAACAACAACAACGTTCGGCTGCAAAATAACAACAAATTCACATATAAACAATTTATCGAACACTTGGCATACACACTATAAAATCTAAACTATTAACATCGGTTAAGCAATTTAGTAAAATCTAATCCCTACTTTTGAATTTTGAAATCATCAAACAAAACTCAAAAGTGATCACAAACACCATAATCAGTATACAATTATAATTCGTCAATTCAACAAATAATGAATAAGTCGAAATTAAATTACACAATAATTCACTCAAAACACATCAAAACCTAATTATGACAGATAGCATCAGAATCAAAAGCCGGTTTCATCACACCTCAAATCCAATCGAATACAGCGAAATAAACAATAAATAACTGAAATAATCACAATAAGAAAATCAAATAGCGAAAACATAAAATCATAACACGAAATTGAAAGTGGAGAGTTTACCTCTATGCTTAATTACATCATTAGCAACAAAACTAGCTTCGATTGTGTTTAGGAAGAATCCAAAATATTACAGAAATGAAAGCCGCTAAACTGAAAAAGAGAATGAATAAACACTTGAAACTGAAAGCTCTTCGAATCAACAAACACCGTGCACCTTCGTCGTTTTGCCTCTGTTCTTCTTGTTGCACATATTCATGGTGGAGAGGATCTGGGTTTGTGGTTGATTTAGGGTTACGATTCTGAATAAAGGAGGTTTTGAGTGAGGGTTCTAGGATCTTTGAGTTCAGAATCGAGAAGATTTGAGAAAGAATAGGAAAGGTTCTCAATGTAGGTTTAGATCTGTGAGTTTTGTTTTCCTGAAAATTAGAGTAGATTGGAACAGAATTGTGAGAGAGAAAAGTTTAATTTTATTATTTAATAAAGCTGGAAAAAAGAATAAAATAAAAGTATAGCTTTTGGAATTACTAAACCGATTAGTGACCGATTTATCCATCACCAAATCAGTCTCTAAAATAATTTGCGACTAATTTAGCGACTCAAGAAAATTTGGTTATGAAGAAAAATATACGGTCTCCAATTCGGTCTCCACAGTGACTAAATTATTTTGGTCGCTAAATCGGTCACTAATGGCGAGTTTTCTAGTAGTGCTTAGGCTTGTGTTTACAAGATAAGTGTACAAGTTTAATTATGTTTCGTAGACAAAAGACCCAAAACTATTATGAGTCTATTTGGTAAGGCACAAAAGCAAGCTTATGTCTTATAGCTTATAGCTTATAAGCTTGTCTGGCAAAAAAAGACCTGTTTGGTAACAGTCTTTTCGTCAGGAGCTTATAGCTTATTTCAGGAGCTTATAGCTTATTTTTCAGACGCTATTTCAAGTAGCGTTTGAGCTTATAGCTTATAGCTTATTGTTTTTTCTTCCTCTTTTACCCTTAGTATTTTATTTAAAATCCTTTTTTATCCTTTACAATTTATTAATATAACTGCATCATAAATACTAATGTCTCTCGTGCTAATAAATATCCACTTCTTTTTCAAAACAAAAAAAATCACTTCCTTTCGTTGCTTTATTCTTTATACGGCATACCTTCAGTTTTTTAGTTTTTTTTTTACAAATCAATATGCTTTTTTTTACATGCAAATCAATATACCTTCAAGTGTGTTTAGATTTGATGAAAATATACCTTTTGTTATTTTGAACTAAATAAAATTATTATTAATGTATGTTGTTCTTGTCTTCATAAAAAATTGAATGATATAAAAATGTCCTTTTATGTCATTTTACATCTATCAGCTAGTTGAACCGCTAATTTTACCAAACACTTCAATTGGCTTATTAGCCATAAGTCATCAGTCATCAGCTATAAGCTATCAGCCATCAGTCATCAGTAATAAGCTATAAGCTATCAGCTAGCTTATCAGCTATCCGCTAGTTTTGCCAAACAGACCCTATGTATACTTTGTATTATATTTTAAATTATAATACAATGTTAAATTTAGGGTGTCAAAATTAGTATTTATGACATTGACATTAATGATAATTTTAAAACTTTTCATGAGATATAAATTCTGTCACGAGAGATTACAACTTCAAAGTCTTACCACTAATTAGTTGACACCTCATCTTACTTATTCTATAAACATGTTAGTTATATGAAATATTAACTATCATTCAGCATTGATTAATATCTGTTGGAGAACTTTTTGAACACATAGTGTGAGTTCTCCTATTACAATCAAGTTCTGATAAAAAATAGTGACACGACGAAGATATTGATTTTGTCAAGGATTAAAACTAAAGAGAAAGGCTTCTCTTTCGATTACTATCAATGGTAGTACACTCAACAACTCATATGTTTAGGTGTGCATTTATCTCACAATTGAGTCTTTATTTTATTTTGATGGTGATTGACAACTGTATTTTATTTGATCTTAGCACAATTTGTGCTCTGATTATAAGTTTATATAATTAACTACTAGAAAAATGTCATTTAGCGACTGATTTAGAGACAGAATATAATTGGTCAATATAGATACCGATGTAGAGACTGATTGTTGTAGTTATTGACCAATTATAAATTAGTCTCTAAATTGGTCACAAATGTATTTCACTAACCGAATTAGCATCTGAAACATCAGTCTCTAAAACGGTACGTTAAATTAAAATAAAAAATATAAAACCTTTCCTCTCCTAACTTCACGCATGTGGGCCAGATAGACATATACACACATTTTAAAAATAAAAAATTAAATTAAAAGCCTTTCCTCTTCTAAACCAAATTGAATCTGCCTTTTCCTCTTCCAACAAAACCCTCGCATTCAGTCCTCCTTGCCGGTTTCAATTCGGCCACCTCGCCGGAGTCATTCCGACATCGATGTGTCTCTCTTCTTCAAGGGTAAGTGATTTTTCTTTATCCCCCTTCTCAGTTTTCACTTTTATAAAAAGCCCCAATCTTTATGTGAAACCTGTAGTACCCCAATTTTGTCCTAAGCCTTTTCAAAACAAAAATCAAAAACAAAGAGAAAAAGTCAAAGTCAACAAAAGTCAACCAAAAAAGTCAACATTTCAAAAATGGTGACTTCACAGTGCGAAATCCACTTCGCAGTGCGAAGTATGCGATTTTTCTGCAGATTTTTGATTTCTTTGATTTAATTCCAGTTTTTGTTACATATTATTTTCATTATTATTTTCATCATCATTCATGGCCAATTGGGCTCAGCAAAGCCAGAGTTGAAGGACTTGCCATTAATGCCAAGGAGAGAAGCTTTTTCTTCCAACCTAGCATGTGGCAAGCAAGTTGGCTTGCCCTTGGGCAGCTCTTGTCCCTCCCAAGTGACCTGCTACTGACCCTAGGGTTGCCAGCCACCAGCTTGTGGACTTTCTTCCTTCTTGCTCCCCCAAAACCAGTCAAACCCAGCTGGTTTTCACTTGCAAAAAAACCATGATTGCTGCCCTGTTTTTCAGCAGCTTTTCTTCCCCCTCACACCAGCCCACATGTTGCCTTTTGTTTCCCCCAACCTCTGCACATCACAGTGCACGTTTTTATTGCTCAACCATTAAGATTGCAAGGATCAATCCCCAAGCACAACCAATTGCAAACCAGCCCTGTTTTCATCATCATTGCTATCCAAAAACCATTGAATTAGTGGCTGGATTTGGCTAAGTCTTGACCCTTGGCACAAAGCAAGGTTGCCTCTATCCTTTTGCATTAAATGCAAAGTGATTCAGCCTGATCCTAGCCCACAAATCAGCTGGATTTTGGGGATTTCTAATGATGAAATTGGATTGCATTTTGGCCTATAAATAAGAAGCAATGCCCAAGGTTACAAACACTACTCATTAACACTTGATACACTTAAAAACACTTGCCAACAACCAGAGAAAACCAGCACTAAACACTAGCAAAATCAGTTCCAATACAAAGCAATAGCACAAGTTCATTGCTCCAAATCAACAATATTCAAAACCTTGCAAGAACTTCAACAATCCAAGTTCATTGCAGCAGGAGCTTTGCTAAGGATTTCTGTAAGTGTTTTAAGTCATTATCTTGCATTTATAATTGTGCTTGCATCTTAATTTTGGCTCAAAACCTTTTGCTCTAAAAAACCCCTTTTGAATTTCAAAAGAAATCCCAAGGTTTGCTGTAATATCCCGTTTAAACATGACTTTTAACAGTATCACAGGAATTAAACGAACGGAATGGCGTTATTGTAATTACGAGAGGAAAGGGGTATAAAAGGGGATAAACATGAATTTTCTTCATATTTATCATCCCTCTCTCTCTCTAAGAGCTGATTTCTCTCCCTCTCTCTCTAGAAAATCGCCCCTCACCTTCAGCAACCCTTAATCCATCAAACTTCAACCTAAGATCTTGGACTTCAAGCAAGCATGGTTTTGGGGAAAGTTGGAATCAAGAAGAAGAAGTTAAAGGAAAGCAAGAGAGATCAAAGAGATCAAGCTAGGGTTTTGAAGAAAAGGTTAAACCAGCACCAATCAGTTTGAGGTGAGCTCCTAGGGGTTTTAGAACCCACTTTATGTGTTTTTGATGAGTTTTGTTCATTTTGATCAAAGTTGGTAATTTTTACCCTAATCCCTATTGCTTGCAAATTCCTTGTTCAAACCTGTTTTAATCAATCAATTCATAGTTGTAATTCATTCCTTATGATGTTATAGTGCTTGGGTATGCCTTATCATGTCAAAAATGGTGGAAAAATCACGTTTTGAACCATTTCTGTGCTGACAAAATCGCCGGGCGAACTCGGGGCCATCGTGCAGTTACTGTTTGGCAAGTCTTCACTGCCTACCTTCGCCCAGCGAAGTGGATTTTGCCCAGCGAAATTGGGCAGCATTTTTATGATTTTTCTGCTTCGTTCTGTGACCTGTGCACGTGTCAGGCGAGGCTTTTGGTAACCATTTTCAAAGAAAACCTTATTTTATAAGAAAAACACCATTGTGGGCATATCCGAGGGCATATAACGTATACGGAATAAAATGAACACGGGATTAGCAACGCATGATGAGTATAAGGGTTAATTGTATAGATAATCTTAAGACGGCATATGATAACGATATGTCGAACCCTTGATAGGATAACAGGATTTCAGAGTATGAGAATAGGAATTTAATGGAATGATTCCATTACGTGGGAGTTGTTAACTCTTAAGGAAAAGTATATGACTTGGATAAGTCAAGAACCTACTTTAGGTATAAAAGATTATAGATGAATTCAATCTAGAATATAAGGATAATAGGAATGCTTTAGCAATCATAGTCACAGATAAGGTTTATAGTGTTGGTACTCCAACGATTATAGGTGGCTTATGAGAACGATAAGCCAAGAATCATAAGTTATAGATTATAGTTACAGGAATGTTATATGTTCATAGTAACAGATTATATGTTCATACGTTAAAGTTAAAGAATTAAAGATTAAAGATATTGGCGTGCTTGCACGTTTCACAGTCATAGGCATGTTCAGCAGACTCCGGGATACGCCGGATGGGACTTCTCCGAGAGGGTTGTCCACATGCAATTTCATAGGGAGTCCGGTGCTAGCCTGATTGTCAGGAGTTTCATCGGGTCATAGGGAGACGTATCTCGGGGTTGCTCCACCCGGGGTGCCCTCCGTAAAATTGAACTCAGATAATTGTTTGTTCAACGCTAACAGCTAACATAAAACTGCTATCGAACTGTGTATATGTTTTATGTTTTATAGTTATAGTCAAAGTTACAGTTACAGTTATAGTCTCAGGAAACTCATAGTTATAGTTATAGTTATAGACAGTTATCAGAAAGTGGTCCTAGGTTTCCCCTCGATCACTAAGTTAAAGTTATAGGCAGATTATAGTTATGGTTATAGACAGATACAGTAAAGGTTATAGACAGTTAAAGACTTGGCGATCATAGGAAATCCCCGAGATTGCCAAGGTAGGCATGGCGACCCTAGGTTCCCTGTGGTTGCCAACAGTAGGTTGGGTAGAGCTCACTGAGACATTATGTCTCATCCCATTCCTTCTGGTGCAGGGTTACAGGTTAGTCAGAGGTTCGTGACGAAGATCTTCATAGAGGTACTGGATGGAGTGCATTTGCTCGTTGTGTACCAGCTCAGAAGCATTATGGACATTTGTAAAAGTATTGTAACAGTATTGGATTATTGTACAAACGAGTAAACAAGTATTTATTCTGTTGTAATGTAATATTATTATTGAAATTTTTAAATGTATCCAGTATCAGTTTAACGCACATGCTAATATACTAGTTAATGTTAGTATGGGTGTTTCAATTGGTATCAGAGCAGGTCGATTCAGACCGTGCCATGGGTCATTTAAGATTCAATAAAAGTAGTGGAATCATTGGGTTCCGGATGTTGTTCTAAAGGTCACATCTAGTTGAGCCTGATCAACTCAGTCTAGTATATGACAGTTAGGACAAATATCTGAGAGCTGAATGTGACCAAGGAGGAAAGAAGTGTTCAAAGGGTGAAGGTTAAGACGAATTTGGCAAAGTGTTTAATGTGAAAGGATGGTTCTCTAACAGTGAAGTAACTGAGCCAGTTGACGGCAAAGTTTTAGGAATATAAGGGGTATTAAAGAGTAAGGTCAGGTACCTTAGCTAGTTGGACGCATCATTGAGCGATGCCTACTCCGAAGAGATGTGTAGAATAAAGAATTATGGAATCCTAACGGGAACCGTGATTTGGAAAGTTAAAGTTAAGGGTTGATTAGAGTTTTAATTCCGGCTGCAGATGCAAAGGATTGTGATACCAAAACCCAGCGACTTAGAATAAGGAATGACCAGTTAACGATTAGAAGCTCTGGATTTTCAGTAAGGATAAAGTGTGTAAGGATGGAAGGACTTGCGCACGTGGATCGGATGAGATTAAAATATTTGATAGGTAAGAGGCTCATTTATGGATTAAACGAATTAGTGAACAGATGGAACAGATTACCTTCCTTTATTATGGAACACCAAGATACTTGGTATGAGGAACGCGAGCGTAGCGATAAGTAAACGAAACCCCCGGTGAAGGTATGGATTAAAGATTGAATCTTTTGTTGGCGGATTATAGTAGACCGATTTCGAAGATTGAACAGGAAGATTGTCACTAACGTACAAGTTGTAGTTAAAGCTATGGTTATGTTAAGGAGTTCTATGTTTTCTTTTAATGGGCTCCTTACACAGGTATTCGGTAAGTCGACAAAGATTACCTTATGACGATAGATGTTAAAGATGGTAGGAAATACATACCTTGGATTGTTTGAAACCGTGAAGAGGGCAACGGTCGAGAAGACGTTGGACTAATGTTCAGATAACAAGATTAGAATGGAATTGTGGATACAGTAATAAGTTATAGGAAGGATCCAATGGAAAATGTTAAGTATTGAAGCTTACAGATTTATTAATCGGGTACTTGAAGAGGTGTAACATGTGTTTGAATTTACAGGAGAGCCGGTAAAAGTTGGGTTTACACAGACGGAATATTTCCGGAGTAACCAAGAATTATGTTTATGTGGACCTAAGTGTCTTGGAAAAAGGTTGTGGATGTGAAATCCTTACGGATAATTATAGTATGGAACTCGGTTCAGATTATGAAGAATAAAGCTAGAACTAATGTATAAGTTGTTTTGACAGGAGCATTGTTGGGCTCGTAATTATTGTTAAAGACTGATTACAGATTTCGGCGTACTTTCGTGAAAGTAAAAGCATTGTTTATGTCCGAAGGGAAATACAAAGTCAAGTGCCGATCAATTAATAAGTTAAACGGGTGGATTAAACCACAAGAGAAATTATAATGTAAGATGGTTATGTATGGTAACTACGAAGTTATAAAGTTAAAGGATTGGCTAAGGAGATTTTATATGGTAATAGTGGTGTATTACTTCTATCCCAAGGTGAATTGTTTAGATCAGAGTTGCGCAGCGGAGAAGTAATCAAAGGATGAGCTAATGAACAATTCAAAGTTGAAGTTTAGAAAAATGAGGATGTTTGTGAAGTCCTTGCCAAATGAATTACAGGAAAGGTATTCAGAGATTAACTCTCAAGTTACAGAATAATTGTAAATATTGATGACTTGAACTTATCATCAGTTCTAACGGGAAATTTAATAGATAAGTCGAAGAATGTTTCAGACCCGAAACTCATGGAATAAGAGAATTGAAGCAATTTGATAACTTTAAAGGATGTGTTTCTAGCACAATAAGTACATTGCAAGGAAAGTCACATTTAATACGGTAATCTAGCTGTTTCAGCTCAGTAACTTAAAGTTAACTTGAGTAATAAGTTTAACCAAAGAGGAATTATGCCGTGGCATACAGTTATTCCGCATCGTACCCACGTTATACTAGCATGTCGCATGTAACAGGCATGTAACAGGCATGTAACAGGTTATGATTAGTATTATGTATACTGATCAGGCAGAATTTATGCTACTTAGATAGTAGTGTAACATTTTTTTTATAGTCGTGTGACATGTATCGGTAACTGTGGTACGCATACGGTAATGTTTTAGCAGGAAAGTCTCAGTTGTGAAGTTCAGAAACTCTTGAACTTAATGTTAACAGTCAAAGGAAGGAAATGTTTTACACCGATCAGAAGAGTACTCATAGTTTATAGTAAAAGGCTACGTGAATTCAAGTCACGAATTAAATGATTCAGAGTTTAAGAGTGCTATTTGAATAGCAAACAGAATAGAGTTTTCTTTTGGAAAACAGAGTGACCTTGGTTGACGTGGCATTGTCTCAAGTATATGTTGTTTAAGTATGATGTCCCGTTAGTTGAACAATGATGATGCGGCGTACTGTGTACCCGATAAGAGTGTACACGTACTCGATCATGTATAGAAGCTTTGTGTTATGGACTATATTATATGATGATAAGTGAGACGGCTTATGCCACACGTCACTTATACTGGATTTTCATAAGTTTGAAAGTATTGGTAAAGAAGAAGGTTCCTAAGACCTTTGGCTACATGTTATTGTTGATTATCAATCGGAGCATAACCAACTTGTGTGAGATTTCTCGAGCTTTAAGGATTCCCGCAGTGGGAATGTGAGCAATGCTCATGGTTGTGATAATATCTACACCAGGACTACAGAAAGAAAGGAACGTAAACCAGAAGTTCAGCCATTACTTTGAATCTGATTTGTGAAGATAGTTGTAATAGATTTCAATTCCGTTTGAGAAGATTCAATATCAGATACCTTCCAGTGTGAGGATAAATTTATATGAAGAATGTTACGAATGTAACAGTAAAAGGTCGTTTTGCGAGGCGAAAGTTATAGACAAAAGTTCCTTGAACTAAAAGTAATGTAATAGATTCCTCGGAAAGTTGAAATAATTGGGGAAAACAGAATGACTCGACGTCTTCAGGGTAATATGGAATGGTCAATTAAAGAAGAACTGATAGGGTTCAGTAAAGGAAATCCAAGATTTAATAATTTTGCTTTGGATTTACAAGGAATATGTCGGATAGAGGACATAGTCGGATAATATGGATATGTTGGTTCAGATAACCATGCGTCTTAGCAAGTGATAGTTATGTATTATACGTCAGACCTTTCGGTCGGAAAGAGATTGTCACATGTTTTGATTTACAGAAATGGAAATCATGGCTAAAGAACAAGTTTTAACCAGTATAGTTTAATCGGGATGCGTGAATAATCTATATGTCAGGCCCTGGAGTTGCCATGAAGTTCCAACAAGCTTAAAGGATTGGAAATTTTCATAGTAGAGAAAGAGGTAGAAAGGATTTATCTTTTCAGGATCTTCGAAGGATTTTCTAAATTTCGAGGACGAAATTTCTTTTAAGGGGGGTAGAGTGTAATATCCCGTTTAAACATGACTTTTAACAGTATCACAGGAATTAAACGAACGGAATGGCGTTATTGTAATTACGAGAGGAAAGGGGTATAAAAGGGGATAAACATGAATTTTCTTCATATTTATCATCCCTCTCTCTCTCTCTAAGAGCTGATTTCTCTCCCTCTCTCTCTAGAAAATCGCCCCTCACCTTCAGCAACCCTTAATCCATCAAACTTCAACCTAAGATCTTGGACTTCAAGCAAGCATGGTTTTGGGGAAAGTTGGAATCAAGAAGAAGAAGTTAAAGGAAAGCAAGAGAGATCAAAGAGATCAAGCTAGGGTTTTGAAGAAAAGGTTAAATCAGCACCAATCAGTTTGAGGTGAGCTCCTAGGGGTTTTAGAACCCACTTTGTGTGTTTTTGATGAGTTTTGTTCATTTTGATCAAAGTTGGTAATTTTTACCCTAATCCCTATTGCTTGCAAATTCCTTGTTCAAACCTGTTTTAATCAATCAATTCATAGTTGTAATTCATTCCTTATGATGTTATAGTGCTTGGGTATGCCTTATCATGTCAAAAATGGTGGAAAAATCACGTTTTGAACCATTTCTGTGCTGACAAAATCGTCGGGCGAACTCGGGGCCATCGTGCAGTTACTGTTTGGCAAGTCTTCACTGCCTACCTTCGCCCAGCGAAGTGGATTTCGCCCAGCGAAATTGGGCAGCATTTTTATGATTTTTCTGCTTCGTTCTGTGACCTGTGCACGTGTCAGGCGAGGCTTTTGGTAACCATTTTCAAAGAAAACCTTATTTTATAAGAAAAACACCATTGTGGGCATATCCGAGGGCATATAACGTATACGGAATAAAATGAACACGGGATTAGCAACGCATGATGAGTATAAGGGTTAATTGTATAGATAATCTTAAGACGGCATATGATAACGATATGTCGAACCCTTGATAGGATAACAGGATTTCAGAGTATGAGAATAGGAATTTAATGGAATGATTCCATTACGTGGGAGTTGTTAACTCTTAAGGAAAAGTATATGACTTGGATAAGTCAAGAACCTACTTTAGGTATAAAAGATTATAGATGAATTCAATCTAGAATATAAGGATAATAGGAATGCTTTAGCAATCATAGTCACAGATAAGGTTTATAGTGTTGGTACTCCAACGATTATAGGTGGCTTATGAGAACGATAAGCCAAGAATCATAAGTTATAGATTATAGTTACAGGAATGTTATATGTTCATAGTAACAGATTATATGTTCATACGTTAAAGTTAAAGAATTAAAGATTAAAGATATTGGCGTGCTTGCACGTTTCACAGTCATAGGCATGTTCAGCAGACTCCGGGATACGCCGGATGGGACTTCTCCGAGAGGGTTGTCCACATGCAATTTCATAGGGAGTCCGGTGCTAGCCTGATTGTCAGGAGTTTCATCGGGTCATAGGGAGACGTATCTCGGGGTTGCTCCACCCGGGGTGCCCTCCGTAAAATTGAACTCAGATAATTGTTTGTTCAACGCTAACAGCTAACATAAAACTGCTATCGAACTGTGTATATGTTTTATGTTTTATAGTTATAGTCAAAGTTACAGTTACAGTTATAGTCTCAGGAAACTCATAGTTATAGTTATAGTTATAGACAGTTATCAGAAAGTGGTCCTAGGTTTCCCCTCGATCACTAAGTTAAAGTTATAGGCAGATTATAGTTATGGTTATAGACAGATACAGTAAAGGTTATAGACAGTTAAAGACTTGGCGATCATAGGAAATCCCCGAGATTGCCAAGGTAGGCATGGCGACCCTAGGTTCCCTGTGGTTGCCAACAGTAGGTTGGGTAAAGCTCACTGAGACATTATGTCTCATCCCATTCCTTCTGGTGCAGGGTTACAGGTTAGTCAGAGGTTCGTGACGAAGATCTTCATAGAGGTACTGGATGGAGTGCATTTGCTCGTTGTGTACCAGCTCAGAAGCATTATGGACATTTGTAAAAGTATTGTAACAGTATTGGATTATTGTACAAACGAGTAAACAAGTATTTATTCTGTTGTAATGTAATATTATTATTGAAATTTTTAAATGTATCCAGTATCAGTTTAACGCACATGCTAATATACTAGTTAATGTTAGTATGGGTGTTACATTTGCAAAGCATCAAAACTGGTTTGCCCAGCTCTTTTCATTGCAAAACTCAAAGCTTTTCACTCTCCTAAAAGGTTCTGAGTTTGTTCAGAAGTTGTTTCTGAACAACAGTTCATAAACAGCTTCTGAACTCAAAAATTCGCATTGTTCGCAGTGCGAAGTCATGGTCGCAGTGCGACCATGACAGAACTCAGAATCTGAGTTTAGGCTCCCAAACAACCAATTTTTGAGGTTCTAGCCCAAGAGCTCAGAACCTAGGAGGTTTGAAACTCATTTTATCCAAACCTTGTCAAGGATTTTGCATAATATTGGAAAATTCGCAAGTTCGAGTAACACTTTTTTGGGTAACTTGCAAAACAAGTTACAATCACAAACTTTCAAATAAACTTGAGCAATTAAGCTATGTTCACCATTTTCAAAACCAAACATGAACAAGAGCCTTGTTCATGATTTTCAAACCAAACATGAACTTAAGCCGAATTTGTTCGCTTTCAAAAACCGTTTGCAAAACGAGCCGAACTTGTGCGTTTTTTCACAAAATTGTTAAAACTTTCTCATTTTGGGTTTCAAACCAAATGTTTTGATAAACTTTGGGATTTCTAATAAATTCAACCAAAAACTTGAATGAAAAAGGGATGGTTTGACGTATGTCTCTCCATTGCCCCGATTGTACGAATGCGTGACGTATGTCTCGTCGTTCGGACAATCGTCATTCCATTTTCAACGTATCCGACCATATCAAACCAATTCTTGGCCCCTTGTGGTCAATCCGAACCTTTTGGTCCCCCGTGGCCACTAGATTCAAACCTTTTCGACTCGTTTGAGTCACTCCGGTCAATGATCGACTCAATTGAGTCCATTGCACCCCTTTTGGTCCCATAGCGACCAATTCGAACCCATTTACCCAACGGACATGTTTTACCTATTCTAAGCGCGATTCGTAAACAAACGCTTAAGCCTCCCATGCGCGAGCATACAAGCTATACGCTTAAGTCTCCCATCCGCGAGCATACAAGCTACGTTTAATCGCAAGAATTCGGTTAAAACATCGTTCATTTAAAAATAACCAACACATGTACGTTTTTTCTACCAAAGAACTACGTACGCTTTGAATTCTCCGACTACCGGGAGATACGTAGGAGCAAGATCGACATCTTGTCAAGCACAATAATAAAAAACAAACTTTTTTCCCTTTTATCATATTTTCCTTTTTCCCTTTAATATAGACAAGCATGCGCGCAAAACATTTAAAAACATTTTCAGCTTTAGCCAAATAGAAGGTTCCCGTTGAGTACAACGGACGTGAGGGGTGCTAATACCTTCCCCTTGCGTAATCGACTCCCGAACCCGACAATGGTTGCGATGACCAGTCCTTTTCCTCATCGTCAAGGGTTTTATTATCGTTTCCCTTCAAATAAAAAACTTAAGGGTTTATCAACGTTCCCTTTAAACAAAAACTTTGGTGGCGACTTCACAAAAGCCTTCCGAGCGTTCGTACACGTTTCGGAGGATTGCGCGTTTTTAACGAGAGCGCACAAAACCCTAACGCAATTTCTTTTACTAGCAGCTCATATTATTGAATATTTTCTGATTTCTACTTTTATCTCTTCCCCTGTTTGATTATTTTGTTCACACTTCTTTTTTATCCGTAATTTCTCTATTTTTCTGTTTTGCTCAAGCCTTAAATATAATCTACCACCACTTTTTAGGTCCTATCTCTGTTTATGGTGATTGATTCTTTGTTATTGAGTTCATATATTGACTTAGAGTTTTGTTGTTAAATTCGTTTTTTTCTTTCCAATTTACTTTTTTTTCCTTCAGAAGTTAAATAAATGGTGGTTTGAGTAGTCGTCAGAGTTGAGTTTGATTGACTGTCTCTATTTTTTATATTTGATTATAGTTGACACGAATGTTAGAGACAACTCTAAAGGAACTATACAATATTTCAGCAACTGACTAGAATAGTGACGGCTCCGGTAAGGTGTGTTTGACCAAGCCTCCTGTTAACAATGGTTTGGCTCAATACCTTTGATTTTTTTTTTTTTTGTTTTGACATTTGTCATTTACCTTTGATTATTAGCTTAATATGATATAAATTCAACACCTATGTTATGTTAATACATTTATTTTGTTGTGAGCTAGATTTTCATTAAATCTTTTGTTGTGGAAGTAACATGGGGCATAGTAATCATACTGTCTAATAATACTATACTTGTGAATTACATAAATTTAGCATAATCATTTCTTCTTTAGTTCAATTAAACTTACTTAGAAAACAATCTTTTGTTTTTGAGATGCATGACATTGGATGTTTATAGTTACTTTATTAGATTGTTGAGTTTCTTATTCATATTTGTACAATTGAAGTGAATATGTTTGTTTGTTGCAGACATGAAAAATTATTGGAGTATATAATCACATGAGTTTTGGAGGGCCACCTATTGGTATTGAAACGGCTGAGGCAAATGAACTTCTAATGAACATTAAAATTGAGTAATAATAACAATAATTGATTACATATATCATATCTTTCTGTTATTATTTACAACTTACAATTTCTAGCATCTAAACTAGTGTTTTTTTCTTGGATTTTATGGTAGTTGTTGCCCTTATATTTGGGATAAGGGATGATTTGTTAAATTTATATTTTCTTTTCTGAAACTGGATTGGATATGCTATGCTATTTTTGTTTTGACATTAAAAATATAGGAACATAGTTAATATGATAGGTTTGTATTTAGGTTTGCACTTATTTATATTGCTCCACCACTTATCAACTTTATGACATAAATCACAAACAATTTTAAGCTCTAATTTTTCTTTTTATTCTTCATCATGTTTCGTCGTCTATGGTTTAGGAATTCAATTATGTTAACCACTTATTGCAAGTTTGAACTGCAACATATAGTTTAGTTGTATAATTAAAGTGAAATGTGATCTCATCACATGTTGTATCAGTATCACTAGAAGTAATTCAGTCATTATTTCTTGGAACTGACCTTAGTTATTCAGTCATTCTTTTGCTTATGACATATGGTTCGTCTCTGTCATCACATGTTTCATTTTGTTGAACTGGTGCAGGGTTGCGTTTGGTTTATGGGCTGCTATTGTGTAGCATAATTTTCTTGTTTTGGGGTATTCCAGCTGCAGATTAGTGGTTATTAGTTTGCTATCTGGTGTAGCTCTTATTCCACTTGATTCATTACTTCATGATGGTAATATTTTTGCTCAGGTGGTGCTCAAGAATAAACATTAGGAGTCATGGATGCAAGCAAAAGATAGAGATCCAAGCATTTCAACTATTTAAGAATATGCAATTCATGGTTCAAGTTTTTTCTATGTATTTCTTGATAAAGTTTGTTTATTAAGTTAGTGAGAATATCATACTATGATAGGCTAAGGCTTATTTCATTGTGTATTGAGTTAGTGTAAATATCATACTATGATAAAGCTAAGGCTTATTTCATTGCGTATATATACCGTTGGTGTTAACTTTAATATATAAATGCATATTGTTTATCAATATACATTTAGAAGTAAATCAAATTTTGATTGGTTGAATTAAAAAATTTGTCACAATAGAAATTAGAGACGGATATAGTGACTGATTTACTTATAGCTTGATAAAGTGGTCACATTAGTCACAAAATACGTCACTAATTCGGCCACTAAACTCAGTCATCAAATCGGTCACTAGGTATGAAGGTTCTAAATCTGTATCTAATTCGGTCACTAAATATCAGTCGCTATTTCAGTCACAAAGGATTAGCCACAGTAAATTAGCAGCCCTTTTTTAGTCGCTATTCCAGTCACTAATTCCGTTAGTGACCGATTTTAATGAAGTAGCAACTGCATATTCGGTCTCTAAAACGCTGATTTTTAGTATTTATTGGTTTTTTTATATATATATAAAAATAAGATTGAAAATTGGAATTTTCAAATAAATGAAGTTGTTGTTGTTATTATTTGTTGTTGTTGTTGTTGTTAACAACTATTTGAACAAATAATTTATATTTATTTACCTATGTCTTCTCTATTTTTTAGTTACATGTTCAAATGAAAATTTGACTTTTGTTAATATTTACAATACTTAAATTTTTGTGATAAAATATTAAATACAGTTGCAAAGCCGTAAAAAATCTTAATGGTTTTGAATTTTTTCAATATCTATTATTTTTATTTATTTTTTAAGTAATAAAGGAATATTTTATTAATTAAGGTAATTTTGAAAAACACCTTTTGATTGGACAACCGTCCATGTCTCACTATCATGTAGATCCTCCTCCTTGTGGTGCAATGAGAGCCTTCCTTCGCACCACCCCTTTACCTCGATGGTGTCGTTTACCACCCTAACCTCTCCTGCGTGCCCTCACTCCATAACTTGAGCGGTTAAGCCGGTGGTTTTGTAAGAAAAACTCCAACTGAGGTAGTTTTTTGTTTCAAATCTTTGGTAAGTGTTGTGTTTCTTGCCTCTGATTTTTTGTTCTTTCCATATCCGTTGAGATCTGCATTTAAGGAATTCGGGTTGCTGCGACCACACCAATGGTTTTATAGTTGTTAATATCCGTTGTTGCCCCTTCATGCACCGGCGTCAAACTTCTTGTGGTGCTTAGCTCGGTGGTTTATCCATCCCTAGATTTGGATTCTTGAATGGTTTTGGGTTTCTATGATATTTCAGGACCTCGTCGGGCACCAAGCTCTTTAGTTACAGTTCGTTGTAGTTTGTGTTTGTTTGGTTTGAAAAAGCCTTTACTGCTTGTTGTGATTCTTCGCGGAGGTTTGTTGGCTTGTGAATTTATCCTTGTTGGCAGTCGGTTCATTTGCCATGTTTATGTTCACAAATGAGCAACACTTCAGTTTCTTCTACCTGTTAAGGTTGGTCAAAGACTACTTTTGTTGTAGTTTGGAATGTGTGTATTACATGTTTGGGCTTATTACTACATTTTGATGTTGTTTAGCTGGGTTATGTTTATGTCCTTCAATACTTTGTATTCTCTTTTTATTATCAAACTATTTAGGGTGTTGTATAAGGTTCACCATCTACACCCCATTTATCTAAAAAACAAAAAATACTTTTAAATTTTTTATTTTACATTTTACAACAGGGTATATCCAATACATTGCATGAAATATTTTCAAATAAAAGGAAAAATTATATTGGAGACAGATTATGAATATGATTTAGGTCTCATATTGATGACTAAATTTGTTAATTGCACCAAACCGTTTTCAAGTAATAAAGTAGTAAGTAAAATCGTCTTCAGAGGGATTGTAGTTTCAACGAGGACAACTAACTAAACCTATTAAAAACGAGAAAAAAAATAATAAAATAGGGGGAGTTTGCAATTGTTTGATTGCACAAAGCAGTTGCATTGATTGCAGAAAATTAAAGGTTTTTTTAGATTTTAGTGGTGATTAGGATTCTTTGAATCCCATCTATCTCTTTGTTTGGATTACTACAAGTAATTATCTGTTATGACACAAGAGTTTTTATTCAAGTGGCTATCTCGGTGGGATCTAGCGTCCCTACAAATTTCATGTTGCTCCTCAATCTCCCTTATGGTTATACGTGCAATACGGGGTAAATGCCCATCAATCATATAGGATTCCATCCATGTTGGATAGTTAGTAAGGCATGGACTTACATTCTCATAGGTAATTGAAACATAAGCATAGTAGATATTCCTAAATTGGCATCTAAAGGAATCACTTTTACCTAAGAATCTTAGAATTTCACCTCATACTCTCTATTGACCCCGATAGATTAAATGGATAGGCCTAACCCTATCTTACGATTCTAATGTAAGGAAGATGTCAATCTTCTCCTACTCTAAGTTCATTCACACTTCCTAGGTATGTCACACTCCCTATGGTTACAAAAGCATTACGGGCAATGCATATAAAAATTAGATAGATCTCAAATCATAATTGAGTAAAAGACTTGTATTAATAAAATCAACAAATAAATAGAGGTTCATCTTACACTCTAATCAATAAGTGTTTAGTTACTCATCTATACTATATATAAAGAAAATAGCCTCTTTTGGCTCTTTTGGGCTGGATTTTTCTCCTTCCAAAATTATCTTCAACTTTCAATACAAAAAGCAGATATAACAAATAGATAAGAGTAAATTCAAATATTAGAACAAAATGTAACAAATTGTATATGTTCGATTTTTTTCCTTGTCATTTAAAAAAAGAAAATGGATGAGAGTGAATTCAAATAATAAAAAAAATGTAACAAACAAAAAAAAAATGTTACCACACAATATATATCGTATAACAAACACGATATGAGTGTATGTCCAATTTTTTTCCTTTTACCTTGAAAAAAGTGTAACAAACTAGATCAAATATATGTCACTATAAATATAATCAATAAGAAAAGGAAAATTATCATCAATACACAGAGATAAATTATTTTCAAAGGGGCAATTAGAGAGTAAAACAGTGACTCCTATCATATACATCCTCTCAAAGGTAAGTCATCTTAACATATATGAGATAAAATATTTATTCTTGGATCATTGATTATGGATAAAGTTGCCAAAACAAATTTTTGTTTCTCTTTTCACTAATTCATGTTCTCTGGATCACTGTCATCATGAAATCGCAAAAAACAAAAATTATTTCATTTTGAAATTATTATGGAATCATTAATATTTGTTTTATTTAGCTTATTTCCCACATGCTTTTGGAATTATCTCATATATGGATCCTTTTCCATATATTTTTTTTATATATGTTATTGTTCTACAATTTGATGTTGAATAACCAAAATATTTGACTTTTGTCTAAAAAAATCTCACATTCATGCATTGATAAAAAAATTAAAATTCATGCGTTCTTCGGTTAAAAAAATTAAAAAACTCATATAATTTAATTTTTGTAAACGAAGAATGCATGGATTTTAATTTTTTTTATCAGTCAAACACCTTTTTTCTTTTTGAAAGGTTTATAGTCAAATATCATAAGTGTTTTAATAATTTTTAACCAATATTAATTTCTTCTTTTTTAGGGAACCAATTTCTGTTAACGTACAAAATTATTTTTTTAGGGGTAACATACTACTTTATTATTAATTGATTGATTAATTAAAATATCATAATGGGACTCTGTTTTGGTATAAAAATTGCATATTTACTAATCTTTAAAAATATAAACTAAGAGTTATAAAAGCTTGACCGAGGATCCTAAAAAAAAAAAAGCTTAACTAAGGAGATAAACTTCAACTTCTCTCTAAGTTCTCTTCTCTTTCACTCATCGAGGAGGGGTGATTTTAGGTCATGTTTTTACCTAGAATCATTCATCTACATCTTTTTTCCCCTTTCTTTTGATTTAAATAAGTGCTATCCACATATATCAAGTTTTTTCTTTTGTGTTTTTCGTGATTTCGTCGTCTGAGTGCGGTGTTATGTTGTTCGTCGTCTTGTACGGCGTTGTTTGATTTCACGTCTTGTTGTGGTGTTCGTTTGGTTCATTTTGAAAGATGGGCTTCAGTAAAATGACATATCTAATCAATAATTTGGATGTCAACGTTGCAGATCCGGAAACATGAGTATTCTGGTGATTTAGATTTTATCATATTATTTGTAGGCATTTTGTTGTTGTATGCTATTAACTTAGGTGGTGTGAGTTTGTTCGTAAATTCACCCTTTACGTTTTTAGTGATGTTAATCATGTTATTGTATCTGATGTATTCTATCAATTTGAATGAAGGAACATCGTTTTTTATTGTAAAAAAAAAAAAGCTTGACCAAAACTTTTAGAGACGTAGCTAAAATCTTTGATCAAATAGTCGTAACATTATAATTAGTGACACCATTAGTAATATTATTTTCCCATTCTCTATTTTTTTTTAAATATATGGAGATGTTAATTTAATTATTTTGTTTTTGAAACTTTTTAAATTTATTTTGCTAATTCTTCTTTTAGAAGGTTATTATGTTAATTCTTAAAATTTATCATGTATTTGGTCAAATATGATTGAATGCCCAAATTTTTTTTTTCTTTTTTGACTTTTTCGAAATAAATTGTGTACTACTGGTACATACTACAGAAGAAATTCTCATACAATGTCCAAAATTGTGTTTAACAATAACAACAATGATATTTTTTCCCCTTAAAAAAAATAACGACAATGATATTTTTATTTTATTAAACGTGTTCAATAAGGTTACCAATTATAAATGTTAAAAAATACTTTTTTTTGACAAATGTTAAAAAATACTTTTGATAAATAATATATTTTTTTAATAAATACTTACCACTTAAGGAAACTTAAACATGTGCCCTTATGACACATATTAGCATGACCCTTTTATCTATATATCTATCATACTACCAGGTCATCAATCTATCACATCACTCTCTTATTTATTTCTCTATCAATGTGTATACATTCAATGACATCTCCACCAAATATTTTATTTTATATAAAAACAATTTATTTTATAAACAACCATGATATTTTCTTTTAAAAAAACAATGATGATATTTGGACACCCTTTTTCCTTATACTCATTCAACACCCTATTTTATCTCTATCTTTATCTTTATTTGTACCATCGTTTTGTGACAATTTTTAAACAACTTTCTCTGTCATGCTCTCATGGTGTTCTTACTCTCTCTCATCCTCTCTCTCTCTATAGTTATTGTTCTCTCTCTCTCTCTCTCTCTCTCTATATATATATATATATATATATAGTTTTTGACCAATAGGAAAATAGAAGAAGACGGTTGTGTTAAAAGTTGTCAAAAAATAGTTGTACAAATATAATTACTCTTATCAATCTATAACATCACTCTATCTATCTCTTAAGATGTATACCTCTTATTAGGTGTAAATCCAACATTTTTCCTTTTTCTTTTTTGATGGAAATAAATTAGAGTGAGAGAATAATATCATAGTCAAGGATAAAGAATATGTTACAATTCAAACAACACTTACAAAAAAATATTCACAATTACCACTGAACGGAGCTCAAATTTAAGACCTCAAATCTATGATTTTTTTTTTACCACTGAATCAAGCTTTATGGGTAAACAAAACACATTTTCCTTTTACAAAGATAAAAAGAATTAAACCATATATAAGCTTTTTCCCTTTGTAAAAAAAAACCTTATATAAGCTTTTTCCCCTTTGGACAGAAGGGTCAAATTTTACTACCCCATGCCACCTTTTTATTTCTTCTCATTCTCTTATATATCCCCCTCTTACATTTTCTTCGTTGTCTTTTTTTTTTCTTTCTCTGAAACTAAGAAGAAAAAAAAAGCTCCATCTCATCGAAACCATTGTGTTCTCACTATTAGCTTTTGAAGATGACAAAGGTTAAAAAGCCCACCTTTTACTTTGAAGATAAGCAAATTATATTTTTACATGATAGTTTTTAATTTAATTTTTTCATTTTCTATTCGTTTCTTTGGAATCGACAGTTTTAATACTTACTTGTATCCCTCTCTAAATTTCGATTCATCATTAGAATTCATATTTATGTTGTTTTACATTGAATTCATAGTTAATGTGATTTTCCACTTCAGATTCTCCTTCCGTGATTTAGTACCTTCAAGCTGATGATCTCTTTCACAAAGCTTATAGCTCATATTCTTGCTTTATGTTGATTTCTTAAAATTAGATCTAAATTCTTCTAATATGTTGTTGTTCAAATGAGTTGTGTTTTTCTTCTTGTATTTTTTAATATGTGCTTTTTTTAACTTATTTTTTATACTTGATCAATCAATTAGCATCTAATTAAAACGTGTAGTGAAATTTTTTAAATGTTCACTTTTGCTGCCCTAAACCTTTGAGTTATCTAATTTGTTTTTGGTGTTAACCATCCTGGTTAACAAGGGAAGGGAGTCTGATAATTCGTCGTTCGGCTGAGAGTTAAATAAAGACTTTAGTATATTTAAATGATTAAAATATAATTTTGCAAATATTTTTGAAATGAGATCGATTGTATTATTCGGATCAACAATTGTATTTGAATCATCCTCATTATTATGAGTAGATTTTTTATTTATATTGCTCATAAAGTCAAGCTTTTGTTGAATAATATCGATTTCTCTTATGGTGTGTTGGTAATTAATGTGATAAAAGACATTTCAAAAAATAATAATGTGATAATTGTCTATTATCGATTTCTCTAATACTCTAAATATTTTTTGGCATTCCCAGAGAACTAGGGGATCATCAGGTGCAAGGAAAAAAAATAACTTATCATGAAGCGAAGATGTATCTCAATGAAATAAAGGATGTTTTTAAAGATAAGATGCATAAGTATTATGAATTTTTAAGACTCTTGAAAGATTTTGAGAAACGAAGGTTTGATTTATTTATTTATAATAGGAGACAAGTTTTTTAATTTGTAAATTGTAATTATTGTTTGTTTTTTTCACTTTAATGTATTTGTAGAATTGATCTGGAGGGCGTGGTGGCAAGAGTGAAGGAATATTTTCAAGGGCACGATGAATTGTTAATGAAATTTCAAACCTTTTTGCCAGATGGATTTGAAATTTCACCTCCACAAAAGAAACCAAAAGTGATCACTAAAGAATATACTTTGAAATATTTAAAGCAAGGTGAAGGTATGTGTATTGTAGACTTGTATGATGGATTCTTTTCATCCAGATTTATTTATAATAAGGGTGTGTTTGTTTCGCCCTAAAAAAATGATTTTGCTTTAAAAAAAATTTAGAGTTTTTTTTTTGTGATATGGATAAAAGCTAAACTAGTTTACGTTTGTTTACTATCATAAAAATCATTTTGAAAAAATTGAAGCTTTTACACTTAAGTTCCTTGTATTTAGAAAAAATAATTGATTTTGTAAAAGTGGACTAGGATTAGCTTTTCATTTTAAAGTTAAAAACAAATTTTTTGAACAAAATAATTTTCCTAAGTCAAATTTAAAGAGAGAATACGGAAAATTTCTCTATAAAAGTGTGGAGAATGAAGAGGTATTTTATTTTTTTGTCACTATATTTTGTCATTAATTAAATTTATATTTTCAAGCCATGTTTACTTTGATCTAATGGATCATGCAGACTCGATTTCATCGCAATCCTCAGGTTTATGAATCGTTTTTAGACATTCTGCGAATGTATAGAAACAACCATAAGAGTGTTAAGGAGCTCCACCAAAAGGTATGTGTTTTGTGCTTGTCTATGCCTTTTACTTTTCTTTTACTTTTTGTAATGGTCATTTTATTTATAATTGACCTTTTCAGGTTATTTCAATTTTTCAAGGCCACCAGGATCTTGTTGATGGGTTTACCCATTTTCTCCCATGATGCAGCTCGTGATCTATACCCATTTTCTTTTGTGACGTAGCTCATGATGAGTTATTCAAAACTAGGGTTTGGAGAGAACTTCGTATTTTGAGATTGAAATTTAATGTTTGTGATTTGAGACTTGATAAGCAATCGTTGCAACATGATTTATTTTTTTCAGTTCTAATTTCAACATGATTTTATCAGTTTAGTTTATGAAGATTTTGTGCAAAA
Organism: Medicago ruthenica; assembly: GCA_018208015.1. Taxonomy (NCBI): domain Eukaryota; kingdom Viridiplantae; phylum Streptophyta; class Magnoliopsida; order Fabales; family Fabaceae; genus Medicago; species Medicago ruthenica. The sequence continues at coordinate 94,865,135 of CM031377.1, read as the reverse complement.
GTAATGCTGATGAAAATTGATTGAGAAAATTAATTGCAACAATAACAATTAAGTATCTTTTCATTAGATTTTTTTGAAAGAATATTTTTCATTATTTGATATCAGAAGTCATAAATTAAATTTGTGAAAGTTTGTGTTCTTTCTTCATGCCTTGAGACCTCGTTTTAACGAGAATGTGGAAGATTTTGAGTGTTTAACCATTGTCCCACCCGCGAGGCACGTGGAGCAAGTGCCATGCAGATGGCTTTTGATGTTCTTCAAATGTTTTGCTTCTTCCTTTGTGTGTGAAGCAGATTCTCATGTGTGCTAGGAGGATCCTGAATAGTCATACAAGTGTTAGGTGGACGGGAGCACATACTAGGTGGATGACTCATGATTTGAACCTCTGGTTAAGCTTTCTTAAAATTGTTGTGTTATGTTGTGATACCACAAGAGAGAACTTTTAGAAAAACATAAAGACTAAGAGTTGAGTGATTTTTGGTGGAGATTCTTGCGTTGAGAAATTCTTTTCAAACACCTTGAGTAGTTGAGATCTCACCATGTATAGGATAAATATTTTTCTTTTGTTTTCCCTTAGGATCTCATAGTGAATCGAGTGACTCGAAAGATTGATAGAAATTAGGGCTTGTTTTTGTTTACACCAAAAAATATGTAGTCAAATCATATATTTCCCACTAGGATGAAGTCGAACGATTTGCTTATCATTTGTACCAAAATCAATTGATTTTGGAATCAGCTAAGGTTGAATAGGCTAATAGCGTATGCCATCCCGGCTAACATATGGTACGAAATTGGTAGACATCTTAATGAGTTGTCGTATGATGATTAAGGGCACTAAGTCCAAATGGAATTGGAGGCTGTTATAGGCCTTATAGGTAGTATTCGACTACTAGTTGGTGTTGAAATTAGTCGAGCCATCGGCTAACGTCTAGTCGTGTCTACCAAGTCCTAATGGAGTTAGATGGTAATATTAGGTCTTATAATTGTCGGGGTAATGTTTAATGATAGTCCAAGAGGCTTTAACATAGATTTGACCAAGTCCAAAGGCTATACAACCACTTTTCTACATATATGGCATAGTAAAGAATGTAGCTAAAGAGATATAAAAGAAGATAAAATTGACCCTAAGACCAGTTTGAATTTCAAAACATGGTCAAAACCCACTCCCTCAAAAATAGGAATGTCGAGAACATGGGTAGATGTCATCCGAACACTTAGGTCAATTTTGCAATCAACTCAGTTGTATGAGCAAGATATTAGCTGACTAAGTCCATAATGTGCATAAAGACTTATTCCCTTTGATGAAGAACATGGATAGTTGATACAACTCCTCCAGTAAGGAGATTTTATGCGGTAACTCACCCTATCGGGGTAGTCACTTGCATTAGTGATGTTAGAAATTACTCTAAATGGTGTAGTATAGTCGATAGCGGGCTTTTGTCTTTTTTAAGACACATCAAATATTTACATATATTTTTGTCTTTTTTTTATCGCTTGACTTTACTTTTTTTTAAATGTCTTATTAGGTATTGGTTCATCCTCATACACTAGACGCTTTTTGAAGTAGTCTAGGAACCCGCAACTGAGAAACATAGACCCTTTTTATATGTAATCACTTAATATAACAAGGGAGTCATTGTATTAAGTGCAAATTAGCCTACATATCATATTATCAACTAAGGAAACCATCAATCAGCTAAGTTGTTATGAACTCGATTGATCACACATCGACTTAGTTGTCATGAACAATTTGAACTATAGAGATTACACGAGAGTTGTTATCATAAGGCGAGCTCTCATTTTGGGATGCAAAAACATATGTATCGACTGATATTCTTTGATAAAATCTATCAAAAAGATGTGAGATATAGTTTAAAGAGTATCCACGAGTAAAATAAATAGATATTCAAAACACTTGTTTGTTAATATTTGATGAATATACATGGGAGGAGGTGATGGTATATGTACTTGCTTAATCCAACGAGATCAAAATCATCTTCTTTAATCAAAAAGGAACCAACCAACCATAACAAAAGATAACAACCTAACCATCTACACAAACTTAACCTGAACCACCAACCCAAACCGACCAAACACCCCAACAAGAACCAATCAACCAACTAGAAAGATCAACTCCTAAATGATTGTAAATTTAGGCAAGTGCACCAAATCATATCAAGTAATAAAGTAGTAAGTTAACCGTCTCCACAGGGATTGTCATTCAACTCGATAATTAGCGGAATCTATTTAAAAAACAAATAAAAGAAAAGATTCGAAGGTGGTTGCAGAGTTTTAATTGTCTTGCCCAATGCAGGATTAGGTTTGGTTGATTTAGACGTTTAACAGCGATTAGGGAATCCTTGAATCCCTCATTCTTCTTTGTTGGAAAATTAAATAGAGAAATCATTAGTTTATAACTTGTCTTAATTTTGGATTTAAGAAAGTAGAACATAACCCCGTGATGAATAATGGAAGTTTATTTTAAGGTCTCCATAATTAAACCATTTATAATTGCGGGGTTCCCTTAAGATAAGTTATAGCCCTAAATTCATACTTAGATACGGTATAGAAATGGACATATAAAAATTGAATCAGACTTTAGATTATAAACTAAATAAAAACTTTATTAATAGAATCCAACAAATAAGAAGGGGTTCATCGTGGAACCCTAATCAAAGAGGTTTAGTTTCTCATTGCAACTGAAAACGATAGAAAAACGTACCTTATAGAGAACAAGAGGAGGATGTAGATCCTCTGCCTCGAATCTCCTGATGCTTGACCGTTGCCTTGTAATATTAGCTTTCTGAATAAATAAAAGAGTGTGCAAGGGTCTATATTGTGCATGATTACTTAGAGGTTAAGAAAGTGAAAATAGAGGTTTTCCACCAAAAATAGCTTGGAAAAAAAAAATAAAAAAACACCTCATGCCTGTGTCCATGTGCGGGGCGCATGGTTTGGTGTGAAGGGGTGCATGGGGCAGTGATTGTTTATGTCTTGCGAATTCAACACTTTGGAACTTCAAATGAATTTTCTTATAAAATTAAATCGCGACAATTTAGTCTCTTCGTCAAAAAATTTCTTCAACCAATTTTTTTCTTCCTATTTTGAACCGTGGTTAGACATATGTGGTAGTCCATTTGTCTTACTGACTGCCATGTGTATTGCTTAGAAAATAAGGAAAATTTAGGGCCCTACTAATTTTTTTTGGGATTGTTTTGTCCCCATAAAATAAAAAAAAAAGGCAAAATAAGTCATATTTTTGAATTGTTCATAAAAAAATGTAGTTTGTTAAATTTTAAGGGATCAAATTGATATTTTTTATCATTTTTTAGGTCGAAACAATGGTTGTTGATACTCGCCAAAAATGCAAGGGTGTGGGAGAAAATAAAATCAGAAAACGAGATGCAGGAAACCGAAATAAAATGTTGTGTGTTTAGGGTTTTTTCAATTTCTCAACTCATTTACCGTTTATTCGTTAAACAATTCATTTATTCATTTTTTGCGTCAAACACGATCGGTCATTCTCTTATTGCGATTCTGTTCAAAAATAAAAATTAACTATATTTCATGGACAAAAAACTTATTAAACCCTTTTATATGGAGTATTTGCTTTCTCTTGATGGACTAATTTGTCCCCTTAAACATCCTTTTAGTTCTACGTTGACACTTAATTGACACGGTTAATGCCACGTAGCCAAATTAACAGTACACATCATAAGTTAAATGATAGAAACGAATTCAAAGACTAAATTGTGTCGGTTTGATTTTGCAAAGGGCTAAAAAAAAGTTTTATTTTTTTGGAAAAAGTTTTATTTATTTGTCAAAGACTAATTTGAACCAATGGATTAAAGCGCTCATGGATTTATGGCCTCGTTAAAAATTTAATTCACGCGCCCAAACTTCCGTGTGCGCATTATATGGAAGAAAGCCCTAAACTTTACGACCGACATATTTATGTATATAAGTGACCTTATGTACTCTCTCTTTCCCATTCCTTTTTGTTCTTTCTCGATCTCTTCTTTCTTTTCTTCATTTTGTGTTTTCCCTTTGTGTTCATCTGAATTTTTCTAGGTACTGTTCATCTAAACTCCTTCGTGTTTTTTATTTTATTTTATATGCATATGCATAATCAAGCAATTAGATTTCCAATTGGGTTGTTTTATTGATATTTTTGAAATCAAGGGAGTTTAAATAGTTTGTTTAGTTTTTCTAATTTATCTAGGGCTTTCCTAACATTTTATGATTTTTTTTATTGAAGGTCAAGCCTAGGGCAACCCGAGATAATGAAAGGACATTCTCTGGAACATTGTGAAGCCAAAAAGGCCAAAGAATTTGTCAATGAAGTTAAGTGTAGATTTATTCAAGTTAATCAAAGGGATAAGTATGATAACTTTCTGAAAGTCTTGAAGGATTACAAGACACAAAGGTTTGATCATGTGTAACCACTATTTTTTTTTATTATATTGTTAGATGGATTTTATTAAATATTGTTGATTGTAATTAATTTGTCTATCTTTTTGGTATATTTTGTAGGATTGATGGTGCGGATCTCGGTAAAATATTGAAGGGATTATTTGTAGGTCATAGAGATCTTATATCAAGATTGAACTACTATATGCCAGATGGATATGAAATAAAGCTTCCATCGGAGGAGGAACAATCTCTGGAACATTGTGAAGCCAAAAAGGCCAAAGAATTTGTCAATGAAGTTAAGTGCAGATTTATTCAAGTAAATCAGAGGGATAAGTATGATAACTTTCTGAATGTCTTGAAGGATTACAAGACACAAAGGTTTGATCATTTGTGACCACTATTTTTTTCATTATATTGTGAAATGGATTCTATTAATTTTTGTTGGTTGTAATTAATTTGTCTATCCATTTGGTACATTTTGTAGAACTGATGCTGCAAATCTTGTTAAAATAATGAAGGAAATATTGGAAGGTCATAGAGATTTAACATTAAGATTAAACTACTTCCTGCCTGATGGATATGAAATCAAGCTTCCATTGGAGGAGGAACAATTTCAGCCAAAGAAGGATGTTAAATTGGAAGATGCTACAAGTTTTTGAAAAAGATAAAGGTATTGTTGAGTTTGATGGATTCTCTTAATGAAGATTCGTTTTTAACGTACAAGAAACAATTTATTTTTGAATCTAATTGGTCATTTTCATGTATGATCAATTTGAAGGTGTTGATCACCAAGGTCTGCCAAAAGGTATATGTGTTGAATTCATGCCTGTGAATGATGTTCTTGTAGTCACATTCCTTTAAATTAATTTATTAATTTCACTTTTAGTTTTCAAATATTGTTATTGTTCGATTTTGACTTCTTAATTTTTTCCAATGATCATTTTGGCCTCTATTTTCTCTCACTATTGTTATAGGGGTGTCCCCTTGATTTTCCCACATATTTTTACCTATCTTGGTATCTAGCACTGTAATTTGTGTAATTTTATTCTCGTTTCAAATTGTGCATAGTCACAATCTGGAGACTAAAATTGCTTGATCAAAAGTAAGGGCAAATGGCGGAAATCTAGAACGACCGCCTAATTGCGTAAGGTTATTGAGATGAACCAAACATATTTATATTGATGCTTGATTTGTCATAATTGAACTTCTTCAGGTTACTACACTTTTCCAAGGCCATCACGAGTTTACTCATTTCCTTCAAAAAAACTATTTCTTCTCAAGTTACTGATCAAAACTATATGGCTCAAGATATATAGGAGGTCTCCAATACCCAGCAATGGAACAAGGAGGTTGATTTGTATGTGGTTAATTTAGCATGCTGTTCATTGAAAGATTTGGAAGGAGCGAAATTATAGAATATTCAATAATACTGTCAAGGAGCTTGATGAAATTGTCGATGTCATAAAGGTTTTTTTATCTTGGCATTAGAGTTTAAGTAGGTTGAAGATGGCGGCTTCATTATACTATGAGTGGTGTTGGAACCCGAGGGAGTGTTTATTGAGACAAGTGTTGGGGGGCTATACATTGGGTGTGTCTGGCCATTGTGATGAGTTTTTTTTATCTCTATAATTTTCTCTCACAGTTTGTTTTGTTTGGTTTAGGCTTTTCTTGCTGTTGTAGCATTTTGCTCCTTTCCTCTCCTCTTGAGCAGGAGTGAATTATTAATAAAGTTTTAGCTGTTAAAAAAAAAAAAAAACAACACTTGTGTTGATAAAGTTTGAAGAATATTTTAATAAATTATAAAGCTAGAAATCGATATGGAGATATTTCATTTTCAGACTTTTAGGCAATGTTTTAATGTTTGTATTTTGTGAGTTTTGAAAAACAATACAATCAAAATGATTTAATCGATATCGATCTTGGATATTTTGAATAAAACATGGTGATTTATATACGAGTATTAATTAAAGAAAAATTGATTGATGAATTATTGCAACCACAACAATTAAATGGATTTGTTCACTAGACGACCATATGACACCATATACCATGCCACACTTTTTTAATAAGCCAAAATTGACATTAAGAGGGAATATAATACAAGTGTTAATTCAACTTTGTTCACTATAACATAGATACATTTATCTTTTGGGATCTAGGTTATACTAGAATTCAGATTGTTTCTCGAATGGGAAAGTTTACGAGATTAGAAACGGGTTACCAATGTCCTAATTTGGCAGAATATCTAGATCAAGAAGATGCCTCGTCTCAACAATTCCCCATGTTATCTTTCAATACAAGAAAATGCCCTATGTTATATTTGCTATCATAACAATGTCGATCCCTAACGGGACCTAATTCATTGGGAAGAAGATAGGTGGGTGTGACAAATCATGTAAAAGAGTGTTATTTGTGTCATAACAACACTTGGTAAAAGATTTGATATGATCCCGTATAGGCACAATACCTTTGTCAATGTTATGTAGACGATAGATGATGCAATAAAAGTTAACACTATACGGTTATCCAAGTCGATGTTGTGCGCTCGACATAGCTTCCCCTAGTTGATGGACTCTCGGGTGAAGAGATTCTTATTTTGGCAAAGGTTGTGAAAATACATAAGATTGAATCTCCATAGAATAGAAAAGAGAAAAATTCACTATGAACTAGGAACAATGCATTGAAGGAGAGAAAAATTTATTCACAAATTCTAAGTCTTTTATCACTGTCATGATTGCTGAATGAATAGCAGCTAGTAAACCTGCATCTTGTATCGGATCTAGTGTGTATTTTCTTTGATATAGTGATATGCCACTTTTAGATCTGGCTACCTCAAATCCTAGCTAGAAAATATTTTGAGTGCCCCTAAGCCCTAAGTCTTTTATACTGAACTTGGTATTTAACAAGGAATAAATATTCTTTATCTCAGCAGATCCAGTCCCCCCCTAAGTCCAGATCATCAACATGTACTAGGATGACAGTGAAGCCTGTGTTGCTTTTCTTAGTGAATAGAGAGTAATCAGCTTTTGATTACACATAGCCTGGAGAAATCAAGGTTTCAGTTAACTTTGCATTCCATTGTCTGCTAGCTTGTTTTAAACCACAAGGCCTGTTGGAGGTTTCATATAAACTACTTCATTATGATCACCAAGAAGAAAGGTTGTGTTAACATCAAGTTGGAAAAGTGGCCAATTTCGAGATGCTGCAAGCTAGTACAACTCTGATTATGGTCATCTTTATGACATGACTAAAAGTATACATATAGTCAAGACTTTATGTTTGAGTGAAGCCTTTGGCCACTAACTTAGCTTTGTATCTCTCAATCCTGCCATCAGCTTGTAGTTTGAGTTTGAAGATCCATTTACAACCAATAGCCTTTTTGTGAGGGGGGAAGTTGTGTCAGGCTCCATGTGTTATTCTTCATCAGAGAAGACAACTTAGAGTTGACATCTATTCTCCAATTCTCATTACACATTGTTTCCTCATAGGAAGTAGGTTCAGGGATAGTGGAGATATTTAGAGTGAAGTTTTTGTGTGCTAAAGAGAGATTATGATAAGACATAATAAATGAGGATATAGGATACTTACATTGAGCAGAAGATGATGCATCTGGTATACCAGTTGAACTTTGGATTGTATTAACAAGATTACAGTGATAATCTTGTAAGTAAGCTGGTTTTTGATGCACCCTATTTGATCTTCTAAGAGAAATAGGATTGTCATAATGATGTTGAGATTGGGATTCAGATAAATGCAAGGAATCATGTTTTATAGGTTGTGCAGATGAATGAGAAGGAGGAGAAGTATGAGAAACATGATGTGGTGAATGAGAAGTATGTGAAGTAGAGGGTGAAGAATGAATGATGATGTCATCAAGAAATGAATGATCAGGAGGAGCATAAGCAGTTTTGGTCATATTATCATTAAACACTTTTCGTTGATAAGGAAAAATAGTCTAAAAAAAAGGGCATCTCTAGATAAGAAAACTTCTCTTGAATGAAATCAAACAAAATGTGCCCTTTGACACCAGTTTTGAGACCTAAATAGATGCATTTCCTTGATCTAGAGTCTAATTTCTTTCTATTTGATTGTAAAGTAGATGCTTATCATCATCCATGTTCTCAAAGTCCACCTCCTCCTTCTCCTCCTCCTCCTCAGAAGCTTCTCAGGCTCAACCTCGTTCCCCTGAGATTGTTTAGAGCCATCGGCACGACGGCCCCTTCCCATGCATGCGCACTCTCCCTTCTGCTACATTCCTCTCCAACTACTCTCGCCTAGCAAAAGCAATCATGGAAACTCTATCATTCCTAGTGTGGTCCATGCGATCCATATATGAAACATGCAAAATCACATATACACATTGAAATGTCAACTTAAAAAAGATTTTGTGATCTCCAACAAAACCAACCTTCAAATTAATCAACAAGTACAAAAAGAAGTAAACAACATTTAAACTCAAAATCTTATTTAAGCAATAAAAAAACCCTAACCTAAAAAATGAGAAAGAATGTCTGAAGTTTGAGAAATTATACACTTGTTGTTTGAGTTTGAATCATGTTGTTTGAGTTTGAGAAAGCTTGAAAAAGTGGTTTAAAACACAAATGAAGGTTACCGGTTGGGTTCCTGTATGTAACAAAAATTGTTCAGATCGTAACTCCTGAATTTGACCGATCGAGAGTTACGTTTCAAGAGGGGTATTTTTGGCTTTTGAGGGGTTTGTGAGAAATTAGAGAGGCTTATTGAGAAAACTTCTTTTATTTATGAATCTGATTTGTCATGGGCCAAGCCCATCGTATGAAACCCTAAAGTCCATTTTATTGTTCTTTCTATATAAAAAGAGTAGTCGCAGCATTTCACTTCCATCGATTCTTCTTCTTATTCATCTCTCCAAGGCTTACTGATTTCTCTTCTATTGTGTTTTAGATCTCCTTATTTCCGTCGTTTCTTCTTCATATATATTTTGTTTTTCCTTTCCACTTTTTGGTATATTCATCTTTTAATAGTCTTACCAAGTCTCAATGTCTAGTGAGTTCGGCAGTTTAATTTGATATACTATCAGTTTGACGGTGTTAGCATCTATTTGATAGTTTTCATGATCTGAACTTGAACAAATCAACAAAGTGTTCAACTTTAAATCAAACCAATCAGATCTATAAGTTAATCCTAGTATTCATAACACTAGATGAAGATGACAATGACGGTGGTGACTATGACAAAGTTCTTATAAAAATATTCACAAATCTAAAAAATCAAATCGACGAAGTACCAAAGGTAAATCATCAATACAAAATCCTCTAATTTATTATTATTTTTATTATATAATTCAATATGCATATGGTAGTTTTTCTTTAGTATCAGATCATTTATGTTATAGTTTTTCATGGATATAGTTTTTCTTGTTCATTGAGATATAGTTTTTCATAGATCTACACTATTTATTTAATTGAAGAATTTGATTTTATCTTCTTGCTACTGATGATTTTTAATATTTGTAATTTGAACTATCAATGTAACGAAAAAATTACGCACTCTATCAAATCAATTATTTTTTTTCTTACTTGAAAATTGATTTCTTTATTATTTTTTGATTTGGATAATCTTGATGGACTATAGTGAAGGACTATGGTGAAGCTAAAAAAGTTGCGAATCTCGTTGTATTTGTAGGTCATAGATAATTGATATTAAGATTAAACTACTACATGCCGGATGGATATGAAATCAACTTTCGATTGGAGGATGGACTGTCCCTGGAACAATGTGAAGCTAAAAATCCCTTAGAATTTGTCAATGGAGTAATGTAATATCCCGCTTAGATGTAGCGTTTAACTGTGTTAGAAACTTGAGAAACAAGCAAGACAAATAAGTAGTAAAGTGGGAATGGCAATTTTGTAATTAATGCTAAGGGGGGAGTTTAATTAAAATGGGACAAGATATTTGTTCTACTCATTTTCCCATTCTTTCCATTCCTTCTTCATCACTCTCCAAATCAGATTTTTGCTACCTCCTCACCTCATCTCACACGCCCATCTCACTCACCATCATCCATCCAAACTACAATCAAAAACTCTAGTAAGAAATTTGTAAGCAAGCTTAGTTGGGAAAGCAAGAACAAGAGGAAGAAACAAGAAAGGAAACAAAGAACAATCAAGGGAAGTAGAGGTATTAAGCAAAGGTTTTGGTAACCAGAACTTAGCAAGCATCAGCTGAAGCTTAAGGTGAGCTCCACAGGGTTTTAGAACCCGTTTTGTGTAAGCTAGTGGAATTTTACAGGTTGAGATAGAATTTAGGAATTATGCCATAAATCTAATTGTTTGCTAATCCCCTGTCAAAGTATGTTATTACCTATCATTATGTCTTAGAATTCATTCCCATAAGCTGTTTGCATGTTTGGATAGGATTGGTTTAGCCTGGGAAGCAGGAAATTGAATCCTGCAAAGGAAGAAATCGGCCACCGATTTCATGGGTTCGGCCACCGATTTGTGGTTTGTTGGCCATGGAACTTACGGCAAAAATCGGGCCCCGATTTTAGCAAATCGGCCCCCGATTTCCCAGCCACTTAAACTCATTTTCTTGATGATAGGTATGGATTTAAGGTAGGATGGGTACATGGTACTACATTGGAAGATGATTACTCAACTTCTAAGTTATATTGAGGAGTAAAGGAGCTTGTAATGGGATTATCCCTTACTAAGCAATTTCATATACACAAAGTAGGTCTAAACCAAGAATGATACAAAGATTAAGCTTAGATCCTTTATAGATTAAGCACTCATGAATGAATTACATTATGAATAAGATTATGATACAAATATGTTATACGATATGATCACGTGTTCATCAGACTCCGGGTTACGCCGGATGGGATTTCTCCGAAAGGGCTATCCACACGTAAGTTAAAAGATTTAAGCATGTCCATCAGGCTCCGGGTTTCGCCGGATGGGACTTCTCCGAGAGGGTTGTCCACATGTAAAGTTAAGTTGTGTCCAGCAGGCTCCGGATTATGCCGGATGGGGCTTCACCGAGAGGGTTGCCTACACAAAGATAAGAGGAGTCCGGTGATAGCCTGATATGATAGGAATTTCACCGGTATGATGGGAGATGTACTTCGGGGTTACTCCACCCGGATGCACTCCGTAAAACGAACCAAGATAATGTTATGTTTGTTCAACGCTAACTGCTAACCTAATGATACGTAAGACGAATATGAATATTTATATGTATTACGAGATATGATGATTAATTCATAGCGAACGAGATGTGATCATAGGATGTCCCCAAGATCACTACGTATAAGACTAAGATAAGAATAGAGTATAAATGCACGAGATAAGATAATGAAGCGATCCTAGGTTTCCCCTTGATCGCGATAAATGTAAAGAATGTTGGCGATCGTAGGTATCCCCAAGATTGCCAAAAGTAGGCACGGCGACCCTAGGTTACCCCTGTGGTTGCCAACAGTTGGTAGGGTAGGAGCTCACTGAGACGTTATGTCTCATCCCTTTCCTTCTGGTGCAGGTTCTTCGCAGGTAGCACGACGTAAAGGTAAAGAGAAGGCTACGGACTGATCGTGCTGCTTATGCTTTATTATATGGACGTTTGTATATGGATGATGTATTATGATGTATATTATGGAAAATGTTTGTATCGGATAACAAGTTGTATGACAAACTTATGCATTGTATAATTATTTCCAATCTTTCTGTATTGTATTTAATGTATCCGGTACGAAATTTTAATACTCGTAAGAGATCCTAGGCAATCTCTATATGGGTGTTACAATTTGGTATCAGAGCAGGTCGATTCAGACCGTGCCTTGGGTCATTAAAGTACAATCCAAGTTTGTGGACCTCTTGGATCCAGGACATTATTCTAGATGTTATGTTCAGTTAAAACTGATCACTTTGACTTGTATATGACAGCTAGGATAAGATGTCTGGGAGAAGAAGAGGTAGACCTCGTGCCAATCAAGCTAGCGATGAAAGTGGAGGACCCAATTTGAATTCATGGGAACAGATGATGCAACAATAGCAGGCCTGGCAGCAGCAGTACCAAGAGCAACAAGCTCAGAATGCATTACAGTATCAGCAAATGATGCTGATGATGCAACAGCAGTCTCAGCAACAGGCCCAATCTCAGCAGCAATGGATGGAAATGATGCAGCAAGGGCAAGGTTTCCATCCACAGCCACCACCTCCCCCAATAATTGGTAATCCCATGTTCCGGGAATATAATAGGCATCACCCTCCGGAGTTCAACGGAGAAGGTGAACCTCAAGAAGCAAGAAAGTGGATTAAGCAGATGGAGAAGATCTTTAGAATGGCTGAATGCTCAGAAGAGGACAAAGTGGTCTATGCCACAAACCAACTCAGAGGCGCAGCAGAAGACTGGTGGGAATCTGCTCAGCGCAGGATGGAAGCCAATGGTGTAGAAGTGAATTGGGAGAACTTTAAAGGAGTGATGCTGGAAAAGTATTTACCTTTGTCTTACAAGGTAAAGAAGGAGCAAGAATTCTTAGAGTTGAAGCAGGGTGGTATGTCAGTTGCAGAATTTACTAAGAAATTTGAGGAGCTGTCCTATTATTCTACACACAACGAGTATGCTGACAATGAAGTGTGGAAAATGAATCAGTATAAACGAGGTTTGAGAGGCGAGATCGACACTGCAGTAAGTCTCCAAAGAACTGCAAGTTACGATGAATTGGTACATGATAGCTTGGTAGTCGAAGCAGGACTTGCAAAGACCTCAAAGGAAAGATCAGTGGCTTTTGAAAGAAGGAAGAGCAGGATGCAGGATAAGTATCATGACAAGTTGAAACCGAAAGGGTCACCTCAAAGGGGTAAGCAGACGTATTCACCGAAGACTGGTGCTATTTGCAACAATTGTGGGAAGTCACATTATGGCGAATGCATGAAGGGTACAGGTATTTGTTATGGATGTAGGAAGCCGGGGCATATTATTGCAAATTGTCCAGAACGGAGGAATAGAAGTGGAACTGAAGGAACCACCACTAGCAAAGGAAGGGTGTATTCCTTTGATGGTGCAAAGGCCTTGGCAAATGAGGATCTGATTGCCGGTATGTGTTATCTTGGCTCATACCCAGTAAAAGTTCTTTTTGATTGTAGCGCTTCATGCTCTTTTATTTCATATAAATGTGTGGAGACGCTTCAATTATCTTTGTCTCCGTTGAATCCTCCAATGTTAGTATCTACCGCTACTGAAGGCGGAATTGAGGCGAACTATGTTTGTGAAAACTATCCTATCATTGTGTCTAGTAAGACTTATTATGTTGATCTAGTATGTCTCCCGATGGAGCAACTTGATGTGATTTTAGGCATGGATTGGCTCTCTGCTAACCATGTGTATATTGGATGTTCTGAAAAGAGTATTTATATGCCGACCAGTGATACGACGGAAGGTGTGGCTTTATCTGAATTGATTAACCGCACCCATCAGTTAATTCAATTTATTTGTGCACAAGATAAAGGATTTTATGTCATGCTCATTGTGGCTTCAGAATCAGAGTTAAGTCCCAGTGATATTCCTGTTGTAAATGAGTATTTAGATGTTTTCCCTTCAGAAGTAAATAGTTTGCCTCCAGAGCGTGAGGTGGAGTTCTCAATTGATTTAATTCCAGGAGCGGAGCCGGTATCTGTGGCACCGTATATAATGTCACCTACGGAACTTTAAGAGCTGAAATCTCAGCTAGAAGAATTGATTCAAAAGCATTTTATCAGACCTAGTGTGTCACCTTGGGGTGCTCCAGTTTTATTAGTCAAGAAAAAGGATGGAAGCATGAGGTTGTGTATAGACTACCGCCAACTTAATAAAGTGACTATCAAGAACAAGTATCCTCTTCCAAGGATTGATGATCTCTTAGATCAGCTCAAGGGAGCAACTGTGTTTTCCAAAATTGATCTTCGGTCAGGTTACCATCAAATCCGCATCAAGTCTTCAGATGTGTCTAAGACGGCGTTTCGAACGCGTTATGGGCACTATGAATTTCTGGTTATGCCTTTTGGTGTAACTAATGCTCCAGCAGTATTCATGGATTACATGAACAGAATATTTCAGCCTTACCTTGATCAATTTGTGGTGATTTTCATAGATGACATCTTGATTTATTCTAAGGATTCTCAGGAACATGCTCAACACTTGAGAATTGTTTTGGATGTCCTCAGAGACAAGCAGTTATATGCTAAATTTAGCAAGTGCGTGTTAATTGTACAAAAGTAAGTATAAGTTTTATATCGTTCCACAGGGATTAATGTGATATCATAAACCGTTCAACATCGATTATCGTCTTAAGTTAGGGTTTAACCATTTGTTTTACTACACTACTCATCATTTTAAAAACATAATAAATAAATAGTAGAGTAATAGGACATAGAAGGTGTTAGGATTAACTTTCATCAATCAAACATCGTTTATATTCGATTGATTATAAATACGGATTCTAGCTTTTTCTTATATATGACATTATTACGTATTGCTCAACAACATCATTGATTTCCCAAATGACGTCGTGAGATCGATTGTATCGTTTAATCGATGATTTCTCAATCTATTAAACGATTCAAAAGCTTTACGATCCAATACTATAATGTAATTATCAAAACCAAATCCCATTTCTAGAATTTCTTATCTTGATAGAAAATCATTCTAAACCTAGATTCAAAAGTCTTTTTCAACAACATTTAAATCAAACATAAGATTGAAAAGCAAGAAGAAATTCAATGGTATATAAAAATTGCTAGAATCATATATTGAATAACCAAAAGTTTACAACATGAATGATTGATTACCTATTAATCCCAACAAAGGAGATTAGTTGATCATTGTCATGACAACTATTGCAAAATAAGAAAGGAAGATGAAGATATATGAGAGCTTGATGTCTCAAAGCTTCTTAATGCCTTCTTCAATCCAAATCAAATTGCTATTTGAAGTTTTTCTCCCTCTATGCCTATTCTCTCTCAAAGATAACAAGTATTCTAAGCTCTGGAAAATATTAAAACTCAGAAAAAACTATCTATCTCAGAAATGAGCTTAAAAATCTATAAATATGCTGAGAAAAAGCACGCTCGCTTCAAGCGACCAGCCTGTCGCTTGTAGCGAGGAAGTCAACTGGCCAATCATAGAGCTCCACGTCACCATCAGCATTAAACCGCCCCTTTGGTCGCTGTAGCGACAAGGACTGTCGCTACAAGCGATGGATCATTGAAATTCCCTGCCTAGGCTCGCTTCAAGCGTCCGGTTCATCGCTACAAGCGATGAACTCCTGATAATCCCTGCCTAAGCTCGCTTCTAGCGATGGAAGCTGCGCTTCAAGCGATGAAACACTGGAAATCCCTGCCTATCCTCGCTACTAGCGATGGCTTCTGCGCTTGTAGCGATGGCATCAAGAAAAGCTTCATTCTTTTGCATCAATCAGGTTCAAGCATGTATTTCCTGCATAATCACATGGGGTAAGGCTTAGGATCACAATTATTGCATTTCTAACACAAATATGCCCTAATCCTAAGGTAACTTGCAAAACAAGTAATCATAAGTGCCCTAAATTGTACCAAAATATAACAACTTTTAGGCACTTATCAAACTCTCCCCAACTTACATTTTGGTTTGTCCTCAAACCAAAGAATCAAAAGGAAATTTTCATAGCTTTTAAAACCACAGTATTGAGCAATTAGCAAAGGATTCAAAAGTGCGAAGAAATAAACATCAATTGAGTGATTCAAATGTGATTGTGCAAGCTACAGTTCAGTTTCTCATTAAACAAGATACATTCTATAAATGTGAACTAGTTCTAAACACAAGGAATTAAATCATACAATCCTAAACAAGCAACATGTTTAAATTTGAACCAAACCTAACACACTTCTATATAAAGTATATGAACAATTTGAAATCATTTGTAAGGGTTATGAACACTCATCCAACAAACATGATAACATTCCAATTAAATTATGTGTCCATCTAATTATCATTTCCAAAAGCATAAAAGGCATTGATCAAAAGGTCTTTAAGGGTTGTAATTGGGCTAGGTTACAAAAGAATTGTCATATGTGGGATATTTGAATTCAAATGGCCAAGCAAAAGGGAACATTCAATCTAATTACACTTCCTTCTTTTTCCAATACAACACTTGGTGAATTTCACACATTTCTATTCTTGATTTATCTTTGACAACTTTTTCTTTGAATTCTTGCAAACCTTTTCATTTTTTCTCTTTTCTTTTTCTTGGTTTGCTTTTCTTTCTTGTTTTCTTTTTTCTTTTCTTTTTCTTTTTCTTGTTGTCAAGATCAATTAACACATTCACCCTAATATTGACATAAACATAACCTCCCTTTCTCCCCAACTTATTCCAATGACACCCTAATCGAATGTTCCTTTATCATTATGGCAAAGGTCAATAAAAACGATGGATAAGGGTTCAAAAGAAAACAACTATCAGAATTTAATAAAGAGTTAACTATGAACTGAATTTTTTTTACAAACTCCGGCAATTTAAATAAGCAGATGAGCTTATTAAATTGACAGTCCACAGTTAACAATTCTGATTCAACAGGCTCAGATGGGTTAACAGATACTCACACATCTCACAGGGTAGGTTCATTTGGTCAAGTATTTCACTCAATTTCAAAAAAAATGCCTTGATCACTTCAATGCTTTTATACAAATTAAAACGACAAAAGATTTAACATAAAATAACTGAGTTAAACATGATATTGGTCTCCTGCATATATATACAATGGTTGAGGATTCCTCACATTTTAGTTAGTTCTATATTGGTTCAAAACTAAACAAATGCTTGCTTAAAAACTGAATAAATTAACTTGTGTGTGTAAAGAACTTATTCACATTCACGAATATACCTTGAAAAACAAGAAAACGAGTACCTTAGCTGCGCTTCAACACTCATTCTATCATTATCACTCAATTGATTCTAAGCTCAAGCACTGGCTTTGAATCATTCATCTTTCTTTCAACATTTGTTGGGATAATTTCAAAAAATTTTACCAAAAATACTAAAGCATACATAAAATACAAACTATACTAACATGTAATACCAAATATAAATAACATAAACATAATGTAACATCATCCATGATACAAAAGAAACATAATCAAAGTACAAAGCATAAATAAAAATGTTATAGAAGTACAAAGCTGAATAAATAAAACGAAAGAGATGACAAATCAAAATCTGCAGCTCTGCATCATCAGTCTGAATCTGAATCCATGTCCTCAGAGTCTATCAGGTCTGCTGCCATGCGGTCAATGCTATTTGTAGCTGCTGAGGAGTCATCACCCAGATCATCATCAACATCAGCGTCGTCATCACCCTCATCACCGGCATCCTGATCACCAGCATCAGCTGCAGCTGCCTCTCCTGGAAAGAAAGGCCTGTCCCCAGGCCAAGCTATGTGCTCAGAGAAGAAAGCAGGCGTCCATGGGCTTTGGCCACTGTCATGCAGATGGCTCTGAATAGTCGTTAAGGCCCGGTGATTTGACGCATTCTGCGCCAACAGAAAAGAGCTCACCGTAGCAGAGTCCCAACTAGAGAAGTCCAGTGGTGGAATGGTCGGGTGGCTAGGGTGGCTAGTATGCTGAGGTGGTGGTGGTGGTACATGAGAAGGACCGGCTGATGTGGATGGTCCAGCTGCGGAAGGAGGTGGGGCTATAGGTGCGGGGGTAGAGCAGTACCTATTGATGTACCTGTCATCAATAGGGTTCTTAATTTCTTCATCTACCTGATTGGGCATGTGTACCCTAACACGTCTACAGAGTCCCATGATCAATCCGGGAAAAGTCAGTGGGCATTTGGGTTTGCCCGGGGTAAAAGGCCGCTCTCGGCTACTATCCTCATCTCATTCGCTATAAGCCTAACAACGTCAACCTGACGTTGAGTAAGGATATAATGGACAAGAGGGGTAACATCAAGGGTGGTAGAGGAGGTATGAGATTTAGGGCGGATGTTATACAAAATAAGGGTAAGAACTACCTGAGCCTCAGTGGTCATATCCTCCCTAAATGCTCGGAAAGGCTTACCCGAAGCCCTACTCAAATCATAGCTCTTCCCCTCCTGGAAGATGTCTCGTGCGATACTCTCATGATCCCAATTACCGCTCCTCTGATGCTCACAAAAATCACATAGAGCATTAGGTGCAAGTGGATTATCCTCTTCAACTAGCTCCAGAGGCTTGCCCAAATACGCGTTGATGGACATACGATCAAAAGTGATGGTGCGCCCTCGCACGTAGGTAGTCCATGTGAACTCGTCGGATGGGTCAGCGGGGATCGCATTCGCGTAGAATTCGCGCACGATGTCATAATTAATCCTCCTGGGTGGCGTGCATAAAATCCCCCATTTCCTCTCGTTAATCATGGCTGTTATGCCTCCATACTCTCCCTCTTCTGATATCTCGAACCGCTTCTCAGACCAGATTCGTCTTGTCTTTAGCTCCTCGTACCTTTCTTGATTCCTCCAGCTTAGGAAACGACTCGCGTCATGTGGTTGAATGTTGGCTCTAGGTCGTGATGACGAGCTCTCAACATTCCTTTGTCGTTTGGACGAGGTTTTGGGTGCCATTCCTACAAAATGATTTAAAACAGATAAAAATTAGGTCGGATGCAAGTTAGGATCAGAACAAAAGAAAAATAAAACAAGTTTCTGGTTTCGTCGCTACAGCGACAACTTGGTCGCTTGTAGCGAGCGAACCCAGAAATTGCTGGATTCCTGCGCTACAAGCGCTGTGTAGCGAGGAAGACCCATTTTCAAAATTCATGATTTTTCTGATTTTAACCTACTTGTAGCATGCGAAATTAAGATTAAAGCTAAAATAAATGACTAACAATCACCTAAACTTCCTAAATCCTCAAAAACCCTAATTTATTTGAATTTTTTACATAGGTTTTTTTTCAAAATACGAATCCTATGAACAAGAGGATTAAAGGGAAGTTTTCCTAGTGATTCTAGGTCATTTATAACAGCTTAAACTCTATCTAATCATGGGTAATCAACAGGCTATAAGATTAAGTTCAAAAATTTTAAAACCCTAAAACCCTAAATCCCAAATCAGCATGCATGCACATATAAGCAGTAAAAAGCTTCTAAATAGTAACAGACAAGGACGATATACATACCTGAAGTGTTGTTGAGTGAGATTAAACAGGTACAGAGATGGATTTGCAGAATTTATGCAGAAATGGAAATGAACAAATGCAGAAATAATACAGAATGGGAATGGAGTATGTTCAGATGTTATAGGATGCGAAACTATAAAAGAAAACGGCTAGAATACTTAATGAGGTGGTTGGGAGGTTACTGAAGCGACAGTAGTGGCCTGGGTAATATAAAACTGTTTTCTGATACGGTCGCTACAAGCGCGCGACCTGTCGCTACAGCGACAGGCAAAAAGCCCATCGCTACAAGCGTGGTGTGGCGCTACAAGCGCAAGTGAAAAATCCATCGCTACAAGCGACAAGTGCGTCGCTACAGCGACGTAGTGTAAATTCCATCGCTACAGCGATGAATTGGTCGCTGTAGCGACCATGACAGGAAACAGAAAAATAAAATTTTGAGTTTTTGCCACTATCCCAACATGCATAAATAACTATACAGAACTAAAATAACACTAAAAATGCAACATACTTACAAAATTGGGGTGCCTCCCAACAAGCTCTTGTTTAACGTCCTTAGATCGACGCCTGATTCGCTTATGCATAAGAATCGATGAGTGAAATCGTTGTCGTGTGCCGAACAACTTCACCTCCAAAATATGGTTTAAGCCTCTGTCCATTCACTGTCCATGTTGACTTGGTGATAGGATCCTCTAGTTCCACAGCTCCATAAGGTTTTACTTCCTTGATCATGAACGGACCGGACCACTTGGACTTCAATTTACCCGGAAATAGTCGTAGCCTTGCATTGAACAGCAACACCATTTGACCAGGCCTGAATTCCCTCTTCATGATCTTCTTGTCATGATACCGTTTAACCTTTTCCTTATAAAGCTTGCTTGACTGATAGGCTTGGTCACGCATTTCTTCTAACTCATGCATCTGAAGCTTTCTCTTCTCCCCAGCTTGCTCTTGATCAAAGTTCAAAAACTTGAGCGCCCAAAACGCTTTGTGCTCCAACTCGACCGGCAAGTGGCATGCTTTCCCATACACCAACTGGAATGGTGTGAAACCCGTAGGAGCTTTGTATGCGGTCCTATAGGCCCACAACGCTTCGTCCAGTTTCATCGCCCAATCCTTTCTTGAAGATGACACGGTCTTCTCAAGTATCCGTTTGATTTCACGGTTGGATACCTCGGCTTGACCGTTGGTCTGTGGATGGTATGGTGAAGCTACCTTGTGCTTTACTCCATAGTGCTCAAGTGCTTTTGCTAACTGTTGATTGCAGAAGTGAGAACCTCCGTCACTTATTAGCACTCTTGGAGTTCCAAATCGGGAAAAGATGTTTCTTTTCAGAAACTTGACCACCGTCTTGCTATCGGCTTTCTGAGATGCTATTGCTTCTACCCACTTTGACACATAGTCAACAGCCACCAGAATATACTCGTTGTTCAAAGAGGATGGAAATGGCCCTACAAAGTCAATACCCCAACAGTCGAAGACTTCGACTTCAAGGATACTTTGTAGAGGCATTTCATTCCTCTTTGAAATCCCTCCGGTTTTCTGGCAACTCTCGCATTCTTTCACATGTTCATATGAGTCTTTGAACAAGGTGGGCCAATAAAAGCCAGCTTGAAGAACTTTTGCTCCAGTTCTTTCTCCACTGTAATGACCACCATATGGCGAGTTGTGACAGTGCCACATGATGTCCTTGGCTTCTTCTCTTGCAACACATCTTCTCAATAAGTGGTCTGCTCCAATCTTGAATAGGTACGGGTCATCCCAAATGAATTGAGTGGCGTCTCTCAACAACCTCTTCTTCATTTGCCATGTGTAATCCTCCGGTATGAACCCCGTTGCTTTGTAATTGGCCATGTCAGCGAACCATGGTCTTTCTTGCACCATAAGCAACTTCTCATCCGGGAACTCTTCAAGGATGTCCCTCTCATTCTTCGTTATCTCATTGTTCACCAATCTTGACAGATGATCAGCTACTAGGTTCTCAGTCCCCTTCTTGTCCTTAATCTCCAAATCAAACTCTTGGAGTAGCAACATCCAACGGATGAGTCTCGGCTTTGAGTCGGGTTTGGTAATTAAGTACTTGATAGCTGCATGGTCAGTCCAGATAACAATTTTTGAACCAATGAGATACGAACGAAATTTTTCTAATGCGAACACTATGGCAAGTAATTCTTTTTCAGTGGTAGCATAATTGACTTGTGCGTCATTTAAAACTTTACTTGCGTAGTGTATAGCATGAAAAATTTTGTTTTTGCGTTGACCTAACACCGCGCCTACCGCATAATCACTTGCATCGCACATAAGTTCAAAATCGTATGTCCAGTTTGGTGCGGTGATTATGGGTGCGGATGTTAAGCTATCCTTTAAACTATTAAAAGCATTTAAACAGTCAATATCAAAATCAAAAGACTTATCTTTGTTGAGCAAGTTGCTCAATGGCTTGGCAATTTTTGAGAAGTCTTTGATGAATCTCCGATAGAACCCGGCATGGCCTAGGAAACTTCGGATTCCTTTGACATTGACTGGTGGTGGAAGTTTTCCTATCACGTCGATCTTAGCTTTATCAACTTCGATACCCTTGGAGGAGATCTTGTGACCAAGGACTATACCCTCGGTTACCATGAAGTGACACTTCTCCCAATTGAGCACCAAGTTGGTTTCCTTGCACCGTTTCAGTACCGTGTCCAGATTCTTCAAGCACAAATCGTATGATGACCCGAAAACTGAGAAGTCGTCCATAAACACTTCAATGCTTTTCTCTATCAAGTCTGCAAAGATGGCTTGCATGCATCGTTGAAATGTTGCTGGAGCGTTACATAATCCGAACGGCATGCGTCGATATGCAAATACCCCAAAAGGACATGTGAATGCAGTCTTCTCGTGATCGTCTGGATTCACCGATATCTGATTGTAACCTGAATACCCGTCAAGGAAACAGTAAAAAGCTTGTCCTGACAGCCTCTCTAGCATTTGATCCATAAATGGTAGAGGAAAATGATCCTTTCTAGTTGCTTTGTTCAACCTCCGGTAGTCGATACACATCCTCCAACCGGTCACGGTTCTTGTCGGTATGAGCTCATTCTTCTCATTCGTGATAACCGTCATACCTCCCTTCTTAGGGACAACTTGAACCGGACTAACCCAAGTGCTATCCGAGATCGGATATATCATGCCGGCTTCAAGTAGCTTCACTACTTCTTTCCGGACTACTTCTTTCATGTTTGGGTTTAGCCGTCTTTGAGGTTGTGCTACCGGCTTATAATCCTCTTCCATCATGATCTTATGCATGCAATAGGAAGGACTTATCCCTTTTAAGTCGGATAGTGTCCAACCTATTGCTTCCTTGTTGGACTTCAAAACTTCGACCAATCTTGTTTCTTCATGGTTTGACAAGGAGCTACTTATGATGACCGGTTTGGTACCCTCTTGATCAAGAAACACATACTTCAAATGTGAGGGCAAGATCTTCATCTCCGGCTTCACTTCTTCTACTTTAGCTTCATTCGTTAATTCCTCGATTTTGGCTTTGTGAGGAGGAATTTCCTTCAACGAATCGAGCTCCTTCAAACACTCTTCACTTGCTCATCTTCTTCTCCTAGGATACTTAGTGCGTTTGTCAATACTCTTTCAAGATGTGTCAAGGCATGCAACTGGTTTCTCGTATCAACTATCAATTCTTCCGTTGCATCCATCTTGAAACACGCAGCTTTATCACTAGGAAACTTCATTGCTTCGTGGATGTTGAAATTGACTTCTTCATCGTCCACACGGACTTTCATTAAGCCTCCGTCAAGATCAATCATCATACGTGCCGTTTGCATGAAAGTTCTCCCAAGAAGTAGCGGCACATCATCATCCTCCGGTATGTCCATCACTACAAAGTTGACGGGGAACAAGAACTTGTCGACTTTCACCAACACGTCTTCAGCAATTCCCAATGGACGAGTGTAGGATTTGTCGGCCAATTGCAAGGTTAAGTTGGTTCTCTTCACAACTATATCACCAATCCTTTTGACAACGGATAATGGGATTAGGTTGATACTTGAACCCAAATCAATGAGTGCCTTGCCGACATCAACATTGCCAATGGACACGAGCAGTGTAACTTTGCCCGGATCTCTCTTCTTTCTTGACAATGTATTCTGGATGATTTCACTACAATTCGCGTCTAGCAGAATTGTTTCTTCTTCATTAAACCTTCTCTTCTTGGAAAGGATTTCTTTCATGAACTTGGCATACGTCGGCATTTGCTCTAGGGCTTCCGAGAACGGTATATTGATTTGTAATCTTTTGAATACTTCAAGGAACCTAGCAAACTGCCTCTCTTTCTCTTTTTTGGCTGGTGTAGTTGGGTAAGGTAGGTGCGGTGTTGGTGCATTCTTCACTACTTCTTGCTTCTTGCCCTTCTCCTTCACCACATCCTTCTTCCATACTATGTTCTCATTTTCAACTACATCCTTATTATTTTTTTCTACTTCTTCCTCTATATATGTACATCTCCCGTTTCTTCCTCACGTCCTTCATCATCATCCTTCTCCTTCACCTCATTCTCAACAACCTTTCTCTCTACTTCAAGATTGTCCCCTATACCTTTTCCAATGACCTTCCCGCTCCTTGTAGCAATTGCCTTGCAATTTTCGTTGTCTCTTGATGCAAGGACTTCCTCATCAAAATGACTTAATTGTCATTTCGATGATGATGCATGATCCTTTAGGTTGGTTTGTGTGTTGGCGGTAAAGGTTCCGCCTTGTTGAGTAGCTTGAGAAAGTTGTTGTGCCAAATTGCCCACTTGCGTCTCCAGATTTTTAATGGACGCATCAGTGTTCTTCTGGTTAGCCATTGACATCTGCATGAATTGATTGAGGGTTTCATCGGTGGATTGGTTACGGTTTTGTTGTGGAGGTTGATATTGGTTATAATTCTGGTAAGGTTGTCGGTTATACTGCCCAGCTTCTGGTCTCCACCCTTGGCCATAATTCGGATTATTCCCTCTTGGGAAGTTGTTTGGATGGCTTTGGAATTGGTTTTGAAACTGTTGAGGCCTTGGTTGATTACCAACATAGCTTACCTCTTCTGTAGGTGGCGGACAAAATCCGGTTGGGTGGTCTCCCGAACAAAGCTCGCAAGATGCGACTTGGTGTTGTCTTCTTTGTTCGTTCTGGATGTCCTTCATTTGTTGAGGAAGGTTGGCCATTTTCTTTGTCAACTCTTCCACTTGTTGCGTGAGCAACTTGTTTTGCGCAAGGATAGCATCATTAGTTCCCAAATCTAGGATTCCCGCCTTCCTTTGGCTTTGGCTTCGGTTATGATGAGCTTGGTGATCATTCAACGCCATTCTCTCTATAATAGCAACAGCATCCTCAGCGCTCTTGGCCATCAAAGAACCACCAGCAGCAGCGTCTAGCAATAGCTTGGATTGTTGTTGCATTCCGTTCCGGAAGAGATGAATTTGTGTTAATTCATCAAATCCATGGTTCGGACATCTTCTGAGCATTGACTTGAAACGCTCCCAGGCTTCACATAATGTCTCACTTGTACCTTGTGAGAACACAGCAATAGTTGTCTTCGCCTCCATGAAACGATTCTGAGGGAAGAACCTCTCAAGGAATTTCTCCTCAAGCG
This sequence comes from Medicago ruthenica, assembly GCA_018208015.1. Lineage (NCBI taxonomy): Eukaryota > Viridiplantae > Streptophyta > Magnoliopsida > Fabales > Fabaceae > Medicago > Medicago ruthenica. Next base: position 94,839,959 of record CM031377.1, on the reverse strand, counting down.
TGTTCCAGTTCGTCATTACCGTCGGTGGCTGGTCCAAGTACCACTCCTTAGCTTTACCAATCAATGAATGAGGAAACATCCTCATCCACATAGCCTCCTCGTTATTCTCCGTCTCACCAAGGGTTCCCGCAATCTCATAGAATTTTGTGAGATGTTGGAACGGGTCTTCATGGTCTAATCCTGAGAATGGATTAGCATATAAGATTTGTAAAATCCCCGTCTTCATCTCTGTTTGCTTGATAGTCCGCGGCGTTTTCCCCAATTGTGCGAAACGGCGTGGACTATTATTACATGGCAACCCACGACCGCCTGAACCTCCAGGATCTTCTACTGCAGCCATTTGTAACTCTTGGCTTGGATTTAGACTAGATGAATGACTAGAAACACAACTTTCCTCCTGTTGCCTTCTCTTTGCTTGTTGCTTCTTTTTCCGATTCTTGCTATTGTTTCGACGAGCTGTTCTCTCTATCTCGGAATCAAAAAGAAGTTGGTCCTCCGATACTTGACCTCGCATAAACGATATCAACAATCTGACCACAAAGAATTAGCAAACAAGATGGATAAGAAATATTAGTTATATACATAAAAGAATGTTGTGCAAAATTGCTTAAAACCATAATTAAAGTTGCAATGATTATAATATCATAACTTTAATCCCCGGCAACGGCGCCATTTTGTTAATTGTACAAAAGTAAGTATAAGTTTTATATAGTTCCACAGGGATTAATGTGATATCATAAACCGTTCAACGTCGATTATCGTCTTAAGTTAGGGTTTAACCATTTGTTTTACTACACTACTCATCATTTTAAAAACATAATAAATAAATAGTAGAGTAATAGGACATAGAAGGTGTTAGGATTAACTTTCATCAATCAAACATCGTTTATATTCGATTGATTATAAATACGGATTCTAGCTTTTTCTTATATATGACATTATTACGTATTGCTCAACAACATCATTGATTTCCCAAATGACGTCGTGAGATCGATTGTATCGTTTAATCGATGATTTCTCAATCTATTAAACGATTCAAAAGCTTTACGATCCAATACTATAATGTAATTATCAAAACCAAATCCCATTTCTAGAATTTCTTATCTTGATAGAAAATCATTCTAAACCTAGATTCAAAAGTCTTTTTCAACAACATTTAAATCAAACATAAGATTGAAAAGCAAGAAGAAATTCAATGGTATATAAAAATTGCTAGAATCATATATTGAATAACCAAAAGTTTACAACATGAATGATTGATTACCTATTAATCCCAACAAAGGAGATTAGTTGATCATTGTCATGACAACTATTGCAAAATAAGAAAGGAAGATGAAGATATATGAGAGCTTGATGTCTCAAAGCTTCTTAATGCCTTCTTCAATCCAAATCAAATTGCTATTTGAAGTTTTTCTCCCTCTATGCCTATTCTCTCTCAAAGATAACAAGTATTCTAAGCTCTGGAAAATATTAAAACTCAGAAAAAACTATCTATCTCAGAAATGAGCTTAAAAATCTATAAATATGCTGAGAAAAAGCACGCTCGCTTCAAGCGACCAGCCTGTCGCTTGTAGCGAGGAAGTCAACTGGCCAATCATAGAGCTCCACGTCACCATCAGCATTAAACCGCCCCTTTGGTCGCTGTAGCGACAAGGACTGTCTCTACAAGCGATGGATCATTGAAATTCCCTGCCTAGGCTCGCTTCAAGCGTCCGGTTCATCGCTACAAGCGATGAACTCCTGATAATCCCTGCCTAAGCTCGCTTCTAGCGATGGAAGCTGCGCTTCAAGCGATGAAACACTGGAAATCCCTGCCTATCCTCGCTACTAGCGATGGCTTCTGCGCTTGTAGCGATGGCATCAAGAAAAGCTTCATTCTTTTGCATCAATCAGGTTCAAGCATGTATTTCCTGCATAATCACATGGGGTAAGGCTTAGGATCACAATTATTGCATTTCTAACACAAATATGCCCTAATCCTAAGGTAACTTGCAAAACAAGTAATCATAAGTGCCCTAAATTGTACCAAAATATAACAACTTTTAGGCACTTATCAGTGCGAGTTCTGGCTATCTGAGATTAAGTTTTTGGGTCACGTTATTTCTCAAGGAGGAGTAGCTGTGGATCCATCCAAAGTTGAAGCTGTACTCAGTTGGGAAAGACCTAAGAATGTAGCAGAAGTCAGGAGCTTTCTAGGCTTGGCAGGTTATTATCGAAGGTTTATTATGAAATTTTCTCAGATTGCCTTACCTTTATCACGCCTTACCCGAAAAGATGTACCCTTTATTTGGGACGAAGAATGTGAAGAGAGCTTCAGAGTTCTAAAAAGAAAGTTGACTAAAGCGCCAGTGTTGGCAATACCAGATCCTGAAAAGAGATACACCGTTTTCTGCGATGCATCCTCTAAGGGACTGGGAAGTGTGCTTATGCAAGGGGAGAACGTGATAGCTTATGCCTCTAGACAGCTCAAGACTCATGACGAGAATTACCCCACTCATGACCTCGAGCTAGCAGCCATAATTTTTGCATTGAAGATATGGAGACATCATTTGTATGGTGCACAGTTCGATTTATTTAGTGACCATAAGAGTTTGAAATACTTGTTTGATCAACGAGACCTCAACATGAGACAAAGACGATGGATGGAATACTTGAAGGACTTTGATTTTGACCTGAAATATCATCCGGGAAAAGCAAATGTGGTAGCTGATGCCTTGAGTAGAAAAGCTTTAGTTAAAGCTGAAGTAATGATGCATACATGTGGGTTATATGAGAAATTCAGAGATCTTAACCTTCATGTTACAGAGTTAGAAAGTGGCATCTTGCTGAACAAGATGAATATTATGTGCGACCTACGGTTTAGGATTGCACAAGCTCAATCTGTGGATATGGATCTTCAGAGGAAAGTTGGCCAAGCAAAGTATTCATGGGCACCAGATGGTGTATTATTGTTTGAAGGAAGGGTTTATGTCCCGAATGATATGGAATTGAAAAGGTTGATTTTAGAAGAGGCGCACAAGAGCAGTTTTAGTATTCATCCTGGTACCACCAAAATGTATCAAGATTTGAAGAGAGATTATTGGTGGCCTAGTATGAAAAGAGATGTTGTGGAATTTGTGTCGCGATGCATTGTATGTCAGCAGGTGAAGATTGAGCATCAAAGGCCTGCAGGAATGTTAGTACCTTTGGAGATTCCCTTGTGGAAATGGGAAGATATAACCATGGATTTTGTGAGTGGATTACCCCGAACTCAGCGAGGACATGACTCCATTTGGGTAATAGTGGACCGGTTAACCAAGTCAGCTCATTTCTTGCCGGTTAAGACTACTTACCGAGCCTCTCAGTATGCCGAGTTATTTATTTCGGAGATTGTGAAACTCCATGGTGTGCCAGCTAGCATTGTGTCTGATAGAGATCCCATTTTCACATCTCACTTTTGGAAAGCTTTTCAGAAGGCTTTGGGGACAAGGTTAAAGATGAGCACGTCCCATCATCCTCAGACAGACGGACAATCCGAGAGGACTATTCAGACGTTAGAGGATATGTTACGTGCATGTATCCTAGAAGATGGAGGAAGTTGGAACGATCACCTACCATTGATTGAATTTTCTTACAACAACAGTTACCATTCTAGCATTGGAATGGCACCATATGAAGCTTTGTATGGTAGGAAATGTAGAACCCCACTTTGTTGGGCTGAGGTTGGAGATAAAAGTATATTGGGACCTGAGATAATACAAGAGACGACCTTAAAGATTAAATCCATTCAGGATAAAATGAGAACAGCTCAAAGTCGTCAGAAAAGTTATGCCGATAAGCGGCGAAGACTCTTAGAGTTTGAAGAAGGAGACCATGTATTTCTTAAAGTTACACCCAAGTTGGGATTAAGAGGAGCATTCAGAACTAAGAAACTTTGTCCGAGGTATGTTGGACCGTTCCAGATACTTCGACGTGTCGGACCAGCAGCTTATCAGTTAGCGCTGCCACCGGCTATGTCAGGGTTGCACGATGTATTTCATGTCTCACAACTGAGGAAGTTCATTCCCGATCCTTTCCAACCAGTGGAACTGGACAGTATTGATTTGAGATCGGACTTAACTTTTCAACCTGAACCAGATCAAATAATTGATCGTGATGTTAAGACTTTACGGAATAAAGAAATCCCTATTGTTAAAGTTGTTTGGAAAGGTTCTCCCGACGGTGAAGCGACGTGGGAACTAGAGTCAGAGATGCAAGAGCACTATCCACATCTATTTTCAGGTAAAATCTAAATTTCGAGGACGAAATTTCTTTAAGGGGGGTAGATTGTAATATCCCGCTTAGATGTAGCGTTTAACTGTGTTAGAAACTTGAGAAACAAGCAAGACAAATAAGTAGTAAAGTGGGAATGGCAATTTTGTAATTAATGCTAAGGGGGGAGTTTAATTAAAATGGGACAAGATATTTGTTCTACTCATTTTCCCATTCTTTCCATTCCTTCTTCATCACTCTCCAAATCAGATTTTTGCTACCTCCTCACCTCATCTCACACGCCCATCTCACTCACCATCATCCATCCAAACTACAATCAAAAACTCTAGTAAGAAATTTGTAAGCAAGCTTAGTTGGGAAAACAAGAACAAGAGGAAGAAACAAGAAAGGAAACAAAGAACAATCAAGGGAAGTAGAGGTATTAAGCAAGGGTTTTGGTAACCAGAACTTAGCAAGCATCAGCTGAAGCTTAAGGTGAGCTCCACAGGGTTTTAGAACCCGTTTTGTGTAAGCTAGTGGAATTTTACAGGTTGAGATAGAATTTAGGAATTATGCCATAAATCTAATTGTTTGCTAATCCCCTGTCAAAGTATGTTATTACCTATCATTATGTCTTAGAATTCATTCCCATAAGCTGTTTGCATGTTTGGATAGGATTGGTTTAGCCTGGGAAGCAGGAAATTGAATCCTGCAAAGGAAGAAATCGACCACCGATTTCATGGGTTCGGCCACCGATTTGTGGTTTGTTGGCCATGGAACTTACGGCAAAAATCGGGCCCCGATTTTAGCAAATCGGCCCCCGATTTCCCAGCCACTCAAACTCGTTTTCTTGATGATAGGTATGGATTTAAGGTAGGATGGGTACATGGTACTACATTGGAAGATGATTACTCAACTTCTAAGTTATATTGAGGAGTAAAGGAGCTTGTAATGGGATTATCCCTTACTAAGCAATTTCATATACACAAAGTAGGTCTAAACCAAGAATGATACAAAGATTAAGCTTAGATCCTTTATAGATTAAGCATTCATGAATGAATTACATTATGAATAAGATTATGATACGAATATGTTATACGATATGATCACGTGTTCATCAGACTCCGGGTTACGCCGGATGGGATTTCTCCGAAAGGGCTATCCACACGTAAGTTAAAAGATTTAAGCATGTCCATCAGGCTCCGGGTTTCGCCGGATGGGACTTCTCCGAGAGGGTTGTCCACATGTAAAGTTAAGTTGTGTCCAGCAGGCTCCGGATTATGCCGGATGGGGCTTCACCAAGAGGGTTGCCTACACAAAGATAAGAGGAGTCCGGTGATAGCCTGATATGATAGGAATTTCACCGGTATGATGGGAGATGTACTTCGGGGTTACTCCACCCGGATGCACTCCGTAAAACGAACCAAGATAATGTTATGTTTGTTCAACGCTAACTGCTAACCTAATGATACGTAAGACGAATATGAATATTTATATGTAATACGAGATATGATGATTAATTCCTAGCGAACGAGATGTGATCATAGGATGTCCCCAAGATCACTACGTATAAGACTAAGATAAGAATAGAGTATAAATGCACGAGATAAGATAATGAAGCGATCCTAGGTTTCCCCTTGATCGCGATAAATGTAAAGAATGTTGGCGATCGTAGGTATCCCCAAGATTGCCAAAAGTAGGCACGGCGACCCTAGGTTACCCCCGTGGTTGCCAACAGTTGGTAGGGTAGGAGCTCACTGAGACGTTATGTCTCATCCCTTTCCTTCTGGTGCAGGTTCTTCGCAGGTAGCACGACGTAAAGGTAAAGAGAAGGCTACGGACTGATCGTGCTGCTTATGCTTTATTATATGGACGTTTGTATATGGATGATGTATTATGATGTATATTATGGAAAATGTTTGTATCGGATAACAAGTTGTATGACAAACTTATGCATTGTATAATTATTTCCAATCTTTCTGTATTGTATTTAATGTATCCGGTACGAAATTTTAATACTCGTAAAAGATCCTAGGCAATCTCTATATGGGTGTTACAAGTAAAGTGTAGATTTATTCAAGATAATATGAGGGATAAGTATGATGACTTTCTGAAAGTCTTGAAGGATTATAAAGACACAAAGGTTTTGTCATGTGTGACCACTATTATTATTTTTTTTAATTATCACAAGATGGTGCAAAGAATGGCATATTGCATTATACTAAATGTTGTTCCATTTTGTCATCTTCAACGGATACATTCTAAGCCAAAAGCTATAGATCTTGTTAAATTAGATGAAAGGCTTAATGACATTGTTGGAATTGGATATTATGAAAGGCTTAGAGGATGATGTGTGGAGTATAGGTGTGATATCGTATATATACTACTGGGTTAACAATGTTACCATTTTATCTTATAAATTTCTAGATCTGAAATTGAAACGATAAATATTGTTTCAAATTTTTTATCAAACCAATCAGATATGTAAGTCAATCCTGATTTTTATAACACTAGAGGAAGATAACAATAACAATGTTTCTACGAAGATATTCAAAAATCTAAAAAATCAAATCGATAAAGTACTAAAGGCATATCATAAATACTACATCCTCTAATTTATTTTTCCTTTTAATTATATAATTCTATATGCATATGCTAGTTTTTCCTTATTATCTGATCATTTACGTTATAAACATTGTGTTTTCTTGTTAATAAAAATGTATATTTTTTTAGACCTAAACTATTTATTTATTTGAGGAGTTTGAATTTATCTTTTTGCTACCGATATATATATATATATATTAACTTGAACTATCAATTTAACCAAAAAAAAAAATACGCACTCTGACGAATAGATCATGAACATTTCTTTTTAAGCCCCCCAAAATCTCCAAAGGCCCCCTAAAATATCGAATTTGCCCTTTTATTCAACATCGGGTAGATATATACGAAACAAGTTAGGAAGATAACTTTAGGATGCTCAATTACACGATCCGGTAGATATAAACAGGATACATTAGGGAGATATCTTCAGCACGGCATGTTACGACATTACGGCAGTTATATAAGACTGAACACAGTTTTGGTGCTTTTATTTCTTCTTTTGCACTCCACTTGAATATTATTCTAAGGACAAAACTTAGGTACAATTTTTTAGGTGTTTTTCGTATGGTTCTTAACTAAAAATACAAATTTTTTGGATATAACAAACTTTGAGAAAATTAAAGATTTAAGGAAATCATGGTGAATTTAGTTAAGAACCATACGAAAAGCACATAAGGAATTGTACCTAAGTTTTTTCCTTATTCTAAACCTTGCGATTTTGGGATTTTCCATAACAATCATACCAACAAACAGTGTTAACTTCACTCAATTGCGATCAATTAGCAGGTAAATCATATTTCTTCCTATCACATTGAAAGTCTGCATAATTTTCATTGTTTTGACATTGTCACATAATAACAAGACTTTTTTTTGCTGTTAATTATTTTCAGAAAGCAATTCATTTGCTAAACATGACGTAAACATCATGTTAATTAGCAGTAGAAATAAAGTTAAAGATATGTGAATCGTTCAAAGACAAAATTACATAAAATATAATGAATGTTATGATAACTCTGTGGTAGTTACTGCACAAATATGCGTCCTGTAGTTAAGTCCCTAACTAGTTCAGTAGTTATATACCGGAAGTGTTTTTTTTAATTTTTTTTTTCTTCAAAATTTTCAACATTTTACACATTTTGTTTTGTTTTGTATGCATAGATATGGTTGAACCTGTCGTTGTTCAAAATCCGGACCAAGAGATCTATTCAATTGATGTTGCAGAATATTTTGTTCCTAAAGAGAAAAACATATATGAAGATCGAGATGAGATGATTAATTGGGCTCGTCGTCAAGCAATAAAGGCGGGATTTAGGCTTATAATAGGTAATCCGATAGTGGTTCCGGACGTAGAAAACCAAAGCTTGTTTTGAGTTGTGAAAGAAGTGGCGAGTATAAAGGAACAAAGAAGAAGTTGAAACTAGAAGACACGGGTTCTAGGAAATGTGGTTGTCCCTTTAGATTGTGTGGTTATTTTAGCAGAGCGAAACTATGGAGTCTGAATGTTGTTTCAGGATTGCATAATCATAAGATGGAGCCAAAGTTAGAAGGTCATATGTTGGCCGGTCGTTTAAATGCAGAAGAAACAAAGATTGTTGGTGACATGACAAAAAATTTGATAAAACCAAAAAATATTTTGTTGGAATTGAAAGGTAAACGAGAAGACAATTTGACGGTTGCCAAGCCAGTTTACAATGCACGACATAGATACAATAGGAGTATCAGAGGTACGAGAACAGAGATGCAAAACTTGTTGAAAAAATTGGAAGACAACAACTATGTTTTCAATTATAGAACAGTTAGTGGGTCAAAAACTATTCAAGATATATTTTTTGCGCATCCTGAATCTGTGAAATTGTTTAACGAAAAAGTATTTGACCTGATATAATGCCTTGAACATAAACCTTTCAATTAATGACACTGTCAACGCATTTTGATGGATATCACTAATTATTGTTGTTACTTTACTTGTACTTCATTTTTGTTTCGCCAGATTATACAAACAAGACTGGTGTAATGTTTGTGATATTGTTTCTAAAATTTGCATTACTTGGAATCACATTTTCTTATTAGAGGCAACTTTCCAATTAAGCATCATGATAAGCAAACAGGACAACACTCACACAAGTATAAATCATTCAATTTTGTTTCCCAAAAAGCTTCAGGATAAGCAATTTTCCAATTAACAATTCCCAATTCTAAAACCCTAAAACAAGAAACTAGAAAAGAAATGAGAAATTGGAGAATCAATTGGTTTACCTTAGCTTATCTAACAACAAGAGGTGAGAGAGATGAGAGAACCCAGCGGGAGAGTAAACACAGGGACGAGATAATGGGGTTGTTAGGGTGTGGCGAGTGAGTCGTCAGTGAGAAAAGGAGAAGAGGACGAGAAGAACTGAGATATACACAGGAGAAGAATTGGTGTTGTTGCTGCAAATTGAAAAGCTGAAACTCGCTTGCTGCATATACAACTAATACTTGAAATACTCTCCTGTAATTATATACCGGAATTTTTAAGTGTTGGTTATTTGAAGGTTGGCTAAATGTTTGGTAAAATCAAAATGTGCAAGCAAAGCGTCCTCAGATGTTAATTTGTGTCTTCAGAAGCAAGAATTTGGATTAGAGGAGGTTTAGAAGCTGAAAACTGCATCAGAAGCTGAAATCCTGGTTTACTGTTCATCAGACGCAGGATGGACCTTCAGACGCAGAAAGCGCCTTCAGACGCAGGAAGGGTCTTCAGACGCACTGTTTAGACGTTGATCAGCGTTGACCTTCAGAAGCTGCTTTTCAGAAGTTGTTTTTGGCGCCTATCTTTTGAAGATTTAATTGAAGATTTATCCAGGCATTTGGGTCTAGAAGGCTGAGTATTTTTACAAGAAGATCTTGTTGAAGATTGGTTTCCTTTATTGAAGAATATATTTTCAAAGCAATCATTGCAAAATATAATTTTGAAATATTTGTGCTTCTATTTTAATTCTGGAAACATATCCTTGAAGATTTGATTCAGAATTATGAAGATTTGATTCAGAATTATGCTGCTGCTGAAGATTATAAATAGAAGGCTTTGCTATTGAAGACAGTACTGAAAAACCAAGAGCTTTCATTGTTAGAGTTTTGTTAGGTTTGAGTTTGTGAGCTGTTGCTCTGTTGTTTTTGTGCACCACTCAATTATTTAGAGTTGGTTGTTTTGTTTTGAGTTGTTAATCACTTAAAGCTTTTAAGCACAAGTGACTTAGGTGTTTTTTGAAGTGTGATCTTCGAAATTGTTGTTTCTGTTAAGTCTGATAATCACTGGACTGTGATTACTTGGTTAGGAAGTAAGTGGGTTCTTATATCTAGGTGTTCCTAGGTAGAAGTCTATACGGGTAGTGATTAAGTGATAAGGCTGGAAAAACAGGGGGCTTTGAGTTGAGTCTTAGAATTAATACTACTTAGTGGATTTCCTTCCTGGATTGGTATCCCCCAGAGTAGGTGAAGTTTACACCGAACTGGGTTAACAAATTGTTGTGTTCCTTTTACTTTCTGCACTTTAATTTTCTGCTTCTGAACTTTAGTTTTCATACTCTGTTTTACTGGTTCAGAACCAGAATTGCCAGAATTTCAATTGGCACCAGAGCAGGCACCCTGCCTGTATTTGGGTGAGCTCCAGGGAACATATTTTCTGGCATTATGAAGAAAAACAGTCAATCCAAAGGTGTTCAGTGCCATAAATGTGAAGGATATGGTCATGTCAAGTCAGAATGTCCTAACACATCTGATACTGAGTCAAGTGATGGAGAATCATCCTGTGAAGAACTGGCTACCTATTACAAGGATCCTGCTGCTTTTTGCAAGAAGATGCAATATCAATTTGATGAAGTGTGCAAGCAGATGGAAGAACAGAAGAAAATTAACACTCAACTTCAGATTGAAAGGGGTGAACACTTAGAGAAAATTTATGTTCTCAGTAATGAAGTAATTCAACTGAATTCTCAACTTGATCAGATGAAGAAGCAAGTCAGAATGATGAATTCTACTACTGATGTTCTGGAAGAAATTTTGGAGAATCAGAAACAAGGAAAACCAAATGGCATTGGATTTGTTGATAAGAATCTGAACATCAAACAACAAAAACCTGCTAAGAGGTTCATACCTGCTGCTACTCATGTTCCACTAATGAGGAAACCTAAGAACAAACCTCAGGAATCCAAAGACAAGAAGGCTACTCATCCTTGGGTTTGTCATCATTGTGGTAAAAAGGGACACATTAAACCTTTTTGTTACAATCTGCATGGTTACCCCAAGCATTTTCACCACAGAAAAATGGAACCAGCTGTGAACAAAAGCAAGATCAAGAAAGAATGGAGACCAAAGTGTGCAAGTGTTTCTCAGAGGCTGAACAAATGAAAAGGAAAGGTTGTTGCTTATGACAGCAAGCCCATTCCTATAGCACAGAAGAGTTCTGGTGCTGGACCATCCAAAGTCTGGAGCAAAGAAGTGTTGGTTCCTGTTCCTGTTCAGAAGGCACTAGTTTCTTGTGAGTCTGAAGATGTTGTTAAGCATGATACCATGCCCTGTGTTCAGAAGAGAATTGCTGATCTTGAGAAGCAGATTACTGGGAAGAAGGTTCTGAATGTGCCTGAGGCACACATCAATTGAGCAGCATCTGATGATTGTGTCTAATGAAGACTAAGCAACTTCTGATGCTGAGTCTGAAGACTGGCTAGTGGCTGACTGATGTTCTGGATTTCCTTAGTGTTTCTGGTTTGCAAGTGTGCTGTGCTGAGTTATTTGTGTTCTGTGTTGTGTTTCTTGCTCCTTGTGTTTGCTGGTGTTTTGTCAAACTTGTTTCGCTAAAAAGGGGGAGAGTTCCTGAGCTGAGCTGTTCAGGGGGAGTTCCTGAGTGTTGTGTTTCAGGGGGAGAAGCTAGATGTTCCTCAGAAACTGTTGTTGTGTGTTGCAGGGGGAGTATTTTGAAGTTGTTTGTGTTTACTTAGTTTTTAATCCGCTGCTGACTCTGCTACATTTGTGTAGTTCTTCATGGTTGATGTATTTGTGTTGAGTGAAGAACTTATCTTTGTGAAGAATTTGATTTTAGCCAAAAATTTGCCAAAGGGGAAGATTGTTGGTTATTTGAAGGTTGGCTAAATGTTTGGTAAAATCAAAATGTGCAAGCAAAGCGTCCTCAGATTTTAATTTGTGTCTTCAGAAGCAAGAATTTGGATTAGAGGAGGTTCAGAAGCTGAAAACTGCATCAGAAGCTGAAATCCTGGTTTATTGTTCATCAGACGCAGGATGGACCTTCAGACGCAGAAAGTGCCTTCAGACGCAGGATGGACCTTCAGACGCAGAAAGTGCCTTCAGACGCAGGAAGGGTCTTCAGACGCACTGTTTAGACGTTGACCAGCGTTGACCTTCAGAAGCTGCTTTTCAGAAGTTGTTTTTGGCGCGTATCTTTTGAAGATTTAATTGAAGATTTATCCAGGCATTTGGTTCTAGAAGGCTGAGTATTTTTACAAGAAGATCTTGTTGAAGATTGGTTTCCTTTATTGAAGAATATATTTTCAAAGCAATCATTGCAAAATATAATTCAGAAATATTTGTGCTTCTATTTTAATTCTGGAAACATATCCTTGAAGATTTGATTCAGAATTATGAAGATTTGATTCAGAATTATGCTGCTGCTGAAGATTATAAATAGAAGGCTTTGCTATTGAAGACAGTACTGAAAAACCAAGAGCTTTCATTGTTAGAGTTTTGTTAGGTTTGAGTCTGTGAGTTGTTGCTCTGTTGTTTTTGTGCACCACTCAATTATTTAGAGTTGGTTGTTTTGTTTTGGGTTGTTAATCACTTAAAGCTTTTAAGCACAAGTGACTTAGGTTTTTTTTTGAAGTGTGATCTTCGAAATTGTTGTTTCTGTTAAGTCTGATAATCACTGGACTGTGATTACTTGGTTAGGAAGTAAGTGGGTTCTTATATCTAGGTGTTCCTAGGTAGAAGTCTATACGGGTAGTGATTAAGTGATAAGGCTGGAAAAACAGGGGGCTGTGAGTTGAGTCTTAGAATTAATACTACTTAGTGGATTTCCTTCCTGGATTGGTATCCCCCAGAGTAGGTGAAGTTTGCACCGAACTGGGTTAACAAATTGCTGTGTTCCTTTTACTTTCTGCACTTTAATTTTCTACTTCTGAACTTTAGTTTTCATACTTTGTTTTACTGGTTCAGAACCAGAATTTCATTAAGTAAGGGCAAAATAGGAAATTCAGGGGGCACAAAAGATTTTGTTGGGGGGGGGGGGGCGATAAAGCAATGTTCATAGATCATTTTCTCTCCTACTTTGCATCATCAACCTCCAAATTCTTTAACTAAACATCATCAACCTTTAATATAGAGCTCTTTTGATGGAACACAGCTACTTTAGGAAAAGGCAAAATTGAAATTTTCAACTTAGCTACTGTAAGGACAAAAATAGTGTTATAACGGAACGCGAAGATAATGACAATAATAATAAAAGACAAAATGAAAAATGACATAAGATTTAACGTGGTATCCAACAATGTGTTGACTAATCCACGAGCAGAGTCACTCAAAAGAATTCCACTATAATTACAGATACTGAATAGTATAGGTAATACCAGCTATAGCAAAATCTACTAACTATTGGTGCAAGAAATACTAACATACAAGGTTTGGCCAAGTCTTTGCATATTTTTTCCCATTCTCGGATGTGAGACATTTTTCCAACACTAATTCAAGGCATATTTTAACAAATCTCCACCTTGACTTGAATCTTCTCTAGATAACCAGATGTACTTGAAGTACCAGATGTGCCAGATGCATTACACAAAATGCCCTCCAAGGGCAATCAACAACTTCTAACATTGAGTAAGTTCAAACAATGTCAAAACTTGCCCTATGGAACCGGCTTGGTAAACATATCAGTTGGGTTGTCTGTTGTACCCACTTTGTTTACCTCGAAGGTGGATGGATCATGAGGATCCACTTCCCCTGCAACCTGTAAAGTATAGGAAACCATGTCCTTATAGCCATACCTCGTAGGAGGTAGCCCAAAATTAGCTCTTTTAGGGAGATTAAGAGCTATATTGTGATGTTTCCCTGATGATAATGAAATAATTGATACTTCTGCCTCTGAATGTGACTGAGGAGAGCCATACTCTGCTTCACAAGTAGCCTCAGTTTCTTCTGCTCCACCTGCTTCTCAATACCACAGTCTTCCAGAATAGTGAACTTCACAGTTGGGTTCTGTTGGAGTAAGTCCTAATAGTCAATCTATTTTGATTGGATTTGGCTTTGTATCATAACTTATATATATATAAGGCATTTATTTATTCTTTTGTTTAGTTTCAAAATAATAAATTCCCTAGAATAATTAGTCTGTTTAATGGAGCATTAAGTGTGACTTAATCGTGAGACTCATTAAACGAAAGGACATTATTCTTAAAGTATTCGTAGTCAAGCTTTATTGTGAAATGAGATAACATTAAAGCATAGAGACTATTATGTGGGGTAGACTGATGATCACATCTCACGGATCATAGATAAAGAGTTATCAAGTCTTCACATAGGTATAAATATTAAGAGTAATATTTATACTGGATTGACCCGCCATGAGAATACTACGTATTAAAAGTTATGAAAAGTGTCATAAGATATTCTCATAGTGATAGTGGTGTATTCCACCCTTTGACCTAAAACCACTATGTACCCTAGATGTAGGAGTCGAGTGTTATATCACCATTCAAACGTTGTCTGTAATAGGATGACTATAAAGTTGGTTGATGGGTACTCCATGAATCATGCTAAGGGACATGAGTGACCTAGATGGAATTTGCCCCTCCTACATAACAGGAGAAATGTCTTTGGGCCCAATATTGAACTAGACAAGGATGACACGATCTATGCCTTGTGTTCAATATAAGACATGAGGGCAAAGGGGTAATTATACACATGATCATTATCACGGATAGGTTTCGTCAGATCACATGACATTCTCGTCACTTGGGTAGCAGTGATGTGTTGCTAGATACCGCTCACTGTTTATAATATTAAATAGGTGATTTAATATTATTGCCAACGTTATGGGAACCTATAGGGGTCACACACAAAGGACAGATAGATGAGAGAAATAAATAAGTAAGACTTATTTATAAAATAATAAGTAGGACTTATTAGTAATTAAATAATTAAGTATGACTTATTATTTAATTTATAAAAAAAATAGAGAAACACGGTCCATCGTAAGGTACGGTGTTTTTAAGTGAAATATGGTGCACCGTAGGATACAGTGTATTTAAGTGCTTGACTTGTTGACCACACAAGTGGTTCTATAAATAGAACCCTTGTGCTGAAACAATACAGACTTTTGTTGAAACACTTAACCTAATTAACAAAAGTTGTGAAATCTAGCCGCCGCTCTCTAAACCCTATTCTCTCTGAATCTCCGTTGGAATTGGCTAGCACCGGTCATCGGAGAAGTTCTGTTCGTGTGGACTAAATAGAGGCATCGCTATGTTGCTTTGCTCGTGATCAGAAACAATTCTGCTGCAAAGGTTCTGCTAAGAGGTAAACACATAATCCTTAAAGTGTTTAAGTATATGTTCGGTACGATTTGTGATTAATGATTTATTCAAGATCCGTTTCAATGGGATTTGTTCCGCTAAGAGGATTAAAATTTTGAAAAACCCCTCTTAAATCCCTTCAGTGGTATCAGAGCTTTGTTTTGATTAAATTATTATATTCAAATCGATTTCATATGATGATATTAATATCATGGCTGTTTGTTATTTGAATATGATTCACATGAATTTTATTTTAATTTTTTAACATGTATATGAGATATACATAAGACGTGATTTCAATTGCAAGAAACGTTCTTGTTTTTGAAGAAAATGTTTTGAATTAAAAGTTTTGTCAAATACCATGTTTTTGATACAAAGTCAATCGCATGTATGTGTTTGACGGTACCAGTTACATGTTTTGTTTTTTACTTAATTCAAAAGGGTTTGTTTTAATTCAATTTTTTTATATAAAAGCAAATCAGTATTTTACGGATCGCTATAGGATAGTGACGTTATTACTTGATTTTGAAAAAATGTTTCAATTTGAAAAGGAATTAATTTGGAATACAAATCCGTTAATAATGATAATAGTATTAAGTGTTAATATTTTTTATTATTTTAAATAAGAATTAATTAAAATTGATTGATCGATATCATATATGTGATATATGATTTTGATACGTCATCAGTATATGTGATATATTGATTGTGTCATTCCTTCAATAGGTTTTATATAATTGATTGTGAATTTGTAGACAATTTGTGAGATTGAGCTTCGATATCCGATTCTGGTGAAGCATCAAAGATCCGGTTGTCTATACTGAACAAACAATTGTTAAAACTATTGATGTTTGATCATCGTATTATGTTACCTAACTATACAAGAGTTGTATTATTATGGTTGTATCATTCGTCAACTGTTTTCAAAAGATTGTTGTGAATTTGAACAATTTGTGAGATTGAGCTTCGATATCCGAATCTGGTGAAGCATCAAAGATCCGATTGTTCATGCTAAACAAACAATCCTTGAAACTATTGATGTAGTGTGACCTGCGTAGTGTGATCAATCATAATGTTTAATTAATTTATTCAATTGGACAAAGGTAGTAAATTTAGAAGGATCATGATTTTGAAAGGGTTTCAATATCAGATATGATCTTTTTAATTTGGTAATTAAATATTTTCATATCTTTAGTTTAATTTATTTCCAATTTAAAAGGATCATGATTTTGAAAAGTTTCAATATCAGACATGATCTTTTGAATTCGGTAGTAAATATTTGCATAGTTTTAGCATAATAATTTGTTTTGGAAACAAATTGATTGCCTAATTAAAGCTGATTTAATTATAATAATTACTGAGTGTCAATATTACTATAATTAAATAAATAAAAATTCTACCTTTTTGGATTGTTTTTCAAAAGTTGTTTGAAATGGTAGTAAACGATCCTTATTTGATAGTAAATTTAAAATATCATGATTTAAAATAGTTTCAATGTCATATATGATTTTTGAATTTATTTAAAAGATTTGCACGATTTTAACATAATTTGTTTCTAATTTAAAAGAATCATGATATTGAAAGAGTTTCAATATCGGATATGATCTTTTAGATTTGGTCATAATATTTGCATATTTTTATTTTATTTATGACCTGATTGACTCTAAAATTGCTTAATGATAATAATAAATAGCTATTATTATTTATCATTAAGTTTAAGGTATATGGTTATGACCTTAATTTATTTTGGCGTTTATTCATTTAATTAAATATGACATGCGTGTCATAATTTATTTTATTTAAATACGACATGTGTGTCGTTATTTATTTTATTTAAATATGATCTGCAAGTCGTGATTTATTTTAATTATTTTATTTAAGTGTTAAATAATGTAATTGCTCAAGTTGAAAAGAAGACGACGCCAAAAGATGATTCCGATGGAGAAACTTTTGAAGCTTGCTCGTGGGTCAAAGAATTGTAATAAAGTAGTTTATTTAATTCTTACACGTTAGGAGGTCATAACCATACTACCTAATTTATTTTATGTATGTGATGCATGAAATGTATGTTTAGTTAGCGCATGAATGAAATCTTAACGCGTTTTAGATGTATGTTAGCATGTATGTTTTAAATGTTTTATATACTTGTTAAATATGAGCATGAATGTCATGCATTTCTAGAGACATGTGTATGAGATACACATGTCGATGAGATCAAACTTAATAAAAATCCTTCAAATAGAATATTAAGTTAAATGCTTTCCAAATGATAGCACCCTTCAAGACTAGTCTCGAATAGTGTGGGTTCGCCCTAGCGAAGTGCACTTTCTATACTAGTAAGTTGCGGTGAGGTAATTCCATTTACCCGACTGTTATTATTTGGGTCTAACTTAACTAAATTATTTTAATAAGATTAAAATATATTTAGAAGCAATGTTTGGGAACATCTATATGATAGATTAAAGTAAGGAGTTACTCAACCAAATGGTTTGAAAGTTGTATGAGATACAATTGGAAGGAGTTCCTACCTAAATAACTAAGTTTTGGGGGATCAGCCCTCGCTGACTCAAAACGAAGTGAAATATCGATTTCAACCCACTAGAAAATCTTCCAATGAGATTTTCCGAATCAAATGTTGATGGTCATTTGTTTTGAGTAAAATAGTGGGAGCATATTTAATTAAAGACCTAATTAAATATGTTTTAAATCATGATACATTTATTTTATTTATTTTCTGTATTTAGAATTTCTTTGGCATATGCATTTTATTATACTGCTAAATGTTCATATAAAGAACAAAATCTTCAGAAAGGAGTTTCTGAATTGGTACAAGAATTGAGAATTGTTCTCAAGCATGAGAAAAACTGTTAATGTTTTGAAAAGAGTCAAAATATAAGAAAGAGGTAAGACTTCTTCTTTGCCCATATAGTTATAGAAAGTTAAATTTCTACTTCTGCATCATAAGTATATGATACTTGATGATTGATCTCATATTTGTTGAAATATAGAGTTTTAAGAAGCAGAACATTAGTTATAAGTGAAGTCCACCTACGTCTGGAATGAAACAAATTGTTTCATTGACTATAAGAGCTTATGTTTGGACTTAAACTTAACTTGATATGGAACCAAATAATTGTTATTAAATTTCATATAAAATAGAAGCATTAAATCATAAATCTTGTATTGACAAGATAAAGATTGTGTAGTTGAATAAAAGACAAATGTTGTCCTATTATCCAAATAATGTTTTCTATACAAGCGAGGACTTGAGATCCGTGACCTTGATAAGTTGGTCTATAACATATGATAAAAAGGATCAAATGAGATTTGAACCTTTTGTATATCATTGGCATTATTGTTGCAAAGAAGTGTGATTCACAATTCCAGATTTCATGCATATGGACTATTTGACTCATTTGATATTATATCATTTGAAGGATGCGAGTTCACCTTTGAAATATTTTAGTGTTAGAGAACATCCGATTTATTCGAATCAATATACATATGATGTATATGGATCACCAGACACATTTGCTAGAGATATTTATTTCTTTTACTTCATTTACATTACTGATTAGATTAGTAAATGTAAACGTGTGTTTGACACGAGTTAGAAATCTTTGAATTGGTTCAAAGAGTTCAACAATGGAGTAACGGAATAATTTTGAAAAGTATAAAGACTATACGAGTATGTCGTGATGGTTAATACTTAATTAAGGAGTATATTGATAATTTATATCGCTTCATGATTGACATGACTCGATCTGAAATAGTTTGATTATAACTCCATGTCTCTTGAAATTGATTGAATTACAGTTATTTTTCACCCATAATAAGTTCCAATCGAGGTAATCATAGAGACACCATATTAGATATGGAGGAAGAGTACCTAGTTTGACTTTGTGATGATTTGGGGTTATGATGTTTATTAGATAAACAAAATTCCAAACTAGATGAATGTATACTTGTGGAGGTAACCTTATGAAGCTAAAGGATACTAATTCTACATCACATTACAAAATTTGTCTGTCGCTAGAACTGGAGTATTCCTCTTGAAGGAGTATATCTCTGCAAGAGCCAGTGGGAGTGATGTAGAACTTGAACTAAGTCAAGTACCACAAAAATACATGTTTCTCTAAGAATGGAACATGAATTGATTCAACAAAGGGTTGTTGTTAAATCATCAGTTCGAGTAGCACAAGATCTAGATGAGTCTGACATGTCATATCACTAGGATGAGAAACATGATTTTGTCATGGCTCAACAAGGTGATATGATGCTAATGGAAGATGAGCGTCTGACTTACTAGAAGGCCTTAAATGGCCTGAATTCTGAGAAGTGGCTAGATGCCATGGGATCTTATATGGAGTCCATGTACACAAATCATATATAGATATTGGTTAATATCATACAGATGGGTATGACCCATATGATGAAGTGAGTTTTATTATAGAAAATTGACATGGATGGTATTATGAATACCTTTAAGATATGATTAATCGTAGATGGTTTCATGAAAACTCATGATGCAAATCATGATGAAACCATTACATCATGATAATTCTTAAATCTAACAATTCCACTTGCCATTGTTTTATAATACACATTCTGGAGGATGGATAACGAGGTTGCATTCCTTAATTGGAATGACCTTATATAGGTATTTGACATATATGTAGGGTTTCGTTAATCGGATGCTAGAAAGGTACATATATTACAAAATTCATGTATGGATTGGAGCAAGTTTCCCGAAGTTGAATTGTTTATTTTATTAATAAAGTTTTTTTTGAAAAGTCAGATTAATAAAAGAACAAATTTAAATCTTGTGCACACAAGGAGATTAGTGGGAGCATTTATCTGGTGGAGTATGTGGATGATATACTAGTCACCAAAACAATTTATCTACACATGTGAGACATGGTTAGAAAAGTATTTCTAATATGTACCAAAATTGATTATAGTGTTCGACACTATAATACTTTCAAGAATATCTTTGGATGTCTTAAAGGACTTAGGATTGTTTCTTGAACACAGATGAAAAGGAACATCGTAAAGGAGTTACAATGATGACAACTTTCATATCTGTGTACAGTATATCCAGATCGCAATCTGGAATAAATATTATGCTTAGATATCAACTATAAAATTTGTAAAAGTACAAGCTTTAGATAGTTGTTGTTTCTTTTACAGATGTCAAATATATGATTTGAATTGTTTAGCTCAAAAATGAGCGAAAACATGTGTTTATTGCGTTGCGGATTCCATTGATCCCATCTGAGGTGAAATTGGTTTAATCTTGCAAGCAATGAAAACTAGATCTCACCAATGATTCAAATGTATATGTTGACACTTCAATTTCCTTTTGATAGAAGATCGAAAGTGGAAATTGAAAGAAGTATAACCTACCAACATAGGAAAGGTTCCTTATCTGCTAGTAGAGTATCTTGCCCATAGTGTGCTTGATGCTAACATTTGACCAATAGATATTGAGTTAATATTTGATTGGCTTTTAGTGCTAGTGGGAGATTGTTGGAGTAAGCCCTAATAGCCAATCTATTTTGATTGGATTTGGCTTTGTATCATGACTTATATATATATATATATATATATATATATATATATATATATAAGGCATTTATTTATTCTTTTGTGTTTAGTTTCAAAATAATAAATTCCCTAGAATAATTAGTCTGTTTAACGGAGCATTAAGTGTGACTTAATCGTGAGACTTATTAAACGAAAGGACATTATTCTTAAAGTATCCGTAGTCAAGCTTTATTGTGAAATGGGATAACATTAAAGCATAGAGACTATTATGTGGGTAAACTGATGATCACATCTCACGGATCATAGATAAAGAGTTATCAAGTCTTCACATAGGTATAAATATTAGGAGTAATATTTATACTGGATTGACCCGCCATGAGGATACTACACAGTAAAATTTATGAAAAGTGTCATAAGATATTATCATAGTGATAGTGGTGTATTCCACCCTTTGACCTGAAATCACTATGTACCCTAGATGTTGGAGTCGAGTGTTTTATCACCATTCAAACGTTGTCTGTAATAGAATGACTATAAAGTTGGTTGATTGGTACTCCATGAATCATGCTAAGGGACATGAGTGACCTAGATGGAATTTGCCCCTCCTACATAACAGGAGAAATGTCTATGGGCCCAATATTGAACTAGACAAGGATGACACGATCTATGCCTTGTGTTCAATATAAGACATGAGGGAAAAGGGGTAATTATACACATGATCATTATCACGGATAGGTTTCGTCAGATCACATGACATTCTCGTCACTTGGGTAGCAGTGATGTGTTGCTAGATACCGCTCACTGTTTATAATATTAAATAGGTGATTTAATATTATTGCCAATGTTACGGGAACCTATAGGGTCACACACAAAGGACAGATAGATGAGAGAAATAAATAAGTAAGACTTATTTATAAAATAATAAGTAGGACTTATTAGTAATTAAATAATTAAGTATGACTTATTATTTAATTTATAAAAAAAATAGAGAAACGCGGTCCATCGTAAGGTACGGTGTGTTTAAGTGAAATATGGTGCTTCATAGGATACGGTGTATTTAAGTGCTTGACTTGTTGACCACACAAGTGGTTCTATAAATAGAACCCTTGTGCTGAAACATTACAGACTTTTGTTGAAACACTTGACCTAATTCACAAAAGTTGTAAAACCTAGCCGCCGCTCTCTAAACCCTATTCTCTCTGAATCTCCGTTGGAATTGGCTAGCACCGGTCATCGGAGAAGTTCTGTTCGTGTGGACTGAATAGAGGCATCGCTACGTTGCTTTGCTCGTGATCAGAAACAATTCTGCTACAAAGGTTCTGCTAAGAGGTAAACACATAATCCTTAAAGTGTTTAAGTATATGTTCAATACGATTTGTGATTAATGATTTAATCAAGATCCGTTTCAATGGGATTTGTTCCGCTAAGAGGATTAAAATTTTGAAAAACCCCTCTTTAATCCCTTCAGGTTCAACATGGAATTTTCATCAAAGACAACATTCCTACTTAGAATAACCTTCCTCTCAGATGGGGACCAGATCTTATTTCTTCGCTCTTGGCTCTATCTTACCATCATTGACATGATAGTATATCGTGCAATCAAAAACCCTCCAATTAGAGTAATCAGCATATTTCCTAGACCACTGTTCATAAGGAGTTTTTAGATTATACATGTGTGAGGTCAACAATTTATTAGATATCATGATGTGTACGTTAACTGCTTCCGTCCAAAACGTTCTTGTTAACCCAGCATTCGAGAGCATACACTAAGCTCTCTCCAGAAGTGTTTGATTCATATGTTCTGCTACACCATTCTGTTGAGGTGTATTCCTAACCGTATGATGTCTGGCAATCTCCTCAGTCTTGCAAAACTCATTAAACTCAGACCAACAGAATTCCAAACCATTATCAGTTTGAAGCCTCTTAACTTTCTTCCCATTTTGATTCTCCACTAATGCCTTCCACTGTTTGAAGTTCTTGAAAGCATCACCATTATGCTTCATTTTGAATATCCAGGTCATCCTTGAATAATCATCAATCAGCGACAGAAAGTACCTGTGACCCCCGAGAGCATACACTAAGCTCTCTCCAGAAGTGTTTGATTCATATGTTCTGCTACACCATTCTGTTGAGGTGTATTCCTAACCGTATGATGTCTGGCAATCTCCTCAGTCTTGCAAAACTCATTAAACTCAGAGCAACAGAATTCCAAACCATTATCAGTTCGAAGCCTCTTGACCTTCTTCCCATTTTGATTCTCCACTAATGCCTTCCACTGCTTGAATTTCTTGAAAGCATCACCATTATGCTTCATTTTGAATATCCAGGTCATCCTTAAATAATCATCAATCAGCGACAGAAAGTACCTGTGACCCCCCAAAGACTCCACACGTGAAGGCCCCCAACAATCAACGTGGATGTAATCTAGTGTGCCCTTCGTTCTAAGAATCGCTTTAGGAAACTTGATGCGATGTAGTTTCCCAAAAACACAGTGTTCACAAAAACCAAGATCCTTTATCTTGTGCCCACAAATAAGATCATCTTTAGCCAAAATTTGCATCCCCCTCTCACATGCCCAAGCCTCATATGCCACAACTTTGTCATATCTTCTTGGTCAATCTCAGAGGAAGCAACAACAGCATAATCAGATAGCGTAGTACCTTGTAGAAAGTACTGAGTACCCCGCTTCACACCTTTTAGAATCACACTTGAACCCTTGCAAACATGTATAACTCCACCTTCACCTTTGAAACTAAACCGCTTCTTGTCCAAAAGACTCAGAGATATCAGATTCTTAAGCAACCAAGGTGATATCCTCTTCGGAATGTGTATCATCCTCGGCAACAACGACAGTACCTGATGCCTTTTGTTGTTGCATATGCCTCTTCTTATGACAATCATTCTTCGAATGCCCTTTCTCCTTACAGTAATTGCAAATAGCAGTCGGTTTCAGACCCCTGCTGACTAGTTTCTTAGAGAAATTATTTTCCCCTTATTTACCATATCCTTGATTGTTATTTGCTACTAGCCCAATAGCCTGACCATCTGAAATAGTGCCACTACAGTTATGTCATAGGTCTCTACTGTGAAGGGAAGACCTAACTTCTTCCAGAGACAATGAATCTTTACCACAAATGAAAGACTCCTTAAAGTCCTCCCAGTGAACTTGTCGACTTTCAAACTTTTACCTCCAGCCATCGTTCCCGCCTGAATATATCTGAACCAACACTTGATACCAGTTTGTTGAGGAGTCTCAAGAGCGCTGGGAGCGGTAATGGCCTAAACGTCTTGGACCCGCTAAGAGAGAGAGACCACACTCTTACCTAAAGCATTAAGGCAATGGGTTTATGGGTTTCCTCTCTTATATATCCAACGTTTCCTCCATTTCTAGTCGATGTGGGACATAATCACTCACACTTGATTTCCAACAATCTTCCCCTCAAGTGTGACTCACCCAAATCACTAGGTTGATCCACACTAGGATCCCACTCCCACTCCCCCATCGAGCCTACCTAGGGTTATGATACCAATTTGTTATAACAAGACGCGAGAATAATGATAATAATAGTAAAAGACAAAATGAAAAACGATACAAGATTTAACGTGGTATCCAACAATGTGCTGACTAATCCACGGGCAGAGCCACTGAAAAGAATTCCACTATAATTACAGATAATGAATAGTAGAGGTAATACCAACTATAGCAAAACCTACTAACTATTGGTGCAAGAAATATTAACACACAAGGTTTGGCCAAGTCTTTGCATATTTCTTTCTATTCTCCGATGTGAGAAATTTTTCTAACACTAATTCAAGGCATATTTCAACAAATGGGAAGAGGTGTTTTCAAATGACCATTAACGACATGCAGCTCTGGTTGATTTTTTCCATTGACAAATGAAGAGAATGAAAGGATATATCACTTACGGGAAATGAGAACATAACTGTTAATGAATATATAATGATAAATAGAAAGAAAAAAAGGATCAATATATGTAGCATACATAATCATTGAAGTCCTAATGATTATGTTGTTGAATTTGAAAGATACTTGAGGATTTGGTAATAATAACTCTCAGTAGTGATTCTATTTTTTCCTTAGTACAGAGTTTTGAATGTCATAAATGAGTGCAGAACTTAATTGTTCTTGCACCAATGTTAATATGTTAATTTTTAAGAGTATAAGCTTCAATATCTACGGTTTTTTCACATCTTAACAAAATTCAATGTTTAATTTTAAATAGTTGGTGTTAATTTATTGATGGATTTAAACAATTTCCACCTAGAGAATTAATCACTACCTAGTACCTTTATCTTTGGAACAAATTCAA
This sequence comes from Medicago ruthenica, assembly GCA_018208015.1. Classification (NCBI taxonomy): domain Eukaryota; kingdom Viridiplantae; phylum Streptophyta; class Magnoliopsida; order Fabales; family Fabaceae; genus Medicago; species Medicago ruthenica. The sequence continues at coordinate 94,814,692 of CM031377.1, read as the reverse complement.
TATTAAGATTGATGACAAAATTTCCCTATTTCATTGCTGAATCAGAAACATTAAAGATTTATCTTGCAAAAGCAAGTAGACTCACTTTCTCAATTTTGAAAAAACACAAAGTGGATTAGACCATTGTTACAAGAGTATAATAGGTTAATGTTGAAATTTATCTCAAAATTGATGTTGAAGTTTGAGGGAAATTGTGATACGTGATTTAGCTTTCGTGGCATGATTTTGGTTCTTGAGTTTGGAGGTTGTCACTGGAAATATTGTGGCATGATGGGGAGGCACTGTGACACAATTTGAAGATAATGTTAGTATTGTATTATGTACTAACGTGAAATCGTGGCACGATTCTTTGGAATCTAGACTATATATATATATAGCTTCATTCTTCATGTTTTGAGCGGGACTTCAAGAGAGAAACTTGGGAAATCAAAGAAGGTAACTTTAGTTTGAAGGTCTTTGGTGAAAGGTTCTATTGGGTTGGGAAACATTTGTAAACACATTGGGTGAGTGAAATCATTGAGTATCTTGTTTTTGGGAAGAGATTGAGAAAAGGTTAGAAATTAAGTTTAGTTCTTGGAGAGCTTGTTGAAGCTAATTTCTTGTAACCCTTTAGTATCTCTATATAAAGAACTCATTGATAGTGAAGCGGAGAGATCTCTCCTCTGAAGTTGGTCATTTTTGGACCGAACTGGGTAAACTTTTCTTGGTGTGTTTGTTTCTCTTCTATCTTTATCTTTTGTTTGCGGTTTTGTGCTTTACACTTGGTTCCTAGATATAGGTTTATTATTGTTGTTGTTGTTGTTGCTTGAGGTTACTTTGATATTGGTTACGACTTCCCTTTTGCTCCATACATCTAAGTTTATTAGTGTGATTTTGAGTATGAATTCACAACAATTTGCGTCCACTGTGGGGCAAAGGGGTGAATTGGTTAAGTGGGTACCATGGGTTCAAAGTGGGACATTCAGAAGTTCACCGCAAGTAACAATTTTGGGTTATGGAAGGTTAAGATGGAAGCCGTTTTGATACAACAAAATTGTGCACAAGCTTTGAAGGGTAAGGTTGCGTTGCCGATCACCATGTCACAAGTGGAAAAGACAAAGATGATGGACAGGGTCAGGAGTGCCATTGTCTTGTGCCTCAAGGACAAAGTTTTAAGAGATGTTGTGAAGGAGACAACCGCATCGACTGTGTGCAAAGCGTTGGAGTCGTTTTATATGACCAAGTCATTTGCTCATAAGGAATTCTTAAAACAACAACTCTACTCATTTATGATGGTGGAGCCGGAGACCATCATGGAGCAACTGATAGAGTTCAACAAAAATCCTTAATGATTTGGAGATCATTCAGGTGCATATTGAGGATGAAGGAAAAGTTATGCTCATGTTGCGTGCTCTACCTAGATAATTTGAATCCTTCAAGGATACCATGCTATATGGCATAAGGCACTGTCACTTGGGAGGTAGTCCAAACGGCTTTTGAGGGTGAGAAAAACACAAGAAGGGATGTGAATTGTGTTGGCTTTTTCAATTCTAAGTGTTTATCGAAAATAGTTCAGAGTCTAATCCTAAATAGAGTTCAATCAGAGTCTGAAACAGAGTATGTAGCAAAATCAAGTTATACACAGAGAGAGAGAGAGAGAGAGAGAGAGAGAGACGACACAAGCAATTATCCTGGTTCCCCTCACAATCCAAGGGTAGTTCAGTTCATTTCCACTTCCAAGGAGTTTTTCACTATAATCACACAAGATTACAATTTTCTCAAACACACAGTAAGAGACTTTCTTGCCTCACACAAGAGGACTTCTACAATCAAATTTTATCAAATAAATAAAATTTTATTAAAGCATTTGAAGTAAAAAAAAATATATTTTATGCATAATTAAACAATTTATAGCACAATTAAGTTACTACTCTTACTCCCATTTTGTCATCAACAAAAAGATAATATAACTTGCATAAAAGATTCTGAGAATAAAGTATTAATTACAAGTTAATATGTTTATCAAAATTACATAACTCGTGCAAAAGAAAAGGGGTAAAAAAATCCTACGTATTTTTGTTTCTCATCAGATTCAACATCATATCCATAGCATCTTGTTTAGCCCTCTAAGCAATCAGCTCAGTTTTTATTTCTTCCTTGAAGGTGTCAAACTCAGATGCAGGAATACCAAAAGAAGATGGATGCAAAGCTACTTTATTGATGATAGGATGTTTAGGAGAAATCAATACAAAGTGATCCAAACGAGGGAACTCATAGACCTCTAGAATAGCATCAACAATTGTTGGTGGCCTTGAAGCAGGTAACTGCCTCTGAGGATTACATCTGAAATCCACCGTTTCCATTTGATGTAGTACCTCTGCACGTCAATGCTTCATAGCCTCTCTATTAGCTTCTACTATTGTTTTCCCAGACTCTTTTATATCTTGAAGAGCTTTATCCACTTGCTATATAAGATTATTCCATTTAGCTGAATACTCCTTATTTAGCCTTTCTTCCAACAGATTCTGAACCTTCTTATAGACCAATGTAATTAAGTCCTCAAGTTCATTGTTAACAATTGGTGATGGTTTGAATAGGTTCATGTCGAAGGTGGAAAATCTGATAGGTTGAGGTTGGAGGGTGGATCCTGTAACTATTGAAATCGGTATCAGAGTCTCTGATTCAGAGGTTGGTTCAATGATAGCTTTTTATACAAGTTCAGAGTATAGTTAGGTATTGTTTTAGAGTCAACCTCCATATGATGGGTTTCCTCTAAAAACAAACATCCTTCCAGAAGCTTTGGGGCAAGGAAAAATACAGAGACATGAATGTCTGACACTATACTGATAGGTACAATGGCGAGAAGGTTAGTTTCAACATATTTAGGGATGTGTTCTAACAAATTAAAGGTAGAGGGTTGGATTATCCTAGTGTATTCTTGTTCCAGGTCCTCTATTTGTTGTTTGGTTTGAATGTTGCTCCTATGGAGTTCTTCTATGTGAGCTTCAACCTTTTTTGAGTCAATGATTCCTTCTGAATCAAAATCAGATTCAAAGGAGGAATGATTAGAAATTTCAATGGGCTTTGGTTAATTTGGGTTAATTTTTGTAAAGGTTTCAGGGTGAGAAGGGATGTAGGCATTTGTGGTGAAAGGATGTGTTCAGATATTTCTGGAGAATGGGTATGTTCTGAAGATTGTAGGGAAGGTTCATTTATGGCTTCTGGTTTAGGTGATATGGGGTCTGTGTGTTGAGTGTGGGCTATTTGAGTGGGTGAAGAGTGTTTGGATGATGATGAGTGTACATCAATTAAACAATAGTTTTAGAAATTATGCCTTTAGTAATTTCAGCAGCAGCTTATGATGGTTCCTCAAGTTTACTCTTCAAGGCTTCTTCCAGTATCTTTGCTTCAACTAACTCTTGTTCCAGCTCTTTAGCAATAATTGTTGCCTTCTTGAGCTTCCTTATAAGAGGCTCTTCAACCTCTTATTCTTCCTCAACTTCTTGAATAATCATATTTTTGAGCTTCTTCTACTTAGCAGGAGGAGGTACAACAACTACAGAAGCAGAGGCAGCTAGAGAAGCTCCACTTTTGGTCCTTCTTGCCTTAGAGGTGCCTTCTGCCTTGGCTTCTTCTAAGCTTCAGGTGGAGCCTTCCTCTTCCTGTAGGGTTTGTACATATCAGGAGGCCCTTGTGGGATATCCTCCATCCTAATAGTCACTCCTTCCTTCTTGTAGGCTTCAATATAGTGTTGAATAACCTCCTTGTTGTCAACCAATGTGATGAGAGGGTAGTCATGCATGAATTATGGATTCCTCCTTCTGACAGTGAAAGGAATATTTGACTCTTGAACACTCTCCTTGCCCAAGAGATCCACGTTGACCAGTTGTTGCTGAGAACATTTTCCCATACTCAAAGAAAATTGTAAGAAAACAACATATATTAGCATCATTATGATCTCTATGTTTAATTCAGTTTGTTATCATTAAAACATCAACTTAAAAAGGATTTTGTGATTTTCCTTAACAAAATCCACCTTCAAATTTATCAACAAGTACAAAAAGAAGTAAACAACAATTAAACTCACAATCTTATTTAAGCAACTTAAAAAATCCTAACCTATAAAATGAGAAAGAATGTGTATAGTTTGAGAAATAATACACTTACTTGTTGTTGAGTTTGAATCATGTTATTTCAGTTTGAGAAAGTGTGAAAAAGTGGTTTGAAACACAAATTAATGTTACCGGTTGGGTCCCTGTATGTAACAGAGGTTGTTTGGATCGTAACTCCCAAACTTGACCGATCAGGAGTTACATTTCAAGAGGGATATTTTTGTCATTTGAGGGGTCAGTGAGAAATTAGAGGGGCCTATTGAGAAAACTTATTTTAATGATCAATCTGGTTTGTCATGGGTCAAACCCATCGTATGAAACCCTAAAGTCCATTTTATTCTTGCTCATTCTATATAAAAAGGAGTCGCCGCATTTCATTTCCCCCAATTCTTCTTCTTATTCATCTCTCCAAGGCATACCGATTTCTCTTCTCTTATGTTTTAGATCTTTATTTAGTTTTTCCTTTCCAATTTTCAGTAGTATCTATCCTTTAATAGTCTTACCAAATCTCATTGTCTAGTGAGTTCGACGGTTTAATTTGATATACTATCAGTATGACGGTGTTAGCATTTGCTTGACAGCTTCCATGATTTGAATTTGAGCAAATCAACAATGTTTTCGACTTTCGATCAAACCAATCAGATCTGTAAGTCAATCCTAGTTTTTATAACACTAGATGAAGATGAAGATGACAATGAAGATGACAACATTCTTATGTCAATATTCACAAATCTAAAAAATCAAATCGACGAAGTACCAAAGGTATATCATTAATACAAAATCCTCTAATTCAATATGCATATGGTGGTTTTTCTTCGGTATCATATCATTTATGTTATAAACAACAAATGTTTTCTTGTTCATTAAGATACAGTTTTCATAGATCTACACTGTTTATTAATTTATTTGAAGAGTTTGATTTTATCTTTTTGCTATTGGTGATTTTTATTTTATCTTTAATTTAAACTATCAATGTAACCAACAAAATACACACTCTATCAAATTATTTATTTTTTCTCATTTGAAAATTGATTTTTCATTATTTTTGCTTTGGATAATCTTGATGGACTATAGTGAAGGACTATGGAGAAGCTAAAAAAGTTGTGAATCTCGTTGTATTTGTAGGTCATAGAGAATTGATATTAAGATTAAACTACTACATGCCGGATGGATATGAAATCAAGTTTCCATTGGAGGATGGACGATTGCTGGCACAATGTGAAGCTAAAAATCCCTTAGAATTTGTCAATGAAGTAAAGTGTAGATTTATTCAAGATAATATGAGGGATAAGTATGATGACTTTCTGAAAGTCTTGAAGGATTATAAGACACAAAGGTTTTGTCATGTGTGACCACTATTTTTTTTTTTTAATTCTCACAAGATGGTGCAAAGAATGGCATATTGCATATACTAAATGTTGTTCCATTTTGTCATCTTCAACGGATACATTCTGAGCTAAAAGCTATCGATTTTGTAAAATAGATGAAAGGCTTATTGACATTGTTGGAAATGCATATTATGTGGCTCCTGAAGTTCTTCATAGATCTTACAATATAGAGGATGTTGTGTGGAGTATAGGTGTGATAGCGTGTGTGTGTATGTATGTGTGTGTGTATATATATATATATATATATATATACACACACACACACACAGACTTGTATTTGTATTTATTTGTTGCAATTGAATATATGTGTGGAGGATGAAGTGCATTTAACTTGTAATAAATTTCTAGATCTGAAATTGAAAAAATCAATATTGTTTCAACTTTTGACCAAACCAATCAGATATGTAGGTCAATCCTGATTTTTATAACACTAGAGGAAGATAACAATAACAATGTTCCTACCAAGATACTCAAAAAAATCTAAAAAATCAAATCGATAAACTACCAAAAGCATGTCATCAATTCTACATCCTCTAATTTATTTTTCTTTTTAATTATATAATTCTATATGCATATGCTAGTTTTTCCTTAGTATCAGATCATTTACGTTAAAAACGATCAATTTGCGGAGTTTGATTTTATCTTTTTGCTACCGAAGGTTATTATTATTATTTTTTAATTTGAACTATCAATTTAACAAAAATAAAAATACGCACTCTAAGGAATTGATCATTTTCTCTCCTTTGAAAACATAGTTTTTTGTATTATTTTCAGCTTTAGATAATCTCGATGGACTATAATATAAACCAAATTTGTTGAGATTGGGGCACAACAAAAAACTTTTTTATTCCAAAAAAATGATTTCCATTCTTAACAAAGTGGCTGTGATCATGAAGGATGACCTCCAAATTCTTTAACCAAACATCATCAACCTTCAATATAGAGTTCTTTTGATGGAATTCAGATGCTTTAGGAAGAGGCAAAATTGAAATTTTCAACTTATAAGCAGTAAGGACAAAAATGGGAAGAGATGTTTTCAAATGACCATTAACAACATGCAACTCTGGTTGATTTTTTCCATTGACAAATGAAGAGAATGAAGAGATATAAAATCAAGTACGTGAAATGAGGACTTAACTGTGTATTTGACATTGTTAGAATGAAAGAACCATTAACAACATGCAACTTTGGTTGATTTTTCTTTTAAAATGTAGCTAGGCCGTGTTATCTAAGTTTGACCCATTTCTTTCTCATTCTTAACAAATATAAGTCAAATATCTCCTGTGGTCTTGCGGTTATTTAACATGTTTATAACAAGTTATTCCTTTAAAAAAAAAAAAAATTTGTTACAAATTAGTCCTTTAAGTTTTTTTTTACAAATTGATCATTTAAATCGAATAATTTCACTGTTACTCATTTTTTCAACCAACTTTGTTAAAAGTATTTTATGTACCATTTAACATTGAGGTGATAGGTCTAAAAGTGATTATAACATCAAACATGATTACTTACGCACATTTTCTTCTTCTTGTTTTTGAATTCGAACCTAATTTTAAAGATAAACATTTCATCAACAACATTATAAATCAAGAATTGATCAATTTTGTATCAAATCAAAGCTGAATAATAAACCTATAAACCCTAATTTTGAGAGTAGTGAAATTGAACTTACCAACTTAACATTAAACGTCCACATAAACAATTTTTAATTGAATTTAATAAAAAAAATAGGATAATTGTGCATAAATTTTCTGACTTAAATGACCAATTTATATAAAAAAATCAACTTACACCAAACTTAAATAAATTTGGCAATAAATATATAGTGACAATTAGAAAGACGAAAGGATCAATATACGTGGTATACACAATCATTGAAGCCCTAATGATTATGTTGTTGAATTTCAAAGGTAGCTGATGATTCCACTGATAACTCTCATAAGTGATTTATTTTTCCTCTTCAAATAATTACTCCATTGTGACATTTTTAAATTTTTAATTTATAACAATCTTTAAGATTGTTATAAATTCCCTTAAGATAAACTTGAAAGATGTTATTATTATAAGAATGTTCTGATGTTTACAGACGGACACAAGGAGGGGTAACCATGGGCACATGCCCCTCCTTCTTGGGACAATTTTCAAAATTATACATATATATTTTTAGGAACATCATATAATCAATCATATATAATATAAGGCTTTTCTTTTTTTTCAATAGGTGTAAACATCAAGCTAGTTGCATTGTACTATAACGGAGTTAACCTAATTTGTTTAGGGTCCACATTGATGTTGCACTGTCTGACTTGAAGACCAGTTGAACCAAATTAACGCCCGTCTCAACCAAGAGACATAAGAATGGTGGACAATGTTGAATATCGTCGTCCTTCGGTAGACTCATATGGAAGTGTCTGGTTCACTCATGAAGCTCCGAAACAACAACAACGTGAAAATCATGTTCTCTATATTTGATCAACATAGTTCAAAATGGACCGATTGAGTTAGACGCTTCTTTGGTCAGACCATTCCAAGATATTCAAGAAAGTTTGATTCGGCCTAAGATATATGAAGAAATCAAGACTTGTATGGATAGACCATATTAAGATTTAAGTTTGTTTGATCCATGATCTTGTGTATGTTTTATTATTTTGTTTTAGGTTGTTGAATTTGTTATGTTGTTGAAATTGGTATGTTTAATGTACACTGTTGAAATTAAATTTTTGGTGATCTAAACCCTGCCACACCCTCTAAACTTCAAGTTTTAACACAATCTAGGACTTGTTCGGATTATATAATCCGAAATACTCTAGCAATGCATTCAGATTATATAAACTGAAACAACCCATAATATGGACTGTTGTGACATTACAAGCTAGGTTCTCTTGTTTTCTGTTGTGTTTAATGAATTTTAAACGATTCCTTTTACTGTAGTTATTGTCTAGTAACATTTTATGACTATAAATAGCTTTGCATCCTTCAATATTTTCATTAACGCTTCACTTTTACAATTTTCTTTCTTAAATTTCATTTTGGGAGTGAGTTATGATATCATGGTCATTGTTGACCCACTCATAATATCCCCAAAATTGATGTGCAGTTTATGTGGAAATAATATGATGGTCATTAGAGACCTTTGTAACAATTACAATATCATTTATGGGTTTTAAAGTTGTGTTTGGGTGAAAGATTTGAAGTGAGGTTTTAAAGTTGCATATGGGTTGAAAGATAGTGATGGAAGATGAAGTAGAGATACAGAGAGAAGTTGAGGCGAAGAGGATATGGTTTGGCCTTAGGCTTGAGTTGAATATGCTTGTGTATTTGAGTTGTGTTTTGTTTTGATGGAACATAATTGTTGTTTGATGAAAAAAGGGTTTAATTAGTTTAGAGCAAAATTTTTGTTTGGATTTGTGGTTATTCTTGTTTTAAATTTGTTTGGTTTGGTTTGTTTGAGTGATTTTAATTGTTGAGGATGAAGATTAAGGTTGAAGTCTTGATGAAGAACAAGGTTGATGTTGAAGATGAATGGAGAAGATTTTTTCAATGTTTTTAAATTTTTTATTTTAAGTTTTGATTTTAGTTTTCTATTTTTTCTTAATTTTTAATTTTAATTATTTGCCATGTGTGCGCAAAACTCGCAAAATTTTAATACAAAAAAATATCCACACCAGCTTTGACCAGGTAAAAATCAAGGTGGAACGAAGTTTTGTATAAGGGGTGAAAGATGAGGGGCTAAAAGTGCGTTTTTCAAAGTAAGGTGCCTAAAATCACTAGCTTTTGAAAGTTAGGGGGCAAAAAATGCATTTTAGTCTATGATATTAAAAGTGGGGATCTATTATTGAACGAGCAGAGATAGAAATCTTATTAGAGCGTAACATAATAAAATGTTAAAGCAAATCACATAATATATTTAAGAGAAAATATTTAATTAGCTACCTCACAATTTTCTTGCGATTAAATTTAATGTCCGACAAAAAATAATATTCAACCAGTCATGTCATTTTCTTATTAACGACAACTTATTCTCTCTATTGTAATGAGTTAAGGGTTAATCAGTCTTTTCTATAAAAATGTCAGACTAATTTGATTATTAGTTTTCGTTAGAGATTAAATTGAATCAAAAGAAAATTGTGAGAGACTAAATTAGATCTTCACTCTATATTTAAGGTCAAATTTGAATTTTTAATGAAGAAACAAATACATAAAAATTAGAGTTTACTGATTGTAATCTATCAACGTAAAACAATTTTAGATTGACATCTAAGGAGATGCCACTACTTTTCAATATCACACAACTAGTTTCAAAATAACCATATAAAAAGTGAGATGATGTGACAAAATAGTTTTTTGAAATAAAATAGTTGGTTCATATTGGATGTCAATGTAAAATTAAATAACATTGCATACCCTTTAATTACTAAAAAAATAATAATTCTAAAAAATAAAAATAGATGAACAGGGCACACAATTTTTGCATATATTATTTATTCATTCAATGATAAGCTATATCTATGTTAGGAGTGTTCAAAACTAACCAACTCTATAGAAAAACTGCAAACCAAACAAACCCAAACATAAAACCGCATTAGATTCAAATGTATTTATGTCATTTTTTGACTCAACTGCATGGTTCTGTTTGATTTGCAGTTTTTATTTTACCAAACCGCAACATAATATAAACACTAATTAAACTTATGTCATTTAGCCTAGTACTCATAGAAATTTAATTAAATTTTTTGTAGAATGACATCTCTCTCTCTTTCTCCCTTCCCCCCCCCCCCCCCTCTCTCTCTCTCTCTCTCTCTCTCTCTCTCTCTCTCTCTCTCTCTCTCTCTCTCTCTCTCTCTCTCTCTCTCTCTCTCTCTCTCTCTCTCTCTCTCTCTCTCGTTTGTTTGACCAAGACATGTTTTTTCTCTTGTTAAGTTTCTTATATGCTTTTGATTTCAAAAATATATTTATGTGCATTAATTTGATTCCGCATACACTTTTGCATATATGTTTGTTTTAGATATATCTTGAATCATAGAAACTTAGTAAGAACTTTTAAAGAATGATAAATTATTAGTTATTTGTATTTCTTACCCAAGATGGTTGCTTTTTGGTCAATGTTTTTAATTTGGTCTATGTTGATGGGAACATTGTTGGATAAAAATGAATTGTAATGTTGGATCAAATTTAAAACATTGTTGTAAATAAGTTGTTTTTAACTTTTTAACTTGATTTTAATGTTGGAAACAAAAAATTGTATTGTGTCGCATAAAAACGCAACAATCAAACCAATCCAAACCGCATTGGTTTGGTTTTAATTTTAAAAGTCAATCAAATCAAACCAAACCGCATGTTTTTTCTTATCTTTCGCTTCAGATGATTTTTATCCTCAAAATCAAATCAAACCGCACCACGAATGTCTCTAATCTATACAACACCAACTCAAAGTCACTTAAAATAAAAACAATGAATTTGCGAACAAACAAACAACATTCATTTAATAACATAAAATGACAAAATACATAAGTCTACAAATATAATTATATCTAAGTTCAGAATACACATGTCTCTGAAGCTATAACATTAATGATGTCAACATCATTGATTGAATTTATATTGGATCAAAATTAATATTTTAACCTGAATTAAATGAACACCGCATCAAAAATAAAAATACAATACAATATTAAGTTGAGAAGTAAAGGTTTACGCTAATTTTCATCTTTAAACGATTGGGTCTAGTTTTAATTTATATATTTGATCCTAAAAAAATCAGTTGATGTTTGTAAATAATAATAATAATAATAATAATATGAATATTGTAAGGAAAAAGCCAATGATAGTGCGTTTTTTTATTATTATTGATAGGAATTTTCTTGTTAAGACCCTATAAAAAAGGCCAACGAAGCTATCTAATTTAGTAATTAATTAATAATTTTTTAAGATAAAAAGTTTAAGGGAGATAGGCTCTAAGAGTTCATTAGAGTTAGAATATACCTCAAGTTCATCGAGCGTTAATAGATGTATTTACAAATCATGTATTAAATATACCATTATGTCGGTAGTAAAAGTTGTATTCACGTCCTTGCAGGACATATGTAACACTCATACTAAATTATCTAGAATATTTAGCATGCGTATTAATCTGATATCGGATACATTAAAAAATTTCAATAATAATAATACATACATCTGAATGAGTACAAGTTGACTCGTTTATACAGTTATCCAAATATCATAAAATACACTTTCATATACATATATATATATATATATAATCTGACAACCTCCTGAGCTTTTCCACAACGAGCAACTGCACTCCATCCAGCGTCTTCTTGAAGAATGTCATCATGAACATCTCCTGATAACCTGAAAACCTGCACCAGAAGGATTGGGGTGAGACATAATGTCTCAGTGAGCTCCAGCCCAACCTACTGTTGGCAACCACGGGGAAAACCTAGGGTCGCCGTGCCTACTCTCGGCAATCTTGGGGATACCTATGATCGTCAAGTCTTTCTCTACATATTTCGCGATCAAGGGGGAAGCTTAGGATCGCTACTTGTCTTTATCATGTCTTATCATATTCTAACTTTAAACTTTAACTTATACTTAGTGATCTGGAGACATCCTATGATCACTTTCTTTCTCTGCTGACTACTTGTCGTATTCTCATCATAATTCATAATCATCAATATATATGTATATATTTATATCATTCTTAATCATTAAGTTAGTAAGTCAGCGTTGAACAAACAATATTATCTAAGTTCATTTTACGGAGTGCATCCGGGTGGAGTAACCCCGAAGTACATCTCCCTTCTTACCGGTGAAAATTCCTATCATATCAGGCTAACACCGGACTCCTCTTTCTTTGTGTGGCTGCTCTCGCGAGCGGTAACTTCATCGTCCCAGCTGCCATTTAAGGCGGTAACTTCACGGGGACCCCCTGTATACTAACTAACGAGCAGACAGGAGACACATTAACTTTATAGACTTGGATGTGTAGCTGCCCTCACGAGCGGTAACTTCACCGTTCCGGCTGCCATTTAAGGCGGTAACTTCACAGGAACCCCTCGTATCCTAACTAGCGAGCATACGAGAGACACATCAAGCCCATCTTATAATTACTTTGTTCTTATTCTTTGTATATATATATATATATATATATATATATATGTATATGTATATGTATATCTTATAACTTTAACTTATGCATATCTAATGCATTCTTGGATAATTCATTCTTAGAGCTTTACCTATAAAGAGGTTCTTAACTTTAATCATTGGATCATTCTTATTCCTCATTAATTCTTAACTATTGTACTTGAAAGTACGTCTAATAATCTACCATAAGCTTTGCATATTAAATGCATTTCTTGAGGGAACTAATCTTCCAAAACATAACCTATAGGTATAGGATCATAGGCTTATCGTTATCATAAGCCACTACTTAGTTGCTAGAACATTTGCATATTCGTCTAGACTTTGCTCTCTTAATTCAAACTATTCTAAGTCAATGCACAATCCTTGTTCCATACATTTTCATCCTTTTTGGGAGCCTCTTGAATGTGTTAGAATGGTGGTTAATGTTTCAAAAATGTTTATGGAGAAAACGGATGCGGAAAACCATGCCTACGCGCCCCAGAACACCCAAAACAGCTAAGCTGTCCTGGCTGTTCTGGGCCCTGGCGCTTGTAGCGACCAGCCTGGCGCTTGTAGCGACCAGTGGCGCTTGTAGCGACCAGCTGAGCGCTTGTAGCGACAGTAGGCAGAATAAAATTCTGCCTGGTCGCTGTAGCGACCATGACAGGTCCAAAAATCTCAAAATTGATATTTTTCATCATTCCAAACCATCCCAACACACCCAAGCTTCCCAAATGGCATAAAAAGGATTTTCTTAAGCATATAAACAGTTTAAACATAGTTGGAACAAGGAATTAGCAATTTACATAATCTAGGGCACTTTTATAAAAATTGCTCTAAGAGTAAACAACTCTCAAATGGGTTATAAAACCCTAGGGAGCTCACCTAAGCCTTGATTGGTGCTTGTTGGTTTCTGAACTTCAAGCTCTAACTTGCTCCTTTGATCCTTCCTTGTTTCTCTTCATATTTCTCTTGTTCCAAACTTCCAAAACCTAAGCCTTCTTACATGAATCTCACAAGATTGAGGATGGAGGCTTGATGAATTGCTAGCAAGGATGGTGTGGGCGTGAGAGTAGAGAATGGGAGGGAGAGAATCAGATTTGAGAGAGAGAAGGGTGAGAAGAAAGTGAAAGAAAATATCTTCCCCCCTCTTTTTTTTATAATCCTTCTTTGCCCATTAATTACCAAAACGCCATTGCCACTTATTTACAAAATTGCCATGCTTCTTAATCGCTTCTAATAATGATAACTGATACTTATAAGCGGAATATCACACTTACCATATAAATAAACCCATTAACTGACAATGTACCAAATTGTCCTTTGCTCAAACATTTCTGATACATCATCTCAATATTAATAAATATTCGAGTCTTAGGCGGGATATTACAACATATCTTCAACTCCTTACTAATTAAGTCAATCTTCGTTAACATGAATTAATAAACACTTCTATCAAAAAGGGTTAAAAAAAGTATCACATGACCTCAACTTGAATACATATTCTTAATACGATGAGTGATATGAACATTATCTTTTTAACACTCTATCTAACACTCACTCTCATTGGATAAAATCTATGTGGGTACCACACATTGCAAATGGATCTTATTTAAAGTGGTGAGACCCGCATGAGTTTCACCTAACAGAAGAATTAGTGTTATAAAGAGAGTGTTCATACCATTTCTCTCTTAAAATATCTAGTATGAGTTCTGAAGGGTATATGCAGTATCAGTTGACTTTGTCTAACATGCACAAGTAAATTACTCTCGAACCATGCACAACTCTATTTTTTTATTTGATCGATACATACACCATATTTTATTTAGTTTAATTGTGGGACTTATTGATTCAATGATGAAATAACTTTATGTATGGTGTAAAATGTATCTTCCTTGTGCACCATAGACTTGACCTCCAAGTATATAGTTAGGAGTGTTCGCTGGTCTGGATGTCTCGTTCAACCTGGCCACACAACCTAACAAACCTGCACATTATCCAAATATGTTAAAGTTTAGGTCTCATTCAAACTAACCCATTCAAATCCGAAATGATTTCGTTCATGTAACATATTTAAGATTTTAAACCCGTGAACTTGTGAATCCATCATGTTAAAAAATATTAATTTTTATTTTTTATAATATAGTTTACGAATTTTGTGTTAATTTTAAAGTATCTTTAGTAAATTCAAGTGTACTTAACATTTTAAAAACTAAAATTTAGTCTAAATGTTAGAATTTCCATGAAATAGAATCTCATTTAATTATATATTTGTTAGGACTTGTTTTAAAAGTTATGTTTAATGAACCGTTGACTCAACCCAAACCAATTTGTTCATCATCGGGTTTGGATTGATTCAGATTTAAGATAAAAAAAAAAATACTAGTTTTTTTTACTCAACCCAATTAAGTTTGGTCAGGTCAGATAATGTTTAACAAAAACCAATCCTACCTCACCTATGAACACCTCTATATATAATAGTTTAATGATTCGATGTCCATTAACTAAATTTCTAGATCCATCACTGTGTTACTAGTTACTCCCTCCAGTCTTATATATAAGAAAATATTTTTTTATTCATTGAATAATTATTGTATTTGGTCTTCATTGTAAACCAGATACATTAATCATTCAATAAATCTAAAAACAGAATATTTTCTTATATATGAGACCGGAGAGAGTACATGTTTTCATTGAAATGATTGTGTACGTGAGTATATGTTGAATAACTCATTTCATAGAATTTTGGAACAAGGACTTAGGATCTTTGAGTGAAATCTTTCACGCTCTCACCTTTCTCGAACCAAACCATCGTGTTGGAACAAGAATGTTCTTGTACAATTCCTCTAAGGTTTTGATGATAACAAAGTATTGAAGAACAATTGGATATACTAATATTTGTTCAAGTGTGCAGGATCATAAAATGTATCCATCAAGTATTGAACATGTATTAAAGCATCAGAAACACAAGAGAAGGTCAAGATGACTATGGTAGAAGATCTGAAGATATATTACACATACCATTTATATATATCTGGTGTAAGAACAATGTTGTTTATATTTGCGGTAAACAATCAGAAGTCTCTTGTTTGTGAAGCTTGAGCATATAAGTCTCCTGGTGAAACCTTGAGCAATAGAAGTCTCTTAGGAGTGTTCTTAGAGCATTGGAAGTCTCTTGCCTGCGTGCTTGAGCATCAGAAGTCTCTTGGAGTTGTCCTTGAGCATTGAAAGTCTCTAGGTAGTGACCTGGAGCAAAGAAGTCTCTTGCAAAGGTGCTTGAGCATTGAGAAGTCTCTTGGAAGAGTCCTTGAGCAATTGTAATCAGTAGTGATTATAGTGAAATCCCTTGGAAGTGCAAGGGGACTGGACTACTCCTATGTTGTGGGAGGAACCAGTATAAATTGCTTTGTATATGTTATTTCTCTCTCTCTTTCTTTGTATTTATCTTTGTGTTTATGTACTTATCTAAGCATTCAGACTCGGAGTCAGAATCTGTACACTTCAGATTCTGACCAGTATTAACACCAAGAAAAGAAACCAGAAAAAGCCAACACAATTCAACCCCCCTTCTTGTATTTTTCTCACCTTCAGATGGTATCAGAGCACGGTCTGTGCTCAGCCACTTGATCGTGCCATAGTCAAAGATCCAGTGAGAAAGACATGTCTGTTTCCACTTCCACTTCTGATCACAACACTGATCATAACACTTCCACCTCTGATAAAAATAATGTCTTAGTAACGCCTCCATCTTTTAATGGAGATGCTGCGCAATTTTCATTGTGGAAGACCAAGATGTACAGTCACATCATAGGGATTGATGATGAACTATGGGATATCATTGATGATGACATCAACTTTGAAGTAGATACAGAAGGTATAATGTCAGACAAGAAGAGTCTACTGCCACCCAAATAAAGAGTACAAAAAGCATCACAGAGTACGTGGTATATTGGTTGATGCTCTATCTCATGTTGAGTATACAAAGATTGTAGACAGATCCACAGTAAAAGCAATCTTTGAATCTTTGAGCTCTACCTACGAAGGAAATCAACAGGTCAAGGAGGCAAAAGCTAACTAGTTGGTTCATCAGTACGAGCTATTTAGAATGAAGGAAGACGGGGACATTGAAACCATGTACTCAAGGTTTCAAACTCTTCAGTCTGGTCTTCAGGTTTTGAAGAAGAGCTATACTGTTACTGATCACGTCAATAAGATTCGTAGGAGTCTTCCTGCCAGATTCAGACCCCAAGGTTACAACCATTCAGGAGGCAAAAGACATGGACAAGATGAGCCTGGAGAACTTGATAAGCTCTCTCAAGAGTCATGAGATTGAGCTTGATAGTGATGAATCAGCTCAAAAGTCCAAGTCTATTGCTCTGACTTCTCAAGGAAATTCAGCCAAAGCTATAAAATCTGCTAAGCCAGAGGAAGAGAATCCAGATGAAGGATCTGATAATGATTCAAAATTAAGGAAATGGATTACTTGACTAAGAGGTTCCAGTATCTGACCAGTAAAAGAAGATTCTCAGGTAAAGGAAATGATTCCAAGCGAGCAGGATTCAAGACCAAGGGTGAAGACCAAGATGGCTGCTACAACTGTAAGAAGACTGGGCATTTCATTGCAGAATGTCCAGAGCTACAGAAGGACAGGCCAAGAAAAGGAAGTTCCAAGCTAGGAAGCTCTAAAAAGGAGAACTACAAGAGCAAGCTGAAGGAAAATCTGATGGCTACTTGGGATGAATTTGATAAGGAGGCAAAATTTGACAAAGACGAAGAAAGAGCAAACTTAGGTCTGATAGGCACAATAACTTCTGATGTTGAGTCTGGATCAGATTCAAATGATGTAGACATGGAACTTCGAAACCTTACATGGAAGGACTCGTCAAGCTGTGTGTTCCCAGAAAATAAATTGTCTACATTTCAGGCAATCCTCAAAGCAAGTCGTTAGACTCAATTCTAACCCCTGGAGAATGACTCTTCACAAAACATAATGGAAGAAATGCTTATGTTCCAAGCCCTCATACTGACAGAGGAGGATATTATGGTTTCTGGAGGGAACCAGAAGAGGAAGATCTCTGATGCAGTATGTATGGTTAATCCTTCTCCCTCTCTCTCTCTCTCTCTTGAATTTATTGTTTATTTACTCTAGATAGATCTGAACATAATATGCTTAGCGTAAATTAATTATGTACATAGCTATTATGATATGAGATATAAGAATTTGCACAATTATCAATGTGATGAGTTCATCAGGCTCTCAAGTCTAAAGAAATAGACAAAGTGTTTTAAATCAACCTTTAAATTTGGCTGACTAGAAAACTTGTTGTTTTCTATGGACAAATAATGATTGTTAACTCTGAATCAGAAAGGTTACAACATGTCAACTATAAAACATTGTCTACAGCTTGACAAGTTGAACTAGTCAAGGGACTATCAGAATTACAACATTATTTAAATGTTTTTCAAAAGAGAATGCCAGAAAAGAATTTTGCTTAGAAAACCAGTCAAAGTAGATAACATTGTCCTAATTCTTCAAACTCTGAGTGCTTTCTCATCTGAACCTATGTTTGTTAGCTTATACTAAACAAACAAACAGGTAGAAGGATGAACTAATTTTAATTTATAACTGAAGAACTTATTCTCTTAAGTTTAGATATACAAGTTATATCTCAAACATCTAAATCTATCTAAAGCAATATGTGCCATAACCATCTGAGTGTATTCCTATTTGAATACTCTAAAGGATCAAGGCATACATAGTATATATTTCTGCAACTACATTAGTTAAAGAGTATATAAATATTCCATCTACTAACAACAAGCTTGATAATATGTATCATAGCCAGTTAAAAGAGTAATGCAGGTACACATACTTTAGAAGATGCCACAGATGCTACACCAGTGAAAGACCATGTGGAATTAAGTGCAAGTGGAAAATTCAGAAGGACATTCACATGTTGAATGTAGTAAGACTAAAAGAGAATCTGATCTGATACAAGGCAAACAATGTGAAGTTTTGATGAAAAGATATCTGAGAAAAGCATTTTTGGAATCTAGATGGTAGATCAGAAGAAGAACCTGAAGTACAAGCTGATCAGAAATAATGCAAAGGTATGGTAAGCTTTTGATTGTTATTTAAGAAACTTAAGATACGATGAAGCTCAGAGTTAGATAACACTCAGAAGTTACTCCAGTCAGAATTTACCAAAGTGAGTCTGATGGGAACAAGCATATGATTGAATCTGTGACTCTGAAGGTTCAATGTTAAATAAACACTTCTGTCTGACGTGTCCTATAAGTGGAACGATTTTCAATTTGCTTTATTGGCACCTGGCCCACTAACTTGACACCAGACTGGGAAGTTTTTTATCTAACGTGTATCTTAACTGTTGGATAATAGCTATTGGGTAATGATGCTTTGTTTTGATTACTGATTTTTCGTGCCCCTCTTTGCCATTAATGCATTTATTTGTCATCATTGCATGTTTATATTCTCAAAACAGTTGAAGTTGAAAAGTTCACACAAAAATCACTCATATCAAATCACACACCTTCACTTTTCACTTCCCACACTCTAGTTCTCAAGCTTTCTCAAAGAAAACAACCTTTTTTTTTCTCAAAGAAAACCTTAAAACAACCCTAAACTTCAGAATCATGGCTTCATCATCTTCATCCGAACAAGTCTCTACTAATCTAAAGGAAGAACTATGAGAGTTCTGGAGCAATAACTCAAATTGATTGAGAAGTGCGTAGTGGATTATGACTCATTTGCTGAAAACGGGTATGGCATGAGGCGAAGTTCAACAAGCATGGATAGCCGAACTTCTTTGAATTATTGGATGGACCCTGCTATACAACCCTGATCAAAGATTTTTGGGTAAGAGTAGAGTTAGTAAAAGCTGCTGAAGAGGGACAAGAAATGGTGGTTAAGTCATCAGTTATGGGGATTGAGATCACCATTACTCAATCTACCATAGCCAAACTTTTAAGAATGGATAATTCTAGGTTCTTTGAAACAAACCCAAACCTCATTCCCTCAAAGTTTAGAGATGAAATCAAGAGTGCCATTTACAAAGTTGTAGAAGAAAAGGTGAGCCATCAACTTACTGAACATGGAGAGGATTCTGTCAAGTTCCTCATCTAGTGTGTTTTTCCCAGAATTGGAAGCATAGATCAACCCAACTCGACTCACAGGGTAATCCTCCTTCATCTTCACAAAGATGAAAAAGTTAATCTTGCTACATATGTGTTCCACCATCTATGCACATCAATAGACAACACCTGGAGAAAACAACACAGAAGTATTCCATACCCTAAACTATTATCTGAGTTATTTCACCAAAGCAAGATAATTCAAAAGCTAGACAGTCTAGGCCCTCTCAACCTGGGAACAAAATACGGGGAGATCATGATAGGAGAACTTCTGGGGAAGATGAGGTTTATGGAACTCAAATCTGTGAAGAAAACCCCAGTCTACACCATCAAGAAAACTGGAAAACCATTCATTTCACGTGTTCCTAGATCATTCTGAATCTAAGGCAAGAAGAGCTGGTAGACTTGGTGACAAAAGCCCAAGCAGATTACAATGGACAAGTCAATCTGGAAGACATATCTGCTGCACCAGAAGCAGCTGATTGAAAGAAAAAGAAAAAGGCTTCTGTCAAGGATGGAGAATTTGCATCTATTAAGAAGAAGAAGAAAGCAGAAGCCAAGAAAGAGTTGCAAGAACTGTCCAAAGCAGAGGTCAAGGTATCAAGAACAAGAAGTGGTGCTGCTCCTTCCGAGACTCAACCACTTAATTAGACTCCTGCTGCTGGTGGAACTAAAAGAAAAGGCTATAAGAAGTCATCTGAAGCTCCCAAGAAAGTCAGAGTGTACATGGGATATGAATCAGAATCTGAGACAGACTTGATGACAACAAAACTCTTGCCTCTAAGATACCTCTTCTGGCTAAGTCATTGGCAAAAGATCCCTCAGCTAAGGAGAAGCTGGAAGACGCTGCACATAAGGCAAAATCCCTCAAAGAAACTGTTGCTAGAAAGGTGCTGGAAGCTGGTCTGATGACTAAAGAAGATATTGCTGCTCAGAGAGAAGAACCAGAGCAAGAAGAAGAAACTACTGAAGATGCCCAGACCCTACAAGGTAATAATATAGTCTCAAGCATAGATGTGGTTGATACTCCTTCTGTCCCCTCTGTCGCCCCGCTAAAAAACGCTCGAGCGTACTAACGCTCGGAATAACTACGGAGTCGCCACCAAAGTTTTATTTCTAAAGGGAAACGCATTGATAAAACCCTTGACGATTTGGAAAAGATGGTCATCGCAACCATTAACGGGTTCAGGAGTCGATTATGCAAGGGAAAGGTATTAGCACCCCGCGTATCCGTTGTACCCAACGGGAACCTCCTAGTTAGTTTAGGGTTAAAAGGTGTTTTAAAGGGTTGCTTACTACATTTAATATTTCAAGAAAAAAAGGAAAGGGGGAAAAAATTTTATTAGTATGCTTGACAAGAGTTTGATCTTGCTCCTACGTATCTCCTGGTGCGATGGAGAATTCAAAGCTACGTAGTTCTGTGGTAGAAAATATTTGTTTGTTAGTTGATTTTAAAGAACGATGTTTTTGATCTTATTCTAGCGGTTAAACATAGCTTGTATGCTCGCGCGTGGGAGGCTTAAGCGTTTGTTTGTATCGCGTTAGAATTGATACAACATCATCCGTTTGTGAAAAGAGATTTGATTTTTATTTGACCGCGAGAGGGCCGAAAATTAGTTTGGTGTGTTGAATTTGTTTTTTATGTTTTTGTGTTTTGAAAATAGAATGACGATTGTCCGAACAACGAGACATACATCAAGTGCTCGTGCAACCGGGGGAACGGAAAGACATACGTCGGACCACTCCTTTTTCATTCAAGTTTATTATTGAAAATTAATATATCATTTTTTTGAAATAGAATGACGATTGTCCGAACAACGAGACATACTTCAAGTGCTCGTGCAACTGGGGAATGGAAAGACATACGTCGGACCACTCCTTTTTCATTCAAGTTTATTATTGAAAATTAATATATCATTTTTTTGAAATAGAATGACGATTGTCCGAACAACGAGACATACATCAAGTGCTCGTGCAACCGGGAAATGGAATGACATACGTCGGACCACTCATTTTTCATTCAAGTTTATTATCGAAAATTAATATATTTCTTCGTTTTTTTTCATGCGAAAACGGGTTACGCGAGTAAAACGGCGATTAAGGGGCAAAATGGTCAAAAACCAACCTCATGGGTAAAACAGTAAAAAAACAGTAAGAAAAATAATTCATTTCTGTTCTGGTGATTTTTATATAATTTTGTAATTTTTTGGATTTTTCTATGATTTTTAAGTGCAAAAATGAGTTAAAAATAACTAAAAAATGAGAACAGTGGCAAAACTGTAATTAACGCAAACAAAAAAAATGCAGAAAAATGCAGGAACAACATGAACACGTTTTCTATGATTTTTCTCAACTTCTCAGTTCGATTTCTCTACTCAATATTGAACCAATTACGAAAATAAAAATATCATCGTAAAGCTTGTCATGAGTACTACATCCTAGTGGCCTTAGATTTACCAAGAGATGTCCTAAAACTAACTATATTTCAACCACAAGTCATGCTCATGAACTTGTGGTGAAAAATGCATTTTTTATGAAAAAACTACATATCTTAGACAATGCAAAAAATGAGATAATAAATGGACAAGGGGACATACAAACTCCTAGCAAGAATGTGGATGCACGGAAATGAGAGGGTTTTTTGAGTGGTTGTGGTTTTTTTTTTTAAGGTGGAAGTGATGGAGAAGATGAACAGTAACAAAATGGTGTTTTGCTACTATTCTCCTCCCTTTGTGTGATGTTTCTCGTGGTTTAGTTGCTGTTTTTTTCACTCTTGTTCGAAACTCAGACTCTTGCTCTTGCCTCTCTCACTCTAGGTTTTCTTTCTTTTTTTCCTCCCTTTTTTTTCCAACCTTCGTTCCAACCTCTTAAGAGGAGTATTTATAGAGTGTGAAATTAGGGTTTTTGCTAGCTTTGAGGATAAGAATGGCGTCAGAAATCTGAAAAAATGGCAGATCTGAAAAATGCAGCCCTTTGTCTTATTTGGCATGCATGGGAGATAGGGAACTTGCATGGAAATGGTATGAAAAAGTTCAAAAGTGCAAAAAGGAGTAAAAACATGTAGCATGCAAATAGAAAAAAGTCATCTTTGACTAGGTTTTCTTTGTATTTAAAACCACAATAATGCTTAATTATTATCGGTAAATAAATAAAAATAATAAATAAGAAACTCTTTTTTTCTTAAAAAAGAAAAAAAAAACTCGGACAAAAATCAGGGTGCAACATTAAGCTTCTGAAGGTCAGCGTCTGAAGGCAGCTTCTGAAGGTCAGCTTCTGAAGGCAGCTTTTGAAGGTCAGCTTCTGAAGGCAGCTTCTGAAGGTCGGCTTCTGAAGGGAGCGTCTGAAGGTCAGCTTTTAAAGGCATATTCTGAAGGTCAGCTTCTGAAGGCAGGTTCTGAAGGTCAGCTTCTGAAGGCTGGTTCTGAATGTCAGCTTCTGAAGGTCAGCTTCTGAAGGCAACTTTTGAAGGTCAGCTTCTGAAGGTCTAGATTTTTATACTTTTTCTTGCTTTTTTCCTTTTAATGCATGATGATGATTTTTTTTTAAAAGGACTTGGACAAAATTAGGGTACAACACCCTCCACTTTCACCCCACCACCTCTTGAGTATATTGACACTGATGCCCTGTATCATTTGGTAAGGCATTCTGATGGTGTCATTTACTCTTCCACACCATCATCACCCCAACCCTCTCAATCTGCCACACCTACCACTCAAACTCCTCAACCTCATATAACCAACATTATTATCTCTCAATCACCAAAGCTGCAGTTGTTAATGTCACTACCCGTACCTGCAAACTTAATACCTTATTACCCCTACCAAGCATATGAACAAACTAACACTCCACCAGAACCAATTGAAAGTCTTTATGTACCACCATCATATGTTGATCACTCAAATAACCTTGAAGGAGTATTCAACACTATCTATTCTCAGGCTAAAAAGCCTTACTGTAAAAGCTTGAGGGCTGTGTGTGATGAAATAATCTTGTTTGAATGGATTCTTCAGCAAAAGTCAGTCAATCTGACTTTTGATAAAATCAAACCATTGCTAGCTGAGAACACAAGGAACAACTGGATTAACTGGCTAGATGCAATCATAGGAGTAATGGACACTGTAGACCTCAGAAGGAATGCTTTCAGACAGCTGCAAGCCCCACCTCAGCATGTCTTGGAACCTGCACTTGAGGTCTCTCACAGTTTGTCTATGATTCAGTAACCACGTCTAGAATCTACATTGCTTGTTGAAGGATTTAGAAGGCTGAATGCTCTGGAGGTGAAATAGAAGGCTTTTAGTTCTGTGGTGACTACTTTGGCATCTGATCAAGGCAAGTTGAAGATAAGAGTGGAAGAGATTAGCCAGAGACAGGAAAAGATGCAAGAACAATCTTCTAAGACTAACGACAACGTCAAGACCATTCTTGAATTGTTGAAAAAGAAACCCTAGGATTTTTTTTTTGTGTTTTTAGTTTTTTAAACTTGTTAATGGTCTTTATGTTAAATACAATTATGTTTATCAACATGCATTTTTGCTGTGATTTTTTGTTGCACCTGCATTCATATTTTGTTGATGACAAAAGGGGGAAAAGAATAAAGTATTTGAGTTCCGAGCCTAACAGAAAAAGCTAAAAAGGAACTTAATTTAATTCAAGTTAATCTGCGTTTAAATGAAAATCTATCAGAACCTGAAGAAGTTATCAGACTTGACTAGACTAAAAAGACTTGAGAAGTCCAGAATGTTGGAACAAAATGTGTTTAACAAGTCTCTTACAAATAAGAGGGAGATTGTTGAAACATTTATGTGTAAACATATCTCTCTTTATGGTTTTGATGATAACAAAGTGTTAAAGAGAAAATTGGTTATTTGCTAATGCTTTGTTCAAGTGTTTCAGAACCACATGCTTAAATAAGTATTGATTGATAATGGTTATGAAGAACAAGCTAAAGAGCAAGAAGGAAAGCCAAGAAGGAAGGTTGCAAGGAAGAAACTGGTCCTGAAGAAGTGCTCCTGAAGTAAGAGCTTCTGAAGAGGTCCTGAAGAAGTGCAGCTTCTGAAGTCTGGGTGCCTCTGAAGAAGTCAACGCAAGTCAACTCCTGAAGCCAGCTTCTGATCCGTACAACTAAGCCAGCTTCTGATCCGTACAAAGAGAGCTTCTGATCACTATTCACTGAGAAGCTTCTGAAGCTGATATGGCATGGAAAAACAACCAGTACTGTGCGCATTTAATGCCTGGAAGTGTCAGAACAACTCAATGGAACAGTTGTTCCCCTGACCCAAACATTCTCCAGTTTTTATGGTGGGCCAATTCAAAAATGGCACCTGCCCTGTTCTGACAGAAAAAGTGCAGCACACATTTGCAGCAACCTAGTCCAATTGCAACGGCTAAATTCCTGATTTCCAGCAAATCTCCAACAGCTCTAATTTTATCTATAAAAAGGAGGGAGATTTGAAGAAGAAAATGTTGAAGACTCTTTGAAACGCATTGCTGAAACTCTGCCCTATTTTCTGTGTAAAATCTGTCATAGTTCAAATCTCTTAGAAATTCTTCAGTCATTGTAACTTAGAATTTCTGAAGGTTAAGAGTCTTAACCTGTGTTGTATTAATAGAACACCTCTGATATTTGATCAAGTGTTCATCCCAAACTTCTTTACTTGTAAACCAGTTTGGTCCCTTAAGTCTTAGTCTGTATACTAAGCAAACTGTAACCTCACTCCTTAGTGGTCTGAGTCAGAAGCCTCTTGTCTTAGTGACTTGAGCATTGAGAAGTCTCTTGTCTTAGTGACTTGAGCATTGGAAGCCTCTTCCTTGGTGGTTGAGCATAGAAGTCTCTTTCTTTGTGATTGAGCAGCTGGAAGTCTCTTTCTTAGTGATTGAGCAATTGTAATCAGAACTTGATTATAGTGAAACTCTCTTGTTGGACACAAGGGGACAGGACTACTTCTCACATTGAGAAGGAACCTGTATAATTCTGTGTGTCTCTCTTTTCCTTACCTCTTAACTTGTTTTAATCCGCTGCATTCAACTTCTGATATCTGTTCAGAACTGATCATATCAGCCTCTGAACTGAACCTTAAGCTTTAAAAAGAAAAAGAACAAGTTTTAGAGTCACACAATTCAACCCCCCCTTCTTGTGTGTTTGTTTTTCTCACCTTCAGTTGGTATCAGAGCTCCGGTTCTGATATTAACACTTAACAGTGTGTCAGTAGGATCCTGAGAAAAACATGGCCTCAACAAGTGAGTCACCTCCACCATCTCCCAGAAATCAAAGAAATGTCCAATATGACTACAGTACTGAAGAAAAGAAGTCTAGGTCACACAATAAACCTCCTATGTTTACTGGTGACCCAGAAAAATTCTCTTGGTGGAAGAGCAAAATGTATAGTCACATTATTGGGATTGATGATACTCTATGGGATATCATTGAAGATGGAATCACTATCCCAGTAGATGAAGAGGGTGTTGCTATCAACAGAAGATCTCTGAGTGATGCTGAAAGAAAGATCTATAGGAAGCATCATCATGTCAGAGGTATCATTGTGGACTCATTGCCTCACACTGAGTATCAGAAGCTGAGTGACAAGTCAACAGCCAAAGCAATATTCACATCCCTCTGCTCTAACTATGAAGGTAATCAGAAGGTTAGAGAAGCTAAGGCAAACATACTTGTTCAGCAATATGAATTGTTCAGAATGAAAGAGGATGAAAATATTGAGACTATGTTCTCAAGATTTCAGACTCTGGTTTCTGGACTTCAGATTCTGAAGAAGAGTTATACCACAGCTGATCATGTGAATAAAATCCTTAGAAGTCTGCCATCCAAATGGAGACCTAAAGTGACTGCCATTGAGGAAGCTAAAGATCTAAATACTTTAAGTATTGAAGATCTTATAAGCTCACTCAAGGTGCATGAACTAGGACTCAATGAGGATGAGCCTGTTAGAGAACCAAAAACATTGGCTCTGAAGTCTAAAAGAAAACCTGCTAAAGCTTTGAAAGCAATTGAATCTGAAGAAGAGTTTCCTGAGGGAAATTCTGATGAAGATTCAGATGCTGATGAGCTTGCAATGATTTCTAAAAGACTTCAGTATCTGATGAATAGAAAGAAAAAATTCTCTAACAGAAGCAGTAACTTCAGAGGATCTGGTTCTGGCTCAAAAAGAGATGTCCAGAAAGAAAGCTGCTACAACTGCAAAAAGCCTGGCCACTTCATTGCTGATTGTCCTGATCTTCAGAAGGAAAAATCAAAAGAAAAAGCAAAGAAGTCCAGCTCAAAGTCCAGCAACTTCAGAAATAAGCTCAAGAAGAGTCTCATGGCTACATGGGATGATCTGGATAATGAGTCAGAATCTGATGAGGAAGAAGCAAACTTGGCTCTGATGGCAATTGCATCTTCTGATGCAGAATCATGTTCAGATTCTGATAAAGAAGATGAGGTATATTCTGAACTCTCTAGATCTGACTTAATTGAAACGGTTAATGATCTTATGAGTCATCTCAAAAGCAAGTTAAAAGAAATTAAGTCTTTGAAAAATCAAACAAACTTGCTGTCTGAGGAAAACCTTAAACTTCAGAATCAAATTTTTGAATATGATGAGGAAGTTGAGGAACTCAGAAAAGAGGCTCATAAGAAATCTGAAGAGGTTCCTAATGATCAGGAAATAGCTCTTCAGGATTTTATGTTAACTGGGTTCAACAGAACTAAAATTGCCTCTATGATGTATAATATGATCAGAAATAAAGGTGAAGGCATTGGCTATGATTTATTCAAACCTTCAAATGATTTAAACTCACCTTCATGTTCTGATGATATTTTAAAAGGAAATGGTATATGCTTTGTGCCTGCTTCTGATAATTCTGAGAAGCTGAAAGTATCAGAATCTGAGGCTAAGTCTAAAGCTCTGAACAACTCAGACTCTGAAGCTTCTGAACCTAAGGGTAAGATAAAGGCAACTGTTAAAACCTTGCCTAAATCTAAGTCAAAAGGTCCTAAGCCTAAGAGTAAGAGGAAATCAGACTCTGAATCTGAAAAGGTTCAGAATCTGAAATGTTCAGAACCTGAAACTAGCAAGTCTCAGAATCTGAATAAATCTGATTCAACTTTTTCTAAGACTGGGTTTATTAAAACCTCAAAATCTGTTAAACCAGTCAATACTAAAAATTCTCAAACTCAGAATGTTAGGCAAAGCAAGCCAAAGCAAACCAATCAGTTTTCTGCTTCAAACTGTGTTAAGAAAGGCAAAACTGAAGCTTGCCTTGTGCCTGAAGTAAACAAAGTCAGAATTCTGAAGAGATCAGAATCAAAGTACTCAAAAGGTCAGACTCTAAACAAATCAGAACCAAAGACCTCCAAGTCTCAGGTTCTGAAGAAGTCTGAGTCCAAACCTTTGAGAACTCAGGTTCTGAAGCACTCAGGTTCTGAAACTCAGACTCATTCTAAATACAAGGATTTATGTCCAAAGTATCAGAACAAGTCTGAATACCATAACTTCAGACACAAGAAGCCAAAACCTTTCAAGACTAACCCCAAAGGACCCATGAAAATATGGGTACCTAAGTCTGAAATTATTTCAATTGCAGATATGCTTGTCATCCAAAGAAAAGGAAAAGTCCTGGTACCTGGACAGTGGATGCTCGCATCATATGACAGGAGACAAGTCTATGTTCCAAATCCTGACTCTGAAAGAGGGAGGAACTGTGGGATTTGGAGGAAGTCAGAAAGGAAAGATCATTGGTACTGGTAAGATAGGTAATTCTTCCCTGTACATTGATAATGTTTGGCTGGTAGATGGACTTAGGCATAACCTACTTAGCATAAGTCAATTATGTGATAGTAATTATGAAGTCCTGTTTAATAAGAACACTTGCACTGTAATCAGTAGCAAAGACAAGTCTGTAGTGTTCAGAGGCAGCAGGAAAAACAATGTTTACAGAATTAATTTTTCTGAATTGGTTCAGCAGAAGGTAGTTTGCCTTCTGTCTGTGAGTGATGAGAAGTGGGTCTGGCACAAAAGGCTGGGACATGCTAACTGGAGACTCATCTCCAAGCTTAGCAAGTTACAGCTGGTCAGAGGCTTGCCCCAAATTGATTATCACTCAGATGCACTGTGCAGTGCATGCCAAATTGGAAAGTTTTCTAAAACTTCTTTTAAACCAAAGAACATTGTTTCCACCTCTAAACCTCTAGAACTCCTTCACATTGATTTGTTTGGTCCTGTTGGAACAGCTTCAATCAATGGGAAGAAGTATGGACTTGTTATTGTTGATGATTATAGTAGGTGGACTTGGGTTAAATTCCTCAGAACCAAAAATGAAACATATGATGTGTTTTTCAAATTCTGCAAACAAGTACAAACAGAAACTGATTTGAAAATTTTGAAAATCAGAAGTGATCATGGTGGTGAATTTGAAAATGAACCTTTTGAAAACTTTTGTGAAGATCATGGAATTTTCCATGAGTTCTCATCTCCTAGAACTCCACAACAAAATGGAGTTGTAGAGAGAAAGAACAGGTCTTTACAAGAAATGGCCAGAACCATGATTCATGAGTCAAAAATTGCTAAGTACTTTTGGGCAGAAGCTGTAAACACAGCATGTTATATTCAGAACAGGATCTATATCAGACCAATTCTGAATAAAACTTCATATGAATTATTTAAAGGAAGAAAACCAAGTATTTCTTATTTTCATCAGTTTGGTTGTACATGTTACATACTGAACAATAAGGTCTACCTAAAGAAATTTGATGCCAAGGCTCAAAAGGGTACCTTTTTAGGTTACTCAGAGAGATCCAAGGCATACAGAGTGTATAATTCTGAAACACATGTTGTTGAAGAAGCTATACACATTAGGTTTGATGATAAGAAGCCTGGTAGTGAAATACCAGAGCTGGTTGAGAGTTTTGCAGATGTCAGAATCTCAGAAGAACCTTCAGAAGCTGAACCCAGTTCAGGTTCTGATGAAGGTTCAGAAGCTGAAAGCAATGAAGACTCTGAGAAACTCTCCAGCAATGACACTACTCCTGATGCTAATCAAGACCAGCATGGTTCTGAACAAATCCCTGGTGGCCCTTCAGAAGCTAATCCACCCAGAACCTCATTCAAGTACAAGTCTTCACATCCTGAGGAGTTGATCATTGGAAACAAGAACAGTCCAAGGAAGACAAGATCAGCATTCACTCAGAATGAGTCCATGCTTGGCCTGCTATCCATGATTGAGCCCACAACTACTGATGAAGCACTTGCTGATGATGGTTGGATTGTAGCAATGCAAGAAGAGCTGAATCAATTCCAAAGGAATGATGTATGGGATCTTGTGGCAAGGCCTGATCAGAAGAATATCATTGGAACAAAATGGGTGTTCAGGAACAAGCTCAATGAACAAGGAGAAGTGATCAGAAACAAGGCTAGATTAGTAGCTCAAGGGTACAGCCAGCAAGAAGGAATAGACTACACTGAAACTTTTGCTCCAGTAGCAAGACTGGAAGCAATCAGGTTACTTCTTTCTTATGCTATTAATCATGGTATCATCTTATATCAAATGGATGTTAAGAGTGCCTTCTTAAATGGTGTGATTTCTGAAGAAGTGTATGTCAAACAACCTCCTGGTTTTGAAGATGTTAAACATCCAAATCATGTTTTTAAACTTAAGAAGTCCTTGTATGGTCTGAAACAAGCTCCCAGAGCTTGGTATGAAAGACTAAGCAACTTCTTAACTCAAAATGGTTTTGTAAGAGGTCAAGTTGACAATACACTCTTTAGAAAAACTGTTAAGAAAGAAATCTTAATTGTACAAATCTATGTTGATGATATCATATTTGGTTCTACTAATGCCTCCCTTTGCAAGGAATTCTCTAAGTTAATGCAGGATGAATTTGAAATGAGCATGATGGGTGAGCTGAAATTCTTTTTGGGAATTCAAATCAACCAATGCAAAGAAGGTGTGTATGTTCATCAGTCCAAATACACCAAGGAGCTTCTGAAGAAGTTCCAGTTGGATGATTGCAAGCTGATGTCAACACCAATGCATCCCACCTGCACTTTGAGCAAAGAGGACAATGGCACTAAGGTAGATCAGAAGCTGTACAGAGGTATGATAGGTTCTCTCCTATACTTAACTGCTTCTAGGCCAGATATTTTATTTAGTGTATGTCTGTGTGCTAGATTCCAATCAGATCCTAGAGAATCTCACATGACTGCTGTCAAGAGAATCTTCAGGTATCTGAAAGGAACAACTAATTTGGGACTTCTGTATAAGAAATCTCTAAATTATAAGCTAGTTGGATTCTGTGATGCTGACTATGCTGGAGACAGGATTGAAAGAAAATCCACCAGTGGAAACTGTCAGTTTCTTGGTGAGAATCTGATATCCTGGGCCAGCAAGAGACAAGCAACCATTGCTTTGTCAACAGCAGAAGCAGAATACATCTCAGCTGCAAGTTGTAGCACACAACTGCTCTGGATGAAACATCAATTAGAGGATTATCAGATTCATGCAGATAATATTCCAATTTATTGTGATAATACTGCTGCTATATGTCTGTCTAAAAATCCAATTCTGCATTCTAGAGCCAAGCACATAGAAATAAAACATCATTTTATAAGAGACTATGTTCAGAAGGGTGTGTTAGATATTCAGTTCATTGATACTGATCATCAATGGGCTGACATATTCACAAAACCCCTAACAGAAGATAGATTCAATTTTATTAAAAAGAATCTGAACATGCATTTTATCTCTTGAAAATGTGCTTGAATCTGAATGTATTCCTTGATTCTAAGTTTATCATAAGCTAAGACTTATCAAACACTCATCTTCTGAGAGTTTGACTAAAGTTAAGCCTGAAAAACTTCAGAGTCTGAAGGATCAGAACCTGGATTTTCTGACCTCTGAATCTGATAAAAATCTAATGTTGGTCAGAATCTGATAAGTATAGTTATGGGCAATGATGATTAAAGCTTTGAAAGTTTATGCTTTAATCCTCCCAAAGTCATCAAGTAAAAATGTGTTTTTATGCTCTGATACTCATTGTTAAAATTACCTAACAAATAATTTTCAAGTTGGTATCAGTTTGTTTTCAAAATGTTTAGCACAGACACATTTTAAAAGCCCAAAGTGTTTCAGACATGTTCAGTTTCAAGAACTCTTTTCATCTTGGTATCAGTCTTTAGAAATGTTTTATTTGGTATCAGACTCTGAATTAAAACCTTTTAGCTGGTATCAGACTCTGAGATAAATCCTCAATTGGTATCAGATTCTGATATGTTTCTTTAAAGCAAACTCAGAATTGCTCTGATACTGAACACTTCTCATAAAGTTTTGCTCTGATACTGATCATAACT
The DNA here is from genome assembly GCA_018208015.1 of Medicago ruthenica. Classification (NCBI taxonomy): domain Eukaryota; kingdom Viridiplantae; phylum Streptophyta; class Magnoliopsida; order Fabales; family Fabaceae; genus Medicago; species Medicago ruthenica. The sequence continues at coordinate 94,782,592 of CM031377.1, read as the reverse complement.
GGTTGCTTTACTCTGATGCTGAACTAGTTTGTACTGAACAAGTAATGTCTGAACACAGAATGACCTGATCAGAAGCTCCAAACTTTTTCTGCTTCTGAACAGCATTCTAATTTTTTCTGCAAGTCATATACTAATTGAAAATCAAGTAGGCTCTGATGGTTATCCTTGCTACTTGATTACCCATATGATTGCACAAATATCTCACAATCCTGATTAGTTCAACCCCCCCCCAAATTCTGCATCCTTTTGAAATCTTTTCAAACTAGGTGTCAGAACTGCCTTCAAACTCTTTTAAAAGGGGGAAACTGAACTGCTTTGATACCTGCTTTCAAACTCTTTTCAAATCCTTTTCTGCTCTGATTCAGCTGTTTTTCAAACTCTTTTGACAAAGGGTGAGAAATTTTTCTGTCTTGAGGGGAGAAAGTATTACTTTTTGTTGATGACAAAAGGGGGAGAAAAGTAAAACAAGTATTAAAGCACCTGAGCTCAAATAAGTTAAAAATTGTCAGAAGCTAAGCCTATTAAAGCTCTGATACAATTGTTAGGATTAAGCTCTGATACAATTGTTAAGCTAGCTCTGATACTGATCAGTTAAAGCTAAGTCAAGCTCTGATATATTTCTGACTAGCTCTGATACATTTCTGACTAAATTTAACTTATGAGAACTGCTCTTTAACTCTTAGCCTCTGAAGTAAATTTCTGGCTATGATACACTATGTGAGATATATAACTCTAAGTGAGTTAAGATGAATTTAAAATAACTTGGATAAGACTCAGGGAGCTTACAAAACTCATCCTGTGGATTATCAGACTTAGGGGGAGAGATTATAAACCTCAGAACCTGAAGTCAACAAGTCATTTTGAATTCTGAGTGTAAATTTCACCATATTGTTTTAAGTTAAGATTAACTAACATGAATAAAAATCAAGGGAAGCTTACAAACCTAACCTTGAGGATTGTCAGACCTAGGGGGAGCTTACAAACCTCTCCTGAAGTCAGATTGTTAATTGAACTTAATAACAATTCTGAAGTTTTCACATTTATGTTTTTAATTGAACTTAATTAACTTGGATCAGACTCAGGGGGAGCTTACAAACCTCACACCCTGCAGTTAACTTGTTAATTAAGTTATCAACAATTTTCTGTTTTAATACTTATGTTTGTCATCATCAAAAAGGGGGAGATTGTTGGAACAAAATGTGTTTAACAAGTCTCTTACAAATAAGAGGGAGATTGTTGAAACATTTATGTGTAAACATATCTCTCTTTATGGTTTTGATGATAACAAAGTGTTAAAGAGAAAATTGGTTATTTGCTAATGCTTTGTTCAAGTGTTTCAGAACCACATGCTTAAATAAGTATTGATTGATAATGGTTATGAAGAACAAGCTAAAGAGCAAGAAGGAAAGCCAAGAAGGAAGGTTGCAAGGAAGAAACTGGTCCTGAAGAAGTGCTCCTGAAGTAAGAGCTTCTGAAGAGGTCCTGAAGAAGTGCAGCTTCTGAAGTCTGGGTGCCTCTGAAGAAGTCAACGCAAGTCAACTCCTGAAGCCAGCTTCTGATCCGTACAACTAAGCCAGCTTCTGATCCGTACAAAGAGAGCTTCTGATCACTATTCACTGAGAAGCTTCTGAAGCTGATATGGCATGGAAAAACAACCAGTACTGTGCGCATTTAATGCCTGGAAGTGTCAGAACAACTCAATGGAACAGTTGTTCCCCTGACCCAAACATTCTCCAGTTTTTATGGTGGGCCAATTCAAAAATGGCACCTGCCCTGTTCTGACAGAAAAAGTGCAGCACACATTTGCAGCAACCTAGTCCAATTGCAACGGCTAAATTCCTGATTTCCAGCAAATCTCCAACAGCTCTAATTTTATCTATAAAAAGGAGGGAGATTTGAAGAAGAAAATGTTGAAGACTCTTTGAAACGCATTGCTGAAACTCTGCCCTATTTTCTGTGTAAAATCTGTCATAGTTCAAATCTCTTAGAAATTCTTCAGTCATTGTAACTTAGAATTTCTGAAGGTTAAGAGTCTTAACCTGTGTTGTATTAATAGAACACCTCTGATATTTGATCAAGTGTTCATCCCAAACTTCTTTACTTGTAAACCAGTTTGGTCCCTTAAGTCTTAGTCTGTATACTAAGCAAACTGTAACCTCACTCCTTAGTGGTCTGAGTCAGAAGCCTCTTGTCTTAGTGACTTGAGCATTGAGAAGTCTCTTGTCTTAGTGACTTGAGCATTGGAAGCCTCTTCCTTGGTGGTTGAGCATAGAAGTCTCTTTCTTTGTGATTGAGCAGCTGGAAGTCTCTTTCTTAGTGATTGAGCAATTGTAATCAGAACTTGATTATAGTGAAACTCTCTTGTTGGACACAAGGGGACAGGACTACTTCTCACATTGAGAAGGAACCTGTATAATTCTGTGTGTCTCTCTTTTCCTTACCTCTTAACTTGTTTTAATCCGCTGCATTCAACTTCTGATATCTGTTCAGAACTGATCATATCAGCCTCTGAACTGAACCTTAAGCTTTAAAAAGAAAAAGAACAAGTTTTAGAGTCACACAATTCAACCCCCCCTTCTTGTGTGTTTGTTTTTCTCACCTTCACAGAATAATTCTAAGAATCTGATAATAACTTAAGGTTCTGATAAGTTTATTTTTTATGTTAACTTATGATTTTTGGGAACTCATCAGACTCTAAAAAGTGTTATCAGACTTGAAGAAACTAAACAGAACCTAACAGCTCTGATATGTTTAAAGAACTGATGCTTTTGGAAGTTATGATGTGTTAAATTATATGTTCTTTGATGCGTTTGATTATAATTGACAATGAATTTAATTAACTTGGATAAAACTTAGGGGGAGATTACAAACCTCACCTTAGGAACTATCAGATGAGACTTAAGGGGAGCTTGCAAACCTCACCTTAATGGACCATCACAAACTCAGGGTGAGCTTGCAAACCTCAAACCTGAGACTGTCAGACTCAGGGGGAGCTTACAAACCTCAAACCCTGAAGTCTACATGCTAATTAGATTAACAAGAATTGTTTCAAATACTTGTGTTTGTCATCATCAAAAAGGGGGAGATTCTTGGAACAAGAAGGGTCTTGTACAATTCCTCTAAGGTTTTGATGATAACAAAGTATTGAAGAACAATTGGATATACTAATATTTCTTCAAAGTGTGCAGGATCATAGAATGTATCCATCAAGTATTGAACATGTGTTAAAACATCAAAAGTACAAGAGAAGCTCAAGATGACTATGGTAGAAGATATGAAGAAAGGTCAACCAGAAGTCAACACATTGGATCAGAAGAAAATGATGCCTCTCAAAAGCTGTAGAGATCATCAGACTCTGTGGAGATCATCAGACTCATAAGACCTAGTCAGACACAGAAGAACCTATCAGACTTGGAAGACCTTCAGACTTCAGAAGCACCTGAGGGACCCAGACTCCACGTCAGATTTGTCATCTTCTAAAGCTGTCCACATCAAAGGATCTGAGTACAACTTTGTCTTCTTCTGACCACGTGTAGAAACAAACAAAGAACTTAAAGGGCAATAAGAATGAACAGATACTTCCTATTTCAGCAAAGGATTTTCGAATGAACATCCAACAGAATTATCCATATCAGGCAATGACTCAACATCCTTGATTTGAAGCTTCTCAACGACTCTTAATGCGATGACACTCTTCTCCAACGTCTCTCAAATCCCTGCCTATAAAAGGAGCTAAAGACCATGAAGAAGATCAACAAGACTCTGCTATTTCACTGTGCCATTACTCTGTCAAATTAAATAGCACAAAAAACACTTAGGATCTTTCTTACCAAACTTTGTATCTTAGAAATCCTAGAGTTGTAAAGAGTCTGTTCATTTGTTCAACTACACCAACCATTTATATATATATATATATATATATATATATATATATAAATATATATCTGGTATAAGAACAATGTTGTTTATATTTGCTGTAAACAATCAGAAGTCTCTTGCTTGTGAAGCTTGAGCATATAAGTCTCATGGTGAAACCTTGAGCAATAGAAGTCTCTTAGGAGTGTCCTTAGAGCATTAGATGTCTCTTGCCTGCGTGCTTGAGCATCAGAAGTCTCTTGGAGTTGTCCTTGAGCATTGGAAGTCTCTAGGTAGTGACCTGGAGCAAAGAAGTCTCTTGCAAAGGTGCTTGAGCATTGTGAAGTCTCTTGGAAGAGTCCTTGAGCAATTGTAATCAGTAGTGATTATAGTGAAATCCCTAGGAAGTGCAAGGGGACTGGACTACTTCTGTATTGTGAGAGAATCCAATATAAAGTGCTTTGTGTATGCTCTTTATCTCTCTCTGTCTTTATCTTTGTGTTTCTGTACTTATCCGCTGCATTCAGACTCTGAGTCAGAATCTGTACACCTCAGATTCTAACCAGTATTAACACCAAGAAAAGAAACCAGAAAAAGGCAACACATTTCAACCTCCCTTCTTGTGTTTTTCTCACCTTTACATCGTGTTCCTTCTTTTGTTTCTCTTCCCCTCCTCCTCGAATCCACATCCTTTTTAAAGATGTAGTCTAACATCATCGGTGCCGCAAACAAGACCGTTGGTTTTACGACGCCACCCTCAAACTCAGATGGGTCTCGTATCCTGTTCCAACTTTACACCTGTGTTCCAACATATCCTAAGGGTTGTCTCTAAACCGATGCATCCTCCTTGATCCATGATGCTGTTTATTGCTGATTCACGGTGGTACTTGTTTCCCTCGGTGAAGGTGTTGGGAGGCGCCGTCGCAGATCCAACCAGTGCTATCTTCGGTTGCTATGATTTGGTTTTCCTTGATGGTTGTCTTAAACGACAGTGTGACTACTTTTCAATTGCCATGTTATGTGCTTGTGCTACAAATTATGCATGTTCATGCCCCTGAATTCGCTGATTATTTTTTTTAGATATATTGGGTTATGTAGGTTTCAAGAGATAAAGTTCTGCGTCGTCACTGCTTTGGTGTTCTCATTCCTAGATTATATGTTCGTTGTCCAGGTCTATTGAAATATGTAGGTTTCAAGGTTTCGGGTTCGACTCGAAGGCACGTGTGCAACCTTAATTACCATCTCAGTCTTGTTTTGAATTTATACTCTTGTGATATTCTAGTCATTCTTTTTGTTTGACACAAGACTGTTTGAGAGTCGCTAATGCGTGTTGCTGATGCTGCATGGAGTTGATGGTATGCGATCTGTTATTGTGTTGACGATCGGTTCATTCACCAAATTATAAACTGATTGACGCTTGCAAACACCCACACTTAATGTTCATTTGTTAGAATTGATTAAATTTGGATCCATTGTGTTGTTCTTATTAGTTGTATTACCTGTTAGAGTTAACTCACAAAGATTGACTATGTCAAGTTTTATGCCCCCATGTTTTTATGTATTTTTTTCTCTCTTTTTAATAATATATATGAACACATGACAAAAGATTAGAATGAGATGCCAATTTAGATGGGACGCCCCCAATAAAGAAATATTATATATATATATATATATTTCAACTAATCACCAAAATTGACATGAGACAGAATTAAATATAAGATAAAACATCTAAGGCTCAAAGCCAAGAGGTTGCCCTAGGTACCATTATATTTCTTTTAATCACTCATTCTATTTTATCTAAATAATTTATTTTAATAATTCATTCATTTATAATTCTCTCTTATCTAAAATGAACTAATTGCATCCATGCCAATAAGACTAAGTATTTTGACCTTTGGCAAACTTTTGGAGATTTTCTTACGTTATAATCAAACAAGCACTTTACTTTCCTACAAACCCGCAGAAAACGACTTTTACTCTTGCACACGTGATTCTCTCTACTCTCTTTCTATCGTCACATACACTTTTCGTGATTCAACTTTCTCCGTGGCCACGCCATTGCAACAACATTTCCAATTCAACATTCATTTCGAATTTAATCACTTCACTCTTTCCAAATCAAACTAAAATCGATAACTGTAAAAAAAAAACGAAGATTCTCTGCTTATTTCAAACAAGGTACAAAAAATTCTCTAATTTTTTAATTTTTAATTTTTGAAGTTGCATTTTATTACAAATCACTTCTTCATTAACTGCAACCATGGCGTTTAGCAAATTCCGAATTTATAGTTTTGATTAATCTTTGCTTTCATAAACTAATTTATTATTTTTTTCAATTTAAATTTTTCAGTACCAGCTTTGTTGATAATTGTCGGTGATGATGTCATAAATACAAAGTTAAGGAGATTCAGAAAAGAAAAAAAACGGTATGTAGAGCTCTGCTTTTACTGTTATCATTTAGGTTTTGTTTGGATAAACAACTTGGGCTCTGTTTGGCAAAAAATAGCGGATAACTAATAATAAACTAAGTTATATAGGATGAACCTTTAGCAGATGACTTAAAAACTATCTTATAACTGATAGCAGATAAACCAACTGATTGAATTTGTAGAATTTGTAGTGTTTGGTAAAATTAGCGGTTGAAGTAGCTTACAAATATGAAATGACAAAAAAAAGTATATTTAACTAATATTTATTTTGTTAATTGAGATTGCAGGGGTACAATTGAGATAAAAAGTTATAAGCTATAAGCTATAATTAAGCTACTTGAATTAGCTTATGAAAAACGCTATAAGAACATAAACATAAGCTATAAGCTCTTGAGAAAATGACATTACCAAACAGGTCTTTTTAAATCATACGAGCTTATAAGTTATAAGGCATAAGCTCAAATACGTGTCATACCAAACAGACCCTTAATTTGCAACTTATAATATAAATGCTTATCATGATAAGGGCCTATCACAAAAAACATTTATGTATAAGCTATTTCTATTACAAAAGATAAAATAAAGTTAAATGATTTTCGTATAAGCTATCTTGGAGAGCTAATGAAAATAAGCTGAAGACGGCTGATGTAATGTCATAAGCTATTTTCATAAGCTCTCCCAAACAGTTTCACAAGTGCTTAAGCCAGTAGATAAGCTCAAACAAGGCAATCCAAATAGGTCCTTAGTGTAAGTTGGATCCGCAGTGAATTTAGCAAAATTGCAGTGTCACCATGATTTTGTTGAACCTTGTAGTTTATGGTAAAATCAATGTGGTCCACCGTGGTTCCACCGAACTCACCGTCAATCCGAACCTGCACTTATCTTTATCGTTCTGCTATTCAATATGATGATAGAATATGATAAGATGTTATAAGAGTGGTAGTGTAATACATTTTACAGGCATAAAATGGGAGCTGCTGTGTTGCCTGATACAGCAGTTTTGGGAGGAGTTCTTAAACGCTATCCCTTTGTTCCAAGGCACCCTTTTACCCGTGGAATATCTTCAACTTTGTCAGTTAGAAACAGGTGTGTTTGCATAACTGAACTTATTTGGTATTTTGCATACTGTTTTTCCCCCTTTCTACTTAGTGTACAAATATTGAAGTCAATGTCTTAAGGATGTTTGTCCGAAGTAGGTAGCTCAATTGTTGAGCTAAGAAAAATTGAAGCAGTTTTAAGTAAGAGTTTCAAACCCTGGAATAACCTTTATAAAAAAAGTCTTAAGGAAGTTTGAGTTAACAACTCAATTAGCTTATTTAATAAACAGAAATTGTAGTGACGAACACTTAAATTCAGTAAGCTATTTATGTTTGGATGTATATGTTGAAAAATTGTTTGCATTCTCGGAATTGAATAGTTGATACAAGATAAGTTTTGTATAAGCTGTTTACACGAGCTACCTTGTTGATCTTATTAAATAAGCTGAAAGTAGCTCGTAACTCATAAGTATATCATACTTTTCTCCATGAATTAACTTCATTTTCTCCATAAACTCATGTATATCTTAAGCTATTTTTGTGAACACTTTCACAAGTGTTTTTAAGTTTTATCATGAAATAACTCCCAGGGGTTGGCCTGGTGGGTGGTGTAGGCTTGAGACCTAGGAGTATGCTTCTCTCTAGGCCCTAGGTGGATAGCACTTGTGTGACATTGTGGTGCCAATGTGATGTGACATTGGCCAAACACAGTGTGCCACATGTCACCCTTTACTTAAAAAAATAACAAAACAAAAAACAAATAATCCTTATGAAAGAGAGAGTAGAAAACCACTTGTCACATTGTGGTTGGCCAATCAATGTCACATGACATTGGCACCACAATGTCACACAAGTGCTATCCGTCTCAGGTCTAATTCTCCAAGAAATAACAATTCTTGTGTTGGGTCAATCCATACAAGACTTTGTGGTTATTGGTCTGGATACCGAGTTTCCAAAAAAAAAAAAATTATCATGAAATAAGTCCAAATAAGATTTTAAGAACACCCTCTTAATCTTCTTTGTTCATCTTATTGCAGAAGTTATTCTTTTGCTGACAAGAGGATCTTCAAATCAGCACACACAGTTTTTTCACACAATGTAAGGATTTCCTTGTGTACTTTTCTTCGGATAGATGGATGTGGTCCTTGAACAAAATTGAAATGGAACCTTTGGTTTTATATCTAAGGAAGAATTTATTGGATGTTTATTAGCAAGGTTATTTAAAAATATAATAATAGGAAGTTTTAATCAAGTTATAGCCTTTTCCCTTTGGAACTAGCTAATTAAAAAGGCACAGGCACTTCACATAAGGATTCTGTTTAGTTGTTTGCTTTTAACAATCCCTTTGACAACAAACCGTGTCTTTAAATGATGAAATGTTATGATTTGTAATAATGTGCGAGTGACCTATATTTCTTCTATTTCTATGACAGAATGGTGATGACATGTTTACAGATATAGTTGTTGATCAAGATTTAGGGAAAAATGAAGTTCTGGGAATAGAAGATGAATTAATAGCAGCCAAGAAATCTCTTTCAGAAGCACAAGACAGAAAAGAGGCTATAGAGAAGGAGAGAGATCAATTGCTTGAAGAACTTGCACGCTCTGAGGCTAAAAAACAGGAATACATCGCCGCCATTTTACACGACAAAGAAGTAGCTATAAGAGAGCTTGAGGCTGCCAAATCTCTTTTCCATAAAAATCTGGAGGAATCTGTTGAAGAGAAGTTCTCTCTGCAATCTAAGCTGGTCCTTGCCAAACAGGATGCTGTTGATCTTGCAGTGCAGGTTGAAAAGTTAGCAGAGGCTGCTTTCCAGCAGGCAACTTCTCATATACTACAAGATGCTCAACTCAGAATTTCATCTGCTGAAACCACAGCCGCTGAAGCAGCTCATCAGATCGAAAAGCAAATTAAGGATGCGACTGAGGGTACAATATCGTCCATTGTGGAGAAGTCAAAACATGCTATAGAAAGGGCTTTAGCTGTGGCAGAGGAAGCAGGTGAACATGCAAAGGAGGCCATGGAAACATTTATTGATGGTACGTCTCCATTTACGGAAATTACCTCTGTCCAGGTAGAAAATATCAAGTTACAAGGAATTTTAAGTGATTTAGAATCTCAGTTGATGGTTGCAAGAAATGAGGTTGCTAGACTGAACATAGAATTGGAGCACACCAAACAACAGTTGAAGGCATTTGAACAAAGAGCCATTGATGCGGAGAAAGCTTTGCTTGATCTTCAAGAGTCAAGCAGGAAAACCACTTTACAGCAAGAGGAGGAGATGAAGTCATTAATGGAGAAAATGAGAAAAGATGTGGCAGACAAGACGAAGGCAATTTCCAAGGCTTTTAAGACTGACTTGAAAAACATTAAGGCTACTATTGAAGCTTCAAAAGAAGTTGTCGTCAGTAAAGATAATGCCTACCTCAGAAGATGTGCAGCACTGCAGAGGTCATTAATGGCATCGGAAGATGCTTTGAAGATGTGGAGACAGAGAGCTGAAATGGCTGAAACATTGCTTATGAAAGAAAGAAAACTAGATGTAGAGGATGAAGATTCAATATATGCTGTTAATGGTGGGAGGATAGACCTTTTGACAGATGTTGATTCTCAAAAATGGAAACTACTGAGTGACGGTCCTCGTAGAGATATACCTCAGTGGATGGCAAGAAGGATCAAGGCTGTCATTCCCAAATTCCCACCAAAAAAGACTGATATAGCTGAAGCATTGACATCACAGTTCAGATCCTTGGAGTTGCCTAAAGCTGATGAAGTATGGTCTATTGCTCGAGAAAAGCCAAAGGAAGGGGACGCTTTAATTGAACATGTTTTTGAAAGAGAAACAATTGAGAAAAAGCGGAAGGCATTGGAGCGTGCACTTCGACGGAAGACTATACAGTGGGAGAAAGCCCCTGAACAAAAAAAACTAGGTCATGTGATTTGTCTGCATCTTTTGAAATTAAATTTTAAACTTACTTCTGGAAGAATCATTTTGTTAACGTGGTCCACCTCTCATGTAAACTTTGACTTAAATGCAGAGCCAGGAACAGGAACAGGACGAGAGATTGTGGTTAGTATCTACTTTCCCAATAAATTAACCGATCAAGTGTAAATGCATATTTGCCACAATATATGTTGAGTTTCTTAAACATGTGATTAATTTGAATGTACTCCCCCTTTTATTATGCAACTCTCGTGTTGTGGTTATTCAATTTAACTATTCTCCAACTTATTTTTTGCATTTTTTCTTTCCAGAATGTTTGTGAAACATTTATTGTTTGATGATCTCTTTTCTGAAATGATTGAGTATATTCCTTGACGTGCTGGCGTAAAGTTTAACCTCTTATTATGAACTATTTATCCATGAACGCTAAATGCTGTTCATGATTTTATTTTTTGCATGTTACGTTCCAAGTACATGAGATGTCATCATTCAATAGCGTGACTGGCTGACATTCATATGCATGGGATGCTTCTGAACTTATATATTCAAGTTTCTTAAATGTTCTTTATGCTACTTTTGATATAATTGTTCTAATGGTCTAGAATATGATCGTTGCATAATGCCTGAAGCACCGGTTCATATTAGTTTTTCTAGTTTTACTTCTATTAGGACTTTGTAGCTTGAAACTTGGGCTTGCAGTTTCAGTCAAAAAACCACGCTACTTGTTTTCTCATTTGGCTAAGTTTTTGGTGACCTGTGTGTCGTTCCATCTTTTGAGTTTCCAAGCTTGAAGATTTGTGCTTGACATCTGTTGATACACCTGACAATCAAATGCTGTACTGTTCATGCAGAAACACTGAAGCATTTAGAGCTTAGTCACCATATGCTATTTTTATTACTGCTTTAACTAATTTACCATTCATTTCATCAAGTAGTATTTCATTATAAGACATGCATTGCTTTATTTGCATGATTGTGTCTACTGGTGTTCATTAGCTTTTGATATTACAAGTATCTGTCATATGCACTATCTATTGCATGTGTTTATCTCTTACGGAGGCAAGGCAAAATCAAATGGGGGAAAACAAAAAATAAATATCTCTGATGAATTTTTGTTTTTCTACAGTTTCAAGCTTTTAACTGGGAGAGCTGGAGAAGGCAATGGTACCAGGAGTTGGCATCTAAAGCTGCTGATTTATCTAAATGTGGGGTGACTGCAGTGTGGCTGCCGCCACCAACAGAATCTGTTGCCGCTCAAGGTTTGACATGCTTTCTTCTTTCTAGGGAGCATAATAATATCAGTGTTTTTTTTGTTACTAGTAGGAAACTTTGGTTACTGTTGCATTGTTATTGGAGTGTTAGCTGTGTGCTGTTTGGATCATGTAATTTGCTGTTAGTTGTATGTTGTTACAGTTTGTCACAGCAGAATTTCAATTGCAGTGACGGAACTGCAATGTTGTATTTATGTTGATGCATTGGGTATCTTACATATACTCCTTCCGGTCTCAAATATAAGCAAATATTCCTTTTTCAAATTCATTGAATTATCCGATTTATAACATAGTTCAGATGCATTAGTTATTTAATGAATCTGAAAAAAGATTCTTTGTTTATATTTAAGACCGGAGGGAGTAGTTCAGATCTCTGCATCAGAGAATAATTCTTTGAAATTCACATGATTACATAAAAGTTCGGCCTCAGATTCTCTGAGATTTCCCCCCACTTATTTATGTTTTCTCATATTTTCTGGACTCACTTTTTTGTAATACTTATATACCTTAAAATCAATTTTTTTAGCAATATGCTCAATGGGAATCAGAGAGACACCCTACAACCATATAACAGACAACCATATTTTATTTTTTCCATTTTTTAATTGTTTATCTATTTTATAGGGAAACCAAATGATCTGTATACATGTGAATGTATGATCATATGCATATGTATTGTGTGTTTATCTGATGTAAAATTAAAATGTCGTTAACAGTGTTGTAGTCATTTTTAACCTTACCTTCAAAATTTACTGCAAATACATAACCGTATCAAGTACAACAATAAATTTTAGTTTATTTGAATAAAAAACAAACATATGCTTCAATTGTACCAAGTACAGTTTTTTTAGCTTTCAACATTACAATTTTTTATTTTTTTTTTGCAATTATTCAGATCATAAACAAGTCATTCAGGTCTTTCCTATAAAATTTGTTCAACTAATTTTACTACTATCCCTTCTCATTATCAACAACTACCGAATCTTTGATCACTTGGCTACATGGATCATCCGACTACTATCGTTTCTGATATCTTAAAACTTGTTCCACAGCTTTGACATATTGTAAGGTAATATAATTATCTATATTACTTCATGTATACACTTGTAAGTTGTATCTAGCCCTCTTCTTTGTAATGCATGGTATGGGCTACCTTATATTCACTATTGCCATTGAACTGATTATCATTACATTTAAGATAATATCCAAAGAATTTGAATTTGTATTTAATTGTTTTTATGTTAACATTTTGAAAGAAGGAGCATAAATAATATGCATAATCTAAGATACCACATTTCGTGGACTCATTATTTTGCTAAGAACTGACAGTTTTGCGCGTTGAATAACTTCTATCAATTGAACTAAATGTAAGATTAAACTTCTCACAATCTCTGATTTAAAGTTAAATGTTTTTGCATGATTTCTCTTCAGAACAGAGCTGACAGAGTGATGTTTTTAATTTTCTTCCTGAGGGAATCTTCTTCAATGTAGTGCCAAAAAAGTTTATTTTATGAGCTAATATATGATTGAACTGAGGTATGTATTCATGAACAATATAAACTATATGCAGGTTACATGCCTTCTGATCTTTACAACTTGAATTCATCCTATGGTTCTGTGGAAGAACTTAAATATTGTATAGAGGAATTGCATTCTCACGATCTTCTGGTATGTTGTGCTGGTAATGACATAAAAGTGAATTTCTGAAGATATATTTCAAGCAATTATTTTCTTCAAATTTTACAATAATCTCAAACTTCATGGCTTTGGGACATCCAAAAGTAACCATCTTTTTTCTTAAATAATATGAAGCATGACTTTATATTTCGTTTGTGAATAAGTAAGATCTTCTTTGGTAGGGACATTGCATAATATATGCAGGGGCCGGGGTTCGAATCCCGGATACCCCACTTATTCACCTTGAGAGGTGAATTTCTAGCCACTTGGCTACTTGACCAAAAAAAAAAGTAAGATCTTTGTTAAATTATGTTGTTTGAATCGCTAATAAGGAACTGATCTGAATAATCATGAGATGAATTGAAGTCATTATTTTAATTAGGTGGTTTGAAGAATTAGAAGTATTCAAGGCCTTAATTTATGAGACTTAAGTAGTTGAGTACCTTATTCTTTTGTCTAAAAACAAAGCAAACATTACAGTTAGTGCAGAATGCTGCAAGGAATTCGTTTCAATGATTTTACTTAATTTCATTTGTGTGTTAGGGATTCTATTTTTCTTTATCAGTTTCCCAGTTGCATAAATGGATTTAAATAGTTAAACTATTTCTGTGGGACATATTGTTATACGTCTCTTCTTACTGTTTGACTTCTTATGCTTACATATTATTTTACTATGTTTTCACTCTGTTTGGTATGGGTCTAATTTACATTTTATGTTTCCTCTGTAAATAGGCCTTGGGAGATGTTGTACTTAATCATCGATGTGCACATAAACAGGTAAATTATTTCGTCAGAAATCATGTTTATCTTTTTTGTGAAAGGTTATAACATCTGCTCTTGGGCCATTGATTAAGGGTTTAGGCTTTAAGGATATTACGGTTGTTTGTGGAGTGTTGGAAATTCTGTCTTGATGCAGTTTGCCCTTAGCCCTCTTAATTGTGGAAAATTTAGGCTGCCTTCATTGCAACTTCCAACACCTTCATTGTGCTGGGTGTAGGGGGATAGTTTAGTCTCACATCACCTAGAGGTATCACCTTACAAGCCAATTTTGTTAGTATGATTTAGGTCAACTACAAAGTCAAGATGATATCGAAGCCTGTCCTTAATCCTCTGTTTGGTTTCCTGCATCGTCCATGCTCCATACCCATGGGGCCTGACATGAGGGGGTGTTTGAAATTATGTTGAGAACTGCAGAAATTTGTTAATTATGGGTGGCATGTATTTGGAGGTGCTGGTTCTCCTATATTTGCTTTAATCCTGAAATCATAGTATCGTTTACTTTTAATATCAAACCATAATTTATGGAAACTATAGTTGGAGAAATCTATTTAAGACGTGCATTTCATAATATGTGCTATTAAATGGCTATATAAAAATTAAGAGCAATTTTTACTTGTTTCAGAGTCCAAATGGTGTTTGGAACATTTTCGGTGGCAAGCTAGCATGGGGACCTGAAGCAATTGTATGTGATGATCCGCATTTTCAGGGGCGTGGAAATCCTTCAAGTGGTATGTTTATATCTACATAGCGAGCCATGCTATTTCGATCTTATTCTTTTGATAAGTAATTCACGTTGGAGACTTTTCGAGCTGTTCCTGTCGATTCAAATGAATAAATTTCCAATTAAATGAAGGTTAATGCTCAGAGCATTGGTTAAAAATGAAGGTAAATCCCCAGGGCATTGGTTAAGGAATCTAAAGTAGAAAGTATTCATTAGAAGATATATTTTTTAAAGTTACCCATTTATTAAATATTTCACTTTTCAATAAATACTTACCAGTGCCTCACAGACACTAATTAACGGGTCCTTCAAATGAAGTGAAGAAAAATCTCAAGAAACTGTTATTTTGCCTCGTGTAGACCAAGTTTGACATGGTCCTGAATACAGCATGTTCCACTTGTGTCATATTTCCCCGAAAAGTGTGGCACCCCTTTTCCACAGTATGGGAAAAATACAATGCTTTATTAGCTTTTACATTGATTCATTTAGATTTCTCCTTATCTATAGACTTATTTTAATGTTATATGTAGGGGATATCTTCCATGCTGCACCAAATATTGATCATTCTCAGGAATTTGTACGGAAAGATATCAAGGAATGGTTGAACTGGCTTCGAAGTGATATAGGGTTTGATGGATGGCGGCTTGACTTTGTAAAGTAATATTTTTCATGCTAAAGTATATGGGGGGCTTATGGCAATTTCTTTAACCATAAAACCCTACTAAATTTCTCTATTTATTGAAGAAAAAATTTAGTTGGTCATATTTTTTCAACATACTCCCTCCGTCTAACAATATGTGTTCTCTTTCCTATTTTTCTTGTCTCAAATTATTTGTCCCTTTAATAATACCAATACAAAATTTATTATCTTTTTCCAATAACATACCCTTATTTATTGCTTTTCAATCATCTCTAACTACTCCACTAACTATAATTAATAAGGGTGTTTTAGTAAATGATACATATTTTGCCATTAAAATCAACGCTATTAATAATTTCCTTAATAACCGTGTAAAACTCAAATGGGATACCTAATATGAGACGGAGGGAGTATGTTGTATAGTGTGCGTGGTAATTTTTCTAACATCTGGATAATATGTTAAAAAGAGCAAATGTTTAAGTGATCTCTGTTTTTGCATTCTATGTTTCTGTGGTCTCTGTCTTGTCATTCTATGCACCTTTAATTTTAAATGTGATCAATTAGAATGTTAGAAGATATTCCTGTTCCATAGCTAATTATGATCTAAAATTTGATAATTCCTTATTTGCTTCCAACAGAGGCTTCTCAGGCACATATGTTAAAGAATATATCGAAGCATCAAATCCTGCATTTGCCATTGGAGAATATTGGGACAGCTTGTCTTATGAACATGGAAGTTTGTGCTACAACCAAGGTTATTATTATTGATGTTATTTATCCTTAGTGTATTGTGAAAAGTAAAGTTTGAGTTGTGTTTATAAATTTACTGTGTAGATCATAGTCACATAATTCGCTGGGTTGAGTGGCGAACCGCGAATTGGTTCGCGCGAACCGGTTCGCGGTTCTTTCGCGTATTGGTTCGCACAAATTCGTGAAGGAATTCGCAGAAACGAGCGAACCAAGAGAACCTGCAGAAATGACCGTCATAAGAGTGAGGCGGAGCACTGTGAGTGGAGGAATTTTGTCTGTGAGGCGTTTTTGAGGAAGAAGATGATGAAACTGGATTGAAGAAACTGGATTGGAGAAGGAGGCGGCTGTTTCTCTAGGTGGAAGGAGGAAGATGATGATGAGATGAAATTAGGGTTTTTTGCTGAACTATTTTTATATTGGGCTTGGGTTAGCTTGCTGGACTATATTAATATTGGGCTTTGGCTTGGGTTAATAAAGTTGGAGATGGACCACTCTAAACTTGTGGTGAATTTATCTTTGCTGGACTATTTTCATTGGTGAATTTATCTTTGTTCTTTAAAAAAAATAGTTTTCATTTTCTATTTTATTTTTTGTTAATTAAATATTTTTTATTAGTAACGTACCGATCATTATAATTGAACGTACCACGAACCCAAACAGCGTACCGACTCTGTATACCCCCCACGTACCTAGTTTTTTGAAAGTCGCGAACCGCGTACCCGAATTCGTACCACGTACCGAAGCGAATTCCGAACCGTGTGACTATGGTGTAGATCAAGGTTTTCTGATTCGAGATTTTGCATCAGATTGACAGGGGATAGCAAGATCGTAAAACATAAGATCACAAACAAGATCGAAGGGTTCTACTCAAATAATTTTGTAGGATAGAAAGGGGATAGCAAGATCGTAAATCTTAAAATTGCAACCAAGATCGAACGATCCCGCCAAAATAAAAATAATTGTAAATATATATTATATGTAAACTACTCAAAGTTTCAAATATCAAACAAACATAAAACAACCAAGTTTCAAATCTTAATCATAAAAGATCCAGTCTCAAATCGTAAATGAACGACTAAAAGTCTCAAATCTTAAACATAAAACAACCTAGTCACAAAGCTTAAACGTAAACGACTCAAAGCCAGGATCGCTGGAATCATATGGAATCGCACGATTTCACGCTGATTTCACATTTTCATGCGATTTCCCAGGGATTTTGCTCAACTCGGGATTCTATTCGCGATCCGAATCTATAGGAGTGAGTGAATTCGCAAAATCATGGATTTTTAAGATTATGAACGGGATTTTGACAACAATGGTGTATATGCTGAATTCCAAATACTAAAAGCGCACACACACAACTATAATTTATCATATCACTTTTAAAATGTTTCTGGTTAATAATGTGATGTACACTGCATTTAATTTAATGGACAAGAGAGGTAGTTATTGAGAATGATCATTCAAATTTTAATTAGAGAGGACAGGTTAAATATACCAAATATTTATAATTACCTATACAGAAATATCAATGACTGCTGTTGACTGCTCTTAGATGAGTGGTCCCTTTTAACAATTTCAAAGTATTTTCATCCCTTTAACTATGTATTGCTCATTAATTGTCCTTGCTGTTAGTTTTTCCTTGCTATTTCCTTGCTATTTTTTTATTGGAGTTAGGAAATTGTTGAAATATATATTATTTCCTTTAATTATTATTCTATTTTAATGGTTGTTTATTTTTCATTATGTCACTGCTTAATTAAAGAGTTGACTAGTTGTATTCTCTCCTATAAAAGGAGCACCATTCTCATTGAAATAAACAACTCTCAAGTTATAGAGTAATTTCTACATGGTATCAGAGCCCCTAGCCGCCATCATTACGGCTCCTTTTTCTTTTCTTTTCTGGTTTTTTATATCCAGCAACACTGTTCACCGAAGTACTGTTCATACCGCGGCACTGTTCACGCATCTACTATTAATATCGCTGGCACTGTTCATACCGTGGTTACTGTTCACGTGTGTACTATTCACATCGACGGTACTGTTCACTACCGCGGTTACTGTTCACGAGAAGAAAAATACTCAGAATCGTAGCTTGCAGTGTCTGAGTCGGATCTAAAAGTGAAAATTCAAAGGGGATGAATAAATCAAAGACCAGAAGAGAGAAGGCGCGACAAAGGGTGATGATGAGTAAGACAATTTTCAACTCGTCAACTGAAGGTCGTGCATTCCAAGATATTTCTGATCAAGGGCAGCAGTCTTCCTCAAACTCACTTCCGTCCACTAATGAACAATTGTACAAGCTTCTTGAGTCTCAAACAACTTCTCGTATGTTTTCCTTCGGTTCCATTGCCCAAAAAGGTAATTTTTTAGAGTCAGCCCTCCTTAGTGTCAAACCAAGTCGTACCTGGATTGTTGATTCAGGTGCTACTGATCATATGACAGGAGAGTCTAGTATGTTTTCTTCATATAGTCCTTGTGCAGGTAATTTAAAAATTAAGATTGCCGATGGTTCTCTTTCAGCTGTGGCAGGAAAAGGTTCTGTCATTATTTCTCCATTATTAACTCTTCAGGATGTTTTACATGTCCCCAATCTGTCGTGTAACCTATTGTCTGTCAGTAAATTAACCCGAGATAAAAGGTGTCAAACTCATTTTTTTTATACTCATTGTTTGTTTCAGGATTCAATCTCGGGTAAGACGATTGGCAGTGCTAAGCAGAATGGAGGACTCTACTACCTTGAAGATGAACTTGAAACTAGACATCAACTTGGACAAATAAGTTCTTTCTCTAAATCTTTTTTGTTTCAAATAATAAGGATGATGTTATGTTGTGGCATTTAAGATTGGGTCACCCAAGTTTCAAATATTTAAAAACTGTATTTCCAAAATTGTTTGTTGATCAAGATTTTTCTTCTTTTCAATGTGAAATTTGTGAACTTGCAAAACATCACCGAAGCTCTTTTCCTGCCCAAACATATAAACCTTCAAAACCTTTTTCTATTATTCATAGTGATGTTTGGGGGCCTAATAGGATTAATTCTTTATCCAACAAAAGATGGTTTATCACCTTTACTGATGATCATACTAGAATTTGTTGGGTATATTTATTAAAAGAAAAATCAGAGGTAGGACAAATTGTCAAAAGTTTTATTAAATTGGTGCAGACTCAGTTTAATTCCACTATACAAGTTTTCAGAACTTACAATAGAACTGAATATTTTAACACAGTTTTGAGAATTTTTTTTATGGAAAATGGGATAGTTCATCAAAGTACATGTGTTAACTCACCCCAACAAAATGGAATTGCAGAGAGGAAAAATAGGCACCTTCTTGAAGTGGCTAGAGCCTTACTTTTTTCCATTAAAGTTCCAAAATACTTATGGGGTGAGGCTATTTTAACCGCTGCACATTTGATAAACCGCATGCCATCTCGTGTTTTAAACCTTAAGACTCCTCTCGAAACTTTTTTAAAATTCTTTCCCATTGCCTCTATTTTAGCCGATTTGCCTCTAAAAATATTTGGATGCACTGCATTTGTCCATGAACACAAACAAATAGACAAACTTGAACCTCGTGCTATTAAATGTGTCTTTGTTGGATATTCTCCCACTCAAAAAGGGTATAAATGTTTTGATCCCAGTTCTAAACGTTTGCTGGTAACTATGAATGTTACTTTTTTTGAAAATAAACCTTTTTTTGAGAGCAATCATCTTCAAGGGGTGAAATCAAATGAAGATTCATCTTATTTTTTTGAAAATTTAATTCTATCAGAAAATATGTTTATATCACATAGTTCTAGGCCGCTTGCACCTAAAGAAAATGCCCCAGATAATGTAAGTGAACCTACTCCTTTCATGAGTGAGGATGTCACAGAATCAGGGGCAATAAACCAAAATTCTAACAAAGACTCTTTGGAACCTAAGGATAATCAAGAATTAAGTCAAATGTCATTACATGAACATCCTTATAATGAAACAGAAAGAAAGTTTGGAGAAGGTGAAGGAACTTGGAAAGGAGTAATTTATGAAAGAAGGAACCATGATAAGGTAGTAGAAGACTTGATTCCTCAGCACAGTCATGGATCTGAACCGAGGGAGAATCAACCTATAAATATAAAGAAAGGTAAAATTCCTCCTGATATTCATGATCCTATTCTTGATATTCCAATAACTCATAGGAAACCAGTTAGAGCTTGCACCAAGCACCCTATGTCTAGGTTCGTATCATATTCAAATTTATCCTCCTCTTTTTCTGCATTTACCTCTCACTTGTCTTGTATAGAAATTCCTAAGAATGTACAGGAAGCTCTAAATGTTCCAAAGTGGAAGGAAGCTGTGTTTGAGGAGATGAGAGCACTTGAGAAGAATAACACTTGGAGTGTTATGACTTTACCAGCTGGAAAGAAAACCGTGGGTTGTAAGTGGGTGTTTACAGTAAAATACAACTCTGACGGTTCAGTAGAAAGATATAAGGTAAGGCTGGTTGCTAAAGGGTTTACTCAGACCTATGGCATGGACTACTCAGAAACTTTTGCTCCTGTTGCAAAGTTGAACACTGTTAGGATCCTCTTATCTCTTGCTGCGAATTTGGATTGGCCTCTACATCAATTAGATGTAAAAAATGCGTTTCTCAATGGTGATCTAGAAGAAGAAGTGTACATGGATGGCCCTCCAGGCTTTGAAGAAAAATTTGGGTCAAAGGTGTGCAAATTGAAAAAATCTCTTTATGGTTTAAAGCAGTCTCCAAGAGCTTGGTTTGAAAAGTTTACTCAATCAGTAAAGAAACACGGATACACTCAAGGGGAATCAGATCACACTCTATTCATAAAGTAAAATCCTAGTGGAAAAATTACTATTTTAATTGTTTATGTCGATGATATTGTTCTTACTGGAGATGATGTGACAGAAATGGAAGGACTAAAGAGCAACCTCGCAGCAGAGTTTGAAATCAAACACTTGGGATCCCTAAAGTACTTCCTTGGCATGGAAGTAGCTAGATCAAAGAAAGGAATAACGGTGTCTCAACGAAAGTATGTTCTCGATCTCTTAAAAGAAACAGGTATGAGTGGATGTAGACCTGCAGATATTCCCATGGACCCAAACGCAAAACTTTGGGAAAAAGGGGACACACCTGTCGACACAGGAAGATACCAAAGGTTAGTTGGGAAATTGATTTACTTGGCACATACACGGCCTGACATTGCTTTCCCTGTTAGTGTTGTTAGTCAATTTATGCATGCCCCTTATGAAGAACACCTTGACGCCGTCTATAGAATTCTGAGATATTTGAAGGCTGCCCCCGGAAAAGGCCTATTCTTTGGAAAAACTAGTGATAGGAATGTGGCTATTTTTACTGATGCTGATTGGGCAGGATCCATTACAGATAGAAAGTCGACTTCAGGTTATTGTACCTATGTATGGGGAAACTTGGTAACATGGAGAAGTAAGAAGCAAGGTGTAGTTGCTAGAAGCAGTGCAGAGGCTGAGTTTAGAGCAATGGCCCAAAGAATTTGTGAGGGTCTTTGGATTCATCGAGTTCTAAAGGAGCTAAAAATGACAGTAGAACTTCCATTGAAATTATATTGTGACAACAAGGCCGAAATAAGTATAGCCCATAATCCAGTTCAACATGATCGAACAAAGCATATTGAAATTGATCGTCACTTTATAAAAGAGAAAATAGATTCTGGAATTCTTTGTCTACCTTTTGTGCCTTCAAATCAACAAACAGCTGATATTTTGACCAAGAGCTTAGCAAAGACAAGTTTTGAGCATCTCATAAGCAAGCTGGGCATGATTGATATCTATGCACCAACTTGAGGGGGGGTGTTGAAATATATATTATTTCCTTTAATTATTATTCTATTTTAATGGTTGTTTATTTTTCATTATGTCACTGCTTAATTAAAGAGTTGACTAGTTGTATTCTCTCCTATAAAAGGAGCACCATTCTCATTGAAATAAACAACTCTCAAGTTATAGAGTAATTTCTACAGAAATATATGGCATGCTTCCTGCCTCTTTCATTTCTCAAACATTATGTTGGAGACGTGTAATGACGTTGGTGTAATTTTTAATAATTGTGAAGCCTTTTTCAAAATGCATAGAAAATGCAGTAATGCAGGTATCGTTGGGAGTTTTAGGTATCACTAGCAACCCAATAGGACATGAGAGCATGATCTTTGTCCTAATTACATATTATCCCTTGTCAAAAACCGATTCAAATTATTATCGGTGTCGACATGTTAGTGTCGTGTCTGTCAACACTTCAAAGGTTAGGAGACATATCATGCAACATAAAGAGTGGGAGGGGAAAGAAGAAGTTCAACAGAAAATTTATAACTAGCATCCCACCACTTGTACCAAAACATTTTAGCATTGTTGCTGGGAACATTATTTGAGCTGTTGTCAGTTGACACATTGGATATCATAGGATATGACATAGTTTCAGGGTTAGAACAATCATAGTCATAGTTAGTAATACTAGATTGGCAATCCTTGATATACTTTAGAAACTACATTGCATATGACCAGTACAGTGAAGCAACAATTATTTATTTGCTATTATACTGTAGTTAGTGACCTGTATGGGCCAATGTATTTTTAACGTAACATGTATTTTTAATTATCCTGTAGTTAGTGCCCTGCAATGTATTTATTTACTACAATAATGCTGTTTGAACATTTTACCTTTTGGAAATGGTATAGTTCTGTTGTGTGCGGTCACACTAACTCTGATATTCTCTGCTTAATTGCTTATGTGGAGATCTGCCTTGAAATCTCATGTGAATGTGAAAAAAATCTTCCGGTGTTGGCTTTTATTTACTGCACGATGCACAGCTGTTGGAGCATTTAAGAGAGGTCCAGTTCTGTGGCCTGCGCGATGCGCATGCTATGTTGCAGAAGGGCTGCATGATGCACAGGGCACTGCTGTATAAATAGGCAACACGGGTTTTAGGGTTCAGTGTGTGAAAAATGTGAACCTTGGGGAACCAAGAGTGTTTCTTGGGAAAGGGTTGGTGCCTTTTGGGGAAGGGTTCATGGGGGGTGGAAAACACATGGGAAACACATGAGAGGGTGAGAGATTGGTATGCAACTTGGGTGAATCTTGGGAGACCAAAAAGAGGAGATCCTTAGGTAATCAAAGGCTAAGGGTTGGTTCTTTTTGGGGATAGATTCTAGGGTTGGGAAACAATTGTAAACACCTTGGGTAGTGAGATCATTGAGTCTCTTGGTCACGGGAAAAGGGTAGAAATTAGGGTTTGCTCTTAGAAAGCTAGTTGAAGGCTAAATTCTTGTAACCCATGTATCTTTTTGTAAAGAACTCATTGATAGTGGATTGGGGAGATCTCTCTTTCCTAGATGTAGGTCATTGTTGGGCCGAACTGGGTAAACAAATATCGGTGTGTTGCTCTTTATTCTCTACTCTTTTATCTTGTTTTTTGGTTCAATTGTGGTTTTGCTTTACACTATTGTTAGATATGTTGTTATTGCTTGCAATTGTTTTGGTTATTGGTTGCCACTGACCCTTGCTCCACACATTCAAGTTTATTGGTGTGAGTTTGAGTCATAATTCACAGCAGCTTCTTTATTATATTTTGGTTCTATTAATATAAAATAAAACGTCTCTAGCATATCCAATTTCTATTTTTTTTCTTTCTTTTATGGTATTTCTAACATTTATAATTTTATATAAATAGATGCTCATCGGCAACGGATTGTTAATTGGATCAATGCGACTGGTGGTACTTCATCTGCATTTGATATCACTACAAAGGTACTTTTATGAGATGTTAACTAAGTTTCTTGGTGATGTCTAATTCAGTCATGAAATTTTCTTGCTTACCCTTTGAAATAGCCACACATAGCACTAGGAAGAAGCACCAAACACAACTTTATCGTATAAAGCAAACAACTGCATACACTAAAGAAACAACCTTGGCCTGCTATTTTTTGGCCAAAATCTTTAAATGTATAATAAAAAATTGTTTCTATACTTTGATGTTACAATTGACAGTGGCCAAAATCTTTAAATGTATAATAAATTTTTGTTTCTATACTTTGATGTTACAATTGACAGTATGCATGCCTATTGTTTGACTGCTTGTTTTGAAATTCTCTTGACAAATGTTTTGTGCCACGAGGAGAAAACAGCGGAGTAAAAACAGAAAAAATATGTTAGAATATTTTATGATCTTGCTGCATTCTAAAGATTGTTATCTGCTGCTTACCCTTTTTCAGGGGATACTTCATTCCGCTCTGCACAATGAATATTGGAGAATGATAGACCCTCAAGGGAAACCAACAGGAGTTATGGGATGGTGGCCTTCTCGTGCTGTTACATTCCTAGAGAACCATGATACAGGGTCCACACAAGTATGTAACCTGTTTCTCTCTCTCTCTCTCTCTGTCAAAATATGATGCATTAAACATCAACATTTGTGATTAAATGGAATTTATGCGAGAGGAGTATCACCTTGTATAAGAGTATGCTTTATATACTGGATACACCAAAATGGGGGAAGGATCACTATCGGACACGTATTAGGATACACTCAGATACGTATCCTAGAACTATTGTAATTAATTTTTAAAAAATTATTTTACTAGATACGTATGAGGTATGTCACGGATACGACACGATATTCTGGGATACGCACTGGATATGGATGGTGAAACATCAGGTTTTTAAAAGTTAAAACCATCACCGTTTACAATTTTTCTTTTGATAGATTAAAATAAAAGTTAAAAACATCTTTTAAACTAGTTTTGATCGCAAGTATAATTTTTTGTAAATTATGATCATTATAGTTTATATTAGTGAATAATGATCATTGTCTCTTTCTTTACAAGTACTCTACGTGTATATAACTTTATAAATAAAATTTGTTAACGTATTTAAGCCGTATCATACCTGAATTTAAAAAATAAAGTGTCTGTGTCTTATGGCACCCGTACAGGTACTAGGTAACTGGTTCTGATAAGACGTGTTTTGCAAATAAAAACTTAAAAACACGCCTGTCTTACTCTTTGAAGGTTTTGTGTTAATATAGGACGTAGCCTGTATTGCTTTGTGCTTGTTGATTTGAGCCAAGTGTGAGGTTTCTGTTTCAAATTCTGTGGTTGGTTTTGGTTGATGAGGTTCATTAAACCCAAAATTGCATCTATATAATTGACTGGGTAAACCTACTTAGCCAGAGTTGTTATTCATAATCCTAGATTCTTAGTTCACTAGATATATTCTAATTTCAAAATCATGTAATGCAATTTGATCTGTAACCCAAAACCTTTTCAGGTATTACAGATTTCATTATTTCTTCATCAATATTGCAATAACTTGTCTGTAATTGTGGCTTGAATCATTCATATTCTCTCCACTGATTCTAAAGTCTTGGTCCTGTTTCCCTCAATAGTTTTGAGCCATGGCATTATCGCATATACTGTTTCTAGGTTTGAATTTCAAGTTACTACATGAAATTGCTAGATCAGAGAATGAAGAAAATGGACTTAACACTTCATTTTATTTTCAGGGCCACTGGCCATTCCCACGAGATAAGCTGATGCAGGGATATGCATATATCTTGACTCATCCTGGAACTGTAAGTTTAGAATAGACAGATTAATTAACATCTAATACCTTCTTGATACACTCGTTATTGTTTAAGGCAACTCAAAATTAGTTTCCTTTATAATTGAACTGTATTTATAGTTCAATTATAATTGAACTGTATTTATAGTTCAAAATTAGTTTCCTTTATAATTAGTTTCCTTTGTAATTGAACTGTATTTATACCTCACAATTTTTTGAATCTCCAAGGTCGGCCCCTTGTTTAACGTTTTTTTGTGTTTCAATTTTTGTGCAGCCTGTTATATTTTATGACCATTTCTATGATTTTGGCATCCATGATGTAATAACCGAGTTGATTGAGGCACGGAGACGGGCTGGGATCCATTGTCGGAGCTCTATCAAGATATACAATGCAAACAATGAAGGATACGTAGCTCAAGTTGGTGATTCACTAGTAATGAAGCTTGGGCAGTTTGATTGGAATCCTTCTAAGGAGAACCGTTTGGAAGGGAGCTGGCAGAAGTTTGTTGACAAAGGATCAGATTACCAAGTTTGGTTGAGACAATAATTTAATGTCAATTCAGTAGACATGACTCTTTTCATTTGTTGGAAATTAAAAGTAGTTTCAATGTCACACATTAATAGAAGGAAAAGAGAATCATTTTGTCATGCAACTATAGCTCTTTTCTGTGATGAAAACTGAAAGCACTTTCAACATAGAACATTTATTGAAGGAACAATTTGCAGAATATAGCCTTATGATAAGCAAATTGAAATTGTCACTAGCATTGTTGATTTATATTCATCAAATTTTACATTGCCGTAGCAAGTGAACTCATCTTGCCATGTGCAGTGTCATCTTCATTAAAAAAGTTATGTAAGTTAACTAGTGTACCTTGGGAACATTTCCAGTCTTAGTGTAGGAACATTTTAGTAGTGTGGAACAAATACAAACAGACAACATCACATTAGATTATTTTGACAGCCTTATTATTTATAGGTCCCCAAAGATTATATGCAATAGCACAAATGAAGTTTCTTTGTGAAAAACTTTACTGGACTTGTGTGAAACACAAAACTTAGGGTGGCAAAACAGGTCTGATATGCCGGCCTGGCCCGTTAAACCCACCATTTTAGGCGGGTTGGGCTGAGGTTTTGAGCCCACCCCCTATAGTTGGCCCGCCATTTTGTGAAGAAAACACAACAAAAGCACAACGTAATTACTTCACAAAGGGTCATTCCCTTCAAACACCCATCAATCAAGTAACATTAATTCTCTAACCACCATTCTCCTTATATACTCAAATATGTCAATACACAGGTAAAAATATAACTGAAAAACAAATGAAAAACATAACTGAAATATGTCTCACTTGCAATTATATATATGCAAGTGAGATAGGAGTATGTTAGACTAAAAATATAACTGAAAAATAGCATTCAAATCAAATCAAGGAAAGCTTGAATGATTCAATAGTGCAAAATAAAGAGGTTGGGTTGACATGAAGATTGACATGATAGACAAGAACAATGGATTGATTCAAGGCAATTCTAGATGAAGAATGAATTGAATCAAGAAAACTTTGAATCGATTCAGTGTTTCTGGAAGTGATATACGATTCAAAAATTTTGATACAATTCAATGAACAATAATCGTACACCCGAAGGTCATAATGAATCGATTCAAATTTTGTAAAGCAGACATTTGAATCAAATCAAGAAACTTTGCATGTACACCCGAGACCACAAGTGATTTGATTCAAATTATGCAAGGCAATCAATTGAATCGAACCAAAGTCTTAGTGAAGGAATTTTTTTTATTAAACTTGGATAACAAGGCACACCTAACTTGATACTAATGCAAACGTTCACAAGACATCATCATAGACGACTTTGAGATAGAGACTAACTCGGGTGCTTCACAATTCTAACTAAGCAATTAATCATGAACAAACAACACAAAACATCAACCTAACAAACATCATCAAAACCTAAACTAAGAGATTAAAGAAGCAACTACATGACTGGCTTTTGAACTAGTTGACATGTAAAGATGATTTTGCTACATAGTTATTCTACACTACACTCTGGAAAATCTGGACAACAAGAAACCAATGCCTCTTCAATAAGCAAGAAGTCCTACCCCATGTGATTGCATCTGATGCCTTAGATTTTGTCTTGGAATACCGCAAAGCAAATCCTAGCAGGAAGCCTCAAAGACAAATACACCAATCAGACGAGAGAGGACCTATCTATAAAGGCTTCAATCTTATTCAAGTTCATGCAGGATGTTTCGTGAATGGCATGTGTTGCAATGGGCTGCGTGATCAAAAATCAAATGAACAAAGTCATGCTAATAGAGAAAGCATTGAGGCTGACCCTGATACAGCCGAAGCATTGGCCATCCGGTGGTGTTTCCAGCTTGGCGTTGATTTGAAACTTCACAAAGGCCTGGTGCAATCCGACACCCTTACTGTTGTTGATTGGTCTGAATGAACTTAGCTCTTCTGCTGTGTTAGATCCTTTAATCCTAGACTGTAAGCACCTTTTAAGTAGTTTCAAACATTTTGCTATTATGTTTATTAGTAGGAATTTGAATGTAGATGCCCACTACATGGCAGGGGTTGGTAATGTAGTTGGCTCCAATCAGTGGTCAGTGGATGGGGGTTATTGCCAAACATGGAGTTGATCACCTCTTGTGTCCTCCACTTCAGAGGTATACATATTGTAATTTCATGTTCCTTGCATACTACATCTAATCTTTGGCTTATTGATTCGGGTGCCAATGGTCATATTTGTTCCACTCTACATAGTTTTAGCTCCTTTTATAAAATCAAGCCCATTAGTACCTAATGGTAATTCAGTCATTGTGAATTGTGTTGTGTATATGTCCTTCACTCCGCACTTATATCCCACCAATGTTATTTATTCTCCTAATTTTAACTTGAACCTTATATCAGTTGCCAAACTTTGCAATTCTTTATCTTGCCCTATCCAATTCTCTTTTGATAAATGTCTTATACAAGACAAGAGATCAATGTGGATGATTGGCTTGGTTAATCAAGTGCATAGTCTTTACATATTCACCCTTGATATATATATTCCCAAGTCTTGTAATTTTTCTATGAATTTTCATGTAATTCTATTACAGCCATTGCTCTTTCAGATTTATGTCACTTTAGGTTAGTCCATTTATCTAATCAGAGAATGAATAAAATGTGTCATTTTTATCCATCTATTAGTAATGATAATAAAGTTCTATGTAATTATGCTAGTTTTGGCTTTTACAATTTGATATTTGGGGTCCTATATCCATCCTTCAGTTCATGGTCACATATAGTTTCTCACCATTCTTGATGATCATAGTAGATATCTTTGGATTATTCTTCTTAAATCCAAAGTTGAGGTGTCTAACCATGCTAAAAAACTTTATCACTATTGTTGAAATTTGGGGCATAACTCATCCTTAAAAAACCGGCTTGTAAGGTGAGGAGTGCCTCCTCTTTAGAAACTCTTCTCAAGAGTCCTATTTATCTGATGCGGGACTAAATCCACCCCCTCAAAGCCAACACAATGAAGGTGTTGGTGGCTGCAATGAAGGCAATCCGAAGACCGCAATTTAGGCGACTAGGGGCGGACCACAATAAAGACGGAATTTCCAACACACCCCCTCATGCTTCAACCCGGCCCAATGGGCCTAAAGCGTGGACGATGCGGGAAGGTCAATGATAGATCTAGGATAGGCTCTGATACTATGTTGAAATTTGGGTCCTAACTCATCCTTACAAAACCGGCTTGTAAGGTGAGGAGTGTCTCCTCTTTATAAACTCTTCTCAAGAGTCCTATCTATCTGATGTGAGACTAAATCCACCCCCTCAAAGCCTACACAATGGTGTTGGAGGCTGCAATGAAGGCAAACCAAAGGCCGCAATTTAGGCGACTAGGGACGGACCACAATAAAGGCGAAATTTCCAACACTATGATCCATACTCATTACCACATCACCCCTAAATGTCAGAACTGATAATGGTATTGAATTCATGCTACATGATTTTTATGCTTCTCAAAGCATCACTCAACATAAATTTTGTGTTGAAACCCTCAACACAATGGAAGAAATGAGAGGAAACATCAACATATATAAATGTGAAAAGAGCTCTTTTATAGAAGTCCAAATTACTATGTTCATTTTGGTCATATACTATGTTTAATGCGGTTTTCCTTATCAATTGTGTCACCACTCCTCTCCTTCACCATAAAACTCCTTATCAAATATTATGACACTTTACTTGATATAAACACATGTAGAGTCTTTGGTTGCTTTTACTATGCCTCAAACCTTCAATCTCAAAGAACCAAACTACAACCTAGGGTTAGAAAAATTGTTTACTTGGGATACAAGGTAGGTTGAAAAGGTTATGTTCTCTTTGACCTTACCTCCAAAGAAATATTTGTATCTAGACATGTCACTTTCCATGAAAACATCTTGCCATATGTTGGTGATTCTTCCTCAGTCACTAAGGATTGTGATTACTTTACTTTTCAGTCTTTTGTTCCAACTCCTTCTTCTCATGTCAACCCTACTACTAAACCTCCAACTCCCATTATAGATTATGTCATCCCAACTCATACACAAAATCCTTATCTTCCACCCTCCTCGTCCTGATACCACAATTACCACAAGAAAATCTTCTAGGATCAATCATTTCCTATCTTATTTACATGATTATGTTTGTAATACTTCACATAGTACTCCATATCCTATTTCTCTATAATTCTTATTATCGTTTTGCTTTGTCACTTACTACTCACATTGAACCAAAAACCTATTTTGAAGCAAGCAAATTTGATTATTGGAACCAAGCAATGCAAGTTGAACTTACATCTCTTGAGAAAAATCGCAGTTGGAAACTTGTTGATTTACCTCCTCCTGTGAAACCAATAGGGTGTAGATGGATATATAATATCAAAGATCATACTGATGGTTCCATTGGAAGATTCAGAGTAAGGTTAATTACCAAAGGTTATAACCAAATAGAAGGACTTTGACTATTTTGACACTAACTCTCTACTGGCTACGCTTACTACTACTAGACATGTGATTGGATTAGCTTCAATCAATATCTGGTTTCTACAACAACTTGATGTGAATAATAAATTCTTGCATGGTGATCCGCAAGAAGATGTCTATATGCTTATCCCTACTAGGTTTCACACCTTCTAAACCCAATAAAATTTGCAAGCTGAACTAATCCTTATATGGCCTTAAGTAGGCTAGCACAAAATGGTATGAGAAGCTTACTTCTTCACTCATCCATCACCAATTCATAACTCTGATCATTCTCTTTTTATCAAGAGTACTACTAACTCCTTCACGTTGCTTCTATTGGATGTAGATGACATTATCCTTGCTGGAAATTCCATGCATGATAATTATCTCAACAAACCAAACCAAATCCTTTTTTTTTATTTTGTTTTATTTTTGCATAAATATCTCAACAAACTCATCCAATTAACCATTATACGTTGGGATGTTATTTTTCTTTTCTTTCAAAGTAATGATTTCTTAGAATATTTTTAATTATTGTCGATCAAATCACAAATAGATTTATTGTCAAAAAATGTATATATATAGTTGATAAATAAAGAGCACAATGATATTAAAGAGAATAAAAGGTGTCCCAACTAGACTCTAATAATTTGTGCTCGTACATATTACTAAAAAAAGGGAAAAATACATAAAGAAAAAAAAAACTTGGGGGGACATAAACCTAACCTGATCCAGTAAATCTACACGAAAGTCTAGGTCGACCCTAAACGGGTAATACTAAAAATTAAAACAACATGGGTCAACCTCTAATTAATCCTAAAACAAATCAAAGGTCTTCAATGCGGTGATTGGACCGTCATCAACTCCCTGAAACAAATGATAGCAACCTAAACGACCCTTCCGAGTCCCACACTCCAAGGTCAAACATAGTGAATGGAAAATCAAAACTAGCGTATGAATCGTTAACACATAGAAACGATCCAAGATCCATCAACTCTCTGCAAACAACAGCAACAAGTCATCACCGCCCTTTTGAGCCAAATAATCCATTGAACCAACTCCATTAGCAAGCCGAAACTTCGACCTTCATAACCTGTAACCAGTCCGAATTCAATCACGAAGATTGAGACGAATATAAGACCTTCACTGATTTCTCCGGCATAGTGGATGCAAACATAAACTTTGAATCCTACAGATCACAACAGATCTGGGATAAATTCAGAAGCCAAAGCCGGAAGATGATCACAACACCAATCAGACAAACCGTTGAAAGTCTTTGAAAGAATCAGTACGCGAATCTCATATCAAAATCCAAGTCCACATTTTTTTTTCATAAGCGCTAACATCAAACCACCACCACCGCTGTGATGGAGGCAGTGAATTGACTCTGATTCGCAACCATCGGCAACCGGATCTTGAAACAGAACCATCGACGACGACCATAGAGTCCAACCGCTGCCTCCTTAGAATCACCCACAACAGAGACGACGGTGGGATTGAGAATGAAACATGAGCGTAGCACCCAAGACATTACCTTGATATTTTGCAACCCCAGAGTCTACCGGCGCAGAAACAACACCTCCGAGAGATCTGGTTAGGGTGGTGCGGGTGGCTACGCCGACCATCGCACCACCACCATCTGAGGACTACATGATGAAGGATGTTTGGATGGAGGAGGAATAAAAATTATGGCGGTGAGGGTTTCTGCTTTTAGAGAAAGACGAGAGGTAAAGTTTAAAATTTCAAAAAATATATATTCACAAGTAGATATATTTCACCAATTTCTCATTTTGATTTTTATTTTGTTATATGCATATTTATAGAGAATATAACATATCAATAAGTCTAGATACTTTAATCCGCGGATATCATGTGTATAATTTTCTTCGTAAGTCTATTATCTATACTATATATAAAGAAAATAACATGTTTTGTCTCTTTTAGGCTGACATTTTCTCTTTCTAAAATTACCATCAACTTTCAATACAAATAGCACATATAACAAATAGAGAAGAATAAATTCAAATATTAAAAAAATGTAACAAACTGTTTGATGCCAGGTCATCTTATATTATTCTTATCATGTTTTTCAGTCATTTTCAATAGTCTTTTCATCCAGAATAGAGAAGTATTAGAACAATTTCTTATGATTTTAGGAATATTTGTAATGTTTTCTATATTTGAGTCATGTAATTATATTCTTCCCGAAACATAACAATTGTAGTGTGTTTTGATGTAATTCACAAAGAAATCATGCAAATCCACAAATCAAGACATCTGAAGACTTACGAAAACTTTATTAGGAAGATCAAGAATGAAGATTCAAGAGGCCTCAAAAGACATTACAGAGGGAAGGAATTATCTTCCCAAGTCGCAAGACATCTTATATGGAAGCAAACATCCAAAAGGACGAAGAAATAGACATTTTTGCACGAGACAACACTCACATGCGCACCGAGCATGATCACATGTGCCCCGAGGATGACCTAGAAGCAAAATAAATGATTTTTTTATGGTTTCCAACATTAATACTTATGGATTTCTATTGGTTTGGGGTATTCCAATTTAATGAGATTTAACTAGTATTTAAATTAATAATTTAAATAATATTATAAAATAATAAAACAGTATAATGAAGAGTAAAAAAGAAGCAAAACGTAAAACCCTTTATAATGCAAACACATGCAAGATTATAAAATTCATTACCATTATCTTGGACATAAAATTCAATATAAATTTATTTTTCTTTTGTCACAATGTTAGAAGGTCAATCATTAACATCGTTATGATAATTTTTTATTGTATCCCATATGTGAGCCATCAAGAACAAATGACTCTTATAATTTGTACATATAAATTTATTATCTTGGTATGGTATTTTGTTTGCTATTAATATGGTTAGCAAAAAGTTACAATCCAAGTCTATGTGCATCGACGCTACCATAAAACAATTAGAATGTATGTTATTATTTTGTTTTGAAATCTATCCAAAGGTAGGTTTTACAAAAAGTATGGATCTTGCAAAAAATGTTGCCCTTGAAATGAATGTTGAGCCCATCTTTCCAACATTGTGAAATATTTTGAGATAAATTTGGTATGCCTACAGTATCGTTTTACTTAACTTTATTGAATTTGGTTCGGCCCCCCATTTTTTGCTTTGTTATTCTGTTTCAATGATTTTTTTTTTATAAAGCTAAAAATGATATAAAAGAATCAGGAGTTGCCTGAACCACTTACAACAATCAATCCATAGAAATCCTAGAGAAAGGTAAACCTAATCTGTCTCTAACAAAAAGGGAGGAGACAAAAGATGGAGGTTCAGCCCACCATTGTGAAGAGTACATAGCAAGACTTTAACCATTCTTGGCTAAAGCATCAGCTAACATATTTCCTTCCCTTAAAACATGAGTGCAAATACACCATATTTGGCTACAAAGATGCAAACAGTTGTGTCACCTAACCTGCATTTTCCAAGGCACTCCCTCTACCTTATTGAAAGCCTTCACCACACCTAAGGAATCAGTCTCAATCCAAATATCATTAAGGTTCATCTCTATAGCTTTTTCCATAGCAAACATGCAAGGACTGAATTCAGCTTCCAAGGATGAATCATAACCAATATTTTGATCAAAAGCACCAAGGAAGGAAGACTGGGAAGCTCTAAAAACTATTCCAATAGATCCACAAGGAGGACTTCCCACTGATGAACCATCACAATTAATTTTAACACAACCATTATGAGGAGGGGTCCATATAACCTCTGTGCCAGGAACAACCCTGCTAGCCTTTAAAGGGATGCCAAAAAGTCTAGAGAGCTTGAAGTCTGTCATAGCATAAGATCCTTTGATTATAGCTAGCTCAAAAGTGAGATGAACTTCTGCAATTACACCATTAAACAAAGTATTTATTCTTTTTCAATGATACCAACAATATAGCAAAAAAATATAATATCTTTCAAAATATATAACAAATATAATATAGATTCTATCTTTTTGAATGACACCGACAAAAACAAAATAACATAAAATAACATTTTTATGATTAAATTTGCTTAAGGGTACAATGGAAAAAAAATCATACCAAAACGGTCTACTAGTATAAGTATAAAATAGTATAGATAATATATAGAATGAGGTGCATTCCACACACGATGTTTTAGGATGTCAACATAGCTGAATTTCAAAACAATATATTATGGCTTGGGATGTGAGAATATATGTCAACATCAATACATGTCTCATTTATGTATTATGTAAGGGGTCATTTTCTCAAATTGATCATGTTAAATTCCTCATCGTCCAATCTTACAAACTCAAGAGTCAAATTGGTCAACCACGAATAACCAAGAATTCCAAACCATCAATTGCACCAGACCACTGCATGCAGCACAAAAATTGTAGAATCATGCATGTACAATGATTCCATTGCTTTTGTGACAATTTGGATTGCCAATTTGCCACTATACATGTTGTGTACGAGCCAACAAGATCATAAGCTGAAAAAATTAGATTATTAGACAATAAAGAAATAAAATTAAATAAAAATGAAATTGAGAATTGAGAAGCTAACAAGTGGAAGTGATGAGTGATTGTATCCAGAAATTGGTGAGGTGCCACCAAATGCTCATAATTTGTTGCAAATCAGTTTTAATTATGTGATGAGTTTGAGCTATTATTAAGGGAGTGATAATGTTGTTACAGGAAAAAAGGGGAGCAGTTATGATACTCATACTCTATTAAAAAGGTCAGATACCTAGGTTGAAAAGATAAGCAGAATACGTTTACTCTCTTCTTTTCTTGTTATGCTGTTCTCTTTTTTCATATTTTTTCTTTCTTTCACTTATCAATAATTTGGGCAATTGTTCTTTGCTCTCCATAGCCTAAGACAGCGAGTGCACGTGTTCATAGGGCTCATTGTTTAAATTGCACCGAGGTCTTGCCAAATTTGCTTTCAGGACAGTGGTTTCCACTACATAGCAAATTTTGTTGTCTTTGGTTTGAGTACTGTATTCTTCTCTATTTTTCAACATTTTGTACCATAAATGACAAAAAGTGTCAACACGAAGACTCGTGCATGCTGTTCTTATTGTGAAATAATATTGGTGTTCTTGGTTGCCGCTTCTTTCTCTTCTCCATCACCAGAATCTGATACTATTCCGGGAGAGTTCACTTTGTCGGTCACCAAATTTCGTAAAAGGTTCACTCATTCGTTCACTTTCTTTGGAATCATTATTGGTGTAGACGTATTGGTATATGCTTATAGGTACTAACTAATGTATTATGAAAGTTTTTGCAAATATGTCACAATTGAAAAGAAAAATACATAATCACATGTCGTCGTTTTTAGAAATGAAATTGCCCTGAAGTATTTTAATCATATACTATTTATTATATAGGAACTCACTAAAAAATTCACAAAGTATGCACAAAATAATACTTGAGAAGGGAATGTTTCTCTTGATTGATTTAAAATGTAATATATATCCCAACTATATGGAGGCTTATATGACATAATAACAGATTACATCAGAATTTGAATATGAGGATAGTAACATACTACATCTATTGTATAGAAACAATAAGGTAACAAACAATCTTTGAATCTTACATCTGATGAATGAATACAATATTATCTTATGGATGGTTTTCATGTATGTATGTGTATGCAGATGTCACCTGCAGGATTGGTCGCCCCCTGCACTGTCAATCCCGACAATATCGAAGCAGCTGAGGTCAGTCAGTCAGTTAGTTATTCTTGGTGAATGTCGTTAACATTGCTATTTTCTAACCAAGTGAAGGATTCGTCAATTATATGTTAATAATATATGTTTGGTTATATAAACTAAAATAGGTGACCGAAGGAAATCATGTTAGAGAAGTGGCAATTGGGAAGAGTAAAGGAGGATGGAAAACTGCATACATCTTGCTAGGTACTCTAAACTAATCATTAATTGTTTGACTCATCATTATCATTATATATACATGGTAATTGTAATTAAATGAACTAAGTGGAAATTAAATGAATGAATGCAGCTAATCAAGCACTGGCAACACTGGCATTCTTTGGAGTTGGAGTGAACTTGGTTCTGTTCCTAACAAGAGTCCTTCGCCAAGACAGTGCCGAGGCTGCTAACAATGTCAGCAAGTGGACTGGAACTGTTTACATTTTCTCACTCTTAGGAGCATTCCTTAGTGATTCTTATTGGGGAAGATACTTAACATGCACTATCTTTCAGCTCTTCTTTGTTTTGGTATGCTACTATAATGTTTCTTTTTTGATATTAGATGCATGTATTGAACAATTTAAGACTGTTTGCATTGACTTGATTCGAACTTATCTATTTGTAAGACTGTTTATAAAAACAAATTATCTGTAAACTGTTTACAGATAATTTCTATAAACTCTCCATAATAGTTTATCTTTTGTCAATTAAGTTGCTTATCCAATATCATTAATTAAATACGAATGAAATTGAAGACTTGCATTAATCTTGGTTTTGTACCTTATAGTTGTTGAACAATTAATTAATTAGTCATGAATGAACGAATATATGGATATTGAAGATATATGCATTGATTGATGCAGGGTTTGGGGCTGTTGTCTTTGACATCATGGCTGTTACTGATCAAACCACTAGGTTGCGGTAATGAACATACCGTTTGCAATGAACCAACTCCATTGGGAACAGGCTTATTTTATTTGTCAATATATATGGTTGCATTTGGATATGGAGGGCATCAACCTACCTTAGCAACCTTTGGAGCTGATCAATTTGATGATAAGAATAGTCAAAACACTTACTCCAGAGAGGCTTTCTTTAGTTACTTTTACTTTGCACTCAATGTTGGATCACTCTTTTCCAACACCATTTTGGTTTATTATGAAGATTCCGGTATGTGGACGTTGGGTTTCGGTGTCTCTCTAGCCTCTGCTATTATAGCCTTGATTTCATTCTTAGCAGGATCTCGAAGATATCGTTATGTTAAGGCGTATGGGAATCCTGTCATAAGAGTAATTCAGGTCTTCGTCGCTGCCGCTAGGAAGTGGAATGTTGAACCCGCCAAGGAGGACCAACTTTACGAGGTTGACGGCCATGAATCCGCCATCAAAGGAAGCAGAAAGATTCTGCACTCCCAAGATATAAGGTACATTTGTTACTGCATTCGAAAACTAGCAAGTATAACATATATAATATAGATACATCTGTATTACAAGATGAATTTAATTCTATGCATTTTCAGTGAAAGTTTTATACAGACATCTAATCATAGAGATGATAGTTTACTTGTCACTATGATAAAGTACGATTAGATGTCTCATGTCTGGATACAGTCGGTGTATGGTTATTTAACTCTTATAAGATATGTGATTGTATGTTGATATATTGAAATTTCAAACTCATTTTTTATCTTTTATATATATGTTGAGTTGAGCAGATTCATGGACAAGGCAGCAACATGGACATTGAAAGATGGGAATGAATCCGGGAACCAATGGCGGCTTTGTACTGTAACTCAAGTTGAGGAAGCCAAATGTGTGTTGAGAATGATACCGGTTTGGCTGTGCACTATTATTTACTCTGTTGTATTTACACAAATGGCTTCTCTTTTTGTCGAACAAGGCGATGTAATGAACAACAAGGTAGGAAAGTTTCACTTGCCAGCAGCAACCATGTCTGTGTTTGATATATGCAGTGTCCTTGTATGTACTGGACTTTATCGCCAAGTTCTTGTTCCCTTGGCCGGAAAATTAAGCGGTAATCCTAAGGGGTTAAGCGAACTTCAAAGAATGGGAGTTGGCCTAGTTATCGGAATGTTCGCGATGGTGGCAGCTGGTGCAACGGAGTTTGAAAGGCTTAAACAAGTTAAGCTGGGAGAGAAGGCTAGTTCTTTGAGTATATTCTGTCAAATTCCACAATATATTCTTGTTGGTGCTTCAGAAGTTTTTGTGTATGTGGGTCAGTTGGAGTTCTTCAATGGTCAAGCCCCTGATGGCATAAAAAGCTTTGGAAGTTCACTTTGTATGGCTTCAATTTCTCTTGGAAACTATGTTAGTAGCATGTTGGTGAAATTGGTGATGATAATCACTGCTAAAGGTGAAGAACCGGGATGGATACCGAATAACTTGAATGTTGGGCACATGGACATGTTTTTCTACCTCATCGCAGCGCTAAGTGCTCTTAACCTTGTCCTCTATGTGTTCTGTGCTCGTTGGTACAAGGGCGTCAATAACGTTAAAGGTAGTGAGAATCTCGGAAGCCAAGAGGACGATGAAGCAATTAATAAAGTTTGATCGATTCAGAGAAGCTTGATTTTTTGTGTTTTCTATCTATCTTTTTAAAGCATCTGCTTTCTTGTTTTATTTTGGACAAGTTTGTTTTGGACAAGTTTGAGTAGCTAGGATGTTAAATTTTCTTTTCTCATTTAATTTATTGCGTATTTGTTAATGCGGCTGAAAGGCTTTCATCGCATGTCTAACTAAATGCTACTGTGATTCCAAACATTTACTTAATGAGTTTGCACTTTTAACAGTTCCATGCATGAAAATACTAACCTATTAGAAACTTATAATTTTGAACAAAAAGACACAGATTCTACAGTTATTCATCCTGATAAAACTTAAGGAAGTTGACTGCTTGTTTTTCTTGTTTTAAGGTTCTCTTCATAAAAGTTTTGATTTCTTTTATACCATGAGTAAAAACAGAAAAATATGTTAGAATATAATATGATCTTGCTGCATTTTAAAGATTGTTATTGATATTGTCTTGCTTATCCTTACCATGATACAGGGTCCTTACAAGTATGTAATATGTTTATTTGTGTGTCAAAATATGATGCATTATTAAATATCAACATAGGTGATCATGTGAAATTTATGCCAGAGGAGTATGACCTTCTTCAAGAGCATGATTTAGATATTGTCGAAAATTTGTATAGCGAATCAAAATTTAAAATACTACAGTCTTACGTTCTGTTTGGATAAACAACTTAATTAAGCGTTCATAGTATAAGGTAAAATAAAGTCAAACTGTTTTCATATAAACGATAAGCTGTTTTTAAAAGTTATACAAAACAGTCTCACAAGTACTTATGCCAAAAGATAAGCTCCAATAAAACCAATCCAAACAAGCCCTTAGTCTTTGAAGGTTTGGTATTGAGTTAGGATGTAGCCTGTATCGCTGTGTGCCTATATCTGTTTCAAATCCTCTGGTTGGCTCTTGTTGCTGAAGTGCATTGCTCCCAAATTTCCACCTATAATTGACAAGGTAAACCTACTTGGCATAAGTTATTAATCATAACCCTAGATTATTAATTCGCTAATTATATTCAGCTTTCAAAATCATACAACACAATATTGACTCAAAATTGTTGATTGAAGTGCGGCAAAAATCGTGTTACGATTTGGTGAAACGGTGGAACCATTTGGTTCAAGTTTTGAAGGTTTTGTCTCAACAATTATCGTAGCAAGAAGGCAAGAAATCGTGACACGATTTAGTGGATAACGGTTAGTTCGTACTGCGTACCAACTGCAAATCATGGCACGATGTGTGAAAATCGGGGTACGATTTTTTCGGGATTTGAGCACTATATAAGACTTTATTCTTCATGTTTTGAGAGAGCTTCAAGTGAGAGAAACTTAAGAAACCAAAGGAAGAAACTTTAGGGTTGAGTGTCTTTGGTGAGAGTTTATTTCTTAGGTTGGAAAACATTTGTAAACACATTGGGTAGTGAGATTTCATTATTGGAAGGATCAAAAAGCTTCCTTTAGTGTTTTCTCTTAGGATTCATTTATGAGTGTGGGTGACTTGAAAAATAGGTAGAAATTAGGATTTATTCTTTGTGAGCTTTTAAGCTAATTTCTTGTAACATCCTTGTATCACTCTTATCATAGTGAATCGGAGAACTACTCTCTCCCTCAGAGTAGGTCATTTTTAACCTATAGGTACAAGACAATGGTCAAGCATCCATAGCTTCAAGACGTGGTTTCTCCCTCCTCTTGTTCTCTAGAGTATGCTTTTCTTTTCTTTTGTAATGATGTCTGTTACCATGTGTAACTAAACCTCTATTGATTAGTGTTCCAAGAGGAACCTCTATTTAGTTGTTGGATTCAAGTAATGGAATTTCTTTATAAATTCATGATCTATGTTTTGTGCGTTATAATGTTTTTCAAGCCTAGGTCTGACAAACCTTGACCAATAAACTGGTCTCAGGTTAAGAGATTGGCAACCTCTACTTTACCGGAATAATTACATATGAATAAGAACCTTTAATTTATTAGTGTTCCTTAGGTCTAAATCCAACAAAAAAATAAAGGGGATTCGAATAATCCTAATCACCGTTAAACATCTGAATCAACCCCTTTTAATTTTCTGCAATCAAACAACTACTCTTATCGTGCAAACAATTCAAACTTGCAAAACCCTTATTCTCTTTTACTGTTTTTAATCAATAAATTATGTTAATTGCTTAGTTGAACGACAATCTTGTGAAGACGATACCTTATCACTTCATTACTTGTTGCAATTTGATGCACTTACCAACTCGTCTATCGCATAGAGTTGATTTTTTTGAGGGGTTAGTATAGAGTTGATATTTTGATGTGTAAAACAATAGTTCTTTTTAATAGTAGTGACCTTTTTGCCATTTATTCCTAAACAATTAAGCATGCCTATTGTGATTTTCTACTCACACACTCCACTCCACCACGCCTCTGTCTAAGCCAGCTACACACAAAGGACACACTCATACTTCTTCATAAAGGCCCTTTCCCTTTAAGCATCCACCAAGAAACACATTCTCTTACCATCATTTCTATAACATCCCAAATACCTTCAACCATCCATACTCTTCTTCCATTATTTTT
This sequence comes from Medicago ruthenica, assembly GCA_018208015.1. Lineage (NCBI taxonomy): Eukaryota > Viridiplantae > Streptophyta > Magnoliopsida > Fabales > Fabaceae > Medicago > Medicago ruthenica. Next base: position 94,741,005 of record CM031377.1, on the reverse strand, counting down.
AGGCAATTTTTTTGCCCACTCTATTATCTTCTTGCGCATCCTATTTAGATTATAGAATCTGAAATGTTTAACATTTTTTAGAAAGTTTTATAGGATGTTTACGTTGTTTGGATTATAAAATCCAAAATATATAGGGCGCTTGAAAAATTAATAGGGTGGAAAAAGAAAGTACCTTATTTTTATTCTATCTAACCCATTAAAATAGCCTCACTCAAAGCATTCTTTCCCACCCATCATCCTAAGAAATTTGATGTTGACACATCACATAATGCTAAGAAATACAAGGAATTACGCATTTAACCTCATCGGCAGTTAACTGCCACCGACTTGTTTCCATCGGCAGTTAACTATCGCCGGTTTTGAATTCAGCAACAGTTAACTGTCGTTGCGATCCTGATATTGCTACTCCTACTCACTATTCCATCATCACCTTTTTTTTCCCTCTTCAATCTAAACCCCCAAATCAAATTATTTTTCCACAATCCTTGTCCAAAATCATTGAAGCATCAATCCTAAAAGGTTTTAATCCGTTTATTTTTGAGTATACACAAGATTGAAGAGGCAGTCAACTTGGAAATTTGAGTATTTAGATCAACAAGCTAGGTTGCGAGACCTCATGAACATTGAAAAAAGAGAGAATCCTGCTCCCACCAAAAAAGGAGTCAAACCAAGCCAATCCAATTATGTGTGACACTCCTGAAAAAGCAAAGGAAGAATTTGAAGTGATTGCAGAAGATGAAGATGATTCAATTTCACTTTCTGCGATATGAGTGATTTTTTGTCGGTGTTCATCCTTTTTTTGGTCGATATTACACCGACATATTTTTTGTGGTCGATATTGTAACACCAATTTTTTGTGGCCAATATATAACTAACATTATATAAATATATGACTTTTATGTGGTGGAATATGTACCTACTTTTTTCTTGGTTATTAATGTTTCCGCATTTGATATATATATATATATATATATATATATATATATATATATATATATTTCCGTCAATTTATTGGTTATTACGTTTCATTTAATTGTATTATGATGTTTGATATTTCATAAATTTTTGTGAAGTTAAACATGTCTGAGGTTGCACAAATTGAAGCTCATGTCCAGTACTCTGCTTTCAAAAAGACAATTAAGGTTTTTCTAACTCCGACCGAAACTATGGATGAGTTGAAGACACAGCTTAACAAATATTTTCTCCATGTTGGTGAAAATCATCATACATGTCATATATTTGATCAGATGTCATGTTATGACCTAGCGGCAGATGAAGATGAAGACATGTGGAAAATGATATATTTTCCTCGGCTTCTTTGTAATGATAGTGACATTGAATTTATGTTAATTAGGCATATGGTTGAAAATAATATATTATATCTTTGTGTTCGTTCCAACTGCATGTGTTATTAAATTTCAAACACCATTTATGTTAAATTTTAAACACCCTTTATGTTTTGTTGAATTTCAAACATTCGTGTAATTTTAACGAAATGTCAAATTGATTTTATTTTAGTCAATTGTGAAGGATTATGTATTGTTCTTGATTATGACTAATTATAATTGGTGTATAATTTCTACTGCCTCTGGAATTGTCGTTTTGAATTACAGGTAATAAATAGGCCGAAAAATGCTTGGGAAACAAAACAGAACCTGATGTCTGCATAATTAATCGCAACGGCAATTAACTGCTGATGCCAGCGGCGGTATTTAACAACTGATGCCACCGGCGGTAGTTAACTGATGATGAAAATAAGCCGACAGCAGTTAACTGCCGATTAGGTTATTTAAGTAATTTCCTGGTGTTTCCTAGCAAACTTACATGTGGAAACAACAATTTTCTCATCCTAGTCCTGATTCGAAAATGAAATACAGCACCACTTCAACATATTTCGAAGATCTCTCACACAAACACTATTAAGGCAACATTTCAAACTTCACCCCTCAACCAACCACCCACACTTTTTTTTAAAGGAGTCAACCACCCACACTTAACACTTTCTTTTCTTTATTTTATTTAGTTTATTACTTTTGGTACTATTATTTTTATCAAATTTAATTTTGGTCTAATTTTATTTTACTTTTGTATTATCTCTGTTTCAAATTTTTTAGGTTCTTCATCTTGTTTTTTTAAAGTAAAATATATTTGTGGTATATTAGAAGGACAAAGCCAACATCTGCCTTTTCTTCTTTATTAGACATTGCCAACTTTTAAATGCATCTACTTCATTTTCTTTTTGTTATTGATTAAAAAAAAAATACAGCACTCAACCATGAGTATCTTATCTAAAGTTTACTTTAAATATCTTATTTTTTAAATTTTATTTGTATACAATTTTTTTTGTTGGTTTATTAGTTCAAATTTAGTTTCATAATTCAATCTATAATATTTAATTAATAAAATTAATTTAGCATTAAATATCAAAACTTCAATTTTAACTATCAACATTTTTAAGGTTAACTATCGTTTTTTGTGTGAACCGGATATTTTCTCCACGCAATTGCAGAGACTCATATCTCGAGTCGGGTATGACTGCAATGAGTAAGGGTTAGTTGTTTGCTATTACCAATTACTACTATTAATTAATCGACAAAGTTTTGTTTTTGTTTATAAATTACTAGATAATAAAAATTATAGTAATTTTTCTTTTGATAAAAAATATAGTAATTTTCTTTTCACAGTATAGGGAGATCTCATAATATTTGATTGATTAAATATCGCTCTTTGAATTCAATTTTTTTGACAAGAAATCATAAAAGAAGTTGGAGGCAGTATTATCATGTCAGCAATAAATTAACATGATACCGTTTTTTTTTAAAAAAAAAGGTTTTTTACTAGATTATTGTACGAATTTTGTCGTGACAAGATTATAGGTATTTTTTCTTTTGTTGTAATGTATTATAATATATTTATCACTTCACAAGCACGAAAAGCATAACAACATTCTTCAAAATTTACATATGTTAAAAAATTATAGTAATATTATGAAACTTACACAATGATAAATATGAATAAACTTATTGTCTTTTCCTTGATTATTAATTGAGTTCAAATGGATAGTGTTTATCCAATCAAATATATTGTGATCTCTTTATATATATTAAAATAGAAACAGAAGTATTTTTTGCCTCAAGAAAAGAAAAGAAAGAAGTTTTTTTTTATCGGAAAAAAAAAGAGAAAGGTTTTATTTGTGTTCTTAGACCAGTTGAAGAAGAGTTTCAAGAGGAAGGGAGTGTCGGGCATTGGAGGGATGAGATTAGAGGGGAAAAAAATCTTTCAATCTTTTTGAGAGTGTGTTTTTCTAGTGTATGATAAAAGAATACTTATTGGTTAACTACTTTAATTATGCAAGTATTATAACAATATATATTAGATTTAGAAAATTTACTCAAACCTCCTAAAACCCTCCTCCAATACAATTTTTTTGTTCCCCAAATTAATGGGATTTTCTGTTAAGCAGACAATTAAGCACCTCAACGCCCTCGAGTCCCAGAGCTCGCCATTCTTTCCACTACTTTCTTCATTTTTGTCAAACACTCACTTCCCTTCCCTTCCCTTCAAACTCCTAAACAGGGCTTTATTGTTTATCCATTTCTGTTTTTTTTTTGTTGTTAATGTCTTCTTTTTTAAAACAATTTCGTCATTTATTTTGTAGTGGACCATTTCGTCATTTTTGAGCCCCAACGGTACACATGTGTATCAGCCCCTCTTGTCTGCTATTTGTGACCATTTCGTCATTGGGTGTTGGATTGACCAAAAGCGAGTTGTAACTGTACTTGCCTTGCCTTTCTTTTTGAGTTCTTAATCGAACATGGTAGCACACAATAGAGTTTGTTGCGGTGGTGGCAAACGATTCCGACGCTGATGAGTTTTGGATGGTTTTTTTGAATGGTTTAGAGATTTATGAAATTTATGATTATGCGAGTTAATTGTTTATTTGATATTAAGTTGAGCTTAACGCTTTATTGTGGTGGTTGTGTATACTTTTTTTAGGCTTAAACACATTTTTGACCCCCTAACTTTGCACTAATTGTGATTTTGGCCCCTTGTAAAAAAATCCACATTCAAGCCCCTTAAGTTTCTCTCCTTTTGCATCTTTTAATTTTTATCATTCAAAATCAACCATTCAAGACAGTAGAAGATCAAGAAACCAGTCCCAAAGCTATATTCTTTGCCCTATAAATCTGAAACTTGCTCAACAAAACATTCAACTTGTTTTTATTGTCTTGGATGGTTGATTTTGAATGATCAAAATAGAAAGTTGCAAAAGGGGGAAAACTTAGGGGGTTGGAATGTGGTTTTTTTTAATAGGGGGCCAAAATTACAACTAGTGCAAAGTTAGGGGACCAAAAGTGTTTTTAAGCCTTGTTTTTATAATTAATTCATATTTTCACTATTGACCTATTTACAATATTTATATATGTATATAATAAATTTAATATAATTTTCGTTTTAGGTAAACTCGTACAAGTTTACGGATCGAGTTCACGAGTCGAGTTTACACAGGTAAAACGAGTTGATGTAAACACTTAAGTTGTAAAACCTTGATTTTATGTGTAATTTCTTTTTTTGAACAAGCAAAAATGAATTATCTTAACATTGACTGAGTAGTCTCCTTAGCACAAGGCGTACTAAAATGACCACTAAAGTTTACAAACAGTCAACCTAATAATTACAAAAAAATGGTTAGTCAATGCCCAAACAGATGAACGGGCTCAACTACCACCTCTGAAAGCCATAAACAAATTGGTGTTCTTTGCTTTCAGCCACCAAAAGGAATAATATTTTACTTTATCCAATAATTGTGGTATGGAAGTTTCTATATTTTTAAATAATCTATTATTGCGTTCATTCCATACGATCCAAACACAAATGAGCCAAATAAGTTGTAAGAACGAGCGCCGAGCTTTCAAACCACCGGATGAATAAATAAACTGAATGAAATGGTCTGAAAGAATTTATGGATCCGCCCTCGAAAAACCAATCCAAGGCTGCACTAACTGGCAGAGAGAACCGAAGGTGATGCAAGAAAGAAATAAGTGATGCATAGACTCGTCATGCCCACAGCCGGCCGTGCAGAAACTTGCTTCTGGAGAGATGATGTCGCGAGTCACCAAATTTGATTTAGTTGACAATATGTCACGAAGTAGTCTCCACGCAAAAATGGAGACCTTCAGAGGCACTTGATTGTGCCAAATTAAACCCGCCTCAGATTCTACATGAAGAGGCTCCTGTGAAGTTAAAAGCTGGTAAACACCACGAATTGGCCACTGTCACTGATCTCTTAAATTAGTTTGTAAAGAAACATCATGAAGTAATGTCCTACACTCCACTAATAACTCTTCCTCTCATGCCCACAAAAGTCTCCGCCACTTCCACGCCTCACCCCCATCCTCCCAACCAAGAGAAGACATGGTTGCCATCGAGCACGACTTATTCACAACTAAATCAAATAAACGCCTAAAACGCACACAAAAAGGAACACTTCCTAACCACCGATCATGCCAAAAGTAAGTATCTACACCATCTCCATCCTTTCTCAACACACACTCCTCAAACCACCCTCCTCCTTCACCATCACAGATTTCTCTACCTCCCTCCACTCCGGCCCCAACCTCCAACCTCACATACTCCTCACCATAACGAACAACCAGGACCCTATACGAGAAACCACCTCTATCCACTAACATCCTCCAACTTATGTGTAATGTTAATTTTATTTTTGGCACATCTTGTGCCTTGGATAACATTATGGTAACACATTCCTTTGGCTTTTAAAAAAATTGAAATTTCTCAACAACAACAAAAAAAATTGAAATTTCTTAACCATGTTAAGTTCTCCTCTTTATATAATTTTGTTTAGATCTTTTAAATTTTTATCACTATTTTTTTTCTTCATATTATATATTGGCTCAATAATTTTTTATGTATCTTGTATTTTTAACTGTTGTGTGCAAACCAGTTAAATCTATATTATTTATGACTCAATTCTCTCGATGCTACATAATCATCAGGCCTTTCTAGTGATCAAGTTGTTGCTTTCATCATCAAGATTCAATGTTTTTATTCGAAGTTGATATACCTCTACTAATTGTTATCAACAACTGCGACAAATAAACGACAAACTTTCAGAAAATATATTGTAAAACGAAATATAATAATAGACTATGAGAACCATTAAAAATGTTGTGACCAAACTAACCGTGAAGAGAGATTAAAGAACGAGAGGCAACTTTTCGTTGATTAAGGAGGGAAAAATTTGAAAGTGTGATATTCATTTTCAACCACACCTAACATAAGTCGTAGGGGTGTTCATGGTTCATGAACTGCACTGAACTGAACCATATAAATGGTTTGGTTCAGTTCATAAAATCCATTTCAATAAAAACTGGTTATTTCTTAAAAACAGTTTCAATCCAGTTTAGAACCGGTTCAGAACTGGTTTATAGTTTTAAACCGGTTTACTTATTTTTAACCGGTTTTGAACCGGTTTTCGTACTGAACCGGATTTCTGCAGACTTGAACCACTTTTAAACCGGTTTTCTGCAGACTTGTTTTTTTTTTTACGGACACAGTTTTGAGATTAAACTAAGATACAAATTTGTCAAAAAAAATTAAAAAACTAGATACAGAAACAAAAGAACTGTCGTTGATAAATTAATATGGTAATAATAATAAAACCTAAACTAAATGAAGTTTAAAACAAATTAATTATAATGAAATCAAATGAGAACATACCGTAACTTACTATAATTAATACTGTAGGTCACCAAGTTCGTCATTATTTTTTACTCTTTTCAACAAGTAAACAATACTATAATTAATGAGTATTAGTCTAAAAATTAGTATTAAAAAAGTACTATTAATTAGCGAGAAAGAAATTGCTCTTTTCAAAACCGAAACGCGTGGCTTAACACGCAAACGTTTCTCGTTTCGTTTCATTCTTCACAGTTTCCACACACGCTCCTCTCTTTCTTCAAATCCCTTAAATTCACCCTTCCTCATTTCATCTTCATCTTCACACACTTTCTCTCTCTACTCTCTTTCTCTCTCTAGAAGACTCAAACAAGAACGTGATGAATTCTGAATCCTCACCCGAAACGCCGTCGTACTGGTGTTACAGTTGCACACGCTTCATCAATCTATCAGATCACACCCTCATCGTCTGCCCTCACTGCGATAACGGTTTTGTCGAACCTAATTCAATTTAAGCGATTATAAAATGTTGTTGTTGTATATATACTTCATTGAACAGTGAATAATTGGGTGAAAATGATTGAGATTTGTGAAAAAATCAATTCATATATATAAATCGGTTTTGAACTGGTTTTAAACTGAATTTAAATTGGTTTGTAAAAAGTGGTTCAGTTCAAAACTGTATGAAGTGGTTCAGTTAAAATATGGTTCAGTGCAGTTCAGTTAGTAGTTTGGTTCAGTTAACTGAATATTTTGCACACCCCTACATAAGTCGTTTGAGGATTTGGTCCGAGTCGATTCCAAAGTAATAAAAACGGAGTTGCAGAATATACACAAAAGGTTTTAATAATAAAAATGATTGATATTGCCGTAACAAAGTTCATAAAAAAATTATGTGAACTCATCTTTTTCATGTGCTTGTCATCTTCATTAACAGACCCGTTCTCTAGAGAGTGCAAACAACTCGAAATGCTTTTCTTCCTTTTGTTTTTGATCATTCCCACCTCAAACTTCCTAAAATAACTCCAACGTAAGTTAACTCACATTTGGTGGATCCAGCGTGACTTAACTCACGTTGACCTTCAACATGAGTTAACTTGCGTTCGTTTTAGGTAAGCTAACAAACCAGCAATTCTTAACAGAGATGTTGTTTTCTTAAGCCCCTAAACATGCATTTTTCACGATATCCATCATCGGCTATCACTATATTCATTACCACATTCATTCATTCATTCTCAATACCTTATGTTCATTTTTTTAACTCCCAACCATTCCTACATTTTTGAAAACATTAATTTGCTCAACGGTAAGCATGTCTTAGAAAGATCAATTCATTCATTTCCAAAATAAATCCTAACTAAAAATACACAAGTACGCAAAATCAATTCCAAAATAATAGAATACGACAAATTTATTTAGTTTTAATTTCATCTTCATTCAAATCGGGCAATAAACGAAGCGTTACATTACATTACTTCTCCCTAAAGATGTGGTATCATCATGATGTTGGATTTAAATTAAATTCATGAAAGTTTGCCGAAAATGTTGGCATTGAAGTGTCTTATACTTAGTGTAAAAATTTGCAAGTCTCTTTGAAAACTCAAAAGAATGAAGAGAACACATTTTGTATTCTACCAAATCAACTATACATGTTCTCATATCAAATCCCTTCATATAAGATGAGTCATGACAAAAAGGAATGCATTCCAATATATTCTTTTGAACTTAATCCTACTGGTCTGACAACTGACAAGTTTCAATCGACAGAGGAGCATGATCAAGCTCAAAACAACATCTTAGAAATGCATTCCCATTTGTCACACTCATCTTATACGAAGGAATTCGATGTGAGAACCTATATAGTTGATTCAGTAGAATACAACATGTGTTATATCCATTCTTTCGAGTTTCCAAAGAGACTTACAAACCTTTATGTTGGGTTTGATTGTCAAGTTTCTTAAATAAAGAACGAGGTTGAAAAATATTAGCTATTGGAGAAGTCCCACATCGCTTAGTGTGGTGAAGCAAGGGGAAGACCAAGGCTATATATTGAATATAGGTTCTTTGTTTTTCGATGCACCAATCAGTATCACTTTAAGCTTATATCTGACTTAGTTTAAATATTTGCTTTGTGTGAGTGTGGTTGCTCTGGGGCATTGGGGTGACAGTGAGAGAAGTCTATGTGTTGTAAAAAATTTCACATAGTAATAATTCTCTGGTTGTCGACTTAGCCAATGTTCGTTGTTTTTTCTCCTGTTTTGGAGTTTCAACGTTATATTCTTGTGTTGTGATTGTGTTTATTTTTCTTCTTCAGCTCTGTTATTTCCTAACAATGGTATCAAGAGATTCAATTCGGTGAGATATCACAATTCTTGGTATGCTTTGTGGTTGCAGCATTGTCAGATTTTCCACATCAGAAAAAAGAAGTGTGATATTGTGAAGGTGTTGAAGAAGGGTGGTATTGTGCAGCTACTATGTCTTATTCAAGTGCAATGAAGTTTGACATAGAGAAGTTTGATTGAAGAATCAACTTTGGCTTGTGGAAAGTACAAGTCAAGGATGTGCTGAAACAATCATGATTACACAAGGTGGTGAAAGGAAACACTTCCAACATGGAGGCCAATAAGTGGGAGGAACTAGATGTGAGAGCTGCAAGTGCAATTCGTCTGTGTTTGGCAAAGAATGTCCTTGCGAATGTGTAGAATCTGTCATCAGCCAAGGAACTATGGGAAAAGCTCGAAGAGTTATATCAGGCAAATGACATCTCAAATCGGTTGATGCTAAAGGAGTAATTCTACAATTTGCACATGGATGAGGGTACGAAAATATCTTATCATCTTAGTACTTTGAATAATATTGTTTCTGAGTTAGAATCTATTAAAGTTAAGATTGATGATGAAGATAAAGTGTTAAGGCTCATTTTGTCCCTTCCACCTTCTCATGTTCATCTCAAACCTGTTTTGATGTATGGGAAGGAAAGTTTGAGTTTTGAAGAAGTTGCAACTAAAATTATTTCTCAAGAAAGGAGGATGAAAACTGATGAAAGCACTTCATTAAGCTCAATATTTCTAACTAGAAGTGGGGCTAATGGACAGATGATCCATGCAAAGAATATGTCGTGCTGGAAGTGTGGTATGTCTAGGCATTTAAAGAGAAATTGTCCAGGTGGAGTAGTATCTGAAAAAGATTTTGAGGAAAGTGCTAGCAATGTCTCCCTTGTTTTGGGATATGATGGTTATCTTATCTAGAAGATAAAGTGTGTCCTTATGGTACTTTTGCTATACCATGCAAAAGGACAAGTTATTGCTAGAGGATTCATAACAACATGTGGGCATTGGTTGACATTGATGCAAGGTGTGTGGTGAGATGTGTCAATGGCTGCAGAACTTCCTGAAAGCTAACATGGGTGTTGCACCATAATCTTCCAGCAAGGTTTCGACGAGAAGAAATTCTTGGAATGATTTAGTTTCAAGTGAAGCATACTCTTTATGGTGGAGTATGATTGTCGGTATAGACAATGGAAGCGGAAGATGAAACTCTTACAATCAAGGTGGAGATTGTTGGTTTGGATTATCAAGTTTCTTAAATAAAGAAGGAGGTTAAAAAATATTAGCTATTGGAGAAGTCCCACATTGCTTAGTGTGGTGAAGCAAGGGGAAGAGCAAAGCTATATATTGAACATAAGTTCTTTATTTTTAGATGCACCAGTCAGTAGCACTTTAAACTAATATCTGATTTAGTTTAAATATTTGCTTTGTGTGAGTGTGGTTGCTCTGGGGCATTGGGGTGAGAGTGAGAGAAGTCTATATGTTGTAAAAAAGTTCACATATTAATAATTCTCTAGTTGTCGGTTTAGACAACGGTCGTGGTTTTTTCTCCGGTTTTGGAGTTTCCACGTTATATTTTTGTGTTGTGATTGTGCTTATTTTTCTTCTTCAGCTCTGTTATTTCCTAACACTTTACACTAAGTATAAGACACTTCAATGCCAACATCTTCAGCAAACTAAGAAGAATTAAACTAAAATCTAAAAAAATAATGACACAACATAATAATACAACCTAAACATCTTCATATATGGCCGAATTAAACTCTTGAGAATATCTTCAGTAGATCTCAGCAACGAAACATCCAACTCGGTCGTTGAGAAAATGTTGTGTTGACCGAATAATAAGAACATGCTCCTCACGTCGTCGTCGTTCGTGAGCATCATCTGGCTGAACTGCAATCTCCCGACTGAGTTGATCGATGGACGTCGATACCCAACGCCGTCCACCCTCCTTTTGTCTCAGTGGTTGATTAGTCGAATGATTTGATCCAGTTGATCCTTCAGATCTACTAACGTGACATCGACCCGAACCCTGAGAAAATTTGGCTTTCCATCGTTGAAGCAAATTGCAGCTAACTTCGTGTTCGGATCTACTAGATAATTGTCCATTTGTTCAGATCTACATCATAAGAAATTAAAAACAATCAATGAAAACTCATTCAAACATTTCATCAAACACTTGGAGTTCAGAATATATATAAACCCTTAAACAAAAAACTACAACATAAACATGCAAACATCTATACATTTAATCAACATAATACATTTATATGTAAACTTTGAATAATTTCTTGCAAAAAAATAAAATTAAATAAACCCTAAAATTAAAACATTTTTAATTTAAGAGAAAAAATGTAACATATAAACATAAAATGTCATTGGTAATGGATTATGAAAACTTACTTGTTATTGGAATGGTGGGTTATTTGAATTTGAAGAAATTTAGGGTCTGATAATTTGAGAGAGATTTTAGAGACTGAGTTGTGAAATGGAAGGAATGAGCTCATGACTCAGCTTTATAATAACGTAGCATGAGTTAACTCATGTTGTCTATCAATGTGAGTTAACTCATGTTGGTTTGTACCGAGCGTGACTTAACTCACATTGATAACCAACGTGAGTTAACTCACGTTCTATTCATGTCAGCAACCATAAGAGTAGGACTGCACAAAATACCTGTTTTCATTCATGCATCCTTTCATTCAATCATTTTCATCCATCCATTCAACCATTTTCAAAATCAATCATTTTCATTCATTCATTCATTCAAAGTTAAAATACGCAAAGTCAAAATAAAAGAGAAAATTAATCAAATGTGATAGAAAAATACGCAAAGACGCAAATATCATAATATTACATCAAGATCCGTTAAAATGTCATAAAAAAAACTAAAAATATACAATAAAAGAAAAACACTAAAAAATATCCAACTCCTCTGGACTCTGGCTCCCCCCTCCCATCCCTCATACTCCTCATCTGCACAACCTATTGCTCGTGCATCGGGCGATACTATTCTTGGATCCTCATCAACATACTCTGATAGTATGGAGGTGGGTCTCCATAAAGCAATGCCTCCTCGGTAATGTCGAAGATGTTCCTAATAACCTAGAGTGGGCCGGGAACCTGTCTCGCATACTGCTGTTGAATAATGACCTCCTCATTAGGAGGTATAGGAGGTGGGTCATCAACAACCTACGCAGGATGGCTCATCTCCGGATGAGAGACACGACAAAACCAAGTCATGTACCCCGATCTACACTTCCACGGATCCCTTGCCTCCCGACCCCGATCAGCCTGTGGAATGACATGGAGCAGAAAATCTCTGAAGGCCACGACTATATTCTCTGGCTCAACACGCATCATGTTTGTAGGAGGTTTGGGAATACCCTGCACACGCCTGTACTGCCTCATCACCAACTTTGGAAAATGACGACACTTTATCGTTGTGTTGGCCATGATCCAATCGGAGTACCAAAATATATCATGGAAAGGTATGACGTCCCAACGATCCTCGTACAATCTCCATATCACATCATCCATCACTAGCAGATCTAGGAGGCCTCAGTAGTGACTCGGTGCAGCATGGCCCCTTGTCGGACAAAATTGGTTGGCATGCGGGAAATGTCGTTCATAATTTTCATTAGCATTCCATGGATATAGCTTTTTGAAGTGCTCCAGAGCCCATGCTTACAAATACAAACAAACAATCATTAAAAATAAACATTTTAATATAATATACAAACTATAAAAATATAAACATTTGAATAAAAATTACACATTTTAACATAACAATTAATTCGTAAATAAACACTTTAATATAACAATTAAATCATTAAAAAACAATAATTAAAATAAACATTAAACATTTTAACATAACAATTAGATCGTAAATAAACAATAATTAAAACTAACAGATTAAATTACTACCTCAAGTAGAGACATCTATCTGGCAATGGAACCAACCGTAGGGTCGGTAGTCTCATTAAGTTGGCTGTAGAGATAAGTCAGTGCCATCCCACCCCAGGACCAGTGGTTCACCCTACGTAAATCAAGCATCCCCTGCAGCCATATCACATTAATGTGTTGGTTTCTTTTGTTGGCGAAAATGGTGACACCAATCAAGAATAACAAAAACACCTTAATGCAAAACTCCCTAGTCACAAGGAGCTCCTCCGCCACCTCCTCATCAACCGACTCCTCCAACTAATTGCACCTATTGAAGTGTATCTCGTACAACTTCTTCAGATTAGGAATACTAATATTTCTACCCCATTGTGCGCCTATCTCCTCATCAGCCTCTATCTCCGTCATCCCCAACTAATCCCTCATCAGCTTAATACCCAGCTCGTAATTGCAGTCGCCGTAATACATGAGCCTCCATTTGATGGGGACATGTAGAAGACACACCACATCATCGAGTGTGACGGTCATCTCCCAAACAGGTAGATGGAAGTTGTTGGTCTCCTCGTGCCACCTCTCTGACAAAGTGGTGATGAGGGCACCGTTGATACTGCAATATCCATGAAGGTGAGAAAAACACACAAGAAGGGGGGTTGAATTGTGTGGGCAATTTTTCCTTTCTCAAAAATTTATGTTAAGTTCAGAATCAGATTCTGAACTCTTTTCAGAGTTTTTAGCAGCGGTTAAATATAGATGAGAGAGGGAAAGAGAGACACAAGAGTTTTTATGCTAGTTCCTTCCACAAACCGGAAGTAGTCTAGTCCCCTTGTTACTAACAAGAGATTTGAACTATAATCAAAGAGATTACAATTACTCAAAGCACACAGCTAAGAGGCTTCCAGTTGCTCAAACACCTAGTAAGAGACTTCTAATGCTCAAGACACACAGTCAAGAGACTTCCCTGCTCAAGACACACAGTCAAGAGACTTCCCTGCTCAAGACACACAATCAAGAGACTTCCCTGCTCAAGACACACAGTCAAGAGACTTCTAGTTGCTCAAAATACAAAGTTATGAGACTTTACAGTTTGCTCAAGCACGCAGGCTAGAGGCTTTGGTTCAAACAGATTTACAACATAAATACAGTTTGAATTAAACACTTGATATACTATCAGTGGTGTTCACAAAATACAACACAAGTTTAAGACTCTCTACTTAAGAAATTCTAAGATACTGAGTTTGTAAGAATTTCTAAGTGTTTTGATGACAGTTATGACAGTTTAAGACTCTCTGGTTTTTCTGTACAGAGTCCTAGCTTTCTTCTTCAAATCTTCAATCCTTTATAGAGGAATTAAAGAGCTGTTGTAGAAGAGCCATGTCATCAAATAGAGCCGTTGCAAATGAAGCTCAGCCAGCAATACATTCTGTTCTGGTGTGCACAGAAAACAGAGCATGACAGTTTTGAAAGTTTCCTTAAAACCTGGCTGCGTGTTTCTTCCAAAGAGACAACATTGCAAAGAGCTGTTCTGACTTGTACAGTGCTTTACAGTTGACAGTGACAGTTGCTTTTCCTTAAAACTCAAACTTCAGAAGCTTCTCTTCAGAACTGGCTTCAGAAGCTGGCATCAGACACTGTTCATCAGAATCACTCCTTCAGAAGCAGGCTTCAGACGCACTGTTCATCAGACGCACTGTTCATCAGACGCACTTCTTCAGACGTTGACTTTCGTTGACCTTCAGACTCAGTCTTCAGACGTTGACTTCCGTTGACCTTTAGACTCAGTCTTCAGACGTTGACTTCCGTTGACCTTCAGACTCAGTCTTCAGACGCAGTCTTCAGAACCACTTCTTCAGAAGCTGATTCAGACGCTGTCTTCAGAACCACTTCTTCAGAAGCTGCTTCAGGCACTGATTCTCTTCAGACTTGCAACACAAGCTTCTTTGCTTTCCTTCTTGCTCTTAGCTTGTTCATTCATAACCAATGTTGGATACCAAACTTTAAGTACATGGTTCTGCACACTTAGAATCATGCATTAGCAATTCCAATTTTCTTTTTAACACTTTGTTATCATCAAAACCCAAAAGAGAGTTGTTCATACATTTTGTTCCAACAATCTCCCCCTTTTTGATGATGACAAACACAAGTATTAAATAGAAAATTGTTCTTAATTTAATTAACAAGTTGACTGCAGGGTATGAGGTTTGCAAGCTCCCCCTGAGTCTGATCCAGGTTAATTAAATTCTGTTTAAGATCAAAAAGGTGAAAATTTCAGAATTGTTGTTAACTTTAATTAACAAGTTGACTTCAGGATGCGGTTTGCAAGCTTCCCCTAAGTCTGATAATCCACAAGGTGAGGTTTGCAAGCTCCCCTTGATTCTTATCCAAGTTAATTAGATTTAACTCAAAACAATGAGGTGAAATTGTCACTCAGAATTTTAAATAACAAGCTGACTTCAGGGTATGAGGTTTGTAAGCTCCCCCTAAGTCTGATAATCCACAAGATGAGGTTTGTAAGCTCCCTGAGTCTTATCCAAGTTATTTAAATTCATTTCAACTCAATAAAGAGTAATTTATCTCACAAAAATTAATTCAGAGGCTAAGAGATAATAAACTATTCTCATATGTTAATTTCTGTCAGTTAATTAACTTATATTTTGAGCTCAGAGCCTTAATACTTGTAACTTTCTCCCCCTTTTGTCATCAACAAAAAAATTTAAGAATTTTAAAACAGAGAGAGAGTTCAGAAGTGAGATAATCGTGCAATCATATAGGTAATCAAGCAGCAAAGATAAGCATCAGAGCAAACTTGATCATTCATGAAGTATATGACATTGCATTGAAATCAGAGAATGATGTTCAGAAGCATAAAAAATTGTTCATAGCATTCTGTTCATTGTTCAGAACATATGGTTTAGTACCACTGAACTGTTACAGAAACAATTGTTCAGAACATTTTGTTCAGTACTGCTGAACTGTGTTCAGACAGAATATAGAGTTTAAAACTGGGTCTGAAAACTGAACACATAAGATGAAAATTGAAAACTGAGTTTTGAGTATGTTTGATTAAAACTTTTCAGAAACAGAAAAACATTTAAACACACTGCACATTGATGACTTTAGGAGGATGCAAGTACAGTTTTCAAAGCTTAAGTCAGAGTTATAACTTATCAGATTCTGACCAAGAGTTGAACAACAGTTCAGATTCACTCTCATTAGTGAGCCACTTGTAAAGTGTCCACTTATGATGAGTTTTATCAGAAGTCACAGAAATTCAGATTCTGAAACTCAGATTCTGATGTTTTCAGAAGCTGAACTTTCTTCAGACTCTCAAAGTGAGTGTCTGTTAAGTCTTAGCTTTTGATGAACTTCAGGTTCTCAGTTTCTGTTCAGAGTCAAGCAATTTTTCAAGAGATTAAATGCATTGTTCAGATTCTTTTTAATAAATAAAATCTGTCTAAAATGAGGGGTTTTGCAAATATATCAGCCCATTGATGATTGATAATCAGAATCAATGAATTGTAAATCCAAAACACCCTTCTGAACATAATCTCTAATAAAATGAACTTTAAGTTCAAAAATGCTTGGCTCTTGAAAGTAGAATTGGAATTTTTACAGCAGTATTATCACAAAGAAGGTTATGTTGTTTTATGAATCTGATATATTTCCAACTGATGTATAATCTATTAAGTATAACAGAGAATAAAACATACCTCTGTTGAGCTTCTGATCTACCTCTCCTTGTTCATTCAGTTTGTTGCTGAACACCCATTTTTGTTCCAACAATGTTCTTGATTTTGCTTTAGGAGAAGTGTCAGATTCTGAGAGGCTTTTCAGCTTTGGACTTTCTTCAGACTCAGGTTCTGGGTCAGGTTCTGAAGTGTCCTCTGAGAGCTGAATCTCAGTACCAGTGATCTAGTCTTTGTGGTTTCCTCCAGATTCCACAGTTCCTCCCTCTTTCATGATCAGGGTTTGGAACATATACTTGTCTTCTGTCATGTACTGCCAGCAGCCATTATCCATGCTCCAGGACTTCACCTTTTCTTTGGCATTTAATCATATCTGCAACAGAAATGATTTCTGACCTAGGTACCCATATGGGTCCTCTTGGGTTAGTCTTGAAAGGTTTAGTCTTTTGTTGCACCTTATGTCTGGAGTTATAGAACTCAGACTTGTTCAGATACTTTGGATATGAATCCTTTAATCTTGAATAAGTCTTAGTTTTAGAAACTGAGTTCTTCAGAACCTGAGTTTTCAATGGTCTTGACTCAAATTTCTTCAGAACTTGAGACTTGAAGGTCTTTGGTTCTGAGTTGTTTAGAGTCTGAACCATTGAACACTTTGGTTCTGATTTCTTCAGAACTTTGGACTTAAGAGTCTTTGATTCTGATTTGTTCAGAATCTTGAATTCAGAAATCATAGGTTCTGTTCTGTTAAGAACTTCAGTTTTGCTAGCTCCTGACACAAGGCAGACTTTCTGTCCTTTCTTAATGCAATCAGAATTAATTGACAGATTGGCTTTCTTAGGCATTCTTTGTCTAACATTCTGAGATTTGACAGGTTTTGTATAAACTGGTTTATTAAACACAACCTTTTGAAAATTTGAATCTGAATTTTCCAGATTTTGAGACTTTGCTTGTCTCAGGTTCTGAACTCTTCAGACTTTGAACCTTTTCAGATTTTAAGTCTGTTTTCCTCATAGTCTTAGACTTAGAACATTTTGGTTTAGACTTTGGCAAAGTTTTAACTTCTGCCTTCATCTTTCACTTAGGTTCAGAAGTTTCAGATTCTGAGCAGTTCAGAACTTCAGACTTAGTAGTCTCAGTTTCTGTTAAATTCTGTTTCTCAGAACTGTCAGATGCAGGTACAAAACATACCTTAGTGCCTTTTATACTATCATCAGAACAGGATGGAAGGTTTGTTTCATTTGAAAAATTAAATGAATCATTTTTGAAACCAAATCCTTCTCCTTTGTTTCTGCTGATATTATAAATCATAGAAGCAATCTTGCTTCTGTTGATTCCAGTTAAGATAAAATCCTGAAATACAATTTCTTGTTCACTTGGAATTTTATCAGATTTCTTATGAACCATTTCTCTGAGTTCCTTAACTTCTTCATCAATCTCATTGATATGATTCTGAAGTTTAAGATTCTCATCAGCCAGCAAGTTATTTTTCTTATTCAAAGGTTTTAATTGATTTAACCTGCTTCTGAGGTGGTTCATAAGATCCTTAACTGTATCAATAAGTTCAGAATGAGAAGGTTCAGAATATACCTCATCTTCTTCTTCAGAGTCTGATCCCGACTCTTCATCAGAAGATGTTGTAGCAATCAGAGCTAGATTTGCTTCTTCTTCACTTAAAAGTTTATCAACTTTCTTATCAGTCAGTTTTACAAGAAGAGCATTGTTCTTATCTTTTAAGTCATAGATGTGACTTTTAGCTTCTTCTTGTTTCTTCAAGCAGTTCAAAATCATTTTTTAAAGTTTTAAATTGCTTTGACTTGTTAAGATATTGACTGATAAGATCTTTGACAGTTTTAATAAGTTCAGATCTAGTGAGTTTAGAATATACCTCTTTATCATCATCTGAGTCTGAACCTGACTCTGTATCAGAAGATACAGTTACAACCAAATCCAAATTGGCTTCATCTTCATCTTCCTTGTCAGATTCTGATTCAGCCTCTGTATCTGAAGATACTGTTGCAACTAAAGCCAAGTTGCCTTCTTCTTCATCTTCCTTGTTTCCCTCATAGGTAGAACACAGAGAATTGAAGATGGCCTTTGCAGTTGACTTATCATTCAGCTTTAGGTACTCATTGTGAGGTAGAGAGTTCACAATGATATCTCTTACTCTTCTATGCTTTTTATAAATCATTCTTTCAGCATCTGAGAGTGTCTTTCTGTCAGTTGCTACACCTTCTTCATCAACAGGAATAGTGATATCATCTTCAATGATATCCCATAGAGTGTCATCAACACCAATAATGTGATTGTACATCCTGCTTTTCCACCATGAAAATTCTTCAGGTTTACCAGTAAACAAAGGAGGTTCATGGTGTGAATATGATTGCTTGTCTTCTGTATCATAATCATATGATACAGAAGTACCACCACTTCTTTGAAAGGATTTATCAGAATCATCAGAAAACATGTTTTTCTCAGGATCTCACTGACTCACTGTTAAGTGATTGAATATCATAACCGGAGCTCTGATACCAACTGAAGGTGAGAAAAAACACACAAGAAAGGGGGGGTTTTGAATTGTGTGGGCACTTTTTCCTTTTTCAAAAACTTATGTTAAGTTCAGAATCAGATTCTGAACTCTTTTCAGAGTTTTTAGCAGTGGTTAAATATAGATGGGAGAGGGAAAGAGAGACACAAGAGTTTTTATAATAGTTCCTTCCACAAACTGGAAGTAGTCTAGTCCCCTTGTTATTAACAAGAGATTTGAACTATAATCAAAGAGATTACAATTGGTCAAAGCACACAGCTAAGAGACTTCCAGTTGCTCAAACACCTAGTAAGAGACTTCTAATGCTCAAGACACACAGTCAAGAGACTTCCCTGCTCAAGACACACAGTCAAGAGACTTCCCTGCTCAAGACACACAGTCAAGAGACTTCCCTGCTCAAGACACACAGTCAAGAGACTTCTAGTTGCTCAAAATACAAAGTTATGAGACTTTACAGTTTGCTCAAGCACGCAGGCTAGAGGCTTTGGTTCAAACAGATTTACAACATAAATACAGTTTGAATTAAACACTTGATATACTATCAGTGGTGTTCACAAAATACAACACAAGTTTAAGACTCTCTACTTAAGAAATTCTAAGATACTGAGTTTGTAAGAATTTCTAAGTGTTTTGATGACAGTTATGACAGTTTAAGACTCTCTGGTTTTTCTGTACAGAGTCCTAGCTTTCTTCTTCAAATCTTCAATCCTTTATAGAGGAATTAAAGAGCTGTTGTAGAAGAGCCATGTCATCAAATAGAGCCGTTGCAAATGAAGCTCAGCCAGCAATACATTCTGTTCTGGTGTGCACAGAAAACAGAGCATGACAGTTTTGAAAGTTTCCTTAAAACCTGGCTGCGTGTTTCTTCCAAAGAGACAACATTGCAAAGAGCTGTTCTGACTTGTACAGTGCTTTACAGTTGACAGTGACAGTTGCTTTTCCTTAAAACTCAAACTTCAGAAGCTTCTCTTCAGAACTGGCTTCAGAAGCTGGCATCAGACACTGTTCATCAGAATCACTCCTTCAGAAGCAGGCTTCAGACGCACTGTTCATCAGACGCTGTTCATCAGACGCACTTCTTCAGACGTTGACTTTCGTTGACCTTCAGACTCAGTCTTCAGACGTTGACTTCCGTTGACCTTCAGACTCAGTCTTCAGACGCAGTCTTCAGAACCATTGCTTCAGAAGCTGCTTCAGACGCTGTCTTCAGAACCACTTCTTCAGAAGCTGTTTCAGGCGCTGATTCTCTTCAGACTTGCAACACAAGCTTCTTTTCTTTCCTTCTTGCTCTTAGCTTGTTCTTTCATAACCAATGTTGGATACCCAACTTTAAGTACATGGTTCTGCACACTTAGAATCAAGCATTAGCAATTCCAATTTTCTTTTTAACACTTTGTTATCATCAAAACCCAAAAGAGAGTTGTTCATACATTTTGTTCCAACAATCCAGTCTGAAGGAGTGGGGCAAGACCAGATCCATTTACTCTACTCCATAACCAATTTGATTCCAATCCCGGGGTAGCCAACTTGTCATGTCTAATCTTCTTTCCCTGCGCTGAAGGGGTCATCTTATGCTTCTTCTGAAACTGAAATACAAAAAAAAAAAAAGTAAACAGTTAAAAATATATACATTTGAATAACTAAAAAATAAACATTTTAACATAACAATAATTAAAATATACATTTTAACATAACAATTAAATCGTTAAAAAAATAATTAAAATAAACATTAAACATTTTAACATAACGATTAGATCGTAAATAAAACAATAATTAAAATAAACACTTTAATATAATAATTAAATCGTTAAAAACAATAATTAAAATAAACATATAACAATTGAATCGTAAAAAAGACAGTAATTAAATAAAATTAAAAAATAATACTTACTACGATGTTAGTCCAAAGCAAGTAGGCTTTGTGTCTACCGAAATTCGGTAGAAGCGACAGATCAGTAGAGCCCCCAGGAAAACCATCCTGTACGGGTGCAAGTTCCGGTACCACCTGCTACTCAGCCTCACCCTCCTGAAGTTGAGACTGCTCATGTTGAGGCTCTTCATGATATTGTGTATGGTCCACTATATGGGACGGACCCGTCTAGGACGATGTCCCCTCCCCACTCCTACGTCCGCCGCCGCGTCCCCTTTTAACAGGAGGGTGCACATCATGCCTATGTACCCGTGCACTCTCGGTCATGGTCTCCTTGCCGAGTCTCAGCCTGTTTGGGTTGCCAGACATATATACACAACATAAAACAATGCAAAAAATCAATTAATTTTTCATTGAGATATTTTATCAAACACCTAGAGTTCAACATTAACATTATGAGTACGCTGTGCCATTTCAATCTTTAAACTACCACATTGCACTCAAACATACTATAATCAACATTAACAATCCAATTTCTACCTAATTTCATCTTTAACATGCAAAAAATCAATCAATTTTTCATTGAAACATTTTATCAAACACCTATAGTTCAACATAAATATTATGAGTTCATTGTGTCATTTCAATCTCTAAACTACCACATTTGAGTGAAACTTACTCTAATCAACATCTAAAGTACAATTTCTAACTAATTTCATCATTAACAAGCAAAATATCTAACATACAAATCAACCCTACAACCTTTAAATCCAATGCCAAATGGTTATAATCACTTACTTGATGATATTGGAGTAGAAATTGAACTTGATTTGTTTGAGTTTCTGGGAATTAGAATTTGGGAGAAGTTGGGAGAATTTGGTTTTTGATTTTGAATGTGAATGGTTTCTGTTTCTATGTTGTTCTATAACCGAACCCAACGTGAGTTAAGTCACGCTGGCTATTCCGAGCGTGAGTTAACTCACGTGGGATTTTAGTTTTGGAAGTTTGGGGTGGGAATGAGAAAATTTGTTTGGGAAAATGCAATTTTCTTGTACTTCAGTGTTCGTCTTCTCTGATCGTTGGCTACGGGTGTAGGCTTGTAGTTACGAGCAAATAGTGATTTTCTCAAACTTTCAATATTTTTCCATTTATTTGGTTTTTGAGTACCATAATTTATTTTTTTATCTTCAAAGCATGGTCATAGGCATTTTTTTTTCATCATTTCTTTTCATGTTTTATAGTTCATCTCCTAAAAATTGGAAAAGAAACAATGAATTGAAACAAAAATTAAATAAAAACACGAACATATCAAATAAACTCATTAGGTGCGGTATGAGGAATTGGCATCAGCAGCAGTCTCAAAACTTGGAAGCCCGTATCAACGATATCAAAGAGTGCATTTTCACTCTAGACACTAGGGGTGAGGATGCCGACCATGAGGCGGACGATTTAGAAGAGTTAGACTCTTTAACTTCTGATTTGTTCACTCTTTCAAATTTACATACAAGCATCCATTGACATCAGTCTAGATTGCTTTGATTAAAAGAAGATGATGCTAACTCTAATTTTTTTTATGGCATCATGTCCTCCCGGCGCCGTTCTAATGATATTATCTCACTTTCAGTAAATGGCGACCAAGTTAAGGGGGTAGCAGTCATTCGAGAGGCTGTTTTCAATCATTTTGCTTTTGACTTCCAGCCAGGTTCTAATAATCGCCCAGGAATTGATAATCTCACTTTTAACTCTTTGAACTACTTCCAAAGTGGAGAGTTAATTAAACCTTTCAGCCTAGAGAAGGTTAAGCAGGCAGTATGGGAGTGTGATAGCTTCAAGATCCCAGGACCAGATGATGTCAACTTTGGCTTCATCAAAGATTTTTGGGTCGATCTTAAGCATGACTTCATGCGCTTCATATCCGAATTCCACCAAAATGGGAAGCTATCTAAAGGAATTAATAATACTTTCGTAGCTCTTATTCCAGAAGTTGAAAGTCCTCAACAGCTTGCAGACTTTATGCCGATTTCCATGGTAGGCAGCATGTACAAAGTTCTATCAAAACTGTGATCTAATAGACTGAGGAAAGTAATAGGAAGTGTTATCTCAGACTCTCAGTCCTCTTTTGTCCAAAGAAGACAGATCTTGGATGGTATTCTTATAGCCAATGTGATAGCAGATGATGTCAAGAGATTAAAAAAAGGAGTTGTTGTTATTCAAAGTTGATTTTGAGAAAGCATGTGATTCAGTTGATTGGCATTACCAAGAAGCGGTGATGGTTAAGATGAATTTTCCTACCCTCTGACGGAAATGGATCATGGAATGTGTTACTATAGCTACCACTTCTATTCTGGTTAACGGGAGCCCAACCAATGAGTTCAAATTTGAAAGAGGTCTTCGCCAAGGTGACCCTTTGTCACCGTTTCTTTTCTTAATAGCTGCTAAAGGTATTAATGTCTTGATGAAAACAATAATTGCGGTTGGTCTATTCATTGGGTACTATGTCGGCCAGTGAGATAACTTGTCAGTCTCTCACTTACAATCTGCAGATGACACTATTTTGTTGGGAGTCAAGAGTTGGGCTAATGTTCGTTCCTTGGAAGTTGTTCTTTTGCTTTTCGAGGCAATTTCTGGCCTCAAGGTTAATTTCAATAAGAGTATGCTGGTGGGTGTAAATGTTTTGCTTCAGGGTTGGCTGAGGCGGCTTTTGTTTTGAATTGTAAATCTGGCAAGTTACCTTTCCTTTTATCTCGGGCTTCTTATTGGTGGAGGTTCCCGTAAATTGAATTTTTGGCAACCTCTCCTTCACCGTATAAAATCTAGATTGTCGAGTTGGAAGAGTCGAAATTTATCTTTCGGTGGTCGAATGGTTCTTCTGAAGTCTGTCTTGTCCTCTCTTCTGGTCTACTTTCGTTCCTTCTTCAAGGCTCCCCACATGTATCATCTATCAAATCTTTATTTAATTGTATTTTTTCTAGGGGTGATGAGGAAGTTAGGGAAATTTCTTGGATTAAGTGGGATACAATTTGCTCTAATAAGGAAAAAGGTGGTATGGGGTTAGGAGGTTAAGGGAATTCAATATGGCATTGTAAGGTAAATGGCGGTGGAGGTTGAAAGAGGAGTACGGTAGTTTGTGGTTTTGAAATATAGGTTCAACCGCCTTTTTGAGCTTTCTGATAATAAGATTGCTACGGTGGCTGAAATGGAGCACTTAGGGTGGGGTGAGAGTGGGGAGGCTTGGAAGTGGCACAGGCCTTTACGGGTGTGGGAGGAGGAGCAGCTGAGGGAGTGTGATAGGTCCGCAAGTGCACGGAAATATCGGTTTTAGTATAAAAGATGTCGAATCCCATAGAGACTAATGTCAAGTACCGTTATCTATTGTCACGTTGTTTATCTAAGGCGATGCTAATTAGTTTGGTTGCAAAATTGGGAAAATAACTTGTTTTTAATTACTTTTAATGATGAGAGTCCGGAATATAATTCGCGTCAACAGTGAATACATATTAAGTTATTTTTTTTATTATTGTAACAGGAAAATATTTTCGCGCGTGAAAAAGATTAAATTAAAGGGGTCGTCAGCTTTCGCGCGTATGCCTTACAACTTCAAAAACTCTGTTTGAAAAATAATCAGTTTTTTCTTGAAAAGTTATTTTTAGTAGAAATCAAATTTAAAGGTACCGCCGGCTTTCGTGCGCCCGTTACCAGATTTTAAGCTTATAACTGCCAGCTTTCGCATGCACAGTTACGATTTTAAAATCTCTTTTTGGAAATTTGTAATTTTTAAATTAATTAAAGAAAATGTTGTCGCTGAATTTTAAAATTAATTTATGAATTTCCTACTGTCAGATACAAGTTTCATTCTTTCGATATGAAACCGGTATCGCGTTATTCCAGCTTTCCTTGTAAATATTTATCGTTAAAAATCAGAATTTTCAGACTTAAAAATAATTCCCGTTACAATTTCTAATCATACAACTTAATAGAATATCATTGGTACGACATTCATCATAATTCCAGATTCTATAAAAATCTACTCAAACATGGTATAAATAATAAATACACAATTGTTCATGTTATTCATTATAATTGGAACAGAGGAAAAAAAACAAAGTGAATAAATATAAACAAAGTAAAAAGAACTTGTTAATGATGGATACTCTAAAATAAAAATAATAGCCGCGGCATTAGCAGTTGCAAGCAATTGGGATCAAAAGGAACTGCAGCTTTAAAACGCAGCAACATGAAGAAAACAAAACGGCAACCGCAATTGAATTGGATGGCAACTTTTTTTTTTTTTTGGTCAAAGGATGGCAACTTTATTTAGGAAAGAAAAGAACAGCTACGACAAGCCACTATATTGGAACAAAAGGAATTCAATTAAGCCACGGCAGAAGCAATAACAATTATGAATGAAAAGGGGTAATTCGATTGCACTATATTGGAACAAAAGGAAATAATAAAAACTAGAATTTTGGAATTCAATGGAAAAAACTGTTCACAACTACGGTGTAAATTACGACAGCTAGGATTCTAAAAAAATAAAATTGGACGCTGTTTCTAAAATAAATGAATTTCTCTTTAAAAAGTTTCCTCCTGAAAGGTCTATTTATAGGCAAAAATTTATCAAGTAGTGCTTCTGATAGTGTCCCAAGAGGTGGAGAACATGGAGGAAGTGGAGGTAACTGCTTCTGAAAGTGGAGAAAAATTCTTCAACCTAACTAAATGTGTTGACTTCCCATTTGGCTTGTTGACTTATTGAACATTTTTTCCTTTTTCACCGTTTTTCTTTATTTTTGCTTTCTACACCCTATGTTCCTGAAACACATGAAAATACCAGCAGATATCAATGAAAACACGACAAATGACCCTAAAACAAATAAAAAATTAAGTTACTTAGACAGTGTATTTTGTGTGTTATCAAACTCCCCCACACTTGAACCATTGTTTGTCCTCATGCAAAAGGCAAGAGACGTCAGCAACACAATTTAGAAAAGACATAATCAACCAAAAATTCATCACTTTTTTATTTTTCAAGGCTTTGTTCTCAGGGCGCACTTATCACAACCTAGGCATTTTTCATGAGTCATATCAACCCAACAACAGTTTCAAGTGAGTGTGTGTGTGAAGTCCAACCATTTTGAAATTCTGGCTGGACTAAGTTGACAACAATATGCAGGGCACAATAGATAGCAAAACAGAGCACAAACAAAAACAATGCACAGGCAGCAAAATAAAGTGCAGGAAAGTAAAAGGCACAGAGGTTTGTTAACCCAGTTCGGTGTAAACACCACCTACTCTGGGGGATACCAATCCAGGAAGGAAATCCACTATAGGATTTAATCCTTAAGATTCAAGACACAAAACTCCCTGTTCCCAGCCTAAGCAATTAAACTCCTCCTAGTTTGATTTCTACCCAACACGTTGAGTATTAGAAAACTCCTAACTTCCTACCCAAGTAACAGCAACCCAATCACTTAATCAATCCTGAAATCTACCCAGTTTTATGAAGACACCTTCAAAAACAAAACTTCATTCGTACCTAAAGGCATAAAATGAATTACAACTCAATTAACACCTAAACCAACTCAGATTGAGTGGTGCACAAACAAAGCTTAAAGCTTACACAACTAAGACTCAAATTCTCTGATTTTTTCTATGTTCTTCGTAAAACTTCAATAGCAGCAGCATTCTCCTTTTATAATCTTCAGCAAGCAACATAATTATGCATCCAATCTTCTGAATATGATATGTTTCTGAATTATGAATGGCCCAATAAGGAAACAAATAAACCAGCAATGTATCTGCAAAGATTGCTTCAGAAAAATATGAACAATCATAAAACACGAGCCAATCTTCAAAGATCTTCATCAATTTAATTCAGCATTCTAGAACTCTAATCCTTGAATAAATCCTTGTTAAATCTCGCAAAGATTCGCACAGAAATAACTCAGAAAAGCCAGCTTCTGAGGAAGTCAACGCGGGTCAACGCTTGAATAGTGTGTCTGAAGCATCAGAAGCACTGTTTCAGAGTCTGAAGGATTTCTGCGTCTGAAGGATTTTTTCAGCTTCTGAAGCCTTTTTCAGCGTCTGAACAACTTCAAATCCATTTTCTTGCAATTGAAGACTTCTTTTAAACATGGAGATGCTTGCATTGAACACATTGATTTTTCCAAAACATGCAGCCAACTCCAAAATACTCAACAATCTCCCCCTTTGGCAAATTTTTGGCTAAAATCAATGTTTCACAAATAATGAGCTCTTCAAATCAACACAAGTAATCTCAGCAATGAAGAACTCCACAAAATCAATCATAGCACAGAGATAAGCAGCGGACAAACACTATGTTTGCATAAGCTTCAGCTTCTGAACAACTGAAGCACACCAAAACAACTTCTGAAAAACTCAACTACACTTCAGCATATCTGATCTTCATAAGAATACTCTCCCTGAAGCTTCACAAACACACAACCAGCAACATACATACTACTCCCCCCCTGCAACTCAGCACACATACAAACTCCCCCTTACTTCTGAACTGCAGTGAATTGCTTCTGAAACTTCTGAAAACTTCAGGAACACATCAACACTCAGGAACATAATACTCATGCACTCCCCCTGAGACACAAACTCCCCCTTAAACAGATTTTCAGATTCTGAACAGCTCTTATTGTAGTTCTGAACAAAACTAGTCAGCTTCTGAAACACAGTACATTCTGAACTGACACACTCTAAACAGCTCCAGTCTGAACTTAAACATAAGTTTTTCTCCCCCTTTTTAGCCATAAAATTATGACAAACCATCATCACATAGGGAACAAAAAACATACAGGTAACAAAAACTCACATCTTCAAAAACAATCCCAGTTTCAGACTCAGACACAGGTTCAGGATCACACTCAGCTTTAGCAAATCTGGCAGGTACTCTATCTTCCTCACATCCAGCTTGCTGTAATTGCTATAAATCCTCATGCAGACACACACCCAACTTGCTTCTCAGATTCTCAAACTGTTTAGCATCCAAAGCTTTTGTGAAAATGTCAGCAGTTTTGTTGAGTCTTTTGGTGTTGGCTGCATATTTTGGCAAATCCAATGTGTTGAATAGAAGCATCTCATTGTCTAGAACAAATCTTCAGTTGCAAGTTTTTCATTTTGAAGTCATTCAGAAGCTGAAATCACCTTCAGAAGCTGAAATGTACTTCTGAAGCATCAGACGCACTGTAGCAGAGTTGACTTTTGTTGACTTCTTCAGAAGCTGAGTTTGATCAAGTTATTTTGGCACAAATCTTGGCGAGATTTATCAAGGAATTATCTTCGCATATTACTTCTAGAATGCTGGTTGATTTAGTAAGGATTTAATGAAGATTTGGTTCAGTTTTATGAAGATCGTATTTCCTGAAGGAATCTTTTGCAGATAAATTGAAGATTTATATGTTTCCTTTTCAAGCCTTGCATAATTCAGAAACATATCTATTTTAGAAGATTTAATTCAGATTAATATTGCTTGCTGAAGATTATAAAAGGAGGAGAGCTGTTGCTATTCATAGAATACGATTATTGAAGAAAATCAGAGAATTGAGTCTTAGAGTTTTAAGCTGTTAGCTTTATTTGTGCACCACTCATTATTTGAGTTGGTTTAGGAGTTTTTATTGAGTTGTAAATTCATTCTAAGCCTGTAGGTACGAATGAAGGTTTGTTATTGAAGTTTTATTCAAAACAGGGTAGTTTTTAGGGTTGTTCAAGTGGCTGGGTTGCAGTTGCTTGAATAGGAAGTTAGTGGTTACTAAAACTCAAGAGTTGGGTAGAAGTCTGACTAGGTGGAGATTGATTGCTTGGGATAGGAACTGGGAGTCAGTGTCTGAGTCTTAAGGATTAATTCCAATAGTGGATTTCCTTCCTGGATTGGTATCCCCCAGAGTAGGAGGTGTTTACTCCGAACTGGGTTAACAAACCTTGTGTTCCTTAGCTTTCCTACACTTTTAATTTCTGCTACTTAACTGTTTTTAATTGTGCTAAGTTATTGTTCAGAACCTGTTTGGTTCAGAACTTGTTAACTCTGTGTTATTGCCTGGCCAAAATTTCAATTGGCATCAGAGCAGGCACCCTGCCTGTGTTTTGGGTGAGATCCAGAGGAGTTAATTTCTGGCAAGCATGGATAGAGAAGGAGGCTATGTCAACAGACCACCCCTACTTGATGGCACAAATTATGAGTACTGGAAATCCAGGATGTGTGCATTCCTGAAATCCATTGACAGCAGAACTTGGAAAGCTGTGCTTAAAGGCTGGGATCATCCTGAGGTTTTGGACAAAGATGGTAACAAAACTGGAGTTTTGAAGCCTGAAGAGGAGTGGGCCAAAGCTGAAGATGACTTGTCTCTTGGGAATTCAAAAGCCTTGAATGCAATTTTCAATGGTGTTGACAAAAACATGTTCAGACTCATCAAGCAATGTACAGTTGCAAAGGATGCCTGGGAAATCTTAAAAACAACTCATGAAGGAACCTCTAAAGTGAAGATGTCGAGACTCCAGTTGCTGACTACTAAGTTTGAGAACCTGAAGATGATGGAAGATGAAACTATTCAGGATTTCTACATGAATGTGCTGGACATGGCAAATTCCTTTGATTCACTTGGGGAAAAGATGTCTGATGAAAAGATAGTAAGAAAAATCCTCAGGTCCCTGCCCAGAAGATTTGATATGAAGGTTACAGCCATAGAAGAAGCTCATGACATCACCACCATGAAGGTTGAGGAGCTGATTGGGTCTTTGCTTAATTTTGAGACTGCATTCTGCAAACAGCCTGATAAGAAAGGGAAAGGAGTAGCATTTGCAGTTAATTCAGGAGCTGATGATCAACAAGAGTCTGATGAGGAGGATAGTGATTTATCAGAAGCTCTAGTGTTGCTTGGAAAACAATTCAACAGAATTTTGAAGAAGGTTGACAGAAAATCCAAGACCAAAGGTCAGAATTTCAGATTCAATAACAAGAAGCAACAAACTGATGAGAAGAAGACCAAGTATGAGGAGAAAAGTAACCAAGCCAAAGGTGTGCAGTGCTTTGAGTGTGAGGGGTATGGACATATCAAGTCTGAATGTCCTACTTTTCTTAAGAAGCAGAAGAAAAGCCTAGCTGTTTCATGGTCTGATGAAGATTCAGAAGAAGATTTTGAGAATGAATCTTCTAAGGGTGACACTAGTTTGATGGTAAGGTCAGGAGCTATCTTGAAGAAGGAAGTTGTTTTAGAGTCTGAGACTTTTTCAGAGTCTGACTCAGAGTCTGAAGCTTCATCTGTGTCTGAAGCTGCTAAAACCTCATATGATGAACTAGCTGACAACTACAGGAAGCTATATACCAGAAGTGCTGAGGTTTGCAAACAAGTTCTGGATCAGAAGGAGACTATTTTTCAACTGAAGGCTGAAAAAGGAGAACTTCTAGTGCAGAATTCAGAATTAAAAGAAGAAGTAAGCCAGCTAAATTCCCAACTTGAGAACATGAAAAAGCAGGTCAGGATGATGAATACTGCTACTGATGTGTTGGAGGAAATTCTAGATGCTCAGAAACAAGGAAAAGCTGGTTTAGGTTTTATTGATCAGACCCAGAACCCCAAACAGAAGATTCTTGTTAAAAAGTTTGTTCCTGCCACTAAAACTGATAAACCTATGATCGGGACATCTCAGATGAGACCTCAGATGCAAGGTCAGAAGCAAGCCCAGTTGCAAGCTAATAAGCATGCTCAGAAGCAACCCCAGAAGTTCAACAGAAGGAGGAGAAACCATACTTGGATCTGTCATCATTGTGGAAAGAAGGGGCATATTAAACCTTTTTGCTTTAAGTTATATGGCTATCCTGAACATTTTCAATATAGAAGAGTGCAACCAGCTGCAACCATAAACAATGTTCAAAAGGTGTGGAAGCCTAAAGTTCAGAATGTTGGCCTTATAGCTCATACTTCATTGAGAGCCACCTCAAAAAAAGACTGGTATTTTGATAGTGGGTGTTCAAGACACATGACTGGTGTTAAGAAGCTGCTGAGTAATATAAGACCTTATTCCAGAAGCTATGTGACATTTGGAGATGGAGTAAAAGGTCAGATTCTGGGTATTGGTGATTTGATCAGTGAAGGTTTGCCCAGACTTAATGATGTGCTACTGGTGGAAGGATTAACTTCAAATCTGATCAGTATTAGCCAACTTTGTGATCAAGACTTGAAGGTAAATTTCAACAAAGAAGAATGTGTTGTTACTAATCAAGAAAGCAAGGTTCTAATGAGAGGCTGCAGATCTAAGGATAATTGCTATTTATGGATGTCTGAAGAAGAAAGAAGCCTAACTTCTTGTCTCATGAGCTCAGAAGAGGAAGTCAAGCTCTGGCACCAGAAACTGGGACATTTGCACCTGAAAGGCATGAAGAAAATCCTAAGTACTGAAGCTATCAGAGGTGTACCTAATCTGAAGATCAATGAGGACAGTGCTTGTGGTGATTGTCAAATTGGTAAACAAACAAGAAAGTCTCATCCCAGATTAGTTCATCAGGTAACTACTAAAGTACTAGAACTTTTACATATGGATTTAATGGGGCCTATGCAAGTAGAAAGTATTGGAGAAAAAAGGTATGCATTTGTAATGGTAGATGACTACTCAAGATTCACATGGGTTAATTTTGTTAGAGAGAAGTCTGATACTTTTAATGTGTTTAAAGACTTATGCACTCAATTACAAAGAGAGAAGGACTGTGGTATTGTCAGAATCAGAAGTGATCATGGCAAAGAATTTGAAAACAAGAGTTTCTCAGAATTCTGTGCTTCTGAAGGTATAAAACATGAGTTCTCTGCACCTATCACACCTCAACAAAATGGTGTAGTTGAGAGGAAGAATAGGACTTTGGCAGAATGTGCAAGAGTAATGCTGCATGCTAAGAAGCTACCTTATATGTTTTGGGCTGAAGCCATGAATACTGCCTGCTATATCCATAACAGAGTTACTTTGAAGAAGGGAACAACCTGTACTTTATATGAATTATGGAAAGGGAGAAAGCCATCTGTGAAATACTTTCATGTGTTTGGGAGCAGATGTTACATTTTGGCTGACAGAGAAAATAGGAGAAAACTGGATCCTAAGTCTGATGAAGGTATATTTTTGGGATATTCAGTGAATAGCAGAGCCTATAGGGTGTTTAACTCAAGAACCAAAGTTGTGATGGAGAGCATAAATGTTGTTATTGATGATCTGTCTGCTGAGAATTTAAAGAATGAATATGAAGTTATTCCAGAGTCTGAAGCCTCAGAAGAACAAACTTCAGAAGCAGAAAATCATCCAGAGTCTGAAGAAGCAGAAGGGCATCCAGATCATGATCCTACCAATAAAGGGCCATCAATTAGAGTTTAGAAGGATCATCCTAAGGAGCTTATCATTGGAAGTTTGGATCAAGGGGTCAGAACCAGGAGATTAGATTCAGCTGCTACTGATTCTTGCTTTGTGTCAAAGTTTGAACCTAAAAATGTAAAAGAAGCCCTAACTGATGAATTTTGGATTGAAGCCATGCAAGATGAGTTGAATCAATTCAAAAGGAGTGAAGTGTGGGATCTGGTTCCAAGACCTGAAGGGCTGAATGTGATTGGCACTAAATGGATATACAAGAATAAAACAGATGAAAATGGTACTGTGGTCAGAAACAAGGCAAGGTTGGTTGCTCAGGGTTATACTCAAGTAGAGGGATTGAATTTTGATGAAACCTTTGCACCTGTGACCAGACTAGAGTCCATAAGATTACTGTTGGGTGTATCCTGTATTCTCAAGTTCAAGTTATTCCAGATGGATGTGAAGAGTGCATTTTTGAATGGCTATTTGCAAGAAGAAGTATATGTTGAACAGCCTAAGGGTTTTGTGGATCATCAGTTTCCAGATCACGTGTACAAGTTGAAGAAAGCTTTATATGGATTAAAGCAAGCACCAAGAGCTTGGTATGAAAGACTGACTCAGTTTCTTGTGGCTCAAGGATACAGAAAAGGTGGTTCTGATAAAACTTTGTTTGTGAAAGATCTAGATGGAAGTCTGATGATTGCTCAGATCTATGTTGATGACATAGTGTTTGGTGGAATGTCAGATAAAATGGTTAAGTTATTTGTCCAGCAAATGCAATCTGAGTTTGAAATGAGTTTGGTTGGTGAGCTGACATACTTTCTTGGATTGCAAGTTAAGCAAATGGAAGACACAATCTTTATTTCTCAGAGTAAATATGCTAAGAATATTGTGAAGAAGTTTGGAATGGAATCTGCTGCTCATAAGAGGACACCTGCTGCTACTCATCTGAAGTTGACTAAGGATGAACATGGAGTTTCAGTAGATCAAAGCCAATATAGAAGTATGATAGGAAGCTTATTGTACTTGACTGCAAGCAGACCTGATATCGCCTTTGCTGTTGGAGTATGTGCAAGATATCAAGCTGATCCTAAAATAAGCCATCTAACTCAGGTTAAGAGAATTCTGAAATATGTGAATAACACAAGTGATTATGGAATCATGTATTCTCATAGTTCATGTTCTGAATTAATGGGATATTGTGATGCTGACTGGGCTGGAAGTGCTGATGACAGAAAGAGCACCTCAGGAGGTTGTTTCTTTTTGGGAAATAATCTAATTTCTTGGTTCAGCAAGAAACAAAATTGTGTTTCATTGTCAACTGCTGAGGCTGAGTATATTGCTGCTGGGAGTAGTTGTTCACAACTGGTGTGGATGAAGCAAATGCTTGAAGAATACAACATTGCACAAGGAACTATGACCCTATTTTGTGAAAATTTGAGTGCAATTAACATCTCTAAGAACCCTATTCAGCACAGCAGAACTAAACATATAGATATCAGACACCACTTTATCAGAAATCTTGTGGAAGATAAAATCATTCAGCTGGAACATGTGGATACTGAAGAACAAATTGCTGACATTTTCACAAAGGCTTTAGATGCTAAACAGTTTGAGAATCTGAGAAGTAAATTGGGTGTTTGTTTGCGTGAAGAGTTATAGCAATTAAAACAAACTGGATGTGAGGAAGATAGAGTACCTGTCAGTTGTGCTTATGCTAACTGTGATCCTGCATCTGAGTCTGACAGTTTTTCCAGGATCTGTGTTACTTGGTTTGGTTTTATTCCCTATTTGAAGTCTGAGATTTGTCAGAATTTTGTGGCTAAAAAGGCGGAGAAAAACTTGTGTTGGTGTTCAGAATGTATTCAAACATGTTTGTTCAGACCTCAGTTGTTTCAGAAGTTGTCTGTTTTGTTCAGATTTCATGACCAATACAACATGAGATGTGAGTTCAGATATTGAGGGGGAATATGTGTCTCAGGGGGAGTACAAGGTCATTAAAGTCCTGAGTGTGATGTGTTTCAGATGTTGCAGAAGCTGGTTTTTCGCTGCAGTTCAGAAGTAAAAGGGAGTTTTATGAGTTGCAGGGGGAGAGTTCAGATGCTGGAGTGGTTGTACATGTGTTTATTTAGTTGTGAAGCTTCAGGGGGAGTGTTTTTATGTGGTTGTAGTTATTCTGAAGTGATGCTGAATTTGTTCAGAAGCTGCTTTGTGTGCATCAGTTGTTCAGAAGCTGAAGCTGATGGTTTATCATAGCAAACATATTATGTTTGTCCGCTGCTTAGCTCTATGTTATATTATTGTGGAGTTCTTCATTGCTGAGTTAATTTTATGGGAGATTGAAGAACTTGGGTGTGTGAACATTGGTTTTAGCCAAAAATTTGCCAAAGGGGGAGATTGTTGAGTCTTTTGGTGTTGGCTGCATATTTTGGCAAATCCAATGTGTTGAATAGAAGCATCTCATTGTCTAGAACAAATCTTCAGTTGCAAGTTTTTCATTTTGAAGTCATTTAGAAGCTGAAATCACCTTCAGAAGCTGAAATGTACTTCTGAAGCATCAGACGCACTGTAGCAGAGTTGACTTTTGTTGACTTCTTCAGAAGCTGAGTTTGATCAAGTTATTTTGGCACAAATCTTGGCGAGATTTATCAAGGAATTATCTTCGCATATTGCTTCTAGAATGCTGGTTGATTTAGTAAAGATTTAATGAAGATTTGGTTCAGTTTTATGAAGATCGTATTTCCTGAAGGAATCTTTTGCAGATACATTGAAGATTTATATGTTTCCTTTTCAAGCCTTGCATAATTTAGAAACATATCTATTTTAGAAGATTTAATTCAGATTAATATTGCTTGCTGAAGATTATAAAAGGAGGAGAGCTGCTGCTATTCATAGAATACGATTATTGAAGAAAATCAGAGAATTAAGTCTTAGAGTTTTAAGCTGTTAGCTTTATTTGTGCACCACTCATTATTTGAGTTGGTTTAGGAGTTTTTATTGAGTTGTAAATTCATTCTAAGCCTGTAGGTACGAATGAAGGTTTGTTATTGAAGTTTTATTCAAAACAGGGTAGTTTTCAGGGTTGTTCAAGTGGCTGGGTTGCAGTTGCTTGAATAGGAAGTTAGTGGTTACTAAAACTCAAGAGTTGGGTAGAAGTCTGACTAGGTGGAGATTGATTGCTTGGGATAGGAACTGGGAGTCAGTGTCTGAGTCTTAAGGATTAATTCCAATAGTGGATTTCCTTCCTGGATTGGTATCCCCCAGAGTAGGAGGTGTTTACTCCGAACTGGGTTAACAAACCTTGTGTTCCTTAGCTTTCCTGCACTTTTAATTTCTGCTACTTAACTGTTTTTAATTGTGCTAAGTTATTGTTCAGAACCTGTTTGGTTCAGAACCTGTTAACTCTGTGTTATTGCCTGGCCAGAATTTCAAGTTTGATTCTCAGTATCCACATGTTCCAGCTGAACAATCTTCTCTTCCACAAGATTTCTGATAAAATGATGTCTGATATCTATGTGTTTAGTTCTGCTATGCTGTATGGGGTTCTTAGAAATGTTAATTGCACTTAGATTGTCACAATATAGGGTCATAACACCTTGTTGGATGTTGTATTCTTCAAGCATCTGCTTCATCCAAACCAGTTGTGAACAACTACTACCAGCAGCAATATATTCAGCCTCAGCAGTTGATAATGAGACACAGTTTTGTTTCTTGTTGAACCATGAAATCAGGTTATTTCCCAAAAAGAAACATCCTCCTGAAGTGCTCTTCCTGTCATCAGCACTTCCAGCCCAGTCAGCATCACAATATCCTATCAATTCAGAACTTGAACTGTGTGAGTACATGATTCCATAATCACTTGTGCTGTTCACATACTTCAGGATCCTTTTAACTTGTGTCAGATGACTCATCTTAGGATCAGCCTTATATCTTGCACACACACCAAAAGCAAAAGTGATATCAGGTCTGCTTGCAGTTAAGTACAGTAGACTCCCAATCATACTTCTGTATTGGCTTTGATCAACTGAAACTCCATGTTCATCTTTAGTTAGTTTCAGATGAGTAGCAGCAGGTGTTCTCTTATGAGCAGCAGATTCCATTCCAAATTTCTTCACTATGTTCTTGGCATATTTGCTCTGAGAAATAAAAATAGTGTCTTCCATTTGCTTGACTTGCAGTCCAAGAAAATAAGTAAGTTCACCTACAAGACTCATTTCAAATTCTGACTGCATCTGCTGGACAAACAACTGAACCATTTTCTTTGACATTCCTCCAAACACTATGTCATCTACATATATTTGAGCAATCATCAGACTTCCATCTTCATCTTTCACAAACAATGTCTTATCAGAACCTCCTTTTCTGTATCCTTGAGTCACAAGAAATTGAGTCAGTCTGTCATACCATGCTCTAGGTGCTTGCTTCAATCCATACAAAGCCTTCTTTAACTTGTAAACATGATCTGGAAACTTAGGATCCACAAACCCTTTAGGCTGTTCAACATACACTTCTTCTTGCAAATACCCATTCAGAAAAGCACTCTTCACATCCATCTGGAATAGTTTGAACTTAAGAATGCAGGATACTCCTAACAGTAATCTTATGGACTCTAATCTGGCCACAGGTGCAAAGCTCATCAAAATCAAGTCCCTCTACTTGAGTATAACCTTGACCAACTAACCTTGCCTTGTTTCTGACCACAGTACCATTTTCATCTGTTTTGTTCTTGTAAATCCACTTAATGCCAATCACATTTAAACCTTCTGGTCTTGGAACAAGATCCCACACTTCACTCCTTTTGAATTGATTCAACTCATCTTGCATGGCTTCAATCCAAAATTCATCAGTTAGGGCTTCTTTTATATTTTTAGGTTCAAATTTTGACACAAAGCATGAATCAGTAGCAGCTGAGTCTGATCTTCTGGTTCTGACTCCTTGATCTAAACTTCCAATGATTAAGTCTCTAGGATGATCCTTCTGAACTCTAATTGATGGCCCTTTACTAGTAGGAACATGATCTGGATGAACTTCTGCTTCTTCAGACTCTAGATGATTTTCTGCTTCTGACAGTTGTTCTTCTGAGGCTTCAGACTCTGGAACTACTTCAGACTCATCCCTTTCTTTCTCAACAGACAGATCATCAATCACAACATTTATGGACTCCATCATAACCTTGGTTCTGGAATTAAACACCCTATAGGCTTTGCTGTTCACTGAATAACCCAGAAAAATACCTTCATCAGACTTTGAAGGTGAGAAAAACACACACACAAGAAGGGGGGTTGAATTGTGTGACTCAAAAACTTGTTCTTTACTTTTCAGAATCTTAACACAAGTTCAGAACCAGGTTCTGAACTGTTATCAGAAGTATATCAGCGGATTAACAAGTTAAAAGGAGAATGAAAGAGAGACACACAGAATTTTATACTAGTTCCTTCTCAATGTGAGAAGTAGTCCAGTCCCCTTGTTTTCCAACAAGAGAGTTTCACTATAATCAGTTCTGATTACAATTGCTCAATCACTAAGAAAGAGACTTCCAGTTGCTCAATCACAAAGAAAGAGGCTTCTAATGCTCAACCACCAAGGAAGAGGCTTCCAATGCTCAAGACACCAAGTCAAGAGACTTCCCAATGCTCAAGACACTAAGTCAAGAGGCTTCTGACTCAGACCACAAAGGAATGAGGTTACAATTGCTCAGTATACAGACTGAGACTTTAGGGACCAAACTGGTTTACAAATAAATGAGTTTGGGATGAACACTTGATAAAATATCAGAGGTGTTCTCTTAATACAACACAGGTTAAGACTCTTAACCTTAAGAAATTCTAAGTTACAAGATTGAAGAATTTCTAAGAGTTTTTGAACTTGACAGCAAAACAGAGCAAGGTTCAGCAATTTGATTTCAAGAGTCTTAGACAAAATTTCTTCTTCAAATCTTCTTCCTTTTATAGATGAAATATAGCTGTTGAAGATTTGCTTGATTTGAGGAAAGAGCCGTTGCAAGTTGAGCTAGGATTTCTGCAAATGTGTGTTGCACTTTTTCAAACAAAACAGAGCAGCAGCCATTTTTGAAATGGCCTACCTTAAAAGCTGGAGAATGTTTGGGTCAGGGAGACAACTGTTCCATTGGGTTGTTCTGACACATCCAGGCATTAAATGCGCACAGTACCAATCACTTTCCAAGCCACATCAGCTTCAGAAGCTTCTGTGTGAACAGTGCATCAGAAGCACTTCTGTACGGATCAGAAGCTGGCTTCAGGATCAGAAGCTGGTCTTCAGATGTTGACTCTGCGTTGACTTCTTCAGAAGCACCCAGACTTCAGAAGCTGCTTTCAGACTCAGAAGCTGCCTTCAGAACCACCACTTCAGGACCACTTCAGAAGCACCCAGTTCAGGAGTACTACTTCAGGAGCACTTCTTCAGACCCAGTTTCCTTCTAGCTTTGCAACATTGCTTCTTTGCTTTCCTTTAGCTTGTTCTTTCATAACCATTATTAGTTTCCAATCAATAAACATGTGGTTCTGAAATCACTTGAACAAAGCATTAGCAAATAACCAATTTTCTATTTAACACTTTGTTATCATCAAAACCATAAAGAGAGATATGTTTACACATAAATGTTTCAACAATCTTCCCTTAATTCATAAGAGACTTGTTAAACACATTTTGTTCCAACAGACTTTGGATCCAGTTTTCTCCTATTTTCTCTATCAGCCAAAATATAGCATCTGCTCCCAAAAACATGAAAATATTTCACAGTAGGCTTCATTCCTTTCCATAGTTCATATAAGGTATATCCAGTTCCCTTCTTCAAAGTCACTCTATTATGGATATAGCATGCAGTATTCATAGCTTCAGCCCAAAACATATAAGGTAGCTTCTTAGCATGCAACATGACTCTTGCAGATTCTGCTAATGTCCTATTCTTCCTCTCAACTACACCATTTTGTTGAGGTGTTATAGGTGCAGAGAACTCATGTTTTATACCTTCAGATGCACAGAACTCAGAAAATCTCTTGTTTTCAAATTCCTTGCCATGATCACTTCTGATTTTGACAATACCACAGTCCTTCTCTCTTTGTAACTGAATGCACAACTCTTTAAACACTTCAAAAGTATCAGACTTCTCTCTAACAAAGCTAACCCATGTGAATCTTGAGTAGTCATCAACCATTACAAAAGCATATCTTTTACCTCCAATACTCTCAACTTGCATTGGCCCCATTAAATCCATATGTAAAATTTCTAGTACTTTAGTAGTTTCCTGGTGTACTAATCTGGGATGAGACTTTCTTGTTTGTTTTCCAATTTGACAATCACCACAAACACTGTCCTCATTGATCTTCAGATTAGGTATACCTCTGATAGCTTCAGTACTTAGGATTTTCTTCATGCCTTTCAGATGCAGATGACCCAGTTTCTGGTGCCAGAGTCTGACTTCTTCTTCTGAACTCATGAGACAAGAAGTCAGGCTTCTTTCTTCTTCAGACACCCATAAATAACAGTTATCCTTTGATCTGAACCTTACCTTCTTGATCAGTTACAAGACACTCTTGCTTGCTGAAATTCACTTTTAAATCTTGATCACATAGCTGGCTAATACTAATCAGATTAGAAGTCAATCCTTTCACCAACAACACATCATTAAGTTTGGGCAAACCTTCACTGATTAAATCACCAATACCCAGTATCTCACCTTTTGCTCTAT
Source organism: Medicago ruthenica (assembly GCA_018208015.1). Taxonomy (NCBI): domain Eukaryota; kingdom Viridiplantae; phylum Streptophyta; class Magnoliopsida; order Fabales; family Fabaceae; genus Medicago; species Medicago ruthenica. Next base: position 94,700,921 of record CM031377.1, on the reverse strand, counting down.
CACCAAATGTCACATAGCTTCTGGAATATGGTTTGATATTGCTCAGCAGCTTCTTCGAACCAGTCATGTGTCTTGAACAACCACTATCAAAGTACCAGTACTCTCTAGAAGTGGCTCTCAATGAGGTATGTGCTATAAGGCCAACATTCTGAACTTTGGGCTTCCATACCTTCTGAACATTGTTTCTGGTTGCAGCTGGTTGCACTCTTCTATATTGAAAATGTTCAGGATAGCCATATAACTTAAAGCAAAAAGGTTTAATATGCCCATTCTTACCACAATGATGACAGATCCAGGTATGATTCCTCCTTCTTCTGTTGAACTTCTGGGGTTGCTTCCGAGCATGCTTCTGAGGTTGCATCTGAGCTTGCTTCTGAGCTTGCATCTGAGCTTGCTTCTGAGCTTGCTTATGAGGTCTCATCTTTGATGTCCCAATCATAGGATTATAAGTTTGAGTAGCAGGAACAAACTTTTTAACAGGATTTTTCTGCTTGAGGTTCAGACTCTCATCCACAAATCCTAAGCCCTTATGTTTTCCTTGTTTCTGAGCATCCAAAATCTCATCCAGCACATCAGTAGCAGTATTCATCATTCTGACCTGCTTTTTCATATGCTCAAGCTGGGAGTTTAGTTGGCTTACTTCTTCTTTCAGTTCTGAATTCTACACTAACAGTTCACCTTTCTCAGCCTCTATTTGACATATTGCCTCCTTCTGATCCAGAACTTGCTTGCAAACTTCTGCACTTCTGGTGTACAGCTTTCTGTAGTTGTCAGCCAGTTCATCATATGAGGACTTAGCAACTCTGGCTTCAGACACAGATGAAGCTTCAGACTCTGAGTCAGACTCAGAAAATGTTTCAGACTCTAAAACTGCTTCATTCTTTAAGAAAGCTTTTGACTTCTGAGACTGTAACTTAACCATCAGACTTGTGTCACCCTTAGCAAATTCACTTGCAGCATCTTCTTCAGAATCATCATCAAACCATGAAACAGCTAGACTCTTCTTCTGCTTCTTGAGAAAAGTGGGACATTCTGATTTGATATGTCCATAACCTTCACACTCAAAGCACTGCACACCTTTAGCTTGATTACTTTTCTCCTCAGACTTGGTCTTTTTCACATCAGTTTGTTGCTTCTTGTTTTTGAATCTGAAGTTCTGACCTTTGGTTTTAGATTTCCTGTCAACTTGCTTCAGGATTTTATTCAACTGTTTTCCCAACAACACTAGAGCTTCTGATAAAGTATTATCATCCTCATCAGACTCTTGTTGATCATCTGCTTCAGAATTGACTGCAAAAGCTACTCCTTTCCCTTTCTTCTCAGGCTGTTTACAAAAAGCAGTCTCAAAATTCAGCAGAGACCCAATCAGCTCCTCAACCTTCATAGTGGTGATGTCATGAGCTTCTTCTATAGCTGTAACCTTCATGTCAAACCTTCTAGGAAGTGACCTGAGGATTTTTCTAACTATTTTCTCATCTGACATCTTCTCCCCAAGAGATTCAAAGAAATTTGCCATATCCATCACATTCATGTAGAAATCCTGAATATTTTCATCCTCCATCATCTTCAGGTTCTCAAACTTAGTGGTCAGCAATTGGAGTCTGGACATCTTGACCTTAGAGGTTCCTTCATGAGTGGTTTTCAGAATTTCCCAAGCATCCTTTGCAACAGTACACTGCTTGATGAGTCTGAACATGTTCATATCCACACCATTGAATATTGCATTCAAGGCTTTGTCCACTCTTCTTCAGGTTTCAGCACCTCAGTTTTATTCCCATCTTTGTCTAAAACCACAGGATGATCCCAGCCTTTTAACACAGCTTTCCAAGTCATGCTTTCAATAGATTTTAGAAAAGCACACATTCTGGACTTCCAATACTCATAGTTTGTGCCATCCAACAATGGTGGTCTATTGACATATCCTCCTTCTCTGTCCATGCTTGCCAGAAAAGACTTCCCTAGAGCTCACTCAATCACAGGCAGGGTGCCTGCTCTGATGCCAATTGAAATTCTGGCTGGACTAAGTTGACAACAATATGCAGGGCACAATAGATAGCAAAACAGAGCACAAACAAAAAACAATGCACAGGTAGCAAAATAAAGTGCAGGAAAGTAAAAGGCACAGAGGTTTGTTAACCCAGTTCTATGTAAACACCACCTACTCTGGGGGATACGAATCCAGGAAGGAAATCCACTATAGGATTTAATCCTTAAGACTCAAGACACAGAACTCCCTGTTCCCAGCCTAAGCAATTAAACTCCTCCTAGTCTGATTTCTACCCAACACGTTAAGTATTAGAAAACTCCTAACTTCCTGCCCAAGTAACAGCCAGTCACTTAATTAATCCTGAAATCTACCCAGTTTTTTGAAGACACCTTCAAAAACAAAACTTCATTCGTACCTAAAGGCTTAGAATGAATTACAACTCAATTAACACCTAAACCAACTCAGATTGAGTGGTGCACAAACAAAGCTTAAAGCTTACACAACTAAGACTCAAATTCTCTGATTTTTTCTATGTTCTTCGTAAAACTTCAATAGCAGCAGCATTCTCCTTTTATAATCTTCAGCAAGCAACATAATTATGCATCCAATCTTCTGAATATGATATGTTTCTGAATTATGAATGGCCCAATAAGGAAACAAATAAACCAGCAATGTATCTGCAAAGATTGCTTCAGAAAAATATGAACAATCATAAAACACGAGCCAATCTTCAAAGATCTTCATCAATTTAATTCAGCATTCTAGAACTCTAATCCTTGAATAAATCCTTGTTAAATCTCGCAAAGATTCACACAGAAATAACTCAGAAAAACCAGCTTCTGAGGAAGTCAACGCGGGTCAACGCTTGAATAGTGCGTCTGAAGCATCAGAAGCACTGTTTCAGAGTCTGAAGGATTTCTGCGTCTGAAGGATTTTTTCAGCTTCTGAACCCTTTTTCAGCGTCTGAACAACTTCAAATCCATTTTCTTGCAACTGAAGACTTCTTTTAAACATGGAGATGCTTTCATTGAGCACATTGATTTTTCCAAAACATGCAGCCAACTCCAAAATACTCAACACATTTTATTGCTCCTGTGTAAAAAAAAGCATTATGAAGAAAATAAGTTCTAACTTTAAAAGTAAACTCACCGACAAAATTTCACTTTCATTTCATATAAACTAGGTGGGAATTCTTTTATTTGGCCATTTTGTCACTTCGTGGTGTTTATTCTCTTAGCTTATGGGGAACTGCAGAAGCGTTTTTATTTTTTAGGGTAACCATATCATCCCTGGGAAGTTAATGATGGTGAGTCATACCAACCCAAGTCAATGCCTCATATTTTTGTGCTCTGACCCCTTTTATTTACATCTTATTTTGACCATTTACTTTTATTCCCCACACTAACTTATACTAGTTTTTGTTTGAAATTTTGAAGACAAATTTTACCACCTAAAGTTAGACACTACATTCCTTAAAATACCAATCTACACACTTACTCAAAGACTGCAACTTTGTGAATTTTTCAGAGAGAAGGGTTCACAATGAAACTCATGTGGGTTTAGTAAAACTCAAAAAGCAGAAGGTGTTTACATGCACATAATCATCATCAAACCCAGCCTTAAATTTGAAGCAGAAAATTTGAAATTATGACACAATATTTATTGGTTCAAGAAGCAGGAGAATTAAACAACAAAGCAAAAATACACATTTTATTGACTCAACAATTAAAAATTAGACTGTTAAGGTGGGAAATTCCTCCCCCACACTTAAAACTGACATTGACCCCAATGAAATAAAAATAAAAGAAAAGGAAAAACACTACCTAACAGATTAATCGTCGTCGGGGTCAACAGGGGGCGTGTACATACGCCTGATCATGAAATGGTGTGTACCTACAGGAAAGTTAGCATGAAAATATGGGAAAAGGGGTAGATTATGGTGCTGATCAACTTGGATTCATCTTTTTATTCACTTAGCTGACTAAACTAAACTAAAACCCATGGGTTGCCTCCCACGCAGCGCTTCATTTAACGTCGGTAGCTCGACTCCTTAACGCTCACTTTCTCAAGGTTCATTCAAGGTGAAGCAAGCACATTTCTCAACATTCTCTCCGGTAGTGTAATGCTTCAACCTTTGCCCATTTACTACAAACGAGCCAATGGGTTCACTCCAAACTTCCATTGTGCCAGATGGCGTTACTCTTTTTACCTGAAATGGCCCAGACCAACGGGAGCGAAGCTTTCTAGGGAATAATTTCAACCTGGAGTTAAACAGTAACACAAGCTCCCCCTCTTTAAAATCTCTCCTAATTATGCGCCTATCATGCCATGTTTTCATCCTTTCTTTATATATCTTGGCATTTTCGTAGGCGTCTAACCTAAGTTCTTCCAACTCATTCAACTCTAACACCCTTTTTCCTCAGCAGCCTGATAATCCATGTTAAGGGCTTTAACAGCCCAAAAGGCTTTATGCTCTAGTTCCACCGGAAGGTGACTTGACTTCCCATAGACAAGTTTGAACGGTGTGGTCCCGATAGGTGTTTTGTAGGCGGTCATGTAGGCCCAGAGTGCATCATCAAGCTTGGCAGCCCAATCCTTTCTCGAGGTTGAGACAGTTTTCTCTAGGATTGATTTGATTTCTCTATTAGAGACTTCCACCTGGCCGGTTGTTTGTGGATGATAAGGGGTTGCAACTTTGTGCCTCACTCCATACTTCTTTAAAAGATTTTCAAATTGCTTTGAGATGAAGTGAGATCCGCCGTCACTTATGACTAACCTGGGGATTCCAAACCTAGGGAAGATGGTTTTCCTGAACAGCTTAATGACTACTCGCGTATCATTTGTAGGAGAGGCAATGGCCTCTATCCATTTCGACACATAATCTACCGCTACGAGTATGAACTTGTTACCCATGAAGGATGGGAAAGGTCCCATAAAGTCTACACCCCACACGTCGAAGATTTCGACCTCTAGGATGCTCTTGAGTGGCATTTCGTTTCTTTTGAAATGTTTCCCGTGCGCTGGCACTGGTCACACTTCACAACAAACGCATGAACTTATAGGCAGTCTTGGTCCTGCTTGGATCTGCTTGGAGAATCTTATAGGCAGTCTTGGTCCTGCTTGCATGCCTACCATAGGGTGCGGTATGACAATGGGTAAGGATGCTTTCCACTTCCTCCTCAGGGATGCATCGACGAAAGATACTGTCAGCGCCTCTTTTAAACAAGAGAGGCTCATCCCAATAGTAAAGTTTTAGATCATGAAAGAACTTTTTCTTTCGCTGATAGTTCATGTCAGGAGGCAGGACCCCAGCAGCAAGGTAATTGACGAAGTCAGCATACCAAGGTGTCCGCGTCTGTGCATAAGCTATCAGTCTATCATCAGGGAAAGAGTCGTCTAAGAGCAGCTCCTCTCGCTTCACGTCACTCAGCCTAGACAAGTGGTCTGCCACTACATTTTCCGTTCCTTTCTTGTCACGGATCTCCAGATCAAACTCTTGTAGTAGCAATATCCACCGAATCAGTCTAGGCTTTGCGTCATTCTTGCTAAGCAGATACCTGATGGCTGTATGGTCAGTGTAGACTATAATTTTTGATCCAACTAAGTAGGAACGAAACTTGTCAATAGCATAAACAATGACCAGAAGCTCTTTCTTAGTAGTTGCATAATTAACTTGAGCATCATCAAGGGTTCTGCTAGCGCAATAGATTGCATGCATCTTTTTGTCTCTTCGCTGTCCTAAGACAACACCAACTGCATAGTCGCTCGCATCGCACATAATCTCAAAAGGAAGATTCCAGTCTGGACGCTGCATTATTGGTGCAGAGATTGTTGGAACAAAATGTATGAACAAGTCTCTTTTGAGTTTTGATGATAACAAAGTGTTAAAAAGAAAATTGGATATGCTAATGCTTGCTCTAAGTGTGCAGGACCATATAATTAATTGTGTATCTAATGGTGGTTCTAAAAGATCAAGTTAAAAGCAAAAGGAAAATATTGAAGCTTGTGTTGCGCGTCTGAAAGACCAGCGTCTGAAGGTGCGTCTGAAAGACCAGTGTCTGAAGGTGCGTCTAAAAGACCAGTGTCTGAAGGTGCGTCTCAAGACCAGCTTCTGAAGACAGCGTCTGATGAACAGTGCGTCTGAAGACAGCGTCTGATGACCAGTTTTTGAAGACAGTGTCTGATAAACAGTGCGTATGAAGACAACGTCTGATGACCAGCTTCTGAAGACAGCGTCTGATGAACACTGCGTCTGAAGTCTGCTTCTGAAGAAGTGCGTCTGAAGACCAGCTTCTGAAGAGGTGCGTCTGATGAACAGTGTCTGAAAGACCTTCTGAAGAACTGCGTCTGAAGACTGGGAGTCTGAGTCTGAGTTTTAAGGAAAAGCAGAAGTCAACATCTGTCACTGTCAACAGTAAAGTACTGTACGGTCAGAACAGCTCTCTGCAACTTTTGCCTCCTTGGACGAAACACGCAGCCAGTTTTTAAGGAAACAATTCAAATTGTATTGCTCTATTTTCTGAGTTCGCACACAATGTCAGGAACGAATTTAATGCTGGCTGAAGCTTCTATTCCAAACGGCTCTATTTGATGACCTGACAATCTTCTCAACAGCTCTTTCTTCCTCTATAAAGATCTGTAGATTTGAAGAAGAACTTGTACAAGACTCATAAGACTGAAAACAATACTCTGTTTTCTGGAAACGCAATTCTGCCAAATATAAAAGTCATAAAATAACTTAGAAATTCTTACAAACCTTTTTATCTTAGAATTTCTTAAGTATAGAGTCTGAATCTGTGTTGTATTTTGTGAACACCACTGATAGTATATCAAGTGTTCAACTCAAACATATTCCTTTGTAAATCTGTTTGAATCAAAGTCTGTCGCCTGTGTGCTTGAGCAACCAGAAGTCTCTTACTTTGTGTTTGAGCATAGAAAGTCTCTTACTTAGTGTTTGAGCAAGGAAGTCTCTTACTTAGTGTTTGAGCAATTGGAAGTCTCTTACTTTGTGTTTGAGCATAGGAAGTATCTTGCTTTGTGCTTGAGCAATTGTAATCTTTGTGATTATAGTGAAAATCTCTTGTTAGTAACAAGGGGACTGGACTACTTCCGGGTTGTGGAAGGAACCAGGATAAATTGCTTGTGTCTCTCTCTCTCTCTCTCTCATTTACTTTATATCCGTTGCAAAACAACTCTGAAAATAGTTTCAGAATCTGATCTATATCTGATTCTGAACTAACCTAAGTTTTTTGAGAAAGAAAAGAAAAAGGCAACACAATTCAACCCCCCTTCTTGTGTTTTTTTCTCACCTTCAGAGATTAGTGCTTGCTTTAGATTTTGGAAGGATTCTAGGCATTGTTCATCAAAGATAAACTCAGCATCCTTCATAGGAAGACATGTCAGTGGTTTAGTGATTTTTGAGAAGTCCTTAATGAACCGCCGATAGAAACCAGCGTGACCTAAAAAACTTTGGACTTCTTTTACTGTGGTAGGAGGCATCAACCTCTCAACCACCTCAATCTTTGCTCTGTCAACCTCTATTCCTCGTTCAGACACTAGATGTCCGAGGACTATGCCTTCTTTCACCATGAAGTGGCATTTTTCCCAATTTAGTACCAGGTTAACTTTCACACATCGCTCAAGGACTTTCTCCAAATTTGCCAGACAAGCCTCAAAGCTTGACCCGCATACTGAAAAGTCATCCATGATGACTACCATGATATCCTCAAGGAAATCCCCAAAGATTGCCATCATACATCTCTGAAAGGTGGTGGGCGCATTGCACAGCCCGAAAGGCATTCACCGATAGGCAAACGTTCCATAAGGGCACGTGAAGGTCGTCTTTTCTTGGTCACTCGGGTGGATAGGGATCTGAAAGAATCCCGAGTAACCATCAAGATAACAGAAGTAGGAATGCTTAGCTAGGCGCTCAAGCATTTGGTCTATGAATGGGAGAGGGAAGTGGTATTTCCTTGTGGCTTTGTTTAGTTTCCTATAGTCTATACACATGCGCCATCCAGTGGTTGTACGTGTGGCCACAGACTCTCCCTTCTCATTCTTCACCACTGTCATCCCTCCTTTCTTTGGTACCACATGAACTGGACTCACCCACTTGCTGTTTGAGATATGGTATATCACACCTACATCCAGAAGCTTCAGTACTTCCTTTTTAACAACCTCACTCATGTTCGGGTTCAGCCTTCTTTGATGTTCTCTAGAGGGTTTATAGTCCTCTTCGAGTAAAATTTTATACATACAAATTGAAGGGATAATACCTTTGAGGTCATCGAATGAGTACCCTATTGCTTCCGCCTATTTTCTTAATACAGCAAGTAGTTTCTCAGTTTCAATCTCACCTAAGTCAGCACTCACAATGACTGGCCGGTTAGATCCTAGGAATTTATACCTAAGGTTCTTGGGTAGCCCCTTCATTTTGACTTTCGGCTGATGTTGTATCGGAGCGGGAAGAAGGACGAGGCATTCATTTTAATGAACTGGATTTACATCCAATTCTTCTTGATGGGGATTTGCCTCATCTCCCTTAGTTTCAGTGAAGGACAAATCCATTTCCTCAATGGGAGGTGGTCTTGACGCATGCTCCTTAATGCATTCATCAATTATATCAACTAAGCTAGTCGTGTCGTTGAAGGAGGGGTTTTTCATGAATTTAGACAAGATGAACTCGATCTTTTCATCCCCGACCTCAAAGGTAAGTTTTCCTTTCTTTACATCTATGATGGCACCATCCATAGCTAGGAAAGGTCTTCCTAAGAGGATGGGATAGATGAGTCTTCAGTGATGTCCATCACCACAAAGTCGATGGGAATGTACAACTGGCCGATTCTCAATGGTACATCCTCCAGTATTCCTACCGGGTACTTGATAGATCGATCGGCAAGTTGTAGGGACATCCTGGTCGATTTTAGCTCTCCTAGGTTGAGTCTCTCGCAGACGGAAAGGGGCATAAGACTCACACTAGCACCCAAATCACAGAGCGCTTTATCGATGACGTAGTTGCCAATAACACAAGGGATTGAAAAACTCCCTGAATCTTTCAATTTGGGTGGCATCTTATTCTGGATGATAGCCTTCTTTAGAGGGTTTATAGTCCTCTTCGAGTAAAATTTTATACATACAAATTGAAGGGATAATACCTTTGAGGTCATCGAATGAGTACCCTATTGCTTCCGCCTATTTTCTTAATACAGCAAGTAGTTTCTCAGTTTCAATCTCACCTAAGTCAGCACTCACAATGACTGGCCGGTTAGATCCTAGGAATTTATACCTAAGGTTCTTGGGTAGCCCCTTCATTTCGACTTTCGGCTGATGTTGTATCGGAGCGGGAAGAAGGACGAGGCATTCATTTTAATGAACTGGATTTACATCCAATTCTTCTTGATGGGGATTTGCCTCATCTCCCTTAGTTTCAGTGAAGGACAAATCCATTTCCTCAATGGGAGGTGGTCTTGACGCATGCTCCTTAATGCATTCATCAATTATATCAACTAAGCTAGTCGTGTCGTTGAAGGAGGGGTTTTTCATGAATTTAGACAAGATGAACTCGATCTTTTCATCCCCGACCTCAAAGGTAAGTTTTCCTTTCTTTACATCTATGATGGCACCATCCATAGCTAGGAAAAGTCTTCCTAAGAGGATGGGATAGATGAGTCTTCAGTGATGTCCATCACCACAAAGTCGATGGGAATGTACAACTGGCCGATTCTCAATGGTACATCCTCCAGTATTCCTACCGGGTACTTGATAGATCGATCGGCAAGTTGTAGGGACATCCTGGTCGATTTTAGCTCTCCTAGGTTGAGTCTCTCGCAGACGGAAAGGGGCATAAGACTCACACTAGCACCCAAATCACAGAGCGCTTTATCGATGACGTAGTTGCCAATAACACAAGGGATTGAAAAACTCCCTGAATCTTTCAATTTGGGTGGCATCTTATTCTGGATGATAGCACTACACCCTTCAGTGAGTGCTACAGTATCATCGTCGTCGATTTTCCTCTTATTTGTCAAATTTTCTTTTAGAAATTTGGCATAAGAGGGCATTTGAGTAATGGCCTCTGTGAAAGGGATATTTACATGGAGCTTCTTCAAGAGCTCAATAAATTTCTTAAACTGTCCCTCACTCTTTGATTTAGCTAGTCTTTGAGGGAAAGGGATCAGAGGTTTGTAAGGGGGTGGAGGTACATATGGTCTCTCTTTTTCTTCCTCCACCACCTCCTTTCTCTTTAGGATTTGCTCACTCTCAATGGGCACAGACTCCATCTCAATGCCTTTCTTCTCACCTGGGCTCTCTAACCCTTTTCCACTGCGCAGGGTAACAGCGTTCAACTCCACTTTCGGGTTTGGTTGAGGTTGTGCAGAGAAGGTTCTCGAAGGCGCAACTGCTCGTTGTTGGGCCACTTGTGCAATTTGCGTTTCTAACATTTTGTTATGGGTGGACAATGTGTCAACTTTAGATGCAAGCTGCTTAATCATCTCATTAGTATGGATGTTTTGGTTCAGGAAGTCTTTGTTTTGCTGAGACTGAGCCATGACAAAGTTTTCCATCATTAGCTCAAGGTTTGATTGTTTAGGAGCAACAGGGGCTCCTTTTTGGCCTTGAAAACTAGGGAGTGTTACAGGAGCAAGACTGGGCGCAAAGGTAGGATTGTTATTCTTATAGGAAAAGTTAGGGTGGTTTCTCAATCCAGGGTTGTACGTGTTAGAGTACGGGTTACCTTGCGTATAGTTTACCTGATCGGTTTCAGCTAGCAATTGACACTCGACAGCGATGTGTCCAGGGACTCCACAAATTTCACAATTGGGAGTCACAACAGCATCAGTAGCTGGTGGAGCGAGGGTCAGGTTGTCAAGCTTATGGTACAACGCATCCACTCTAGCATTCATGTGGTCAAGGTTACTAACTTCATACATTCCTGCTTTGGGTTGTGTTTTCTCAATTTGAGTGCGTTCGCTCCCCCATTGGTAATGGTTTTGAGCCATGTTCTCGATAAGGGCATAGGCGTTATTAAATGGTTTGTTCATGAGAGCTCCTCCTGCAGCGGCATCAATGGTCATTCTCGTGTTATAGAGTAGACCATTGTAGAAGGTATGAATTATCAGCCACTTTTTCTAATTCGTGGTGTGGGAAAGCTCTCATTAATTCCTTATATCTCTCCAATGCTTCGAAAAGCGACTCACTGTCTGTCTGCCTAAAGCATGTGAAAGGTTCCTGAGTTGTGCCATTTTGCTCGGCGGGAAGTATCTAGAAAAGAATGTTTTCTTGAGTTCATTCCATGTCGTAATGGAATTAGACGGTAGGGATTGTAGCCAAGCTCTGGCTCTATCTCTTAGGGAGAAAGGAAATAGACGCAAGCGAATGGCTTCGGGGTTGACGCCATTAGATTTAAGCGTATGAGCGAATTGCACGAAAACGGAGAGGTGCAAATTCGGGTCTTCCGTCGGGTTTCCGGAAAACTGGTTCTGCTGCACGATTTGCAGCAGAGAGGTTTCAACTCGAAGTTGTTAGCCTAAATCGTCGGGTTAACAATACTTGAGCGCGGCTCATCCTGAGATGGGACGGCAAAGTCCTTAAGAGGACGGTTTTCGTCGATTGGTGCGAAAAACGCTCGATTTCGTCGATTGGTTGCTCTAACTCGTCCTCGGAAGAGCGAGTACTAGGCATACAATTGACAGAATATTAAAAGAAAAAAAAAATTGCCTTAGTCTAGACGGTGTGACAACGGAGTTACGATATTGCCAAAATTGGTCCCTGACAACGGCGCCAAAAACTTGATAGGTCCGCAAGTGCACGAAAATATAGGTTTTAGTATAAAAGATGTTGAATCCCACAAAGACCAATGTCAAGTACCGTTATCTATTGTCACGTTGCTTATCTAAGGCGATGCTAATTAGTGTGGTTGCAAAATTGGGAAAATAACTTGTTTTAATTACTTTTAATTATGAGAGTACGGAATATAATTCGCGTCAACAGTGAATACTTATTAAGTTATTTTTTTATTATTGTAACAGGAAAATATTTTCGCACATGAAAAAGATTAAATTAAAGGGGTCGCCAGCTTTCGCGTGTACGACACCGAATTTTTGACTTTGTAATCTATTCGACCACTTTCGCGCGTACGCCTTACAACTTCAAAAACTCTGTTTGAAAAATAATCAGTTTTTTCTTGAAAAGTTATTTTTAGTAGAAATCAAATTTAAAGGTACCGCCGGCTTTCGTGTGCCCGTTACCAGATTTTAATCTTATAACTGCCAGCTTTCGCATGCACAGTTACGATTTTAAAATCTCTTTTTGAAAATTTGTAATTTCTAAATTAATTAAAGAAAATGTTGTCGCTGAATTTTAAAATTAATTTATGAATTTCCTACGGTCAGATACAAGTTTCATTCTTTCGATATGAAACCAGCATCGCGTTATTCCAGCTTTCATTGTAAATATTTATCGTTAAAAATCAGAATTTTCAGACTTAAAAATAATTCCCGTTACAATTTCTAATCATACAACTTAATAGAATATCATTGGTACGACGTTCATCATAATTACAGACTCTATAAAAATCTACTCAAACATGGTATAAATAATAAATACACAATTGTTCATGTTATTCATTATAATTGGAACAGAGGAAAAAAAACAAAGTGAATAAATGTAAACAAAGTAAAAAGAACCTGTTAATGATGGATACTCTAAAATAAAAATAATAGCCGCGGCATTAGCAGTTGCAAGCAATTGGGATCAAAAGGAACCGCAGCTTTAAAACGCAGCAACATGAAGAAAACAAAACGGCAACCGCAATTGAATTGGATGGCAATTTTTTTTTTTTTGGTCAAAGGATGGCAACTTCATTTAGGAAAGAAAAGAACAGCTACGACAAGCCACTATATTGGAACAAAAGGAATTCAATTAAGCCACGGCAGAAGCAATAACAATTATGAATGAAAAGGGGTAATTCGATTGCACTATATTGGAACAAAAGGAAATAATGAAAACTAGAATTTTGGAATTCAATGGAAAAAACTGTTCACAACTACGGTGTAAATTACGACAGCTAGGATTCTAAAAAAAATAAAATTGGACGCTGTTTCTAAAATAAATGAATTTCTCTCTAAAAAGCTTCCTCCTGAAAACTGATTTTTGAAGGTTTATTTATAGGCAAAAATTTATCAAGTAGTGTTTCTGATAGTGTCCCAAGAGGTGGAGAACATGAAGGAAATGGAGGTAACTGCTTCTGAAAGTGAAGAAGAATTCTTCAACCTGGCTAAATGTGTTGACTTCCCATTTGGCTTGTTGACTTTTTGAACCTTTTTTTCTTTTTCACCGTTTTTCTTTATTTTTGCTTTCTACACCCTATGTTCCTGAAACACATGAAAATACCAGCAGATATCATGCAAAACACGACAAATGACCCTAAAACAAATAAAAAATTAAGTTACTTAGACAATGTATTTTGCGTGTTATCAAAGTGTAGTGTTTATTTTAACTCAATTATTTTGCAGGATGATATTACTAACAGGTGGCGGTGGAATCTACACACTTCAAAACCTTACACCGTCAGCAGTGCCTACAATCTACTCCAACAATCTTCTACTCAACATATCATTGTCGATGACATCTGTGTTTCCTGGCACACAAATGCACCTCTCAAAGTCAATCTTTTAGTGTGGCGCCTTCTTCTCAACCGCTTACCAACAAATGACAATTTGGTAAAGAGTGGGGGTTCTTTCAGTTACTTCTCAACAATGTTTGGGGGTTGTGGGAATCTAGAGGACGCCTCTCATCTATTTCTTCATTGAAACTTTTTCCGTCAAATTTGGTTAGTTGTATACGATTGATTAGGTTTTTGATGACAGTCAGTCATATACTATTTTTAGAGCCTTTTTTAATTAAGTTTTATGCTATTTTTATTTGTTTGGTATTTAGTTTATAGACATTAATTGTCGTTTTTGATTTATTGAGTCAAATAATATATTAGTAGTATTATTATTATTATTATTATTATTAGTGTGAATTGTCACAGGAATAAAACGGCAGCATGTATAGTCCATTAGGAGAATTTGAATGTGGAATAGAATGAGAAAATGGAGGCACGTGATTGGCTGAAAATAAGAAAAGCAATTAGGTTTGCAATATTATAAAAAAAAAAAAAACACATGGCAAGCTACAAATCGTGGAAGAGAAAGCCTTTATGCATGAGTTTTTTTTTTATAAAAGGAGCCGCACAGTAACATGAGGAGGGAATGAGGTTTTGGAAGGGAATACGGAGTGCACGCTGCATGAGAGGGGAAAAGGCTGATGATATGTGTCGCGTCGAATTTCGGATGTC